>CM053627.1:100808728-101032965 GCA_028646595.1 Phalanger gymnotis | reverse complement strand
AGACTGGGGAACAGGGCAACCAGAATGTATGCCATCTTGGAGTGGGGGGGAGGAAATGGGGAGAAAATTTGTAATTCAAACGCCTGTGAAAATCAATGCTGAAAACCAAACATGTCAAAAATAAATTAAAAAAAAAAATTCCTTCTGCTTGAGTTCTTGCCTCAGTCATACTCTGGTTACTTCTAGTTGAATCAACTATGGGTTCTCATCAGATTCTAACCTGTTCAACTCTACTAGATCTTAATTTTAGGTCTTGTCCACAGGATTTCTTGGCCTGTCTTCTTTTAGCAATCTGGCTTCTGGTCCCAAAATTGTTTTCTCCACAGTAACCACCCGACTTACTTTTCCTTTGAATGGGCATTTCAGGATTGTCTAGTATTGATAGCTGCTCTCCTGCCAAGTCGTAGTTAACTTTCCTTCCTGTAGCCTATTTTCCTGCTTTCTATCTAACTTGAACACAGTTTTATACATCCCAGTAACACTCAGCACGATGAAGAGCCCATTTATTATGTCTTATAAACAAGCTATAACAGAACCAACTTACCCAAATTTCATTTAATGAGCATTCCTCAGTGATAGAAAAGTAATTACACTTCCTTGGAAACCGAATTCCTTTATTGTTCTATAGGTCCTTGATGCTGAGTAAGGAATTTCTTTGCCAAAGTATATTTTTATATGTTTTTTTTAGGCGGGGAGGGTAGGCGTGATAGGGGACCGCCAAAGACACCCTTCTCCCTTTTTTAATTAGTGGACTTACTTAGGAGGCCTTTGTTTATTTAACTTCCTTTGCAGCTAGTATCTTCAAAATCTATATCTGGGAAAGTATCTTTTTTGATCTCTTAAAAAAGATTTTTAGATAATATAAAATGGAGAAGTAATTTCACCACAAATCATTGCTCTATTTCTTAAAAGTTTATAGTCAACCAGCAATAATTTGAATTGTGATTTATCTATCGCACATCTCGCTTTGCTTAACTGTAGGTGATAAAGTTCTTCATTAACAAAATTCATTATCTCTTTTTGACTTTTATTTTTCCCACAGAAGCATTTTGGGCTCAAACCCTTAATTTTTTTCCCTCCTTGCAAAATTAGAATCAGGGCAATAAAAGGTAGAGTTGTTCATCAGTTTCTAACTCGAAGTGGGAAGAAGCAGGGGCTCTGAGTGAAGAGTCTGGATAAAGTTCAGTCAGATTTTGACAACACAATGCAATTGATTGATTGATTGGCTGATTTACCCGTTCATTCATTCATTCGCTTGTTTTATTTATTTTTGTTCAGAGCGTTGGGAACTTGCAGAGCATTGTACACGGCAGTATTCAGATGTGAGTGCGGAAGGAGAGCCCCTCTTGGTTGTAGTTCTACTTCTGCCACCAACTAACCGTATGATGTTGGGGAAATCACTTTAATCTCTCCGCTCCTCTCCATTCCCCACCTCCCCAAAAGGGATGCTATAAAATAAAGAAGTAATCCCACCATGAAAAATTGCTCTCCTGGCAACGGAGTGTGAAAGATTAGGGAATTTCCTCTGCCTTTATTAGATAGGCACCTGGTGGTCTTAAGGACTTGCTTGGATCACTGAGGAGTAAGGTGTCTGGCCTGAGCTCACAAAGCCGTCATATGTAAGAAGTGACGTTTGAACCCAGTTCTTTCTAACTCTGGAGTTGACTGTCCATTAAATCTGACTGCCTTTCATTTTATACATACACATACGTACACGTTCATATGCCATGTTCCAAAAGTCTTATGGTTGTTTTAAGCTATGGAAGCTTGAATAATATCTTTTTTGTGGGAGGGACAATCCTGTATGTGTAAATATGTTTATATAATATCAAATAATTTTGGCAACTCTGACACTTTCTTCTTATGTTGGCTACTAGCAAATTTACCTTTTTTAAAACTATTTCTAAATTATACTTGAATATTTCCTACATGTAGCCAAATAAACCTTAATTTGCAATCTGATTCCATTTGTCATCATAACAAAGTTTCATGCTTAATAAATTCCATGCACTTTTCTATATAAGCCCTGGAAAAGCTATAGTTTAAAAGTACCGATTGCATCAAGAACTGAAACCTTGTCTCCTAAGTGTATCATTCAAAAGAGTTTGGCCAAACTAGTCAATAAAGTAAATAGCTGAAGATTTATTATTGTACAGAGTATGATAAGCAGTTGCATAGATGACCTACTGTCTTCATTCATCAGAATATATGTTTATTACTTGCAACTATATGATACTGCAAGGTATTAATTCTATAGGCTCACAAGAATTGAGTTTAAGGATCCATCAAAGAGCAGTGGAAGTATAGTACATGTTGGACATAGGCAAGGCAGCAGCTTATCAAGGAATTAGATAGGAGAAACAGTAGGAATTAGAGTCACCTGAAAAAGGTATAACTAGAAAAAATTAACTCATTACTTAGTGAAAGCTAGGATGAGATGAGGATGAGACATCATTGATAGCCTTTGTGCCTAATTGATATTCATACACATGCCATGAAAATGAGAGGAAGTTCCTCAGAACTGTAGGTGAACCTCCTTTGGCAAATTTATGGTAGGACATGGATAAGAGTTGCACAGGGCAGTCAGTCTTGGGTAGCTTACAATCTGTATTGTTGGGCAAGAATATACAAATTTGGTGAGAATTCAGATCATTGGATCCTTGAAGGTACCACATGACCTTGGTTAGAGGTGGAAAACTTTTGTATTAGAGACACAGATTCATCTAAACAATCATATGCCAAGTGAAAGTAATAAGAGATTTAAATGGGAGGTGAAAAAGAGGGATTGAAGTTTGATGTTCTGTTCAGGATAAAGAAAATATGAAAACATTCACATAAAAGCAAGGAAATGGAAAATATTTCAATAAATCTAATACTTCCAGAATTATTATCATAAAAACAGAAAAAAGTTGGAGGAGAAGGAGAGGCAGGATCAGGCAAAGCAAGAGAGAATGATAAAAACACAGAGGACGTAAGATAAGCCAAAGACACTTGGGCTGGGGGCAGAAAAAAGGCTGAGGATACTCTGAGATATGTATTTTAGGTCTGGTACCCTGACTCAGATTGTTATAACTGAAATTGAAATTCAGAAACCCAAAGTTTAGATTTACATATTTTATGCTTATGTTAGGAAACTGCAGTTTACTGAAGTGAATAAAGTAAATCCTTCCATCCATAATCTTTTTTAAATGAGTCATTAAAGTCCCAGATGCTCAACAGTAGTTGGAGCATCAGGTTCCTTAATTACAGTGTAGTTTCGTCCAGTTTCTCAATGCCTTATTTAATAAATTATAAATAATGATGAAATATCAAGCTAAGAAAAAACAAGCTGGATTTTTTTGTCTTAAATTATATTTCCATATTGAGAAGTTTTGCTATTTGTGAACTTGATGCCACGCCAGTTTGGAAGTAAATTTATCTTGCAACTTAATTTTGTGCAATTTTTGTGTATTTTTAAAAATGTACCCATTTCTTTCAGTCACCAAACAGAGTCAACATGTTGGAATCATCCTAAAATGACAGAACTCTTAGAGTCCCTTGGTGAGTATTGTTTTATTAAATAATAATTCATGGAATTCATCAAAACTACTAATCTCTGTGTTCTCTTCATTGAGGGAAACTCTTTGCTAGCATACCAGGTATCGTGTGGTATAGTTAGAAGGAGCATAGCCTGCTTTCCCACAAAGAGTTCCATGTGAGAAAATAAATAGAAGCTGCATATTCATCCTGTGTTCATTCTGAAGAGCAACTTAACATCAAAAGGACCTAGAATATATAGGGTTGACCTCTTTTCTTAAGTGGCAGGCATAGCTTGGAATTCTTTGAGTCAAAAAGAAATTTCAGGACATTTGACTCCTGATTTCCCTTCTACAAAAATATACTTTGTGTTGTTAATCTAGTTGTTGTACCAGGCACTTCCTTCTCTTCTACTGAGTCTACCTATGTTAAATATAAAGGACTTTTATGTTGTGTATCCTGACTCTTCTCTTTAGCTAATGCCTACCAGGAAGAGTGCTGACTATCATTCTCCTTGTGTGTAAACAGGATATAAACAGGGTAAACAAGGGTATTATAACACTATTTGTAGACTAACTCAGAGGGCCTTTGTGAAGACATAATAGTCACACCTACCATTTATAGAATCCATTAAGGTTTATGAAACATCCCTCACCATGTTGCACCTTAACCCCTGTGAGCTCTGTGAGGACAGGGACTGTCGCACATGTATAGCAGGTGCTTAATAAATAATTGTTGACTTCACTTTGACCCTGTCGGGTAAGTAGGAGAAGCATTCATGTCTCCATTTTACAGATGAGAAAACAGAGACTGAAAAAGTTTTAGCCACTTGCTCAGTGGTTATACGACAACAATTAAGTGTCAGAAAAAGAATTCAGACTCAATGCTTTCTATCCCCAAATTCAGTCCTCTTTCTGCTTTACTAATATTAATCAGCTATGCATAAGAGTATAACTAAGGGTAAGAATTAAGGATATACTCCATAAAAAGTCTGACCTTTGAGATAATTTAGGCATGACAGTTATTACTCTAAAACTCTAAATAGATGTCAGTTCTTATTATTTCATATTATTCACTCATTCTTTAAATAAAAATGTATTTCTTTGAAAATTCACTGAGAAAATTTAGAAGATGAATTCTGCTCCCAGATGACTTGATAATAAAATGTGACCTTGTATTTCAGTTTAGATAATTGTAAAGACAGTCAGTGACCTTGAGTGCTTACTACAAGTCAAGCACAGGATTAAGCACTGGGGATACAAAGAAAGGTTAAAAATAGTCTACTTGCACTCAGGAAACTCAGGTTCTAATGGGAGGGACAGTATGTCTGGAGAGGTACAAAATATATGGAGAATAGACATGCCCATGCCTCCTCCCGCCTGAAAAAATCCTCACTTAATTCTTCCAGGCCCACCATCACCCTATATCTCTTCTGCCCTTTGTAGCTAAATTCCTTGAAAAGCCATCTATAATAGGTGCCTCCAATTCTCTCTCAGCTCTTTACAGTCTGACTTTTGACCTCATCATTCCACTGAAACTACTCTCTCCAAAGTTTTTAATGATCTCTTAGTTGCAAAATGTAATGGCCTTTTCCAATTCTGATTCTCCTTGATGTCTCTGAGGCTTTCTCTTCCTCGATTCTCTCTTTTTCCTAGGTTTCCAGGATGCCAGCCTTTCCTGGTTCTCCTGCTTATTAGCCTGCTTCTTCTCAGTCTTCTTCACTAAGTTCTCATCCAGGTCACTTCCTCCAAGCATAGTGCCCCACAGGATTCTATCTTGGGCCCTCTTCTTTTTTCCCCTTTATGTTCTTTGACTTGATGATCTCATCAACTCCTACAGATTTAATTTTCATCTCTATGCTAAAGATTCTCAAGGATATCTATCATGCCCTGCCATTTCTTCTGACACATACTCTTACATCTCCACCATCCTTTCAGACTTCTCCAACTAGATGTCCAGTAGACACTTTAAACTGAACTTGTCCAAAATAAAACTCATCTTTCCTCCACACCCTTTCCCTCTCCTACCTTCCATATTACGGTACAAGACAACAGCATCCTCCTAGTCCCTCTGGCTTACAACCTAGGAGTCATCCTCAACTCCTCAGTATCTCTCATCCCTCCCTCCCCCATATCCAATCTATTGCCAAAGCCTACAGATTTCCCTTTGTAATGTCTCTGGAATACTCTTCTTTCTCTCCTGGCATTGCCCCTTTTCTAGTACAGGCCCTTATCACCTTGCTACTAGACCAGGGGTGGGGAACCTGCCACCTCAAGGCCACATGTGGCCCTCTGGGTCCTCAAGTGCAGCCCTTTGAATCCAAACTTCACAGAACAAATCTCAATTTGTGAAGTTTGGATTCAATCGAAGGACTGCACTTGAGGACCTAGAGGGCCACATGTGCCATTGAGGTGGCAGGTTCCCCAACCCTGTATTAGACTATTGCAATGGCCTGCTGCTTGGTCCGCCTGCCTCAGGGCTTTTACCACTCCAATACATTCTCCATTCAGCCACTAAAGTGAGTTTCTTAAAGCACAAATTCAACTATACAATTCTTCCTCCACGGCTCACCCAAATAAACTCTAGGAGTTCCCCATAACCTCCAGTTTCAAATACAAAATCTTCAGCTTGGCATTAAAAGCCCTTTGTAATTTAGCCCCCTCCTACTTTTTAAGTCTTCTTGCACCATAATCTCTGCCATTTACTCTTCAATCCAGCAGCATTGGCCTCATTGCTGTTCCGTGAACAGGGCACGCAGTATTGACTCTGGCCGTCCCTCATGCCTGGAATATTCTCCCTCCCCTGTCCTAACTACTCATTCCCCTGGCTTCCTTTAAGTCCCAACTAAAATCCCACCTTCCATAGGAAACCTTTCCCCATTCTTCCAAATTCTGGTGCCTTCACTCCATTAATTATTTCTTCTTTATTCTATATATATGTATTTGTTGTCCTCCCCATCATCTGTCTTTCACCTCTTTTTGTATCCTCAGCATTTAGCACAATGCCTGGCACACTGTAGGAACTTAATAAATGTTTATTGCTTAATTAAGTGCAAACTAATCTCTTAAAGAGGAAAATATTAGTAGCTGTGACACTAGGCAAAATCCTCTTGAAGGTGGGATTTGAATCGAGTTTTGATGAAAGCCAGGAAAGTAAAGAGAGAGGGAGAAAGCGGAAGAACATGGAGGACAGCAAGTGCAGAGGATTTTATATTTGATTTTAGAGGTAATAGGGAGCCACTGGGACTTCCTGAATTGGGGTATAGACAGACCTGTATAGACACTTTGTCAACCAAGTGGAAGATGGATTCAAGTGAAAGGAAACTTTAGGCAAAGAGACCTTTTGGCAGGCTACTCTACTAAAGATAGAAGTGACAAAGGCATTTACTAGGGTGTGTGTGCACATGCACACGTGCACGCACACACACACACACACCCCCTTACCCTTACACACCCTTTATAAAAAGAGGTGCCCCAGGCGAAGAAATGACAAGATTTGACAATAAACTGAAATGTGTGGCATCACTGAATTAAAGAATTAAGGATGATACTTAGATTTACTGACTAGCACAGTAGTAGTTAAGATGGACAGAAGGGGGGAAGGTTTTTAAACAATCCAGTGAAATGAAAAAGAGTAACATTGGATAAGAAAAACAAAACACACAATCCGTTGCCTTGAAGAAAAAAAAAATGAAATCGGACTAAAAATAAGAGTCTAGAAAAAAATTAATAAGCATCAAGGGAATAAAAAAACTCAAAATAAAATGGGCATTGTAATCATACTGTCAGACAAAGCTATAAAAAACACTCCAAAAATTACAAATGATAAACAAGAAAATTATATTATGTTGAAAGGATCCATAGACCACAAACCAATAACGACATTAAAATTATATGATCCAAATGCTTTAGCATTTAAATTCATAAAGAATACATTAAGTGAAATGCAAGAAGATATTGCAGTAACATCGTGGTGACAGGAGATTTCATTGTTCCTTTTCTCAGTTTTGGACAAGTTAACAGACATAAACTAATCAGAAAATACTGAATGAACAAATTTTGGGCGGGGGGAGAACAGAGCTAAAAGACTAATGGCATCTTTAATATGAAACTGAAAAAGAGTATATGAGTTTCTCAGCACTACATGGAATCTTTACCAAATTTGGCTATGTAATGAGGAACAGAGATTTTGCAAACAAATATAAAAGGCAAAAATAGTAAGCACATCCTATATAGATGATAGTACAATAAAAATAGTAATCATTTCAGAGAGCACAAGTAAAAAACAGATCCAAATGGAGACTTAAGAATAAAATGTTAACTATTGAATGGGTTATTTGGTCACTAATCAGCTACTAAGTGCCTACTACTGTCCAACTCAGTGCTAAATATTGGGGATACAAAGAAAAGCAAAAGATAATCCTTTCCATTAAGGATCTTACAATCTGGTAGGTCAAAGAATAAGTCATAGAAACATAGAAATTAGTAGTTTTGTAAAAGAAAATTATAATGAAAAAACATGCCAAAATTTCTAGCATGCAGAAAAAGCAGTCCATAGGAGAAAAATAATATCCTTACAAACATACTTTAATAAAATAGAAAAAAGAGGATTAATGACCTGAATATGCATTTTAAAAATTAGCCAACAAATAAAACTAAGTAATCTTAAAAGTAGAGATATTAAAAATTAGAGAAATACATTAAGCTAGAAATCTTGAAAATCTACAAAAATGATAAGTAAAATATAAAAGCTGTGTCTTTGAGGAAGAAGATAATGAAATTGATAAACCTTTAACCAGTCTAATTAAAAAGAAGGCAGAAAATCAGAGCAACAAAATAGCAAATGGGCAAGGTGAAATCATAACAAAACTAGAATCAACAAAATAATCAGGAGCTGTTATACATGGTTTTATGCTAATAAAACTGAGAAAATGAAAGGAATAGAAGATATCTTAAAAAAATGTAAAATACCCCAAGTAACTGATAACCAATAAGAAATCTTAAAGCCCCTCATCTCAGAAAAGGAAATAAAACTAATACTAAGAGAACTATTGAAGGGAGAACTCTTGGTCCTGATGGATACAGGGGAGAATTCTGTTAAACTTACAAGAATGATTAAAACCCATGCTACAAAAATTACTCCCCCAAACCAAGAAAGGAAGCTCTCTACTAGATCCTTTTTATGTGACAAATATAGTCTTAATAAATGAAGCAGGGAGGGATAGAACACAAAAGGAAACAGACAAATATCATTAATGAATATCAATTCAAAAATTTTAAATAAAATCCTATCAAACTTCCTATACCAATTTGTTCAAAAACTCACTAATTGTGACCAAATCGTATTTGTATCAGGTGTGCAATGACTGTTCAGCATTAGGAAAAGTGAACATAATTAATCATATTAAAAGCAAAAACTTCCAAAACCATGTAACTGTCTCAATAAATGTGAAAAAAATTGACAAAGTTATGCTCAAAACTCCTACAAAGCATAGGAATAGAGGGATCTCTTTATATTACAAAATCCATGTAGAAATTATAATATGTGACAATGCGTGATATAAAAAAAAGAGTAAAGAAATGATGATGACAAATTCCAAGACCGGATGACTAGGAAGATAGCTGCATCCTCTGTAATAATAGGAAATTTTGGAGGGGGGGATTCCGATTTGGATATATTGAGCTTGAGATGCCAAAGAAAAGTCTAGTTTTTGAGGTGTGCCCTCCCCCCCCCAAAAAAAATCACCAGCTGGTGATTTAAGAAAATTAACTATCTAAAACCAAGAGTAAGTATCATAGATGATGGAGATAGACCAGGATCTTTTCTAGTAAATATGGATATAAAATAAGGCCCACTCCTACTACTATTATTTAATATAGTTCTGGAAATGCTAGCTATGACAATAAGATAAGAGAAAATATTAGAGTTATAAAGAGAGGAGAAAAGGAGACAAAATTGTCCCTTTTGTTGATGATGGTTTACTTGGAAAATCCTAGAGAGTCAGCAAAGATAGTAATCAAGACAATTAGCTGGAACAATGTTATAGGCTACAAAATAAACTCTCAAAATTTAACTGTATTTCTCTATAATAATAATAATAATAATATTAAAACCCAAGAAACCACAATAGAAAGGGAAATGCCATTCCACACAACTACAAAATGCATACAGCATCTGGAGGTCAATTAAAAGGAGATTCAGTTACGAAGTTCTCCTTAATGAAATAAAGGACAACTTAAAAAGCTGTATAGAATGAACCCCAGGAGGATGTGTTGCTGAGTGATCATGGTAGGAGCAAAGTATGTAAGATACATTGGGGAACAAGAACTATTCTAAGTGTAGTAAGTGAGTCATGGAATATGAGTGTGAAAGTGCAGCCAATACTCGAATGAGTGTCCAGGGATGTACTTTTTAGGAGAGAGCCAGACCTTAGTGATTGCTACATGATGGATGGAAGTAGAGAAATGAAAAGGTTTTGGATGAAAGGAAATTTTCGATTATGCTTACACTGAAGGAAGCCCAATGGAAGGGGAAATGAAATCTGTAGTGGGACATGATAGGGGTAGAGTTGAAGTAAACGGGATTAAGGGAGTTCTAAAAAAAAAAAAGAAGAAATGGAGCCTCAGTCATTCAGCAATTATTTATTCCACATCCATTTTGTTCAGAAACATTTTTTCCCTAAGTGCTACAGTAGATATTAGGATAGTTTATATGCATTTCCTACCCCTAGGTATCTCACAATCTTAAGAGGGATATAAGACAAACATATAAGACAATATATGTCATATATATGACAATTATATAATATATATAATATGTATTATGTATAAGACAATCTTATATAAGACAATATAATACAAATTAGAACCCCATAAAAAAAGATAACCAAATTGAACACATGCTAATAAAACTCACATTTACATAGCCCCTTAACAAATCTTCCCAACAATCTTGTTAAGGTATATATTCAAATGGTTGTCTGCATCTAAGTTTAGTGGTCTTTCTACTCTACAGAGCTTGGGGTATTTGAGAGGAGATAACGTACAACTTGGAAGGATCAGGGACATCTTCATGGAGAAGGTAGCTTTCAAAGAAAGATTGAAAGAATTGATAAAATTTACAGAGATGAAGAGGAAAGTATTCCATTTGATGGGGATTTTATAAACTGTAATGCAGAGGCAAGGAATTTTGTCTAGGAAATATGAATAGTTTTCCTTGTAGAATAGATGAGAATTAAGACTGAAAAGACAATGAGGACCCAGGGAGTGGAGTGCTTTAATTGCCACTCTGAGAAGCTTGTCAAGCCCTGATATGTCTTTTACACTGTAGTCTCGAATCATCAGCTGCTTTTTGGACACCTCAAAATGGATTTCCCTTTGGTATCTCAAGCTCAACATATCCAAATCAGAATTTAACATCTTTCCCTGTAACCTATCCCCTCTTCCCATGGATAGAGTAACAGGCCTGGAGTCAGGAAGATCTGAGTTCAAATGTGACCTCAGATACTTACTAGCTACATTACCCTGGACGAGTCACTTAACCTTGTTTGCCTCAATTCCAATATCTTTGCCCAGAAAACTCCAAATGATGTCACAGTTAGATGTCACTGAACAATAACAACATAGAAGGTGCAGCTACCTTCCTAGTCACCCAGTCCTGTAATCTGTCATCATCATTTCTTTACTGTCACTCATCTTTCTCATACAGTGAACCTGACATATGTCATAATTTCTACCTTCATATGATCTCTCATATTTGTCCCTTTCTCTCTACTTGAAGTCACCACCATAGTTTAGATCCTGGTCACCTCTCCCTTGGATTATTTCAATAGCTTCCTAATTGATTTCCTTACATCAAGTTTCTTTTCACTCTAATCCATCTTTTGCTCAGGTGCCAAGAACAGTCTGTTCATGTGACTAATCCTGAGCTCCCCCAGCCCCCTGACCTCTCCCCTCCATCAATAAACTCCAGTGGCTTCCTATTATGTCTAAAATCAAATGTAAAGTCTTTAACATTTAAAGGTCTTTATAACCTAGATTGTCCAGTCTTCTAATATTTCCTTATCTTCCACATATCATACCATCCACTGACACTTGACTTCATGCTCTTCCCTTCCTTTGCCTGTCTTTGTATCTCCAGTATTTGGTCATGGTACCTGGCACACTGCGTGCTTAATAAATAGTTGTCGTTTGATCCAGGCATTAATTTAGTTCAATAAGCAAAGAGAAATTAAAAAAGAAAATTTTTGAACAAGGTAATGACATCATTAGAGAAAGGTTTCAGGAAGTTTAATTTAGCAGCATTTTGTAGAATGGCCTAGAAAGGAGAGTGATATAGTGGTGGATAGTAATCAGACCACTCTTGGGAGAAGTTCAGAAAAGGGGTAGCAAGTTGCAAAACTAAGTTAATAGCTGGCAAGCTAAGGAAAAAAGGCAGAAAATTTTCCATTGTCTAGGTGAGTGAACAAGGTGATTGATAGTAGATTTGACTATGCTTTGGAAAGCCATCACTGGAGCAGGAAGAATGTCTCTGGGACCCAGCTGTGAACAGCAGGAAGTGGGGCTTCAAATCTGACTCCAAGTTCACTCATCTTTCCACACCTTTTCATCTAATCAAGAATACAAAGTACTGCATTCTTTATCTCTGAACCCTTCCTTTTTTGGCTGGATAAAAATGATATAATAATAATTATTGACAAAGAAGGTCACAATGACGAGACAGCTGGCCTTGGAATTAGGATGACCTCAGTTCAGGTGATATAGGCTTTGTGATACCCACCCCCAACCCCTCACCCCTCACCCCCTCTTCAGCAAGTACAGAACCATTCAGTATCCCAGCTGAAGAGTGGAATGTGCCTGTCAGTACTGTTTTTCCTCACCCATACCCATGATGAAATTCAGGTGCAAAATAATAGTAATAATGATAGCTGAATTTATAAGCTACTGCAAGGCTCCCAAAGTACTTTATGGTAATAATACTAAAATGTATATTGTATTTCTAAGTTTTGCAAAATCCTTCCCATTATTTCATTTGACTCTCATGATAACCTTGGAAGGTAGGTGCTATTTTTACCCACATTTAACATATGAGAAAACTCTGGCTCATGAATATAGCTAATTAATGTCTGAGATAGGATTTGAACCCAGATTCTCATGATTGCAAAGTTAGCTTTATCTACTTTGGTCATCTTTGTAGCTTTTGTGTGTGTTTCTGCTTATAAAGTTTTTTTTTAATAACAACACAGTATCTCATGGCTATTTGGAATAATTTTTTTTAAGTAAGTGTTTGTAAACTTGGCTCATAATTTTATTTTTGGTTTTTTTGTTCTCCCAGTGCTAGATGCATGTTACTTACTAGAAACTTAGGGTGTCATGTGCACTGTTTCAACTTCATCTTGAAAAGAGTCAACTATTCAAATATATTCTTGGTATTTGCCATATAACAATTTTTCAAAAACAGTTTCTGTTTTTTGTTTTTGCTGTTTCAGGTGACTTCAACAATATACGCTTCTCTGCCTACCGTACAGGCTTTAAAATCCGAAGATTACAGAAAGCCTTATGCTGTAAGTTATTCTTCAAAGTTCACCACTCTTACTCATTGGCTTTTTTTTTTTTAATATTGGGCTAAATATCTAAAGTGAATCCATAGACTTAGTCTGATACTTAAAGCCTCCTGCACATCAAAGTTTGCTTATGTCCCTGCAGTTTGTATTGTTTGCCTCATTAATTATGATGGGAATTGCTTATGAAACATATCAGCATACGAAGTAGCTATATTTCTCATTCCCATTTGTCGAACAAACAAGCCATAACACAGAGAAGCAATATAAAAACTTTTTTCAGATATTACACTTCAGTACAACTTAAAAGGATTCCATTAAAGAATAAGAGCATGGTGGGCCATTGCCTTTTTAGTGCTTAGTAATCATTTAAAAGTCTGAGGAACAGTGTGAAATTAGGACTGTTTACATATTTGAACTAAATTGAGATTCCCTTTTTATTCAACCACAGGCACTTGAATAACACCAGATAATAGAAACTTTAGAAACCACTTCCATTGCCTGTAATAGAACTGGTGGCTTAGAAAAGAGTATTACTTTGAAGTACTTCTTGAGGCTTGTGAAAAATGACTCTTATTAATACTTGCCCAGCATAGGATTTATTATGGTAGTAATTTTATCCAAAACAGAGATTCTTCTTCTGAAACACTTGGGAGTTTGTCTCTCTCTGTATTCCCCAGTGTTTTTAACTTGAATATACAAGGTGTCCCTAAAGTCCAGACACATAGGAAAATTGGCAGCAATATAGAGTTATTGCATTGAGTTCATGTGAATCTTGCAAAGCGCATCAACCTTTGTATCACAAATGATGGAAATCATACTGAAGATGTTACTTGTTAATATTCCAATTAAATAAAATGTGGTTGAAATTTTCATTCATTTCATTTCTTGAAAATATTCATTTTTGCCTAGGTGTCCAGACTTTAGGAACACCTTTTAATAAGCACTTAATAAATGCTTCTTGATTATTGATTTGGTATCTGATTGACTAAATGTAAAGTATATCATATTTGCTCTGTGTTTCCAATTTTTGTCATCCTGTTTACAGAAAGAATTTGTAGGATCAGCCAAATAGGTTAATAGGAAACAAGGTTTGGTTGTATGTTCAAGAAAAGAGCAATGCTTGAAGAACTCCCAAAGCACTCTTGCTTGCTTCTTTTCTGCATGTATTATTGTTGGTGTAGATAAAGGCAATTGAAGGTAGTTTCTAAAAGTGCTCTTAGAAAATAATATGAGCAGAAAAACATGATTCTTAGAATCTGAGAGAAATTAGAAACAATAAGAAAGGAAGAATATTGTTGAAGAGCTTGAGAGAACAGTGTGGTGAGAAAGCTTTGGGAAAATGTAAAAGCTTAATTCTTATGTAGAAAGGAATGTTTTTAGAAGTGCAGAAAATTAAAGGATGAAGCGATTATCCCTTCTACCACATTTTCAATGAAAAAAAAGATAATTTTCAGGTTATAATAGTTGAGGAATTTGGATATTCCCCCAGACCCTGCTAGTATGGGCTGTAACTGATCGAGGTCCATTGTGCTGATTGAATCACCTTCCCCACTCACCACCAGCCAGTTAGAAAAAGGGGACCAGCAGAGAAGTTACTGTGTAAGCAAAGGTTAGGAACTTAATGTAGACAAACCAAGATCAAGAATCAGGCAGACATATGAAAAAGCTGGCAGTCCAGTGGCAGGAAGTGACGTCTGAAGCATGTGCGTTGTTAAAACTGGCAATCTCGAGGTCTCTGAGGAGGTCTAGCAATATTCTAGCTCTGGGATTTATACTGTAAGACTCTGATGCAGGATGAGAGAAGTAAGGGTTCAAACTAGACACAAGAATGATTTCAGCTGGTCTCCTTGTCTGACCTCATGGGTCCATGAGCCAGATTCCCTCTAATTCCCTTCATTTGGACAGATGCCATCACCATACCATTTACATTAGCTTCCTTGGAAGCTCCATGCCAGTAGACAACAAAAACATCACAAACTCATGAATTACTAGCACAAAAAAAAAAAAAAAACCCCTCATGCCTTTGCTAGTGCTTAGGAATGTTGAGCCACAAGAGCAAAGGAAATGTTGCTCTGTTACATACAGAAGGAATCTTCAGGCTGCCTTCTTTCTGTTAGTAGTGACAGCAGCTTTTTTTTCAAGAGGCTCAGCTGCCTGTCCGGTATGCAGCTGGCAAGTCTGTAACAGTCTCCTAAGATTTTATGAGCTATAAAATGAGAACAAATGACTCAGCCCCAAAGTCTGTTTTGGCAATGTAACTGCTTCACATGGCCTAAATTCACAGTCCAAGTTTCCAGTGAGGCCTCAGAATGGATAGATAGAAAATATTAAAAGTCTTATCTTTTTCTGTACTTTAATGACCTTTAATGACAGGACTTATTACTTCAATTCACCTCTTTTAAGAATAAGATTTTTTTAAATGCCTCTTGTAAAGGAAGTGAAGCGAATGTAATTTTACCAACACATTTGTTTTAGGAAAAAATATCGGGAGGTGTTTGCCTAGAATGTTTCTGGGAGCATTCAAAACTCTTAAGTACCTCATGTAGTTGCCCTCTTCTCCCTTTCCCAGTTATCCCCTTTGTCTCTACATTCCAGCTTTGTCCCATGCTCTGGTCAAATAAACATTTACCCATGTGAACCTTCCAAGCTTTTGTATTCATGTGGAATGCCTTCTAAGAGCCTGTATTCCATCCTTAAATTAAATCCTCATCTTTTTTTTTTCTTTTTCATCAGTGGAGCATTTGATGCTATTAACTATCCATTCTTCTGAGTTCACTTTCCATCCTAGCTATCCACATCATAATCCTTTCCTGATTCCTCTCCTACCTCTCTGATTGTTCCATCTCTGTCTTCTTTGTTCATTCTTTGTGTTCTTTCTGATCTCCCAAGAGGGGTGTTTCCTGCAGTTCTCTCTTCCTTTACTCTCTCAACCTTCTCTACTTTGGACATCTATTGAATCTTGGATTCAGCTATCACATCTGTGCAAATGACTTTGAGAACTATAGTTCACATTCCAACCTCTTTTCTGAGCTAGACCCACCCTTCCAACTGACTTCTCTTAAATATATACGTAGCACCTTATTTCCACTCTTACTGCTACCATGCTGGCTAAGAAAGACTCTTACCTACTCTTTCCTGGACTATTGCCATAGTCTCCTAACCAGTCTTCCTGCTTCTAGTCTCATCCAGTTGCCAATCCAGCCCTCCCCACAGCTTAAGCAATTGTTCTTAACACAGAGATCTGATCATATTCTTTCCCTATGCAGAAATACTCAGTGGTGCTTTCAGCCTGACCTAATAGACTTACTAGACAGGCATAATGACAAACCCTCGGTCACCTTGATCCCCCTTCTTATCCTGGCTTCTTTATTGTTACACTGCTTCCGCTGTAGTCAGACCGACCCGCTGCTGGTTGTCTTCGGTGTACAAAATTTTTTCTTCTACCTTGCAGAAGAAGGTTCTTTTCTGTCTGGAATGCACTTGCTTGTCATCTTTGTCTCCCAGAAATCTCCAGCTTCCGTTAAAGTACTCTGATACCACCTCTTGAGGAGATGTGCTAGAGTGAAGAGGGCACTGGATTTGGAGCCTGAAAGACTTGGAATCAAGTCTCTCCTCACATGTTTATTTGACTGTGAGCCTGGCTAGGTCATTCATCTTTTCTGGGTCTCAGTTTCTTCATCAATAAGACAAGACTCACGGCATTTTAATACGCTTCTCTATGTCTGAATCTATAATTATCTTATCTTACTTATGGCCTCTGCAGAGTCCCCTGTAGCACTCTGTCCTTCCTGAAATTACTTCATATGTCTTTATCTGTATATCTTATATCTCCCCAGTAGAATGTAATTTTTTTGAGGGAAGAGACTTTAGTTTTTGTCTTTATATCTCCAATTAGCATAGACATTTAATAAATATTAATCTATTGGATGGATGGATGGATGGATGGATGGATGGATGGATGGATGGATGGATGGACAGATGGATAGATGATATACTGGCATCTCAAACTCACAGTTTCAAAAATGGAGTCGTTATTTTCCCACTAAACCTGTTTCCTTCTGACTTCAGTATTTCTCAATTGCGTAATTATTTATTTCCATCGTTTAAAATTTTGGTGATAACTTGGACCCTTCTCTCACCCTCGTCTCATATCCAGGCATTTACAGGACACTACGATTCTATCTCTCAGATTTCACCCCAGCCCTATCATATTGCCATCACTCTGATACTAACCTTCATTTTCACAATCTTGGACTGCTACAACAGCTTCTCCCTCTACCACCCAGTCCATCTTTCATACGACTGCTAGATTGATCTTCTTTTTTATTTTATTTTATTTTAATGTTTTTTTTTATTTATATAATATATTTAGTTTTCAGCATTGATTTTCACAGGAGTTTGAATTACAAATTTTCTCCCCATTTCTACCCTCCCCCCCAACTCCAAGATGGCGTATATTCTGGTTGCCCCATTTCCCAGTCAGCCCTCTCTTCTGTCACCCCACTCCCCTCCCACTTTCCCTTCCTTTCTTGTAGGGCAAGATAAATTTCTACGCCCCATTGCCTGTGTATCTTATTTTCTAGTTGCATGCAAAAGCGTTTTTGTTTTTGAACATGCATTTTTTAAAACTTTGAGTTCCAAATTCTCTCCCCTCTTCCCTCCCTACTCACCCTCCCTAAGAAGTCAAGCAATTCAGCATGGGCCACATGCGTATCATTATGTATAACCCTTCCACAATACTCATGTTGTGAAAGACTAACTATATTTTGCTTCTTCCTAATCTATCCCCCTTTACTGAATTTTCTCCCTTGACCCTGTCCCTTTTCCAAAGTGTTTTTTTTTTATTACCTTCATCCCTGTCTGCCCTCCTTTCTATCATCCTCCCTTTTTTATCTTCTTCCTCCTTCTTTCCTGTGGGGTAAGATACTCAACTGAATATGTATGGTCTTCCCTCTTCAGGTCAAATCTGATGAGGGTAAGATTCACTCATTCCCCCTCACCTGCCTTCTCTTCCTATAGAACTGCTTTTTCTTGCCACTTTTATGCGAGATAATTTACCCCATTCTATCTCTCCCTATCTCCTTCTCTCAGTATGTTCCTCTCTCATCCCTTATTCATCTTCAACTCACCCTGTGCCTGCTCGCTCTCACTCTCTCTCTCTCTTTCTCTCTCTCTCTCTCTGTATGTGTGTATATATATACACATACACACACATACACATATACATACATATACACTCACATATACATATATATATACATAAACATATACACACACATATACATACATGCATATTCCCTTCAGTTACCCTAATACTGAGGTCTCATGAATCATTAGATTGATCTTTATGCACAGGGCCTGTTACATCACTTTTTTACTCAGAAATATATTGATCATTGAGTGGAGTTCAAACTCTTGCCTGGCATTCATCCTTCTCCACAATCTGGTAGCACTTTCCCTCTCTGTAAGCTTACTGATCCATTCAAACTGGCCCACGTCCTTTGAGGATGCCTTGGGCTTACCTATTTGTGTACTTTCACTCATCCGTTCCCTGTGCCTCAGATGTCTTTCTTTTTTCCCCTCTTTGTCTGTTGAATTCCTGTACATTCTTTAAAGCCTAACTGAAAACTATAAACCCTTCCACAAAACCTTTCTTGATTCCCTAATCAGTAACAGCTGTTTCCCTGCTCTTGTAACAAAAACCACTTTGTTTTACACCTCTTTGGTGTGCTTATGGATTACTTGTAGCATATGAGTTGTGGTAGAATTATCTGTGCACGTCATATCCCCTGCTAAGCTTATGTAATCATAAATTCCATAAGGGTAGAGACACTGTTTCTTACCTAAACTTTTTGTATCCTACGACTTGGCTCAATACTTTTTATACGATAGTTACTTAACAAATACTTAATAATAGAAACTCATCTTCTCATAGAAGCTTTCCCAGGCCAAGCTCACCTTTCTCCGGTTATCGCCCAAGCCCCTTTGCTAATGATACTTATTTATAACTGCTTCTGACTTTGTGCAGTCTTTATATATAAATCAGATTTGTTAGTATAATTTTATTGGAGGTTAGTTAGGTTAGGTATTCATTATAAGTTACCTTAGGGTCAAGATTACCTCTTGCTTCTTATGTAAATCTCCAAAGTGCCTAGAGTGGTGCTACAAGATACACTTAGAGTGCTGATGATGCGGAATCCTGAATTGACCAAATGCTTTCTAAATATGCTTCCAGAATTTCTTCATTAAAGCTTGAAGATGTACTGGCTTCTTATATTTGGTTGCTAAAATATAGACTGACTATACTATTTTTAAATACTTCATTCAGCATGCCCTTATTTCTGCAGCCTCTATATGCCAGACATTGTGCTTCATGTTGAGGATACAATGGAAAAAATAAGAGACTATCTAATAATACCTTGTGCTTCCATAGCCTTGTAAGATTTGCAAAGTGCTCCGCATTTATTATCTCACCGGATAATATGCTCAAGGAGCCTCTGTACTACTTCAGAGATAAGCACAAATAAGCACAAGATACTTCAACAATTAAATTTAAGGTAAATTCACTGCAGGGATTAACCATAGCTGGGAAAGTCTTACACAAGGTAGCACTTGAACCGAGTCTTAAACTGATCTGTGGGTTTCTGAAGGGAGAGCATTTCAGGCAGAGGGGATAGCCTCAGCAAAGGCACATAGGTAGAATGTCAAATAGGTAGCCCAGCTTGGCTGAAACATATGGAGTAATATGTAATCAGTAGAAAGAGGCTGGAGAGAATTGGTGAAGGGCTGTAAAGGCCAAACAGGAAATTGTATTATATTCTTTTGGCAATAGGATCCATAAATCTAGATCTAGAAAGCACCTCAGACACCTACTGTTAATAACTCCCTCATTTTATACATGAGGAAACTGAGGCAAACTGAAGTTAAATTATTTGCTTAGGGTCATTTAGATGTTGTTAGGGCAGGATTTTGACCCTGGCCTTGACACTTTCTCCATACTATTACCACTCTGCTTGAGTAGGGATAATGGTGCAGTCAGACTTGCACTTTTATTAAAATCACTTTGGCAGCCAAGTGGAGGGAAGGGTATTCCAGTGTTCATGAGGGTCTGAACTAGGTTGGTAGCCATGTAAGTGGACAGATCTAAGAGATGATAGGGAGGAAGAATTGACAAGAATTGGCAAGAAATGAAGAGTTGAGTATGACTCTATGTGCTCAAAAGTCAACTTCCTTTTGATTCTCTTTGAATGAATGAATTACATTTATTAAATGCCTACTATGTGCTAAGCATTATATCCCACTAACTGTATACAAGTACAAAAGTAACAGTCTCTGCTCTTACATTTTAATAGGAGACAATATATGTAGGAGAATGGTGCCCAGGGAAGGAAATTTTGTCTGATAAGCTGAGCAATGGTTACTGGCGCCTGGTTCACATGTCCTTTCCAGAAGCAATGGCAGCATTGATTTAATTGTTGTGTCCATAGCAGAGAATGTGGTTCGGGAGAGGCGGTGGGCCAGCACAGTGTCGAGGAAGGAAAATGGCAGCAAAGCATGTTTGGGTGTCTAGAACCAACCAAATATGATGAATTCTTACTACTCAGCACAGTGCAGTGCCAAGGTGGCCTTAGATTTCTTCATCTTAGATAACAGAAATATATTTTTCATGAAAATAAAAGGTTAATGATAAATTCAACCAGCAGGATGATGCTCCTTATGAAGTCTTCCCAAACTTTTGCTGTGGAGACTTCTCCTGCTTTCTCCTTCTCTTGGACAGAAACTGCACTGGCTTGCCCCCGCCCCTTGTATTTTCTGAAATCCAAATGATTAGTAGTGTATTCCTCTTATAGAAGCTTATATCCTAGTCCTGTGAAACTTAACAGCTTGTTAATACTCTACTATGTACATAGAGTGAAAAAAATATATCATCTTAAGGAAGTTGGTGAGAGAAGCTAATTCTTCTGTTTCTTTTATCATGCGTCCAAATTGTCCTTTTTGTCTCTTTGAAAAAAGAAATCACTTTTCAATGATTCAATTGTGGTCAGTTTCTCAAGGTCTCTAAATGTGATTTATTTCAGAAAGACTTATGCCTACTTAGGCACTAAGGCAAAGAAAGTATCAAAGTGAATCACTAGAAATTGAAGTCATCCTGGACTCTTATGTGTGGCAAATTTACTGTCACTGCTGTGTAGCTGAAAAGGCCTTTTCTGGAAGAAAGAAAAGCATGACCTGATCCAGGAAACTTAGGACTTGTTGGCATTGGATAAAGCTTTGGGCCATGTAGTCAGAATGTACTTCACTCTTAAAAGTAGCTCTGTGTCACTGGATTAATTAACTTAAGAATTCAAATGGCTTCTAGCACTTTGTCCGTTTTTATTTGGCTGGTTCTTAATAATTATGGGGACATGTCATGTGGATGGTATTTTTTTTAAATGGAGCACCTAGGTGGCACAGTGGATAGAGTGCCAGCCCTGGAGTCAGGAGGACCTGATTTCAAATCTGACCTTAGGCACTTAGTAGCTATGTGACCCTGGGGAAGTCACTTAACCCTGTTTGCCTCATCTGTAAAATAAGCTGGAAAAGGAAATGGCAAACCTCTCCAGTATCTTTGCCAAGGAAACCCCAAATGGGATCACAAAAAGTCAAATGCAACTAATTGACAAAAAAAAAATTCTTTAAGTGTTTATCTATGCGTACTGCTATACAGAGGCAAAGTCCCTGCCTTTTAGAGACTTCAGTTAAAGACAGATTATGCTAATAGGAATAGAAATTAAGGATAGTGCAGATTCCTGCATTCCTCTGATTATTAAACAAATTTCAGTTTTTCCCTGAATCATCCGTAACACATTGGATCCATTAGAAGCTATCAGTCTCAGTTTCCCCACATATAAATTGTACGTCCCTGGGAAGTACTGTATGGAGTCATTAATTGGCTACAGAGTGCTCTGTGGCTATCTCATTAGACTTTTCTTTTTAAAAAAGTCCTGTTTTCTGAATGTTTTTATGATCACTTAAAAATGCTCTCATTCTGATGTGAACAGTACAAATATTTTTGTACTGTCAGTGTGAAGACTTAGACTCAAAGCAACCAAATCCTATACCCCCTACTCTTTAGTGGAAGGACCCAGTCTTAGATTTTGAAGCTCAGTAGTCTTTCAACAGTGCCATATTTCCCGGGCCTGAAGTAAAGGAAATCACCAAAACAAGTCTTAGCGCCCCCCTCCACCCCCTCCCAAAAAGGAATATAAACTAGGCAAGTATGGTGAACATCCACATTTGGGAGGCTTAATACTTTGTTTTAAACAACATTCCCTGCATATAATTTGTTAAGTCGATTTCTTTCTCTCCTTTTCCTTCTGATTAGTGGATCTGTTAGAACTGGAAACAACAAATGACATCTTAGACCACCACAAACTGAGACAAAATGATAAATTCCTCTACGTCCCTGATGTCATCAAGTATCTGACAAAGACTTATGAAGTGCTGGAACAGTCACATAAGGACATGGTCAACGTTCCACTCTGTGTAGATATGTGCCTAAATTGGTTGCTCAATGTCTATGACGCGTAAGTTTACATGTCTTTACAATCTATTCAGATGAACCATGTTGCTAAAAGAAAGTCACAGATATTTGATTTAAAAAAAAATACTGTATTTAAAAGAACTGAATCTTTTTTGAGTGTCTGAACTATTTTCCTCACTAGGATTATTGAAATGCCACTTGAATTGCATTTAAAAATTATTATTTAGGAGAAGTAGATTTGTCCTTGCCATTTATTTTAGGTGTTGTAATGGTGACATATATGTGCATAATGGTTCTGATAATAAATCCAGCTATTGGAAGCATTCATCTCATTACCAGTGATTTAATGTAGCTACTACTGGTTACCATTAAAAATTTTCTTTCTAGCTCACAGTAACACTCATCTATAGTTATTTTTATTCCTTTTGAAGTAAGATAATGCATTAGGAGAACAATCAATACCAAAAACTCTTTCTCTGGGCTGACATTTTTGACACGTTAGGAATTATTCATTTTTCTGGTAGGGGGTTTAAAGTATGCAAAGATGAAATTTGATTCTTTTTTGGCTCTTTTCCTCTCAAGCCACCAAAATTCCTCCAGTTGATTAGCTGTATGCTAATCAGCCTTTCCCCTGCTTAATTCTATGAGATAGTTAGATAATTGAGAAATACTCAAGTTTAGAAAATAAAATTTAGATATGATAGTATGTGAAGAAAGTAAGAGGTGGTGATGCCACTTGCTCTGCCTGCAATTTAACCGAAAACTTTATCATTTTAAAGAAAATTTTTGGTTTCTAAAGAAACATATCTGAGTTGAATTTATAATATTTTGGTAAATAAATAGCAGTTGTTTTCTTAAATACTTTTAGTCATTGAAGTGCTAATAGTAAGTAGCATTATCAGTTACCATTATGAATAATAAGTTTGCTCTTTTCCCAGAAAATACTTTGAATCATTTAAAAATTTAGTTTCAATTTCCCTTATATAATTTGGATTCTTTTGGCATTGACAAAGATGTTTTTAGGGTCCTCTTAAAACTATTTTGTCCTTTGTTTCGGAAGCTCAAATATTTTTGGAAACAAAAATCCATGCTTTCAAGTTTTAAGTCTCAGTAATAGATTAGGTACTTTGGCAATCTTCATGAGTACCATGTTTATGTAGGAGAGAGAGATAGAATCCTTATTTTGGGATCTGTGGCTCTAGTAACTATAGGGAATGGAGAAGAGGTAGAGGAGGAGAGTGCACATGCTTTATTCTCTGGAAATTGGTGCTTCTCTTCTTGCAAATGTATGCTTGGGGAAAAATGTTATTCAGATATTGTTTTATATCTACAAATGATGTTTTTGAAATAATCAGCCCGTTAGCGAGGCAAACAGGATTTATATAATCGTCCTATTATCATAAGAACCTAATACTCTATCCCTGATCCTGTACCAAAGGAATATTTTGAGAGGTCATAAGTTTGCTTTTGACAGCAGCCTTCCATGTCTTCCTAATATATCCCTTCCTTTGACAAAACAATATATTGTGAATCTATCTGATATATTATGCAACTTATCTAAGCATTTCTCGACCACTGTTGACCTCATTCCTTTTCTCTTTATAATGAAAGTATTGGATTAAATGATCTATAAGGTTTCCTCCTGCTCAGATAGTAAGGTTGGAAACCCTTCCAAAATGTATTTGTACTTTCATTTGGTGTCACCTTTTAGCATAATTTCTTTCATACATTTAGAGTATAGATCATATAATTTTAGACATTAAAGAGAGCCAATCTCTTCAGAAGGGGAAATCGAATCTTAAAATGAGTAAATAAGTCATTTTGACTATTACAAATATCCAAATTAATTTCAAAGGACATATGAAAGAAGATGCTGTCTGCATCCAGAGAAAAAGAACTGATAAATAGAAATACATATAGAATGATTTTACACATATATACACATACATACATACATACATACATACATACATGTAAGTATGTGTATACACATATTTTATGTCTATTATCTATCTATGTAGCCATCTCTAGGGTGGGGAGGAAAGGAAAAAAAATTACATGGTAACTTTATTGTATATTTAAGAGGAATACCAAGTTGTACATAATAGATTTGCAGTTTTCTGTCCAGTCATCTAGTTTTTATGATAGTATACTATAGAAATGCTTTTTTTATTCCATAAATTGAAAATTAAATAAATAAATTTTAAAATTTATTTTTGCATATGCAAAGTGCTTTCCAAACCCTAAAGCACTACATAACTAAATGCTATTTATCAAAAAGCCAAAGACACCTAAGTTAGAGGCAGAGTTGGATCTAGTCTCTGGTTTCTTAGCCATTGTCTCAGCTCATTGCTATTTTACCCTGACATCATTATGCCTTTACTAACCTCTATATGAAGCATTTTTTCCTTTGATATATTTTCAAGCCTTAAAGGATGCCTCTGTATTCTATTATTCTGAATAATGTTGAACTATATGAATAATATATCTAATGAATAGCCCATTTTCTCATTAAATTTCTATCCTAAGTTTATCTTCTCTAACTGAAAGTTGCTTTTTGTTTTTAAAATATGTCCTTTGGAGAATAATCAACTGCAGTTAGAACTGTTTAAATCATTATTTAAGTGCTAGTCTGAAAAAAATCAGCTTAGTATTTTAACATGAAATCTTCACAACCTAGGGGAAGATATAGTTTTAATTTTAGGAAGTACATATTTCTTAAATTATTTAAAGCAAATGGATAATTATGAAAAATTATTTAAACTAATAAGTACTTGTAAAGTTATCTAGGTAGTCAACAAAAAGAACTTAAATTATTTACATTATGGTACTTCCTTAACTATGTTTTCTATATCTTTTAAAATTCTGTAGTGCTTAGAATAATCTCAAGCACATAGACTTTTAATGTGTTTATTGTTTGAATGAATTAAGATTACCATGTCTGTTGTGCAGTATTGAAGAGCTTTTTCCTTCTTTGGCAACATATTAAGCCAAGTCTTTGGGGAATACTCAACAATGATTTTTATATTCTTTTTTGAAAAGTTATCAGTAGCTTACAGTTCATTCCCTCAAGTTTTGTCTTGAATATTTTTCCTGCTTAAATCACCTTGTTCTCGATGCTGTCACATTCTCCTCATTGTTAGTTTTCCTTGAGGAGAAGTGAGAATCGGTATTTTAAATAACAGTTCAGACACCTTTAATAATAATACAGTTACTAATACCTAACTTTTGGGAGCTAGTTTGAAACAAATCTTTCAGTATAGGTCCAGCACTTAGAGTGTTTGGCTTATACTTCAAAATCAAGTACAGATTGTAACTGCATTACTTCGGCTGTTAGTAATCAAATGTCAATGCTAGAAGCACAACAGGTACTCCGTGGTTTTGATTTGTGTTGACTTCGGGTTTGAAAGCTTTTTAGCCCATTTTCGTAGAATGCTTTATAAAACTTTTTTAGGCCCATTCATAAATTCCCAAACAGGTTTATTTTAGTTGTATAGCTCTATTTCTTTACAGACATATATTCAAGACATTAAGAGTGAGAGCTAATGTCTCACTGAATTCAACTTAACAAACATTAGTCTTCTACTGTGTGCAGAGCGTGACAAGCTCTAGAGACTATCATCAAGTCAGACAATATCACTTACCTCCCTCCCTCTTCTCTCTCCCTTCTCTCCCCTCCCACCCCCACCCCTGTTCAACTCCATTGGATACCCATCACACTAGGATCAAATAAAAAACCTTCTCTTTGGCAAAAGTGCTTCATAACCTGGCCTCTTCTTTCCCTGCCAGATTTCTCACAGCTAACATCTATCTGTGTGTTACAGGATCACTTCATCTCAATTTTAAAAACAACTGTTGGAAATTATTTTTACATGAAATAAGGGAAAAATAAAATACTAATTTTTAAAAAGAAAATAATAAAGGAATAGTAAAGACAACCCCTCCTCCCCCAACTCCACACCCTTCCTAGCATAGTCTGTGATCTGGTGGCACTGGTTTGCTTCCTGGTCCTCATAAAGGACACTTTCCTGACTGAGCATTTCCATTGGCTTTCTTCTATGGCTGTGACTCTCCCTCCTTATCTCTGCCTTCTGGCTTCTCAACTAAAGTCTCTGCTTCTACAAGAAACCTTAATCTTGGTGCTCTGGATATCTGTATGTATATAGTTGCTTACATGCTGTCTCCCATGCACCCCTAGACTGCAAGTTCCTTGAGAGCAAGGGCTGGTTTTTGCCTTTCTTTGTATCCTCGGCATATAGCCACTGTGGCTGTGTGGCACCATTTTTGTGTACTGACCGATATAAAGATGAATAAGACATAGTCCCTGCCCTCATAGAGATGAGTCTTTTTTGAACAAGTGCCTCTGATATAGTGAATGATTACTAAGTGATGTTAAAGGCAAATGATTTTGTATCTACCATAGTGCCATGCAAGGAGTGGTCATTCAGTCTTGGTTGAATGAAAAAGCTCACATGAATATTCATAATTTTGAAAGAAAAGAATCTTATTTTGCACTAATAGTGAAAATAAATTCCCATGTTTTGAATTTGATTTGCTGATTAGAATATTTAAAATTTAAGGCATTGGAAAAAATGCATGTTATATCTTCAAACAGTTTATGGAATTAAATTGCATTTGTATTCAGATAGCACGTTTAACTTTGTTTATTAGAGAGAGGAATAAATGCTATTTCTAAAAACTATCTCTTAATTAAGACATAGATGTAAATGTTATCATAGCCCACTGTTTATGTGCATTTTTGGTGTGTCATCCGCATAGTATAAAACCATTTCCCAGTGTAGATTTAGAAATGCTTTTGTATTCAGATGTTGACAGATAATACCTTAAATAGAAATTCCATACCTGATTATCCAGCATCCAGATTATATTGCAGTACTAGCATGAATAGATTGCATCGGCAAAGACAAGAAGTGAAGTCATTATGTGGTTTAAGTGTTTAGAAGGCTCTTGACCTTTCCTTGGGTAATTCCTTCCCTGGTCAATATCTTTAAAACTGAACTGAGTAAGTAATAAGTAATTAACCGTGAGTAATTAGCCTTTTCTGGGCATTCTAAGTGACATTATTAACAGCCTACAAAGGAGCTTCTTTAATACTCTAAATATTACAAGGATCTGTAATTTCCTTGTATTAATGTTCCTTTGGTCCACCAATATGTCTTAGGATGCCTTTATAACTTGTTAGATGGCCTTTGAGAATTGCTATGAACAGAACTCGATGATGACTTTCATCCTGCAAACAACCTGGGATTCAACTCCAATTTAACTAGGCCAGGTATATCATCCCCCTTAGAGAGGCTTTGATAGGGCCTGCTTTGGGACCTACCTGTCACAAGTCCACATTCACCTCTACACCATCATTAGCCATTGGCATAGGGTCTTAGCAGTGGGCCTTTTCAACATGGGAACAACTGTCAACTTTCCCTGATAACTTTTGTAAAAGATAAATCCCTTCAACTTTTCTCATTTGAATGTTTATATTCCTATGTTCATAAACGTTAAAGTATTTTAGCTTAAGGGGAAAGACAACTGAAAATTTATTTCTATGTCATGCTTCCTGTCTAACTCTGTATAATGTGGTTTGTGTACTCTTGTGGACTTGGTGAGCAAATCACATTACCAAAATCTAACATGAAGGCACACCATTTAATTCCAGCTTTCAGGGGTTATGGTGAAATATAAAGAAACTGTAGAAATGAGTAAAAGAGGATTTATCCTTATTGCTCATTTTTACAAATAATCATTTTTCAAGACAATAGTTGCTTAGAGAAAAATAAGTCTGCTGTTCACTGATTTATTTTTATCTAGAGTATTGTAAATTTTATGATTTTAGGGGCCGGACTGGAAAAATCAGAGTACAATCCCTAAAGATTGGATTAATGACTCTCTCCAAAGGTGCCATTGAGGACAAATACAGCCGTAAGTAAGATCTTGTCCTATACAAATTTAAGTATTTTTCTCTTCGAAGGCAGTCTTTATTGATATCATGTCCAATTACTTTCTAATAGTGAAAGCTTTGGGCAGAAAGAGTGTAAAATATCATTTGAAAAAGAAATAAATATACCTTAAGTATAATCAGTTTGGGATGTATGTATGTATTTGGAACATTCTGAATTCATTTGATTTTGTGTTTTGAGTTAGAGGAAGGTGGTTGCTTTTTTGGATGGCTTGACAGCCAGGAAGGTCAGTGAAATGGGATTGGGGATTTGTGTGAAATGAAAAGCCGATAGTAGGATCAAGGGGTCAGCTACCCTTGACAGAGAGAGTCAACTAAGCAATTCAGAGAAAAAAAAAAGCTTTCCACAAGACTTTTGTTTTGTGGAGCATTTTTTACAAGTAAAATTGTTTTCAGTTGCAGAATCACAAAGAGCTATCATTACTGAAGCCATAGAATACAAGTTATCATGTATGCAGTGGGAAAGGCAAATAGTAAGGCAAATGTTGTCATCACCTCATGCCCAAACTGTCTCAATATTCTGCTAGTCAGTCTGTCTGCCAAAAGTGTCTACTCCTGCTCAGTAAATTCCTGTGGTCCTCTATCATCTTCAGGATCATATAGAGTAGCCTCTGTCTGGCAATCAAAGCCCTTGATAGCCTGACCCCTTCCTACCTTTCTAGTCTCCTTACATTTTACCCTCCTCACTTCCCCCATCCCTCCAGGTATTCTAGATAGTACAGTGACACTGGATTCTTTGCCTTTCTTCACACAAGATACTCTCAGCTCCCAGGCAATTCCACTGGCTATTTCCCGTGCTTAAAATGTTTTCCCTCCTCCATTCCTCCTGGCTTCTATTTCTTCCTTCAAGTTGCAGCTAAAACCCCACCTTCTACAGGAAACTTTTCCTTATTCCTTTGAATTCTAGTGTCTTGCCTCTGTTGATTATTTCTTTTTTTTTTTAATATTTTTTTTTGCAAGGGGGAAAGTAGGGCAATTGGGGTTAAGTGACTTGCCCAAGGTCACACAGCTAGTAAATGTGTCAGATGTCTGAGGCCGAGTTTGAACTCAGGTCCTCCTGACTCCAGGGCTGGTACTCTAC
The DNA here is from genome assembly GCA_028646595.1 of Phalanger gymnotis. Lineage (NCBI taxonomy): Eukaryota > Metazoa > Chordata > Mammalia > Diprotodontia > Phalangeridae > Phalanger > Phalanger gymnotis. Next base: position 101,003,309 of record CM053627.1, on the reverse strand, counting down.
TCACTGTGCCACCTACCTGCCCCTCTGTTGGTTATTTCTAATATTTCCTTTATCTGATTTGTTTGCACATAGATGTTTACCTGTTGTTTCCCCCATTAGACTGTGTGCTCCTTGAAAGCAAGGATTATCTTTTGCCTTTCTTTGTATCCCCAGAACTTAGCACTTAGGAGGTGCGTGTCTATTGTCTCCTCCTCTAATCCCTGTCATTCAGTCATTCCTTGCCAGGGTGAAAATCGCTTTTTTCATACTCTGCACCCTGTCTACCCCAAGTACCTCGGTTCCTGCCTCTTTTCAAGTCTTAAAGCTTCTTTTCCTACCTTTAACACTGTGCCCTTTAGCAACCCTTTTCTGTTATTAAAAAATAAATAAAACAAAATTCCATTTCATCCTTTTTTCCATCATGTCTTTCAATCAATTCAAAGCATTATTTGAATGCCTTCGTTATGCCAGGCACTGTGCTGAAACCTTGGTTACTCTATATCCCTCACCACCCTCTCCAGGACAGCCTCTCATTCTTTCACATTCTCCTGAATCACAGGACCAGGCAGACATATCACCATTCTTGCTCTCCACTGTTCCTTCCAGATTCCTACTCTGCCATATTACTCACCATCCTCTTCTCTTTGGAAGTTTTTTTTTTTTTAATGGCATCTGACATAATCAGCCTGTATCAATCCTTTTTGCTGCTTTCTTCCAACTCTCACATCAGCCTGCTGTGTTTCTCAGTGACTTTAGCGCCTGACTTACAAGGCAGATTCTGCCTTGGATACCAGTTGTACGACTACAAATAAGTCATTTAACTTCTCTGATCCTCAGTTTTCCCATCAGTAACCGGAGACACTAATACCTATAGTATTTATTGCAAAAGTTCTTGTGATGCTTCAAATCAGAAAGAGCAAGCTTTGCAGTGCCATATACATATCAACTATTATTATAGGATGAAATAAAGTCTACTGAGAGTGACATTTTATGCCCTACATAATTCTAGCTTCTGTCTACCTGTCTAGCCATATTTCCCATGCTTTCTTTTTCACCTGTACTATAGACCTAGTTTCTCCAGTTCATCCTTCCCTCTCTCACTTCCCTTCATTTGTGCAGTCAGCCCTTCATAATGCCCTCTGACCATATCTCTATATGTTAAAATTCTTCTTTCAGTACCTAGTTTAGATGCCCCTTCATCTGTGAATCTCCTTCTCTGATTCCCAGCAGATGAAACTTATTTCTCTTTTCTCAAATTTGTACTCTAAATTTTTTGTCTGTATTTTTTCTTTGTCCTTATGACAGCTAATTCCATATCATACTTCTTCGTGTGTTGTGTCTTATCCCCTCTATTAAATTATAAGCCCCTTGAGGGGGCAATGATGATGCTTTTTATCCTTGTACAGAGTTATGCTGATATTTAATATTTAAATTAATTTACTATTTTATTTAATATTTAATTTTAAAACATTTGATAAATGTTGAACAACTAGCTCTCCAGGGGGAAAATGTATATGCAACAATTTTTTTTAAAGTTTTATCTGCATTACTACCATTTTCTCCATCCCTTCCTTAAGTCTAAATAATTGACAAAATATTAAATCAGGCCCTGTTTTGTAGTGTTTAAAATGCTCACAGTGAAAATTTGCAATTTGAGCTGGTTCCAGTGCTCCACTTTATATCTTTAGGTGCCTAACATAGCACCTTGAATATAATAAACACTTTCTCCTTGTTGAACTGAACTGATTTGAATTGAAAATAATGGCTGTTCTGAAGGGGAGCATATGAAATGTGGAAGCCCTCATTTGTGGTAAATTCAGTTGCCCTCCTTGGTAAAGATACGCAAATTATTTATTGAATGCTTATTGTATGCCAAGCGCTTATGAAGGAATCAGTTTCAGGCTATCAAATTCTGTGATTCTTTGGGTCCAAATATTGGTATGGCATCTTATTTCTTCTTTCTTCATTCAAAAAAGTGAGATTTTTTTCCCTTTAACAGATGAGCCCTAAAGTGGTAAATCACATGTAATTTTTCTATGTTTTATTTTCTTCTAAGGTCCTTTAGGAAGTTTTGGATACTATTTGACTTTGTCATGTTGACATAGAAATGACGAGACTTTTTCCATAAGGTCTCTTTTGTTAGCATTAATATTCAAGTCATCCTGCTTTTTAAATTCAATGACAGAGCTTCAATTCAGTCAGGGTCAATTGATATCAACCTTGGCATTGATTTCTCTAGGGTCCCATTCCATTTTCTTCACCCCCTATGAAACTTCCATTGGATTTCTTGACTCGAGCCTCTTCATATCTTTCATAAAAACCTAATTATGGAGATTTTGCCTTTAAAAGAAATCTGATGAAGTATCCACATTTGTTCTGTGCATCAAAAGTGATGTAACTAACTACAAGTAACATATGTATCCTAAGCCACACTCAAGGCTGATATTAATGATTATGAACTATTATGAAACAATAGATCAACATGTGTATGGAAAATGTACCATTTCCTTTCCTTATAATATATGAATATTTTGTCCATTTCCCATTTTCTAAACCTCCCCAAAGTTCATAATATCCTTCTGTTCTTTTTGTGTCAACTTGTTTCATGTATAAAACAGAAGATGAAACGTGCTGTACAAATATTTGGAAGTAGTAATTTTATCACATCTCTTTTTTACTTTATCCATTTTTCAAGTGATACCATATGTATAAGGTATTTAGTACAGAGCGTGACACATAGTTAATTCTATGTTTATTCTCCTTCTTAGAATGTAAATATTTTAGTGAAATTTTAAGCATTTCTTAAAACTTTGGTTTTTTTCCTCTTTTATAAAAATCGCCACTTTGTGTCAATATACAAAGTTGGTTACAGTACTACAGAAGTATTTTCTCATGATGTTCTGAAAATTAAATTTTTTTCTTTCGCTTTCTTATAAACCAATTGTAGATCATGGAAAATAGAGAATAGAAATAATAATAACAATGATAATAATAATAATATTTGTAAAATGCTTTGAATTTTGCATAGTGTTTTACATGTGTTATCTCATTTGATCTTCCTAACACCCGGTTAGGTAGGGGCTATTATTATCTTTATTTTACATATAAGGAAACTGAACTTGAAAGAAATTTAGAGACTTCTCCAGGGTCATACAATTAGTGAGTATCTGGGGCAGGAATGGTACTTTCTACCTCCCAGTGTACCCTCTTGCCACTGTACCACTAAGCTGTTTATTCTGTATTCCTTGCTCCTTTTTTCCTATGTACCTTCCATGACCATAGTTAACCCCAAATTGAGTGGGTATCCTGGGTTTCTGATTGCTTAGCAGAGCCTCCCCAACTAGTTAATCTAAATGTATGCTTTTTTGAACATTCTCAATAAGATCCATGTTAAGAAATTGGTGCCTTCATTCATTTTGACCTTGTATAGAGTGTCCCTAAAGTCTGGACGCATAGGCAACAATTTTCAACATTTTATTTATTTAATTGGAATATTAACAGACCTTAGCCCCTTTGACTCCTTTTCCTGGGGTATGCTAAAGGAGAAGATGTACTCAATGAAAATCACAGATGAAACACATTTGATTGAACACATAAAGAGTGAATGTGCTAAAATTGATGGTAATGTGGAGTTATTGCATTGAGTTCATGTTAATCTTGCAAAGTGCATCAACCTTTGCATCATAAATGATGGAAATCATATTGAAGATGTTATTTGTTAATATTCCAATTAAATAAAATGTTGCTGAAAATTTCATTCATTTTATTTCTTGAAAATATGTATTTTTTGCCTGTGTGTCCAGACTTTAGGAACACCCTATACATAAGATGAATATTTCTCTTCAGAAGAAAGTTTCCCATAATGTAAACATATTTTTAGATTCCTAAAAGGAAAAAAAATAACAGTGAGTTAAAGCAAAACTTGCCACCCTCATCTTCTAGTCTTCCCTCAAATTACCAACAGTTGACCGAAAATTCCTTGTTTTTCAGTATTTTGTCAGCGTGAGTACTGTTGTCTGCCCATGTGCCTCACAGCCCCTCTGTAATTTGATAGATGGTCTTCAAGGATTGCTATGACTCAAGAATTCACTTCCCTTTAGTCAATCTGGTGCTGACCTTCTCTAAACTAAGCCTTGCCCTTTCAAGGCTGAGAAGTAGTAACAGCATTTGTTTTCTGCTGAGATCCTTTCCAAGGAACTGAGATCCCTTCCATTCCTTATGGAGGAGTACTTTAGTTGAGGCCCTACTTATATTGATTTAAATGTATCAAAATGCTTAAAAAAATTAGGAAGATAAAGAGAATTTTTCAGTTTCTTTTCCCACTGGCATGGCAAAATACTCTCTTATCAACAGGGACTAATTCTCGGTTCTGGGAAAGTCAGATGTGATTGATAATTGGTATTTTGTAATAGTATGATACACATACATGGTAGTAAAGTTTGATCTTATATAGCAAACTCATTCATTTTGGAGAAGGGTTGCTTTTGGGGTCTAATGTTAAGATCCTAGTAACAAATACTCAAAGGGATCAGTATGGATCTTCCCTATAGCAATTCAGATTGCAGTCCCTCCTCACCTACCCATCCATGCAACTCTTATCCATCTCTTCCCAATATTTTTGCCACAGAGAGTATACCTAAAGTTTTGGGGAACCTTCTTCTCTTCTTTTTGTCTTTGTATGGACATCAATGGAATGCATGGCCTATATACTGGTTCTCCCCACTTCTTGTCATATGACCACTTGACATCTTTTTCAATTGAATATTTCCCTGTTCTCGATTTTATGTTGTAGCCTTCTCACACTCATCATGCAACTCTCCAGTATACTCTGTGATACTCTTAATTTTTCACTGACTAACATATTCCATGACTTACAGCCATACATAGCTCCACCAGTTGAATCCTGCTATTAAAAAGATGGGTCTTTTTTTGTGTGAGAAGTAGTGACATAAAATATTTACAAAACAGTATCAGTATCAAAATGATATGGGAAGCATTTTTTATTATAGTAGTCTTTAAATTAAAAAAGTGTTCTAATCAAATATATTTGAACAAATGATGATGAAAATTAAATTTATTTTAATTGAATTTCCTTTCCCTGTGTATCTTTATAATTAAAGCCATATTTCATTGTAATTACTGTGTCAATATCCCTGCACTTGGCTCAGCTACTTTGAGAGTAGAATTTTGACAATATTAGATCCATCATTAGCCTGCTTTTCATCGAGACTGATGCATGGTAGACTGGTATTCAGACTAAAACAAAATAAGATTTCTCCTAGCATTATTTGGGGATATTTTAAGATTATGTAAGTTAAATGGACAATATCACTCTGTCCACTAAAGCATCATATGGAGAACATTTATATTTGTGTTCTCCCTATATTAAGAAATTTGTTTCTAGAAATAATTTGTTTCCTTCACTGAATGAATTTTTTAAAAAAAAAAAATTCCTCCCCAGTCAATAAACTAACTTTTTTGACTGATTTTGCTTTACTTATTGGAAATACGATAAACATTTTTATATCTGAAATGTTGCATTGTAGTGAAAAGAAATTATGCTGCCAAAACTAGAAAGAAGAAGGCTCATTAATTGTTGTTGAGCCAAGATAATTAAAAAGCTGTTAGCTTATGGTTTTTCCTTCTATGACTAGAAAAGATTTAGAATTAAGGATTTACACAAATTGGTAGCAATTTGTCTTTGAGATCTGTACAAATGTATTTCCTTCAATAGAAAGAATGATAGTGGTTCCTAAAACAATGCAAGACAGAAAAGCTTAGAAAGTTAACTTAGAAAGCAAAAATGTTTAATTGTAGTTCTTATAGGGGTTATGGTAAAGTACATGTGGTGTGTTTCCAAGTGATGTATTTGGCATCTAGAATAAAAACAGGTCTGACAGAATGTAAATGTTTACTGTTCAGAATATCTCTCTCTGACAGGTTGCAGAAGAAAATTTGTTTTGATACACTGTCTCTGAATAGGAAGGTAAACCCATATTGAGTTCATAAAACTAGGTCACAGACTCATAATGTGTAACTTTGAAAGAATATTTTTCTTATTTAGCTATAAGCTTCTAATTATGATTGGCATACAGAGTCTGATTTTCTGCAAATTAGGTGCAGTTTAGCCAATTACTGATGGTCAGATACCTTTCAATATTTATGGACTGTGCATTATTGAAGGACTTTAGAGCTCATGAACTAACTTCCCTAATTCTTTTCCTTTTGAAATGTTTTGGTTTCTAGAGTTGAATTATGACAAAATACAGTAAATTTTTATATTTTCATGTGTTTGTGCGTGTGTATTTTATACACATCATATATGTAGAAAAAGGACCCTAAGCAAGTCGAAACTAAATTGATCTGTTTCTCTGTTCCAGATCTCTTTAAGGTGGTAGCAGGGCCTACAGAGATGTGTGACCAAAGGCAGCTTGGCCTTTTACTTCATGATATCATCCAGATCCCTCGGCAGCTTGGGGAAGTGGCAGCTTTTGGTGGTAGCAATATTGAACCTAGCGTTAGAAGCTGCTTCCAACAGGTAAAAATGACACTTAAAGGAATGTCTTCATACTGAAACATTTCTGTTGCTTATCTATTCCCTCCGACTATAGTTTCATCTCATGTATTCACTCCCAAACTTCTAGAGAGATGTCTTCAGTCATTATGTACATTTCCTCATCACCCGCTTCCCAGCTTCTTCTGTTCTGGCTTCTGGCTTCCCCATAGAACTGAAACTGACATCCAGTTCCCCATTCTGGGTTCTGTTCCCAAGACTTCACTGCAATACAATATGTTCTTCTTTAGTGGACGAATATATTGTACTCATAGGGATGTTGTGAGAGTAACAAGTGGTCTACTTGAATGTAACATGCCCTGAACTTTTCAAAGCAAAAGCATTTTGTAAATCGAATGTAGACACACTATCAAAGTATCATTTTGTGTTGATGCATGTTTTTTCAAAGCGCATTCTAAGTAACAGAAAGAGGATCATAAATATAGAGCCACAAGAGACCCTAGAGGTTCTCTAGTTCAACCCCCACAGGACACTGAGGCCCATAGAAGTCACTTGTCCCAAGGTCTCACAATGGATATGTAGAAAGCCAGGAAATCACAGAGCTAGTAGGTGGCACAAGTAGGATTTGAACTCGGATCCAGTACTGTGGTGACTTAAGAATACTTTTATGAAACTTTATGCTGCAAAAACATAGTTCAACATTACAAGAGCCCTTTATATTATATGTAGTATTTATCATGGACAATTAGCGTCTTTAAATGTTAGTGTTACTATTGTACCTATATTAGTGTTCAAACAGTATAAGTAAGGCCAAGATTTTACCAAAGGGGATGTAAAACTGTATGACCTATTTAGCTGAGGGTGAGAATGGGGTGAATTTTGCATAGACTTTGTCTTAGAGCTGAAAAATGTTACAGTTTAATGGTGATCCTTGTTCAAAAACTTTCTTTTCTTTTCTCTCTCTTTTTTTTTTTTTTTACCAGCAATGGACTTATTTCCTTTAAGAAAGAAAGAAATTGCAAATTTGCCAATATTTGGAATTTCTATCTTTATAAATTGTTTGTGCAAGTATAATTCATTTTCTCACACAGGGGCATAGATTGCTTTCAGCAACAAGAGAATAAATTAATCAAAATTTAATCTTGCACATTTGGAAATTATTTCATATTGGGGACAGAGACCTGGCCAATTTTATGGAATTTGTTATTTTGCCCTGTAGAAGTTTTTAATAAAATAAATCTCACAGAAGCAGAATTTTGTGCATCCTCCATTCCAACCTTTGAGCATTCGATGAAATAGCAAGGATACTTTTCTTTAGAAAACATAAATTTCAAATTTCATTTGAAGAGAAGATAGCCAAATGTAACTTAAATATTGTCCTCTAAAATTTGTTGAGGGTATTGGATATCTTGGCCATTTTAATAGATATTTAATGATCTTAGAAGATCATTCAAGTTGTACATGGATCAAGAAATGAAAAGCAATACTCAGTTAATAAGCATTTATTGAGTTCTTGTTATGTGAAGTGCTGAGGATTCAAAGAAAGGTAATGGACATTTCCTGACCTTGGTGGAGGCAGTAGAGGCAGAAATAACAAGCAAATACATATGTACAAGCAAGCTAAATACAGGATAAATCTGAAGTAATATAAAGAGGGATAGCAATATAATTAAGAGGGATTAGGAAAGGCTGCCTGTACAAGGCGAGACTTAAACTGAGACTTGGAGAAAGCCGTGGAATCTAGAAAGCAGAGATTAGAAATTAGAGCATTCCAAGGATGGGGGTTGAGGAGGAAGGGGACAGCCAGAGAAAGTGCCCTTAGTGGATAGATGGAGTGTTGTTCTTGGAATAGTGAGGAAGCCAGTGTCACTGAGTATATGACGTTGTGGGAGGTGGGGGTGGGGAGGGAGGTATAAGAAGACCCAAAAAAATGGAGGTGAAGGGGCTATCTTATAAAGGCTTTGAATGTCAAGCAAAATTTTTTATTTGATCCTGGACATGATAGAATGCCACAGGACTTTCTTGAATAATCAGGGTGACATGGCTGGACCCAGTACTTTAGCAATAATTTTATGGTACTTTTGAAAAGTATTAAAAAGTAATCCTAAATGATATTTTCTTCTCATTCTATATGACTGTTTATACTCTTACTATAGAAATGTATAGCAGAAGAAAAAGCCTTAGTGATCATGAAACCTAGCCTCCTATCTCACCCATCAGGAGATTGAAGTCAAGAAAAATTAAGTGATTTTTGTCCAGAATCACTAAGCTTCCCTTTGTTATCAGCTTCAAGATCTGCAAAATTCCAAGCAAGGCCTATGAAATTGTGATAAAGTTTTATATAAATGTTAAATGTTTATCTCTGCTTCCATTCAAATTATTTATTTAAAAAAAAACTTTTCTTTTAAAAAAAAAACAGAGTCACAATAAGCCAGAGATAAGTGTAAACGATTTTATAGAATGGATGCGTTTGGAGCCACAGTCCATGGTATGGCTGCCACTTTTACATCGAGTAGCATCCTCAGAGACTGCAAAACATCAGGCAAAGTGCAACATCTGTAAAGAATATCCTATCATTGGGTTCAGGTAAGAGAAGTTTCATGGTCAGATTTTGGGTTTCATCCATGGTGTGCCCCTTGCTTATTGTGTGATATCTCTTACCCTTCTATTCTCACTTTGGCACTCATTCCTTAGTCATCCTCAGACTTATAAATTCCAAATATTTCTACAGAACTGCTGTGTTGTGGTATCAGTTAGCATTCCATGACCTTTACACAGGTTACAAAAGCATTCATGCATGATTTCTCTGTGACTGAAAGGAAAAAAAAAATTAACAAAACAACAGCAGCTAACAACCCTTGCTGGGATTTGGTAGGCTGTCAGAATACAGGGGAGCTGAAATACTTCTGAGTCTTTGAGACTGAGACCTTTAGGCTTATTCCCAGTGAACAAGAAGTAACTTATAAATGCAAACTGAGAAGTACTAAAATTATGTTTATCTTTTCTTTAAACTTTCCTTTAAAGAAATGAATGACCCTACTACTTAATTTCTTGTCTTGTACACTGTTAAACAATATCATTAAATGTAGACAGTGTGCCATTTCTCATAAATTGATGATTTAAAACCTTGGCTTGATTTATTGTTTTGTTCACTGTCTAGCCTTAAGAAAGTATTAATAATATAAACTAACCTTAAAAGTGTGAGTGCATGTGTATTTCCCTCCAAGATCTAGATAATTAAACATTTACCAGTATGCACTTGTATTGCTCCATAAACATTCCTGGAGCTTAGCAGTAGTGCAGTAGAGGCACAGGGAATGAAATCATCACCAGAGTGGAGACCTCCCCACTGTTGTTTAATTGTTTCTTCAGTTTGTATGACTCTTCATGACCCCACTTGGGGTTCTCTTGGCAAAGATACTACGCCAGTTTGCCATTTCCTTCCCCAGCTCATTTTACAGATGAGGAAACTGAGGCAAATAGAAGTTAAGCAACTTGCCCAGCGTCACACAGTTAAGCGTGTGGGGCTAAATTTGAACTCAGGTCCTCCTGACTCCAGGGCTGGCACTGTACCACTGGATCACCTAGCTGCCCTAATGACTGTAAGCTAATCATCATCATTATCATCATCATCATCATCACTGGCATTTATGTAGAGCTTTAATGTTTGAAAAGCATCTTGTTGGAGCCTCCCAGCACCCCTGCCCAAAGCAAATTTATCTTCATTTGTCCTTGCTTTGACCCTGGTATATATTGCTTGCTAGAATGACCTTTTCACAAGTCCCCTTCAAAGATAAACATTCATCAGAGATGTCATTGCCCAGAGAGATTGTTCTAAGAAGCTTATTCAGGTTTTTCCACATGCCATTCAAGGAAGCTAATAGTAAACATTTGCAAATTTAATTTGGAAATATAAAAATTGCAATCTCAGAATTTTTAATAGCACTAATCAAAATTTTATGCACATATCTTCAAGCACCCAGATTAGTAATCAGAAACAACACATGTATTTATGGAGATATATAAAATAAATAAAAATAAATGTAAGTTTTCCTTTCAGATAACCGATCTGTGTCTGTTTCAAAAAAGAATTACTATAGGTTTTCATAAGTACTTTCTCTGGTCCTTTTCTAAAATACTAGGTAATGGACCTTGCATCACTTTCCCTTGACAAGGCTTTTACATTCTTAGTAGAATCCAGTATTACTCTCATTCAGCTTTGTTTCTATTTTTCTAATGTTTATCTTGTTTCTATTATTCATTAAAACAGAATTGTACTGAAGATGTGGCCAAAACTATGGTCTTCATGCAAACTAAACTCACAAAAGGCTCTTAGAAGTAACTTTCCTTCCAGAACAATAAAAATTTAAGTTATGGCATTTTTGTGCAATTGAAGGAGTAAGCATTGTGTGTCATTTACATGCCAAAGATTTCAAACTGTTCTTTCTCTGCAGGTATATTTTGGAAGTAAGCCTTCTTTCAGACTTTTCTTCACATGTATTTTTTTTCTCCTTTTCACAGAACTCATTCCAGTTATTTTAATTTCCAATTATCATAAATTTTGAAAAAAGAAAAGACTATCCTAAATAAAAAAATAATTTAATTTAAATATCCATATCAGAGATAGTATGCTAGATCGAGAGCTTCAGTGGACCTTGAAGGCCATCTCATGAAATCCCTTTTGTTTAGAGTTGTGCTAATTTAGACGTAGGGGATTAATCAGATTGTCTAAGATCACAGAAGTACTACGTGAGGCAGAATTTGAACTACCCAGGTAGTCTGACAACAACTCTTTTCCCCTAGATTACTGTTCTAGGGCTTAGAACATGGCTATCAAGAGCAGCCTTCATTGAGTCTGTGAGTATTGTTCTTACCAAAAGTGTAATTTATCCTTCTACAAGTTCTGAGTATACAGTTAATTATAAATCTGTCTTTACTTTTGCCCAGACATTTCGTCTTCATATTCAGAGTCCTACAAAATGTTAATAACATGCAGACGTTGGCTCCCTGAATGTCATATTTGAACATATGGAAACTGGTTTACCATCTTGAACTTAAGTTACTTTCAACCTTTATATCCAATCATTTCCAAGAAATGGTTTCATTAATTGCCCTTGAAATATTCAGTGTTCACTTTTTTCTAACGGTAGCTAGCCAAGTCAGTGCAAGGGTCCTACTCTTGTTGGAAATTACCTCTGGTACCTCTGGCACGTGATTTTGAGAAATGACATTTCTTGTGGTAAATTGTCATACCATGCTGAAATATGTTGCCCATCAAAGGATAAAAATTAGAGGTATGTCCACCAATGAGTTAAACTCTTCTTTTCATGTGCAGGTATAGAAGTCTACGGCATTTCAACTACGATATTTGCCAGAGTTGCTTCTTTGTGGGTCGAATGACAAAGGGTCACAAATTACCCTTCCCAATGGTGGAGTACTGTATACCTGTAAGTCTTGATTCCCTGAAACTTTCAGATGACTTGTTCTAGAATTACCTAGTCTAAGTTTCTCTTATTTCAGACTTGATAAGTCAGATTGTTTTCCTCCTTTTTGGAAAAGTAAATCAAAGTTTGTTTAACTATGTTTATTCAACTAAACATGCATATTTACATGTATATGTTTAGCACATATATATCTTTAGTTCACAGAATAATTGTTGCGCAGTCATTAATCAGAATTAATATATTGAGCTTCTATTATACACATTGGGCTTTGCTTTCAGAATTGTTCTCTATAGCAACCCAAACCTAACTTGTTTTAAAAGTATGATTTCGTTAGAAATTATCTTTCTTTTTCTTAGACATAAGTAATTTTCTTTGAAATTAGATGAATTCAAATAGACCTTATTTTTTGGCAACATCTTTTTCTTAGCTCTGCTTCTAATCGTGAATAAAAATGTGTGAATAAAAATGATTCATAAAGATACATAAACTCCTTCGATTCAGGATTCAAGGTGCTCTTTCAGGCTATATAGAGTTGAGCTTCCTCTGAAACTGTCATACTTCCCATAAAACATAAATACACAAAATACACATTTTTCCCAAAAAATAACTATCATAAAATTCTGGGAAGGAAGATGGAGAGGATGTTTCTTTAAATTAACATTTATTAAATGTCTACAAAAGAAAGTAGCTTTTACTAGGAAAAAAAAATCACTTCTTTTTTCTCTATCTTTCTAGTAGTGCACATATTCTCAGATTCCTGGCGGGAAAATTTAGGCTATGTGGTCCATATAATATCTTAAAATTCAACCTAGGGATTATAAAAATCTAATGGAAAAAAAGTTTATAAATTTAAATCTATAAACATGCTTTTCTTTTTATAGCAAATATACCTTAAAATAGGCCAAATGTGTGTTAAAAAGCTAGTTGTAGATTATTTTTAAATGCATCATATTTTTCCACTCTCTTCACTATCTTTTTGTCCTCTTTCCAGAGTTCCAATTATTCCTTCATAGGAAATGAAGGAATAGTAGGACTCACCTCCTCTGGAAAGAAACACACACAGAAAAGCGCTCTATGTCTCTATCTCTGTTTTTCTCTGTCTCTTTTCTCTTTCCCTCTCTTTCTTTTGCCTCCTCCCTCTCCCCTCCCCCACATTTAGTATGATGCTTGGAACATATGAGGTGCTTCTTAATAAATATTGATTGCTTGATATGCCCACACATACAAACATAAAGGGAAGAGAAGCCCACACTATACGACGTGAGCTCCTTAGACTATCTGTCTCGTTCAGAGAAAGCGTTCTGCAGCTAACTCCCCAGCGAAGCTAAGCAGTAGCAGCTAAGGTAGAAGCCCAAGAAAACTTTGCCTACTGGAGTTTACAGCTGCTACATTACTGTCACATTTAGATGGCAGGTGGTGCCCTCCTCCAGGCATGATTCCACCTGTGAGGTATAGGATTGTAAATTTTGTGGCTATGCTACCCAGTGGAGAGTAGCAGGGCATAATAATACTAGAAGTCACCATCACCTACTGTACTGGGACTGCTGTAGAAGGCTGAGGAGACCTCAGTTCAAACATATAGGTTGAATATGAAAAGTTGTCCATAAATTAAGAAGCAAACCTCTCATTTATGAATTAGCCAATCTTTATTCCTTTTGAAAGAACAGGTATGGCATTTTTTATATCAAAATATTATTGCCCACAGAAATAGGTCATATAAAATTCCTGAGTTTTTATTTAATATGGATTTTTAAATGAATTTTATGAAAACTTAATTAAACATTATTTTTATAGTTTTGTTTTGCTTGATTTTTTCAGTGCCTGAAAAACTATTTTTTCTCCTTTTTTTCCTACATCCTTGGAAATATTTTGAATTTTTGCTGTTTTCTTTTTAAGTAAAATATATTTAAGGTTCATCCATCTTTTACCCAACAGTTCAATAAACCGATTTAACATCCATCTAAGAAAATGAACACCTATATAGGGTTTTTCAGCGTGGTGGTAATAGGTGTTGAATGAATGAGTGCTGAATTAGATGAGACTGCCAACCTTGATTCCAATCTGGCTATGTTATACCACACACCTTCATTTGTAGTTAGGAAAATGCTTTTTTCCTGTCACAGGCTTGAATTTAATTTCACTATCGCCTTTAATATCTTCTAATTGCTAAACCTGTGTACTAAATCTGAATGTTTATATTCTTCATAGTTTTGCTATTTAACATTATCTTAGTTTAAATCAGCTTCAAATTTTTTTAAAAAAAATTGTAAGTAAAGAGATTAGAGCTAAATTTGGGGAGGTCGCTTTTTTTAAAAATTCTATTATACAAGGGAGCATGATACAATGGATAGACAGCAGGTCTCCTGCCTCCAACGCCTACTGTCTTTGTGACCTTGGCCAAGTTATTTAACCTCTTAATGTTTTAAGCAATTGTCTAATGCTCTAAGTTACAGAGAAGGTGCCACAGTACATTGGTTGAGAGAGTTTCCTCGTATCAGAAAAATCAGTCATTTGATTAATTTACAATTTCATTTTAAGAGTATCCTTCCAAGTTAGCAAAATGAAACAATTACAGACTTAATAATCAGACTCCTCAAGAAATAAATAGCAGTAATTGTTATACTTTACCTTGATGAGACCATACCTACAGCGGTCAGTTAAGCTCTGGCACTACATTTTAAGAAGGACATTCACAAGCTGGGGAGCATCCAGAGAAAGGAAACAAAGATGCTAATGTCAATGCCATGTGAAAATAGCTTGAAAAAGGAGGTAGGAATTTTTAGCCTGAAAGAAGAAAAGAGTCCAGCGACAGAGTCTTCAAGTATTTGAGAGCTATCACGTGGAAGAGAGGTCATATTTTTTTTTTTTGATTGGTCCCAGCGAGGCAGAAGTAGGTGTGATAGTTGGAAGTTGCAAAAACTTAAATGTAACTTCCTAACAGAACTCATGGGCCCTAGATTTTGGACTGAAGCTAACCAATAGTGAAATGACCATCTTGGGGAGTGGTAGTGGATTTCTCTTCATTTGACAGGCAAAAACTGGATCCTTACTCCTCCAGTTGTCCATTCTGATTTTAAGATTCTGTAAAAATAATTCAGACATTTATATAATGTAAGATTAGACAGTGATCCTGAAGAACTTAGTACCTTATATTGAAACTCATTTCTCCCTTGATCTTTTAGCACATGGCATGCCACCTGTCACCTTTAAATGGATTAAAAATTCTGGCACCTATAAAATTATATGATTCTATAATATGGTGGTTTATAATTATTGTAAATGAACTTTGTTCCCTGGAAAGTTAAATTTAAAATATCACCTTCAACAAGTATATAGTGGATATGTATTTCCAAACTGAAGATGACCTAAGTGTTTGTTCAAGTTGTTTTTTTTGTAAGTATTGTTAATATTTAATTTGCAAAGCAGATAACTAAAATTATCTTTTCCCAGAGAATTGTATAACAGGATAGACAAAGTATAAGAAAATATTAATACGACTGAAAGTTTAACCCCTATGCAGAATGCATATAAACACATGAGAAGCAATGAAATTTTCGTTGACTATTTTAACTTCTCTAGGGCAAGCTGTGTCCTAAAGGTTCGTGTGTACTGGCATTTCGAGCTTGGGAATAATTTCCCCCTGTTCTACTCTTTTTCCATAGTTATTTGTAAACAGCAAAGCATTAGTGTTATAGGTGATGCTGAAGATATTTTCATCAATTACTATTTGTTGAATCTCACAAAGCAGATTCTTTTTGCCTACCTTAATGAAAGGGAGGAAAAGAACCACCCAGTGAAGAAAGAAGAGGTTTAAATGGAGAGATCAAATTTTGTATTTCATGCTTTAGAGTGATTAATTTCTCCTCTAAAAACCAGTCAGAAAGAACTACAAATCCACATAGTTATCAAAATCCTTTCTTTCTCTACCATTATGTGTAATAAATGAAGTGTTATGCTTTTACTTTTTTGTTTTAAAAAAATTGCTGCATTTTGTATTAAAGTTATAGTTAGCATTTGATTGGAATACATGCCAAATTATACAAATTTTATCAAATTGTTTGCAAAGATTTTATCTTCTTTAAATTGCTTTCTTCTCTATCTCTGCAGGTAAACAAAAATTAGTGCAAGTAAGACACTAATCCATGATTAGATCCTTGAAGGACATTCTTCCTCTTACAAACATGACATACATTGCTTTAGCTTAGTAGTATCTAAGTATCAGAATCATATTTATCTCATAGAAGATGTTTGGCATCTCTGTTTTTGGAGAACAGTGTGTAGTACAGTCCCTTCTCAATTACACCCTCCACTCGTGCTCTCAGAGGTTGGATCTCAAGGGGGCAGTGGCTCTGTGTTCTTTATATCCTTTTGGTATGCTGCCCTAAAGCTATGTTCACTATACCCCGTCAGTGTGCTTAACTTTAGTAGTAGCCAGAGGACACAATTTGCTCAGAGCAATGGTATTTACTGAGATTGTAATCCTCCTGCAACTATGTGGGCACACATAAAATACAGTAGTCGAGGAGCATACACTTAGGGAATGTAAGGCAACACATACCTCTGCCTCTCAAAAGCCTGAATGTCCTGTCCTTTTTCTTCTTATACTGATATCCCTGGTAAAGCTCACATCCCTCACAGCTGTATCTGACCTTGGAAAGCAGCTTGTTTTTCAAAGGTCACTGGGGAGCATGACAGATACTGTGACTCGTCAATGACTAGCTGCCCTCTAAGTCCATCAGGCTTGACTGAAGAACTTCTCACTGTAAAAGAGTAATAATGTACAAATACTTCCTTGCTTTTTGTTGTTCCTTAACATCTCTTTGTGTCTGTTACGTCTCCCCTCTCTGGCTTTATTTTATTTTTTAAAATTGTTTTTATTGATACTTTCTGTTTCTTATGTAACCATAGTTATCTTAAGTATCCCTCTCCTTAACTCTGCCTAGGGAGTCATTTCTATATGATAAATAGTATTTTTAGAAGAAAAAAAAATCTGTAGCTGATCAGTTCATACATACATATATATGTCTTCATTTTAGTCTGTATTTTTTATTCATATCTTCCTGACACTTTTTATATTAAGTAAAGTCCACCTTTCTATATTTATGAGTTTTTTTATGAGTGCCAGTGCATATGATCAATTTAAGTAACAGTGTTGCTTAGATTTCTATTCAATAATTTCTCCAAATCTATTTCTTTCAATAATCTGTTCAGAGCCATAATTTGCTCACTTATCTTTCTCTTAAATATGTCACTGTCTAAATGAGCAATTTTTAAAATCACCAAAAATTATTGCCTTACTGTAAAAATCTTCTTGGGTGCCAGTTTTTCCTTTTAGTACTTAGATGTTATGTCATTCAGCGCGCGCACACACACACACACACACACACACACACACACACACACATACACATATATGTATATTGTTTCATTACATATTGTATAGCTTCCCTAGCACATATTTCTAGAGAGTATATGTGTTTTGCAGGTACCTTATCCAAAATCATAATTGCAATTTCTGTTTTAAGGGTTGCCAAGAATCACAATACTTTTTATTCTAGTCTCTTACTTTACATATATATTTTTAATATTTTTTGTTCAGTTCTCATTTTGGGGTTTGATTTTTTTTAATCTACTACAGCCCTCTATTTCATGATAAAAATCAGCCCATTAACATCTGATGTTATAATTATTTACTCTCTGACATCCTGTTACATTATCCGTGTGTTATAAATAAAGCAGTATTAAATATCCGAATGTTGTTTTGCACAAAGCAATCTGATCCCAGGTTTTTTCTTCATATATTGGTACTATGCACAATCCCTTTCCTCTATTAGACCCAAATTCCTGGGTCTTGACTTTTATTATTTTATATTCTTAATTGACTGGTTACTTGGGGCTTGTTTTATTTGAAACTAATTTATCTTAATCTTCATTTTTATTCATCCCACTCCCTGCCTGTAAGGCCAGGCCTTAATCTCTTGATTCTATTTTGACTAATATAATCTTTTTTCCCCATCTCTTCTGACTGACCTATATAGGAAACATACTGGGTCAAGAGTTTTTCTTTTTTCTTTAATCTACCCATCCTTTTGTTTAAGTAGCCCTTACCTGTAAGTCCCTTGATGTCGGGAAATACTGATTCATACATCATCCTATCTTCCTTCCTCTACATTGGATAATTTCTGTCTTATCACCCTTTTGTCAGGTTATATTATAGCTATTCTCTCTTTATTACATCAGTGACCCACAAGGAGACTTCTAAAAACTGACCACTTTGTCTCCTCCTTGCAGCATGGAAGGGGAGTCAACACTTCCATTATTACAGTTTTACGTGTATTTGCATTTTAAGTAGGGTTTGCTTATATCTGATTTTCTGGGAAGATCTGTCACCCAATTAAAGGCCCATCATCTCTTTTCATAGGTCTTTTTCCATTTTTAATATCTATTGGTTATGCTCACAGGCTTTTTGTTCTCTTTCTGCAGTTTTGTGTTCCATTTTGCCATTTTTTTTCATTCTTTCCAACTTCTTGGTTGTAAGCTGGCAGTTATGTTTAATTTCTAATTCTTCTTTAAGAACTTAATTTCTCTCTTTATACAGCTTTCCAAAAACATTTTAGAGATATTTGCTACTGTTAATAATATCAGACTTATCCAAAGTCAGCATTCCCTTTTCCCAACCTACCACTTCTTTAGTCCCCTTCAATTGTAGTGAAGGTTTAGATCTTATGAACTTTGCTCCTCAGGTCCTGAGTTATATAGATGAATAATTTCTTGGCAGAATTTGGGCACAGACAGAATCCTTTTATATAGGAAAAAGCATTTAATTAAGTTAATCTGAATAACAGACTCAATCTTGAAAAGATTTTGAATTTGGAATGTTCATAATAATAACAGCAACAGCAACAGGTGACATTTATGTGCAACCTTACACACATTATCTCATTGGAGAGTTACAACAAATTTTTGAGGTGTAGGTACTTCAAATAGCAAGTTTGTTCAGGGACAATGACTTATCTGAACTAAATATTCTTAACATTCATTAGTAAATGGAAAAATGAACCTCAGATTCATGTTTTGGGAAGTATTTAGGAGCACTGAAAGAAAATGTATGTAACTGATTTAAAGATAATACAAGTTTTATAATATCCATTTTACACATTTTGAATCACAGAAGTTAATTAAACATCTTGCCCAGTTACTCTTGTAATAATAAGAGCCGGGATTCAAACCCAGATCTGCTACCTCTAAGTGTAATGCTATATTCTACTAAAAGGCACATTTTAAAAAGAAGGGATAGGGGAACAATTTTTAGACCTTCTTTATTGATAGAGTCTTTGTATGTGTGGTTATACGATACTAGCAACCAACAGTTACCCACCCTTGGCTCCCAGTATCAGTGTATTTCTGTTGCTATGGAAACAGAGCATAAGAAAGTACTTGTTCATTTTTTTGAGAGCCCTATATTGAATTAGTGTAGTTTCTTGCTAGCAGTTGTGATTCTCCTGATGAGACATTGGATGACTGCCAGCATGTTAAAAATGCAGCATCATTACTATTTTCTTTGACCTCGGTGTACTGAGGCAGTTTTTCAGTTGTTGCTGGCCTTATAGTGTTCTTTCAATAAATTTAGTGCATTTTAAGGTGCCATATTATAGACCTTTGAGATGCCAGTCTACCAGATCCATTTTATGTTTAGATGACTTATTACTCAACTTGTTTAACTTGCTGAAATCTGCTGATACTGGCCTTTCCATTTTGCGTTTTCCCAGTAAGACTAGTGTTTTCAGATTTTTGACTGAATTCTCATCTGTGTAGCTCTGTTTCTCTAAACTTCATCATGTTAGAAACAGTGATAAGACTTTCAAATTAATCGTCTTTACAACCTTTTTAATTATAAGTAGCTTGAAAGGGAAGAGATAGTTAAGGTCAGCATTCAGAGGTATGCACATGTATTGATGCCTTTATTTGTTAAATGAACCCTATTAATGAAGTTGCTGTTCAAAAATTATTTTTATTTTGGGACATATTCCAGATGAGGATGGTGATTGTTTCACAGGCCCAAATGGCTGTTTTGTAGTATATAGCCTTGATTTCCCTCTTTTAGTTTAATGAATTTGTTTCAACCTGCTGAGAAAAGTTTCCTGTTTCTCTGTGACATATTCATATTTCAACATAAAGACTTAAACTTCTTTTGAAAAAAATTTATGCCTAGCTAGAAGGGGTTATTTAGTATATTCTTCTTTCTGTGATAGTACCGACCCTTTACTTTATGTAAGATACCAAGAATATACCACCCCAGAGAAGCTCTTTGGAAGATTACCAATTATTTTGCTTGTATAGAGTTCAAGAATGAAAAGTTGAGTTTTTTGGTCCTATGACAAAATCCATCCGTTTAGGTTCTTTTGCATTATTTCAGGTTACCCACTTGATTGGTAATTAACAAGTCTTTGAGGCTTCTTGAGCTGTTCTAGGAGAGTTCTCCCTAGAGTCTACTTGCTCTTAGTTATGTGGATTCTAGAACTCGAGAATGTCTATTCACCCATTTCTCTTTGTTATTGCTGTTCTTATTTCGAACCATGGGGAAAGACTTATCTAGCAAATCATGCAATTTTTAAAAAAAGGGTCGATAGTTAATTATTCACAGGAATTGGCATTGAAATATAAAATATCCATTTTTAATAAAGTATTTTAACACAGAACTAAATTAAAATTAGCTGCTGGGAATTTCTTTTTATGTGTGAATGGCTCACTGGGGTCCCTTGCAGTTGTGAAATTCTATGATTCTATAATGTTTTTATGTAGTAAATATACACATACGTTATGAATAACTTATTAATATAATACATGACAAATCTTGGAGATTTTAAATCAGAAAAGATAATTGAATTAAATCAATTTTTCTTCCTACTTCATCTTGAATAGCATAAAAAATTTCTGAGGGATAAAAATAATACTAATACCAGCATTTATGTGGCACTTTAAGGTTTACAAAGCACTTTACAAGGATTCTTTCCTTTGGTCCTCACAATAACCCTGGTAAAAAGGTGCAATTACTACCCCCCATTTGATAGTTGAAGAAATCGAGGCAGAGAGAGGTTAAATGATTTGGCCAGTGTCACATGGCTAGGAAGTGTCCGAGGCTGAATTTAAATTCAGGTCTTCCCAACTCTAGGTCCAATGTTAATCACTGTGCCACCTGGATGGATGAAAAACCTTTCCTTATTGGGTCTTTATTGGCTTTGCTAGGGACTCGTTTTGATCATTTTGTCCTGAAAGTATCTTTTGTTATTAGTCATTGACACTTTCATATATTGTTTAATTTATTGACTGACATTAGTGTTTGTGATGGTAGTTGAGACTCAAAGGTAGCCACTTAGTATGTGTTTGTAAGGGTTTCCTTGGTCTTTGTAACTGTCTTGGTACTGTTACTATCTACTGTAAGTCCACAATGTGTAATTGCCAAGCTCTTCCTGGTGCATAAAAAGTAAAGCTAAGTTGATTCTTATGAACTATTGAAAAAAAAAAACACCAAAAGGAAGTGTCTCAGCAAATTAGCTAGATTTATGGCTTTTTTGAGGGAAAACATGAACAAAAAAATATTCAGGATCAGAGAAGGAAGACAGAGAATTTCTCCACTCTGTAGGTGAAAGGGTACTTAGAGTAATGAAATCATAGATCCACCAAAGTACCAATATAAAGAGAAACTCTGATATCTTTTTAGAACCATTGGAGGAAAAATACAACTTCCCGACTTTCTACTCAAGTCAACTTTCTATTCAGCTTTCTACTCAGTCAACAAGCCACTTATTAATCATTTACTAGGTGCCAAGCACTCTTAAGCACTGAGGATAGGAGGAAAGGCAGTGACACTGTTTCTGCCCTCTAGAAGCTCACATTCTTATAAGAAAGACAACACATAAGTACGTGTATACATACAACACACACACAGAGACTAAATGGAAAATAATCACAAGGGGAAGCCACCATCAGTAAGGAAAGTGGGAAAGGCCTCCAGTAGAAGATAGGATTTGAGTTGAGTCTTAAAGGAAGCCAGAGAAGGTACTAGGAAGAGATGAGAGGAGAAGAGCGTTCCAAGTATAAGGGACTGCCAATGCAAAGTGAGAAGATGGAGCACTATGTGAAAAGAATAGCAAGCAAGCTAGTGTGGCTACATTATAGAATGAGAGAATTAAAGTATAAAAAGACTGGAAATGGAGGAAGGGGCCAGGTTCATTCTAAAGGACTTCAAGTGCCAAGCAGAGGACTTTGTATTTGACTTGGGAAAGATGAGGGAGCACTGGAGTTTATTGAGCAACATGGTGACATGGGCAAACTTGCACTTTGAAAGATAATTTTGGCAGCTGAATGGAAGGTGTTTTGGAGTGAGGAGACACTTGAGGCAAGGATACCAATTAGAAAGCTATTACAATTGAGAGTGATGGATGGGAGGCAGTACCAGGTTGGCTGCTGTGTGAGTAGAGAGAAGGGAATGTGTAGGAGAGATGTTGTGAAAGTAGAAATGACACGATATGACAACAGATTAAGTATATGGGGTGAATCCAAGGTTTTTTTAAAATACAGTTTTCTATGTATTTGTATATAGATCACACAGAGAGAGAAAGCATGTTCACGTGTTTGAAAGTATCCACATATCATTTTCAAGTATTGATTTCTGTATTTATGAAATGGACCATTTTCAAGATGGAAGTATTCAAAATTATGTTACTTTTGGGACATATTCCAGATGATGATCCTTCATAGGCCCAAAAGACTGAGTTTTATTGTTTATAACTTTGATTTTCTCCTTGTTATTAAGTGTTTCGTTTTTTTTCCTACTTGCTGGATCTAGGCAAACTGTATCTATTTTATCTATTTATCAATCACCTGTCTGTTATCTATTTCTATACATATGTACATTTATGTGTATATGTCCTATACACATAATATTACATAGAAGAATATGCATTCTGTCACGATTCTTTGAAAAGTATGTTATATGTGAAAATATGTTTAATATGAATGTATATGTAGAGCCTATATAAGATTGGATGCCATCTTGGGGAGCAGGAGGAGAAAATTTAAAACTCAAAAGCTTGTGGAACTGAATGTTGTAAACTAAAAATAAATTTTAAAAAATATTTAAAAAAAAGAAAAGTATATTATAACCACACCTCATACAAACTTGACAAAGGAGCACTGATATTTTGGTTTGTCATTTTCTTTTTCTTTTAAAATTCAAAATACTGTATTATTTGGGGAGGGCAGCTAAATGGTGTAATGGATAGAGTATTCGGCCTGAGGTCAGGAAGACTTGTCTTCCTGAGTTCAAATCTGGCCTTAGACATTTAGTAATTGTTTCCCTGGGCAAGTCATTTAAACCTGTTTACCTCAGTTTCCTCATCTGTAAAATGAGCTGGAGAAGGAAATGGCAAACCACTCAAGTATCTCTGCCAAGAAAACCTCAAATGGGATCATAAAGAGTCAGACACATCTGAAATGATTAAACAGTAACAATTATCTGGGGCGGAAGTAATATAAAATCTGTCAAACCTTTGTACCTTCTTTTGTGTAATATGCTGAGAACTGTGTATTAACATTATCATAGTCTTAAATGCAACTTGATAAAACAAAAAGAATGAAGATGAAGTATACCAACCATGAGGTAATTTTAAATTCTCTTCTTCCTTACAATTCCAGGTCTTTTGCCAGAAGACTTTTAATATTACTCACTACTATCACTGGGCAAAGTGGTATAGAAGTGAAAAACTAAGCTAAACCAGTTCCCAGCTTTAGAAATAGAGAAATTTAAAAGTTATGTTTTTTGATTTAAAAAAAAAAACTTACCCTCACTATGTCTTATGATTCCTTCTGCTAGAGTATGGCTGTATCCCAAAGGAATTAAATGTATGCTGCCAATGTAAATGTTATCCATAGCTTTTGTGGGATGAATTATTTTTCATTTCTCCTTCTAAATTGTGTGACATTCCTAGTGCTAGAGAATTTAGTGATTCTAGGAATTATAACTTGGGCAATAGCTTCTTGGTTGAAAGGAAAATGACCAGGGAGCAATGATTAAAATGTGTGATTAAATGTCCTCCAAAATGTCAAGGCGATACATAAAAATACACTGAAATTTTGCAAATTTCAAATCAGAGCCTTAGGAGAAATCCAGATTTAGATAGACATTTTACAAATTTACACCTTTTCTAGGCAAGCAAACAACAAATTTATTATATAATGCATTTAGGTAATGGACAAAAGGCAAAGGTGATCTTTTTATCCGAATACATAAATTACATACTTCTGAATGACAAATTATGGTGGTAAATAGACAATAGTCACTAATGTTTTAGAATATGAGAGTAATGGATTTCTTTGATTGTAGTTATAGAATTAACATCCATTTATTGAGAAAATACATAATAACAAAAGACTACTATGACATCAGTAAGTTTCAAATGAATTTTTATTTTATTAATCTCAGTAATATCTAGTTTGAACAATAATAGATAAAAATACAGAAGACATTACTCAATTCTATAGAAGGTGGGTTTACTTAAACTTATGTATTCACGTATAAATGGGGAGAACCTTCAGAATAACTATGTAATCCATAGGTTGATAACTTCTAAATTAGATGAGTAGAAATTTTAAAATTTCCAATCACTTAAATGTCTCCCTCCTAGCTTCCTTAGCTTCCTTCAGGTTCCAAATAAATCCCTTATTCTATAGGAAACCTTTCCCAATACCACTTAATTTTAATGCCTTCTTTCTGTTAACTATTTCCTATTTATCCTGTTTATAGCTTGTTTGCACATATTTGTTTGCTTATTTCCCTCATTAGATTGTGGGCTCCTTGAGGGTAAGGACAGAATTATCTTTTGCTTCTTTTTGTTTTGTCAGGGTTTAGCATAGTGCTGACATGTATCAGTGCTTAGTCGATGTATATATTGACTGACTGTTGGGTCAGTCTAGAAAGCTTTATTTAGTTAAGCATTTTTAGATACATTAAGTACCTAATTAATAATTGCAAACTGTTCCCATGACGTGTGCATATGCATATGCCATTGTCCTTTTGGAACATCAAAAACTCTGACTTTATATTCCTGTCCTCCCACCAGTCTCAACATAGGAAACCCCTAGGCCTTCCTTAGTAGATGGTTTCATGGATTGCTGTGCTCAAAGAAACTAGATCTAAACAACAAAGTGGCTTCCCAGAAAACAGCCCATGCTGGGTCTTTTCAGCTAGAATTTGCCATGTCTTAGATTTTTTTGGCTTAGTCTTAGGACCCATAACTACCACCACACCACAATGAGACACACACTGGAATAGTATTATTTTTGGCATTGTTGTTGAATATGATTCCTAATTAATGTTTTCTGTTGGTAACCATGACTCAATTTAAAAAGAAATTTTTAAAAATCCTGTGATTCTGAATTTTTTATTACTTTAGATGACATTTTTTTGGTATTAACTTTTTTTTTAAAGTAAGTAATCTGCTTGTTTTAGCTAAAAATTTGGCTATAGATTCTTCCTGTATTCATTCTTTGCCTCTACAGCATTTTACAGTATTGCCATCCCTTTTCCTTCTAGAGATGCTCTTCTTGGAATGAGTCTGTTATATTGTACTCTCTTGCTCTAGTTATTTATCTGAAAACTTTCTCTTTTTAGATCTCTTTTTCTGCATCCCGTTCCTCTTAATATCTTCAAGATGTGAGTGTCCTTCTATGTTATCTCACAGAATCACAAAATTTTAGAATTGGAAGGAGCCTTAGCAGTTACGTGGTCTAAGTAGGTCCAACAAGAGGGAGAAAGTGAATACAAATTACTAGTGCCTAAGGTCTCTATGTTGCCTTTTTTCCACTTTCTCAATTGTATTATTTTTTCAGTTTTTTTATATCCGTTGTTAAATTGATGTATTTCAAAAGAAAAATACTTGTATACAAAATTCTTTCAGTTTTCGGTTAATAAAGACCATAGTCAACCAAAGAACTACTAATGACTTTATTAAGAAAAGAATATAATTATATTTTAAAGAAATTCTTACTATGTACATGCCTTGTAGACTTATACCATAAAAGAAGAATTTCTGTATATATCTTACTACATACAAACATTCACTTCGGTACTTTGACAGTATGTTTCATTTTCTCTTAAGCAAAGTAATGACTTTACTGAATAAATTATTTTTTAAATGTAGCATTTGTGAATAGTTTCATTTTGTGACTTCAAGACACAATTTGAGTTTGTTATGATAAAAGCACATATTTAAAAATTTAATAATTATCAACTTATAAAAGGTTAAATGATACACATGCATGTATTACAAAAATACAATGTATTTTAAAGTATTTTTTATTTTCTCTTAGTTTTCAAGTTAAGATCTCATGTTAAAAGTTTACAACTTTAGAAGTGTTATCATTTTAGTGAAAAACCAAGAGCAGTTGCCTTCTGCAAGTAATTAATTCTAGATATGTTTCATTCCATTGGTGTTACAATTTAAAAAGCTGTGATTTGGAAGGTTGGATTTTGTGAGTATTTACTGTGATGTAAATTAAAATAATGTGATGTGATTTTGGTTTTCCTATGGTCTTAACATTTTATGTGTTCTTTATGAATAAATGTTTTCCCCTATGCCATATTTTATTTTATAACAGGCAGGGTATATTTGGGAGTTTGGGGGGCAAAGATGGTTATCAAGTTCATCACAGCCTTCTTTTTTTTCACTGGGGCCTGAACTACTCTCTGCAGCTTTAAATCTCACCCGTACCTGAAAAACAATGTCAGTTACAATATATTCAACAAGTGGTGAATCAGCCTTTGCTCAAAAATCTCCAGTGAGGAGGAAACCATCACTTTCTGGGGCAGCTAAAAAGATTGGCTAAAATTTGCCTCTTTGAAGCTTCTATCCATTGCTCTTATGTCTGCCCTTTGTGGCCAAACAGAGCAAGACTTATCCTTCTTGTACAAAAAAGCCCTTCAGATACTACTTTGTTCTGTTCTCTGGGTTAACTATTCCCCATTTCCTTCAAATGACCCTTACATGGCATGGCCTCACCATTCTGTTTGCCCTAGGAATTTTGCCATCTTATCAATGTTCTTCCTAAACTGCCCATAACTGAATGCAACCATCTACAGGTGGTCTGATCACAAAAGAGCACAACAGGATGGTCACCTTACTTTTCCTGGAAGTTATGCCTACCTTGAGGGGCATAGATTAGCTCTCTTTCTCCTGATTCCTTTGAAATCTGTTCTCCCAAATTTCAGCATGGATGTCATTCTATGGCTGGCTTACCCTTCATCAAAACTCTTAAGAGAGAGTGGTCACTTCCCTCTAAGGTAGGTACTATTTCCACCCTAGCTACCAGCAGCCCTATTAGTGAGGTTTAACTCTATGAGAAAATTTATCTTTGTTGATTTTTCTGCCTTTTGAAAAGCGAAATTATTTTTTAAGACAATTAAAGAAACTATTAACTATTCTGCTTTTGACAAACAGAGTTCCAACAGGTGTCCGCATATAGATAGTTCTTGCTTTATTTAAGTGGATTGTTCCATAAACCTCTATGTGAAGCTGCTCTCACATGATGTGAATTTGTCCCTACCCACCCACTTCACTTAGGCTATTATAACAAAGGCGTATGTAAAATAATACCTTTATATGTCATAAAAGATACCAAAATGCAGACATTAAATACTGTACTATGATAACAAACAAAATTATGAAATGAAAGACAAAGTTGATGATGAAGTAGGCACAATATCATAAAGTTAGCATAGGTGTGCAGTATGTTGCCCCTTCCCCACCTGCTGCACCTAGCCTTTATTGCTGGTAATTGGCAGCATGACTTTTCTTTTTAATGAACTATTGAGAGATATTTGGATAGTGGCTCTTTTTTTCCTCATATATCTGACGACAGCAAGCAATATCATCCTCAGCTAGTCTTTGAATTTTTAAAATCTTGAAGAATTTGGATCCATCTTTTCAATATAAGAAAAAAAATTCACTCAAACGATGAAATGCTCCTGGCAGCTGTTTCATTGTGAACCTTCTTCGTTCAACCTAGAGTTCCAAAGCTTTCCTTTCTTCTTTTGCAATCTTTGCACCTACCAACTCAATTAGATCCTCGTTTGACAGTTCTCCTTGAGACTCAGTCAACTCCTCCACATCATTCTCAGTCACGTCTAGCTTCAATTCTTGTGCTAATTTTACAATCTTGTTACTCACTTCTTGGAACGTTTCATCTCTGTCAAATTTTTTGGAATATAGATTTCTTCCAGAATTCTTTACATAAAATCGAATGTGAGTAATACAGATTTATGTAAAGCAAGAACTGTCTGTATTGAAGTATACCATCTCTATTACATCATGCTTTTTGTTTATTGTGTTCTGTTTCCAAATTCCTCATCTATTTCCCTTTTCTGATCAGGTGACCTGTGTCATTCTTCCCTGGCAGAATTGTCTCCTATTCTGCCTCCACTGATTTTTGCTTAAGTGTCCATCGCCGTCCACCTTCCCCACACATGAGCTTATCTTTTCAACATGTAATGCCACCTTAATCACCCCCCTATTTTATTTTAGTCGATCATTTTGAGTAACATAGAGCCATATTCCCATCGTAGGTTTCGTTCCAACATGTCTCAGGATGCACCAAAGGTCAAATTTGTCCCTTTACATTAGGTGTCTTCGGGTCTCCTTGCTCTTCTTTGTATATTTACTTCAGTTGTAATCTCATCGATCCCCATGGCTTCAATTAGCACTTCTATAAAATGACTTACAAATCAGTATCCTAACCTTGATACCACCCATAAATGGCAGCTTCATATTTCCAAACAACTGTGTTATATCCATCCCTGAATGTGCTGCCAGCTCTTCAAACCCATGGCTAAACTAAAACCATCATCTTCCTTTCTAAAGCCATCCTGCCTTCTAATTATCTTATTTCTATGCACTATCATTTTAATAATCAATGCTCACAATCCTAGTCGAGTATAAGATACTACATATAAAGTGCTTTGAAAGCTTTAGTCAGTCAATGAACATTTTTTAATGCCTTCTATGTGCCTGGTGCTATATTAAGTACTGGGGATACAAAAAGGTAAAAGCTAGTCTCTTCCCTCAAAGAGTGTACATTCTAATGGGAAAGATGGCACATGAAAGGAAGCTGAAAAAAGGGAGTAGGGGAGAAGCAAGCAGAGAGGTAGGGGACATGAGAGCATGAAGAAGTCCAGTCCAAATAAGTGCAGCCTTGTAGAAAATGAATAGATGGCTGGCCTGGGAGCCCTCTTTAAATGGAGGCTTTGAGAGGAGTTCTTTGCTCTTCCCTCCAGGCCTCTAATCAGAGGAGCATAGGATACTGAGAATACGGATGATGTGTGAGTACCAGGGTTGATGTGGTCTCACAGGATGATAAGGACGATCCTGAGGCCATAATGGAATTCAGTCCAAAGGAGTTTGGCCAGGTGGAAAACGAATAAAACATAATATCAATGTCAGTTATTGTTATAATTATTATTTATTATTATATTATCCAATAGGCTCATGAATTCCAAGGGTCCTATGATTCAGCCTCTCAAACAGAAACAGTCATCGTCAAGTTTTATCTTAATAATATTTTTTTAATGTGTCAAGGATCAGCAACAAGCAACTCCAAAACTGACCATTTTTTATTGTTTTAATTTCAGTGTTTCTGGATCTGTTACCAGTGCTTTAGCAAAAGTTCTGGTTGATCATTTATTTCTAAACAGAAAGAAGGAACCTATCCATTATCTAGCATATGTAATAGTCGCTGAGATCTTTGAGCTTTATGCTTTGGGAACATAAGTTGCGTCATGTTTCAGAACTGCATAACTGTTGGACCTATCTGCCCTCAGACATGTCCCCTTCCCCTCTTCCTTCATTCTGCTGTTACTGTAAATAATGATCTTTTATAATTCTAATTAGAGATGTTGGATTTACTTACCCTCATAGGCAACATCAGGAGAAGATGTACGAGACTTCACAAAGGTGTTAAGAAATAAGTTCAGGTCGAAGAAGCACTTTGCCAAACCCCAGCTTGGCTACCTGCCTGTGCAGACAGTTCTTGAAGGTGCCAACTTAGAAACGTAAGTTTCCATTTTTTTTCTAGAACCTTGACCTAAACTTTTATTTAGTGTTTTTCTTTATGGTAGGGATACCCAAAAAAAAAAAAAGTACAAAGAACTTTAATGAGGAATATTTTTCAGTGAAACTTATAAAATCATTATTTGTAGAACTTTTTTTTAAACCATTTGCTTTTGGAAATAATAGCACAAAATGTAGGTTTAGTATGGTATATTTGCCTCAGACTCATAAAATTTATGTTTATTTTTCCATCTTTTTCTGGCTGGCCTTCTATTTTTCCAGTTACAAATGAATTTTGACTTTAAATCACTGCCCGTCCTTTTCATATGTTTTTCCATTTATGTTGATAATTTTATAGCTCCTGTTGCATGTTTTTCATCTTTATTAACTATGTACCTTTTATGATCTCAGCTGTAAAACTTACTAAAGGTCACAAAATTTCAGTTCTCTCTAAAACTTTTGGTCTTCATGAGTCTGTAACCACTGAATGAATAAACTAACAGACAGAATATCATTCTTTTCCCAAAGATTATAATTGGCCACCAGAAAGAAATAATGTTCAAAATAGTAAAAATGAATTTGGATTATTTAACTCAAAGTAAAGAAATATTGCTTCAAGTTAACATCCTAAAGGACAAAAACTCTTTACAAAATAAAAATGCAGAAGATAATTTGGAAAATAAGTGACCACAGTGAATTTAGAAAATTACTAAGAAGAAATACCTAGGATTAAAGCATGTTCCCTAAAATTTCATTTTCTTTATTTATGTGTGTGTATAAAATATTGAGTGCGTGTGTGTGTGTGTGTAAAATTTCATTAGAGTACTAAAGGGAATAACTAACATCCTATAGAGAACAGAATGAATAACTCTTAGACAAAAATCAAGGTATAGCTTTAACATACAGAGGCACCAGTACCTCTGCTTTGAATATTTGGAAAACATTCTTTTTTGTCAAGAAGAATCATCAGAGTTCATGACAGAGTAGAAGGAAACAACTCTGGTAAGAGAATGAAAAGAGTCTGTCAAATGACTGTGGCAAAGCATTTCTACAATTTTGCTGTTTCGTTTAAAATGAATGAAAGGGTCTCTTTTCCATCGTATCCCATGGAAAAAGCTATAGTAAGAAATAACCGGAATGCTTTGACTTCAGAAGAAAGTTCTTGGCTTTGAGAAACTTACAACTAATTCTGTTTTGCCAGTGAAAGGTGTATATCGTCTAGTACATTATACCTCATGGGTAATTTCTCAGCAACGTTGAAATCAGTTTGGAAAATCATTAGGCCTACAACCAGGACACATCCCATGGAAAAAAAAAATGAGGCGAGGTGTTTTATCATTTCCCTTCAAGTAGAATCACAGGACACTTTTATTTGATTTATTTTCATGGGATGCATACAGGCTGTAGACAGTGATTTTCTAAATGATGAATTTATTTCACTTTTGGTAATAACAAGAAATGAAACAAAAAGGATCTACGATCAATAGAAAGAGTATTGGACTTGAAGTCAGGAGAGGGAAAGAAGGAAACAAGCATTATTAAGCACCTACTATGTGCCAGGCACTGGGCTAAGTGCTTTATACATATTATCCCATTTGATCTTGCCACAGCCCTGTAAAGTAGAAGATGTTAGTCCTTCTTTTGCAATTTACCGATGCAGAAAAAGGTTAAGTGACTTGCCCACGGTCACATAGCTAGTAAGTATCTGAGGCCAGATTTGAATTTTGGTCTTCCTAACTCCAGGCACAGCATTCTATTTATTCACTGTAACATCTAGCTGTCTCTAGAGGAGATGATGTTAAAGCCGGCCTTTTGACACCGGCTATATGAGATCTGCAGCTGATTTAAACTGTCTTATCCTCAGCTTCCTCATCTGTAAAATAGGGACAGTAATGTTTATAGTACCTACCTCCTGGGGTTATCATGAGGATTCAGTGAGAGATGTTGTATTTAAAACACTTTGCAAACCCTTAAAGTAATATTTAAATCTCAGTTATTTTATTTGACTTTCTGACTATCTAGAGAACTACCTATGCAATATAAAGTATCTCTTTCCTTTGTTTTAAAACATAGAAATATTTGTATATTTACTAATAGCCATAATTAAAAATAGCTTTAAATCAGAGGTCCTTCACCTTTTTTTTCTTTTTTTTTGGTATCATGGACCTGACCCCTTTAGCAGTCTGAAACCTATGGACCCCTTCTCAGAGTATTGTTTTTAAATGCAAAGAATAAGATATATTGGAATGAATGTGCATGCACACACACACACACACACAGAGTTATATATCAGATATTTTAAAAACAAGTTCATGAACCTCAGTTTACAAACTCTGCCTTAAATGAAACAGTACTGCATAAATAAGAAATATGCCTTCCTGAAACATCTTATACATTGCTTTTGTTTTTTAATTTGTTTTTAAGACTGAGTCTCCCTATCTTGCCCTGTCCACTCACAGGTCTGTTCCTTCATGGGAGCTTTTATCTCCTCTGTTATCACCTGGGACCAGTTTGCCTTTCCTTAGGCAATCTAGTATCTCCTCTGCTTGTTGGAGGCTCACTGAAGTTAGTGTGGACACCCATCTACATAGACCACTAATACCTCAGCTCATGAGATCTAGTCTCAACCTACACATTAGCTGGGGCCATCCTAGCATGGGATGCGGGCATACACTACCACACTTAGCTCGCTGCCTTGTTTTTAATGAACCAATTTCAGTGAATTAAAAGTTTGCCCCAAACTAAAAGTTATTCAAGGAAATTACTTTTTTTTTTAAATCACAAGTAAAGGAAGGGCACTTGTACGTCTTATTTTGTCGTCGTTGTCCTTTACATTTTTAGACATCTATATAGCTATATCTGTCTGCCTCTCTGTATGTATGCAGTCACTTGTTTGTTTTAATGTCTGATGCATCATTCTCTCTACATTATGTGTGATTTTCCTTAGTTAATATCGTAATTCATTTGTCTTTTTAAATAATAGAAAGAGAATTAGAGTGAGAGTCAGAGGACCTTGCTTCAGATACGGCTCTTTGACTACTGAGAAGCCTTTTGAAAGCCGTGAAGCCAATGAGGACCTTAGTTTCTTCATCTGTAAAGTAAGGAGGTCAGACTACGTGACCTCTGAGGTCCCTTCTTACTCTAAATCTATGATCCTGTGAAACATTATCCCAGAAGGCTGCTATTTAAAGGGATAACTTGATAGGTCTGAGCTAGACACGATGTCACTTTGGAAAAGTTGTCAACATCTGTGCCCCCAGTACCAACATTCTTCACATGATTTGTCAGGATAGATTTGATCATTTTGGGCATTTGTTGTATCATCATTTCCTTTCTTGTGTCAAATTTAATGATGTTATTAGTCATATCATTCCTTGTTAACTTGCTATCCCAGGAATTACTGAAGAAGCAAGTGGGATGGCAGAGATCATCTTAGCTATTCTGAGTAATTTGTGTTGTATGGTGTTGTTAGTTTGGTTTTTTTCGGGTGGGGGGTGATGGGTGAATATGCCTCACATTACTCACACATTGATCAGCTGACATTTACACAAGAAAAATAAATAGAGCTGGACTGGGTTCTACAAAACCTAATTAGAAACAAAAGATATAAGTACTAACTACAGTAGGGCAGTATATTTAGTGCCCAGAATAAACTTACCATCCTAATATGAGTCATATTGCTAAAGTTCGTAAGTCTAGCAGCCACTTTTTTACTTTCATAGAGTGAATAACCATTTGTGTGGGTGGGTAGTATCTCATTTATTTTACTCTTGTCAAGGTAGAGTGACTGGGGAGCAGTAGGGGGTTGGTGAGCTGGCAACTTGTTTTGTAGTTATTTACACAGGATATTAGACATTCTAATAGGCCTTATTGTGCCTTTTTCTATTTGTATCATGTGACAGCCTATCGTTTAGTGGCCAGTAATTATACATGATTATTCTGGAAAGTTTGGTTAATGAGATTTTTTTTTAAAAGAACAGTTACCAAGATAAGGAAAGGGAAACCCATGCTAAGATTTATTTATTGAATTTTATAGCTGTTTAGGCAGACTTTGTCTTTCTAAATAAATGAAAATGGATAAGCAGAAGTGGTGTAAGAGAAGGATATCCAGTTGTTTTCCATTTCCCCCAAAGTTAAATCAAGGGAAATTGAGCTCCAAAAGTTAATACAGAGTAAACCAGAAATTTGTGTTTACTTTAGAAATATATTTACTGACTCCTGAGAAAGTACAATTGATTTCCCTAAATACCTTTAATAATAAACACATACTTTCTCCTCCAGTCTCAGGGTGGCCAAGAGATTGTGGCATGTATTACATGAATTCCTTTCTAGACTGATTCTTTATGGTTATTTTCCTCTTAGAAAAACAATGATTTGTCCTTGTGCAATTATAGGGGAAAAAAACAACAGTAAACAAAGCCAAGAAAACGGTATACACAATTACAATAATATAAAAAGAAAAGAACAATCACGCATACACACGAAATAGAAAAAACTTAGTTTTGTAAAATTATGAAGAACAAGCATGGCCTGAAAGAAGAGGTATGTGAAGAGACCCCAGGCCCAAGCACCCCTTGGCAGATGTGGGAAAATCACTAGTGTTGTACATTGCATATTTTCATAATGTTTTGGTGTATTAATAAATCGTGTTGATTTTTTTTCTCTTCCCTTTTTTTTGGCTTTAAAACGTACAGTTTATTACGTGAAATAGTTCACTCTGGGAGTGGGAGAGGCAAGATATTGAAGACTTTGGTGATGTTAAAAGATCAATAAAAAACTTAAGAACACTGATGATGTGACTATATCCTGACTGGCCTATTCTGCTGGTGGTTTGGGTTATGTTCGAATGAAATGAAATTCTCTTAGTTAACGAACATTTATTAAGCTAAATGCTAGAGCCTATACTAAATGCTGGGAATACAAATAAAAGCAAAAAGAGAGGCCCTGTCTTTAGCTACCTCATATTCTAAGAAAAGGAGATGGTAGGCAAACAACTATATTCATATGAGATTTGATGCAAAATAAATTGGAGGTAATCTTAGAGGGGAAAGACTAGGGTCTTATGGGACCAGGAAAGGCTCCTTGACAGGATGGTGTTTTATCTGAGATTTGAAGTAAATCAGGAAAGATCTAACAGTTAACAAAAAGAGATTCAATCGGCCACAGCAAAGGAAGGGTATTAAACAAGGATGTTGTCAAGATGCTTAAGCTGATACAGAACGAGAGCAGCTCCCCTGCCTCTGTGTGGCGATCCGTCAGAAGGGAGAAGCTTCTTATGATTTTTGTCCTCAGTTGATCAGGAATTGAAGTTGAGGGCCTACTCCTTAAGTCTTCTAAAACAATTTAGTCTTAAAGCTGGTTTTGGTGTTTTTAAGGAAAAAAACTAGCCTAGACCACATAGTGATGTACTTGAGTAGACAGATATTCTTAACACCACAACTGGCCTAAGTGTTGGAAAACAGGGGTCCTTAAAAAGACTGTCACCACCTTGGATTTGGAGAATTACTTGACTGCCTCACTTGGCTCACAACCAAGTTGGCTTAATAGTATGTACCCAATCAATCCCATGCAAAAGGAGCAAATCACTTTATGTCAGTGGGCCTTAAAAAAATGAGGCAGTGATACAAAAGATCATCATTATTATCTTAGCCATCATTAATCAGTATTATAATAATAAATCAGTAAACTCATTTATCTTGGGTCTAAATAGGCATAGAACTCAACTGGAATTTTTCATATAGCTTTTACATCACTTTAATGAACTAGAGGTAGAAGGAAACTTAGAAAGCTACCAAAAATTTATTAAACATAAAACAACTTAGAGCAAATTGCTTTGGGTCAGTAGACAGTCAACCCTATTTTTCAAGTGTCTGCATTATGACATGAGGAGAATCAGTGTTTATAACGAGTACCCTAAGGACTTAACAATAGCCAAAAGTTTATTTTGTGAATTACCAAAAAAATCAAATTATTCGGAGTAATTTTATTAAGTGTATTTTGTTACATTTGAATTCTTTGAAAATTAGTAGTTTATGGAGGACAACTGGCATATTCCATTAGCAAGAACACTTACTTCACTAGACGCTCTGGGTATAATATGGTAACATTTTATTATTTAACTTGTCCTGATGAATACGTAAGCCATGCTTTCTTAAAGGGTAGCTCCTAATTATAAGAAGGATTTAACCTTGGTTTATTTTTTTTCTTCCTTTCTCTGAACCAAATGCCAATATGTTATGATGCTGTTGACATTTTTAGCCTCTGGCCTCTTTGATTTAATTTTTTTCCCCCAGTGGAACTTAAAAGTTGGATGAAGATATTTTAAAATCTTATTTCCTTTTCTTATAATTTGCCCAAATATGTGAAGAGCTGTGAACATTTTTCCATTCAGCTGCCTGTCTCTGCCATTCCTAACAGTGCAGTACTCTTTGTGCCAGCTGAATTAACTTCACAAGAACCAGTCAAGCAGCCTCACAAAGCCTTTCCCATTTCCATTAAGATCAAAAATACATTCTTTTAATCATAAAAATTTGTGAGAAATGCCCTAGTGCACTTGAATTTGAGACATATTTTCTCATACAGTTTCTGTTTATGGAATTTATATAGCAAATACAAATCAGAGAGCCCTGAAGTATTAGGCATAGGAAATTGTTCACATAATTACTTGCTACCCATATACCCAATTTTTTAATAGCTTAAAAAAAAAAGAATGCAGACAACTGTTGTTTAATGTTAAGCAGCTTATATTATGTGCTGTTATATTGGTTTTATGAATAGGCAGGTGTCTTGAAGATATTAAGATTTACCCTAATAGAATATGAAAGTAGCTTTTTTGAAAATAGATCCAAAGAGAATTAATTTACAGTTCCTAACTTGAATTAGAAAGTCTCTGTTCTTTTTCACTTTTTGCTATACAGAGCCCAACTCTAGTTCTGTAATAGTATGAAATCATTTTTCTTTGTGGCTGAATGTATAATAGAAATGGGAATATTAGGTGTTGGTGAAATAATTCAAAGGCTTCTTTCTCTTGATTTTTTTAAACCGTAGGAGCTTTTGTTGAGGTATTTTAAGTTTAGTTCAGCAAAGTATTAATTTTCACATGTTTTGTACTTGCAACTTACACGTAAAACTTGAGTTTGTATTTGGTTAAATGATGTTCAACAAATCAACAGGTGATTTTCAAATATTTTGAGGCTGTGGAATCTTGTGTTTGTTTGTTGTTATTTTGTTTCTGGTTTTGTTTTTTCATTATTTTTATAGTGTTCTCAATACTTTTATTTCTGAGCTCTGTTCCCATCTGCCAAGCCCCCACCCCCCTCAATGCTCACTTGTAGCAAAGTGGATAGACAGAGAGATAGGCAGTAGATAGGTAGATAGATTTATTAAGCCTTTGCTGTGTACCAGGCACCGTGCTCAGTATGGGTCTATAAATACAAGCAAAACAAAATAAAGCCAGCCCCTCCCATTAAAAAGCTTACATTCTGAGGAGGGGAGGCAGAAAACAATGTATAAAAGGGAGCTGAAAAAAGAGAAAGGGCAAGGTGGAAAAGTAGCCTGGAGAGTCAAGGGCTGAACCAGGTTAGGAGCCAGTGTGTGTGTTCTTCCTTAAATGGAGGTTCCAAGGAAGAAACCAAGGAAAGACTGTTAAGCGAAGCAAACAAACCTTGCCACATGATCTTGTCCAGAAATTCACTTATTTAGGTCTACTACCCCTTTCCTGAGATGAAAGAAATGTGTTTAATTATGGGCCCTCTAGAATTGAGATTGGTCATTGCATTGACTTCAATGATGTTCGTGTTGTTTAACATTATTGACACTATTGGTTTAGCTTGGTTCTGCTTACTTCATACGAGTCTCTCCCAGTTTCTCTCAGCACTGTTTTCTTGTCTTGGAATCTTAATCTCTGTCAGGGTATTGGCCTAGAGATGAACAGAAAGGTAAATATGGCAATGACTTTTAAAATGTCTTAACCACCAACAATCCTTTAGAGATGCCTAGTAAAGATGGTTGAGTTGAGATAACTTGCAGAAATATAAGGTTATTGTAGAGCATATTTTAGAAAATGTAATTAGAAAGAAATGAATAGATGTTTAGTTCTATTAATGTACTGCATTAAGCTTGGGCATAATCAGTCAAGGAGCTTTCATTAAGCCAGGGACTGTGCTAAATGCTGTGGATACAAAGCAAGACAAAAGACAATCTCTGCTTTCAGGGAATTCACAGTCTAACCAGGAGCCAACATACCAACAACTGTGTTTATAAACAACAGGATAAATCTGACATTATCTACATAAGGAAGGTATTAAATGTATTAAGGGAGATTGAGAAAGGCTTCTTGTGGAAGGTGAGACTTCTGACCAGGAGGCAGAGATGAGGGAGAGCATTCTAGGATTGCAGGATAGTCTTTGACTATGCCCAGAGTAGGGAATTGCGTTGTCTTGTTCAAAGAATAGCAAGGAGGCCGGTGTTACTGGATTGTAGAGTACGTGGAGAGGAGTTGAGGTATCAGAAGGCTGGAAAGATAGGACAAGGCAAGGTTATGAAGGAATTTAAAAGCCAAAATATTTTAACATTTGATCCTGGAGATATTAGGGAGCCACTGGAATTTATTGAGCAGAGGGGAGATGTTGTCAAATCTGCTGTTTAGGATGATCTTTTTTCCCCCCAGCCTTTTATTTCCTAGTCTTAATCCCATTTCCAGTATTCTTCCCTGACTTCTACTCCTTAGGCTTCAGCTTTCTAAATTTACTCTTCTGTTTTAAAAAAACAAACAAAAAATAAAAACAGAAAAAGGAAAGGTGATGACCATCTCATCCAGATGTGTATTATAAAATTTTATTTTAGTTTATTTTAAAATTTCTTTCTTAGTGATAGATTGTAAGACATTTTATTTCCTTTAAATAAGTATACATTTTAATACCATTTCTTTCTTCTGTAGCTGTACTCTGGCTTCTGTTTACTTTGATTTTCTTATTTGGGGCCTGACTGAATCCAGGTATATGGGTGGGGCAGGATTAAGAAGTGTTTCTTTTATCCCTAGTTGTTTGGAATTACATTAAAGTATTTGTTCTGTGGTTTTTTTTCCCCCTTTCCCCTCCTTACAGTCCTATCACACTCATCAGTATGTGGCCAGTGCAATATGAGTGAGTATATATAGATCTTATATGCAGAAGGCTAATGCTCAGATTTTTTTATTAGCATGCGGTAATTACTAAACTCTTGGCAATAAATAATACTACATCCCTGGATAACAATCCTAGTGGTCTCTTTGATTGGCAAATTTATTACTTTAGTTGATCTAACATTTCTGTTAATGTAATGTGCCCATATTTGAATGTGTAACATGATGTCAATTTTTTTTCTTTGCAGACCCTCTGAGGCCTCACAACAAGGTCAAGATGATGCACACTCCCAGGTAGACCAGTGTACCTCCAGGTAAGGGACTTTAGCAAGAATGCTTCCCTGAATTTTTTTTTTGTACATTTTGCTCTACAGAAAATGTAATTCCGAAAGGGAAAGAAAATATAAAAAATACTTCCCAAAACATTTTAGAAATTTAGAAAATATAATTTTGTACATATATGTAATATAATTGCTTATACTCAAAAATCCATATTTATATTATGATATAATTTTATTTGCATATTTGTAAAAATAATGACTGCATTATAGTGCAGATCAACCCACCATATTGCGTTAATTTCCTGTACTTGTACCAAGCCAGTGGAGTAATTTTCTCTACTTGTAGAAATTATCTTATTATAACTCTGTGAGGTTCAGTTGCGAGAACCAGGAAGCTATGAATTCTTCATTTCCATAAAGAAATTTGTTCCATGGAGTAGAAGATTGAATAAATTTTATGTTTGTGCTTTGTCTAAGCCTTTCATGGAAGACATATCCAAAATAATTAACAGAAGGAAAGCACTAGCATTAAGGGAGATTGAGAATGGCTTCTCGTGTTGCTGACCAGGAGGCAGTGATAAGAGAGAGCATTCCAGGCATGGAGGATAGTCTTTGAAAATGCCCAGAGTAGGGAATTGGTTTGTCTTGTCCAAAGAATAGCAAGGAGGCTGGTGTTACTGGATTATAGGGTACGTGGAAAGGAGTGAGGGATAAGAAGACTGGAAAGATTTGACAAGGCCAGGGTATGAAGGAATTTAAAAGCCAGAATATTTTAATATTTGATGCTGGAGGTAGTAGGGTGCCACTGGAATTTATTGAGTAGAGGAGATGTCAGATCTGCTGTTAAGATAGTACCCAGTCTCTCATTTCCCATTTCCAGTATTCTTCCCTGACATCTACTCCTTAGCCTAATTTACTCTTCTGTTTTAAAAAAACAGAAAAAGAAGCAATGATGACCATCTTATACAGA
This sequence comes from Phalanger gymnotis, assembly GCA_028646595.1. Classification (NCBI taxonomy): domain Eukaryota; kingdom Metazoa; phylum Chordata; class Mammalia; order Diprotodontia; family Phalangeridae; genus Phalanger; species Phalanger gymnotis. Next base: position 100,962,899 of record CM053627.1, on the reverse strand, counting down.
TGTGTATTGTAAAATTTTTAGTTTATTTAAAAATTTCTTTTTCAGTGATAGATTATAAGACATTTTATTTCCTTTAAATAAGTATACATTTTAATACGTTTCTTTCTTCTGCAGCTGTACTCTGACTTCTGTTTATTTTGATTTTCTTATTTTGGGCCTGACTGAATCCAGGTGTATGGGTGGGGCCAGATTAAGAAGTGTTTCTTTTATCCCTAGTTGTTTGGAATTACATTAAAGTATTTGTTCTGTGGTTTTTCCCTCTTTTTCTCCTCCTTATAGTCCTATCACACTCATCAGTATGTGGCCAGAGCAATATGAGTGAGTATATATAGACTTCATATGCAGAAGGCTAATGCTCAGATTCTTTCATTAGCATGCGGTAATTACTAAACTCTTGGCAATAAATAATACTACATCCTTGGATAACAATTCTAGTGGTCTCTTTGCATGGCAAATTTATTTACTTTAATCGATCTAACATTTCTGTTAATGTAATGTGCCTATATCTGAACATGTAACATGATGTCATTTTTTTTTCTTTTCAGACTCTCTGAGGCTTCACAATTTCAGGATGATACACATTCCCAAATAGAGCAGTGTGCCTCCAGGTAAGGGACTTTGACAAGAATGCTTCCCTGAATTTTTTTTAAGACATTTTGCTCTGCAGAAAATATAATTCGAAAAGAATTCCAAAAGGAAAAGAATATATATTCAGTCGTGGGAACCAGGAAGTTCTTAAGTTCCATGAAGAAATTTGATCCATGAAGTAGAGAACTGAATAAATTTTATGTTTGTGCTTTGTCTAAGCTTTTCCTGGAAGACATATATTACTGACCACTCCTTTCCAAAATCTGCTTTTCCTGTGAGTGAAAATAGCAATTGAAAATCTGATCAGAACAGTTCCAGACTTTATAATAGGGGACTTCAACTTAAGTATTTGTAGTCTCAGTTTCTCAACCACCATGAGCTATTCCTTCATTCTACCTCAGCTACCTACATACAGAGAGAGTCATACCCTTGATTTCGCCCTTGTCCAGACATGTAACACTTGGAAGGAAAAGAGTCCTAAAATTCCTTTATCTAATAAAATCTCTTCTAATTCCATTTCTCCCATCACCTTATACCTCTTATTCTTCGTTCTTCATCAAGATTTCTAATTCTCCTACACCTTAATATTTCCTCAGACGCTTAACCCTGCCCAGGCTACACCCTCTTCCGAGTCTCAACCCCTTAGTGAACTAGTTCAATGGTATGTTATCCTCTGTTCTTGAATCCCTAACTCCCTTGTCCTGTTACCACTTAAACCATTCCAGACTCCAATTTTGGATCGCTCTCATCATCCATTCCCTCCATTCTTCTCACCTCCTGCTGAAAAGAGCTAGAGGAAGTTACCAAACCAGGCTGTAGTTGTATCTGTTAGAAATCTTTTACTCCTCCATCATTGATAGTCTGTTCCACTAGCCACAAACTTCTCTCTTCAGAGCCCCTCACAATGTGCTTTGGACCCTGCTTCATAATTTACTGTGAAAATTGAAGCTGTTTTTTGTGAGCTTCCTAGTTTCCATCTTCTCCTGAAGTCATGGTCCGTTGTCATCACCCCCTACTGTCTTCCCCTTTTCTCCATTCTCTATTGAAGAGGTGACCCTTCTGCCAAAGCCTGTACCTTTCTACCTAATCTTATCCCTGCCTATCTTTTCTAACCTTTACTATCATATTCATTCTTTCTCTGTCTCTGTCTCTGTGTTTTCTTCCTCCCCCCTTGCTCACCTCCCTTCCCCTCTCCCCCGTTAATCCTTCCCTGCTCTCTACAAACACACTCAAATCTTCCCTCTCATTAAAAAAAAAAAACCTACACAAGATTCTACCTTCCCTGCTAGTTGTTATCCTTTTATCTCTTTTCTCAGCCAAACTCCTTTAAAAATTTGTCTAAACTCAATGTTTCTACTTCTCTTTTTACTCTTTTCTAAGTCCCTTACAATCTGGCTTCTAAAATCATCAGTTAACTGAAACTGTTTCTAATGATTTCTTATTAAATCTAATGGCATTTTCTCAATCACCACCCCTTTTGTCCCCTCTGTAGCATTTGATGTTGCTGACCAATATTCCTCTTGGATACTGGCCTCTCTTTGGGTTTTGGTCATTCTTAACTAGGTGGCACAGTGTATAGAGCCCTGAGCCTAGAGTCAGAAAGACTTGAGTTCAAATTTGACCTTGGATACTTATTGACCATGTGACCCTGGACAAGTCACTTAACCTCTGACTGCCTCTGTCTCTTTGACTGTAAAATGGGAATAATAACAGCATACCTTACAGGGTTGTTGTAAGGATCAAATGAGGTACTTATAAATCAGTTAGCACAGTGCTTGACACATAGTTGGTATTACCTAAATGTTTATTTCCTTCTCTCTTAATCTCTCTCCTTCTCAATTGGTCTCCTTAGCCTATCACTAATTGTAGATATGCCCCAGGGCACTGTTCTGGGTCTTCTTCTCTTTCCTATGTACACCCATTCACTTGGTGACCATCATCTCCTAGGAATTAATTTTCATCTCTATGAAGATGCCTCCAAGGACTGTATTCTAGCAGTAGGCTGTCTCCCAGGTTCTGGTCCCAAATTGCCAACTACCTTTTGGATATTTCAAACTGAATGTCCTTTAGACATCTCAAACCCAAGCCATCCAAACATCCAAAACAGAACTCATGATCTCATGACTTGTTCTGAACTTCTCTGTATATTTATCTATGTTGTCTCCACTTTCAATTTTGTATTCCCAGTGCCTAGCATAGTACCTGGCACATGGTAGGTGCCTAATAAATGCTTCTCCATTAATTGGTGAATTACTAAATACTGAGCTGAAATGTAGGCCAATTTTATGGTATTACATTGATCCACCATTCAAGAAACCCTGTTAGAAACAAAAATGAGGTTAGTCTGGCATGACCTATTCTTGATGAAGTGACTTGGCTCTTGGTTATAATCTGTAATTGAAGTCAAGCTCACTGCTCTGTAATTTACAGACTTTACTCTCTTCCTTTTTCTTTCTTTTTTTTTTTTTTAGAAAATGGTGACATTTGCCCTCTTCCAGTCCTATAGCACCTCTCCTATTTTCCATGGTCTTTTGAAAATAACTGACAATTCAGCACTTACGTCTGCCAATTCTCTCAGTCCTCTGTGAAATCATATGTCTGTTGCTAATTACTTGACCTTGTTCTTATCATACCATCCAGCATCAATAGCATTCTTCTCCATTCTTTTGACCTACTATAGCTATAAATGTCCTTCTTGTCCTTGACATTCATCTCCAGACTCAATTAATCTGGGTTTTGACACAACTTGCAGAACATCATCCTTCTATTGCTGTAACTTTGCTCGCAGCTTTGCTCATCTATAACTAGGGTGGGGCGGAGAAGGAGGGAGCCAGGGCGGGGCGGGGGGATACCCTGTTTCCCCAGGATGGCCCAATTCACATCTTCTAAACTTCCTAAATAAAAAGGCTTGAGAGTCTTACCATAGAACTACTACTGCCAATTGGAGAAGTCTCTGGACTAGGGCTTCACTGCATGCTTTAGGCTAACCAGTAATGAAAATAAGGTTAAAGCCATTCTCATCAAGAATTTCTAGGGCCTCCTTGTTTAAATGTTATTTAGTCTTTTCTGGAGTGAATGACTCTTTATGACCCTATTTGGGGTTTTCTTGGCAAAGATACTGGAGTGGTTTTCCATTTCCTTCTCTAGCTCATTTTAAAAATAGATGAGGAAACTGAGGCAAACAGAGTTAAGTGACTTGCATAGGATCACACAACTAATAAGTGTTTGAGGCTGGATTTGAACTTAGGTCTTCCTGACTGTAGGTACAATGATCTGTCCATTACACCACCTGGCTGCCCCCTTATTTACTTACCTTGAATGATATCCAGCACAGCATAACTGGATTGTTTTAGTCATTACTCAAGTAACTGAGACCATTTTTCTTTTCTCCACTATAATGTCCTATCCTAATTCAATTATCCTATATATAAATGTTGGCACATAATAAATGTTATATACATTACATACATCTATGCACTGTGTTCCAAGTGTATTGGACCAGTTTTAAGCTATTGAAACTTAAAGCATAAAATTGCACTTTGACTTTTGGGATCTTGTGTGTATGTGCACGTGTGTGTATATGTACACATATAATAAAGGAAGGTGTTAAAATGGGCAGAGGAGGGATTTCATGTGTCTTAATAGAAAAAATTACAGTTAATACTGGCTTTCATTTATTTAGCGCTTTAAAATTTACAAAGGGCTTTACATATTTTCTCATTTGATCCTTATTACAATGCTGCCTAAGAGTTTAATACTGTATTCCCATAACCTATGAGTTATTTGGGGTATTATTCTCCCCCAATCTTTTCTGCGATCCCACAAATAGTATATATTAGAGGCAGGCAGGATTGGAACCCAGATCTCACCTCACTGTACATACAGAACTTTTTCTATTACATCATGCTATTATTCTTCACTTCCTCATGCAGTAAGAAGGAACTGCTCTTTAGTGGAGAACAAACTGGCTTTTTAACATACTAACTGTGATTAACAGAAGAACTTTCCATGAAGACATATGAAGCTCAGTGGAAGGTGCCTTAAAACATTTAGGAAACAAGTACAACTTCACACAGAGGATTGGTCATGCATTTTATACAATTCATTCTGCTCCACGAGGTAGCACAGATGGAAAATTTAAGTATGTTCAAGAAGGGTTAAATACTTGGTTGCATATATTAGCCACGTAAGTGTCGGTGGAATATTAGGGTCCATAACAGAATTCTAGAGGAAGTTGGGCATGTCAAGTCTGCATCCCTAAAACTGAGGATTATGATGATACCTTCCTATAGAACATTCCATGGGGTTGTGACTGGACGAAAAATAATTTATTAAGTGCTTACTAAGTGCCAGCTGCTCTGCCAAGTATTGGGGAAACAGGAAGCAAAAAGGGAAGTAGTCCTTGCCCTCGAGGTGCTTACATTCTTACAGAAATGAAAAAGACAACATGGATGGGGGGGGGCAGGGAAAGGTGTGCTGAAATGGCAAGTTGGGGGATAGTGAATTGATGTATCAGACACACATTTGACATGCCTCTGCTCCAGAAACAGTGCTACCTTTGCTTTGATTACTGCGCCCAGAAAAAGAGGTAGGGGAGGACCGAGAAGAAGAATTTGTGCTTCCTCTATCACCTGGGGCTAGGTTCCAAAAATTCCTAGGATTACGAGTATGCAATCTGGGCTCAGACTAAATCTTAAGGTAAGATGACTGTTGATGTGACTATGAACTTTGTGCTCAAATAGTTCATAAGCACAGAGCTCTGGAAAGTTGTGCTATACTAGATTTCATGATTAATGCTAGGCTTTGAAAGTTAGAAGACTTGTTCTTTAGGCCTTACCATTAACTACATATAACCTTGGGCAAGTCGCTTGACTTCTGCGCCTCCATTTCATTGTTGTGAAATGAAAGGGCTGGTCTAATGAGCTACAAGGCCCTTTTCAGCTTTAACCGTTTATGATGCTTTAATTTTTCTTGTGCAAAGTAACTTAATATATCAGGTATTTAAGATTTCACCTTGAGCTCAAAATCATTTGACAGAAACCTACATATTATCCATGAGCAGCTAGGTGGCTCAGTGGAACAAGCACTGGGCTTGGAACCAGCCTCAAGCGCTTACTGGCCATGTGACCCTGGGCAAGTCACTTAACCCTGTTTGCTTTAGTTTCCTTATCTGTAAAATGAGCTAAGAGAAGGAAAATGGCAAACTGCTCCAGTATCTTTGCCAAGAAAACCCCAAAATGGGGTCACAAAGAGTCAGACGTGACTGAAACAACTCAATCACAACATATGTGATCCATCTGGAAGGCTTAAGAAATGGGTTTGAGTTACACCTTAAACAAAATGTAACATTTGGTTGGATTGGGTGAAGGAAACTGGATTTTTTTTCTAATGTAAAGGAAAAATAACAAACGAATCTTTTCATACTTATTTTTCATAATAATTCTAGAAGGAAATATTGATGAGCACAGTTCATTGTTAGACAAACTTGATTTTCTAATTGAGAATCCTTGATTCTTTAGTGTATAGGTTCTTAATCTAGGGTCCATGTACTTGGTTTTTCTTTCATATATGTATGTGTGTGTGTATATGTACATATATAATATTTCAATGTGATTGGTTTCCTTTATAATCTTATGTATTTCATGCATTTGAAAACATTATTCTCAGAAGTAGTCTCCAGACTTTACCAGATTACCAAAGGGATCTATGACAGAAAAGAGTAAAAACTACTGCTCTAATTCATTATAAAAATTTTTTTTGAAGAAGTGTATGTTCTATGTAGTTCACTTCATAGGACCACAGATATAAAGCTGGAAGGACCCTCAGAAACCGTACATTTAGTACAATCATCTAGTTCTTTTGTAGATGAGAATATTAAGGATCAGTGAAATTAAGTGACATGCCCAGTCACTGAGATAGTAAAGCATCAGAGAGTGTTTGAACCCAGGACCTCCAACCCCAGATCCAGTGTTCTTTCCACTATACTAAGCAAGCTTCCTCCCTCATTTTTTGGAAAGTCATTGAATCATCACATCTCCAATTTATAAGGGGACTTAGAAGTCATCTAGTCTTAATGCACCACTCAGTGCAAAAATTTCCTCTCCAGTATCTTTGACAGGTGATCAGCCCGTTTTGGCTTACATCCTTTCAGTGATAAGGAATTTGATATAAAGCAACGCATTCTACTTTTTGAAAACTCACATGGTTACAAAATCCATCCATATACTATATCCAAATCTGCCTGCCTCTAATTCATTTACCCTAATTCTGTTCCCTGGAGCTTCACAAAGTAAGTTTAATGTTTCCAAATATTTAGACACAGCCACCATTACCTTCTCCCACCCCCAACCCCCAAAAGAGCTTCTCTTCTTCAGACTGACCATCCCCAAGTCCTTCAGACGTTCTTTATCTGCTACAATTTCCTCACCCTGAGCATCCTAGTCACCTACTCTCTGAATACACTACAATCTGTCAAATCCGCTGTTTTAAAATATTCTTCCTTGAACTGAACTCACGTAAATACTTCAGATAAAGCCCAATCAAAAAATACAGTCTTGTATATAGTAAGACTATAACTTAACCCTTTTTTGTTAAATTACATCTTTTAGTGACGTACATTCCTTTATCCATTCAGCTAGGATTTCACAAATATCTACTCTGTGCCAAATAGCAGGATAGCTACAGACATATCAGATAAGACAGCACCCCTGCTTTCACAGAGATCATGGTCTAGTGGTGAGAGATGATAACCTATATAAATAATGGTAATACAGAAATGTTTCATAATTACGTTCATTAATTAGTGAGGTCTCAGGAGAAGGGAATATCATTACTAATTGTGGAAACTGGTTAATCTTTTTTGGAAGGACATCTTATATCTGAACTTTAAAGGTCAGGTCTGGGCTGATCCTGTGCTTTTATTGGAGTAGGGGAACTCCCATTGAGGAAATTCCCTTTTCCTGGGTAAATCAAAGCCTACTTTGAAATTTAAACTCTTAGGGCAGTTGACTGGGGCACTAAGCGGTTAAGAGGCTTACCCGAAATCACAGAGCCAGAATGTGTTAGAAGTGGGACTTCAACCCAGGTCTTCCTGACCAGAGGTTGGTTTTCTGCTGCTTCTCTTTAGGCGAAAAGAGAGGGTATCTAAAAGAGGAAAAATGAGATCATTGCCACAGAGAACAATGTAAAGCAAAGTCACAGAGGTGGAAAAGCTTGAGTGGGAGGAAGAGAAGGTCACAAGCATTTATTAAGCACCTCCAATGTGCTAAGCACTCTGCTAAATGCTTTATAAATATTATCTCATTTGATTCTCACATTAACATAATGGATGGGCCTACCTTGGAGGTAGGTGCTATTACTACCCCCATTTAATTGTTGACACAACTAAGGCAAACAAATCAAATGACTTTTGTAAGGTGGTTCAATTTGGCAAAATGTGAAGACTGGAATAGTTGGTGGCAAAAATTCCCCTTTCTGGTGGGGAGGGGCAGTCACATCACGCTGTTGTCACCCTGTTGACCCATTCAGCATACAGCCCAGCAAACTCTCCTCTGTTTTGTTGTTATTGTTGTTTTTAGTTGAACCACCCACTGTTAGGCTTTCCCCTCCAGCATTTGTATAATTGGCCTTTTTATCCTACATTGGTGTTTTACGTTTAATTCTATTCACTTACACCTTGTTGATTTCACATTGTCATTCTAAGCAGGGCATTCTTTGAGTCCTGATTCTGTCATTCAATGTATTGGATGTAGAGGTTCAGAGGTAATATTTCTTCCTATTTCCCAGAAAAAGAAATCCACTCTAAACCTTTCACAGATGTTGTATTTATTCTTGACTACTAGTGGATCATTTAGGTATTTGACACCAGCCCTTTGTGGTCAGACATCCAGTGAATATTCACATTTTGCATCTGTAATGCTCACTGAACACCTGCTTGGCTAGAGTAATAACTCAGATTATCTTCAACTTAATTCTTGTTAAAATATAATTCCGTGGATTATTGTCAAGTCAAATTTGACTTGAGCTCCATTTCCTGGTCCAGTTAAATGTCAAGAATTCCAGTTTCTTTAAGGAGTAATAACTAAATGTAAGTAAGCTGTGTATTAGCCAATGCAAAATATTTCAGTGAACATTGCTCTCTTAGCATAAAACCACTCTTGGTCTCTCTATGATCTATGATAATGAGGTTGTCTGGTCCAATTCCCTCATTTTATAGTTGAGGAAATTCAAGTCTAGAGAGTTAAGTGACTTGTCCAAGGTCACACTGAACAGAGAGAAATAGCAGACTTACTTAGATCTACAGAAGCCAACACCAGTGTGTATGTGAGGCAGATGACCAAATCTGTTTACATTTCTTGTCTTCGTGCTCTCCAAATGGTGCCAGAAGATTCAAGTCAGGTTGTCTTTTTTTAATGCTTCTCCTACAGGTAAAAATCATTGGGAGGCTTGATAGCATAATTCTTTTGCAAATATCCAGTAGTAGCCACCAAATCCTAGAAAAAACTTTTACTATAAAAAAATTCCTCAAAATATGGCCTAGTGACAAACTCCTATCTTTGGGGGTTTATGTGCTCCCTCTGTGCTCAGGCCCTATATCAGCCACACACTAGGTAGGTGCCCTGAAGCACTGATGGCTTCAGACCGGCATCTTCCAGCTCATCTTTTACCATCAGTAGTATTTCTTTTTGTTCTTTCTGTGTTTTTCCAAGTACAATGAGATACCCAGGTACATTAACATTTGCAAGCATTTCATATCACAAGATACCTTTGCAGTTTCTGTTGAAATAGCTGGCATTTATAGAGAGTCGTGTTAGTATCACCATTTTACAGGCAAACCTGTTGGATGCCCTAGTAATTCCCTGGGTTATTCACTTCTGCTGGCAAAATCTTATTGGGAAGATGAAGGCCATCTTCTTCCTCTTTTCTCTTGTCATGGGAATCTTAAAGTACCCACTGTGCAATTCTAAGGTTAAGCCTATTGTCTGCTGAGCAGATAAGCCAAGACATCTTGAACTCATGGCATACTAACCACATGTTCAAAGTCAGATAATCCAAACACACCTGCATCTTCCCAGTTATCTCCATACCCATATCATTGGACTTTCAGGCCCCAGCTATCCTGTGATCATACAGGCCCTCGGGGGCTGCCAAGACTTAAGAGATCACCGCCATTTTCTTCTCATCACACCCCAGCTCACACCCATAATTATCCAACTCTGTTTTTCATCCTTCACAAAACTTTCCCTAGAACTTTACTCAGCTTTTTCACATGCTTTAACTCATGTACAATTTTCTGGGAATTTAACTCCCAAAAGAGTAAGGAATATGTGTGTTATGTGGTTATGGGGTTATGATCTCTTCTAAAAGAGGATGAATTGACACTTACATAGAGCTTCTAGGGTTAAAAGAAGAGCACTTTACATGCATTATCTCTTTTGATCCAATACAACTATGGGAATCCTTAAGCATTTTAAAAATGTGTTACGGTCATGCCATTTTAACAGCCAAGTATTAGAAATTTATTTTATGTGAATTACAAGTAATTTTGAAGTCTTGCCTTTTATTGTAGGTAATAAGAACCACTCTAATCAGTGAATGTGTCCAAGTAAAATGAGCATAATTTTCTTAACTCTGTTTTTAATGTCCTCATTCTTACTTTTCAGACTGGCTCAGTTGGAAAGAACTGTTGGTTCCATTCTCGCAGAAGGCAGTTCCACCATAGGAATTGCGTAAGTAAATCATGTAATTAGAGCTGCTGGGAAAGGCTATTTCATTTGATTATGGCTGTCTGAAGTAATCTTCATTGATTGTGGCTCCGAATTTTGATCCCAATCAAAGTAGATAAGTGAGGTTGCTCAAAAAAAAAAGTCTGCATAAATTTTATGCTTTTGAGCCATAATGGGATAAATCGCCTACATTTATTTGTTTGATATGCCATTTATGCTAAATGAAATACCTTACATTTGTCAACATTTCTGCCTAAAGAAATCAGGTTACTTCAGTTAAAATAAAAGGTGGACTCATTCCACTTGTCTGCTCTTTTTCATTTGGCCCAATTAACTTAAGAAATGTCATCAAGTGATTGTATGTGCATTCCTGTAACAACTTAGACTTGTATTTTCTTCAAATTTCCTGCCCTTTAATGACTCATGTCCCACATACATAGTTAATTTCGACATACCTCTTCTATACTGCAAGCTTCTCTTACCCACTAAGAACTGGAGAAGCTGCATTATTGTTAGAATGAGGGATATTTACATAAGAAAGATAATTTAAAAAATTTTTCTACTACCCTTCCCCATTACTTGATTTTAGACAGTCTTTTTTTTTTTTTAGGTCTTTACTGCCCCTCCCACGTACCCCCAACAATCATCTTCATTAATTAAAGCTCTTGAGCATGAGATGTGCCCATAAAAGATTCAAATTGCAGTTACATAGTTTCTCTTCATTTGCTTAGAAGAACTTGCAACTTAAGTGCTCTTTGAGTTTGCAGCTTATAAAGAAGTCATAAGGCTGACAGCTATTCCTAAAATCTCTTTTACTGACAGTGAACTGTTTGGGAGCAATGTAAGTTGATATACACTCTGAGCTTTGAACATAACATTCCACCCAGTAACTGTTTACATTTTTTAGAATCCCAGTGATATGACATTAAACATATAGGAACTTCCTACTAGCTTTTAGTTACAAGACTAATTTAAAATAGTATAGCATCAATTTATACTGTATAACTCATTCACCAATAATATGTCTTTTCCTGTCTGGGAAAATATAATATAGTTCATTTTTGTTATATTATTGGTTGCTTACCATATCTAAAACCTATCAATTCTCTTCTTTGAAAAAATATCCATGGTGTAAAGAAAATCTTGAGGTTTCTCTGTAGTCTATAAGGCTCTATATTCTTTCTTTCCTTTATCTTGAATCATCTGTATATAATCAGTCTACCAACTTCTCAGGTCAAGCATTAGACTTAATAAAAAAAATAGAAGAAAATAATTGTGAGGGAAAAGATGTGGCACACAATTGAAACAATTCAATCTTGAGCCAATTAAAGAATATTGATGATGAAAACTGGGAAATTGATAGCAGAAATTATATCAGTTACCAGCTATAATAATTTTATACAGAAATTTAACCAATCTAAATTAGTTGCCTTAGCAAGGAGACCTAAAAAGCACCTTAGTCAACAAACATTTTACTTTCTTGCCAGAAAAGAAAGGTGACAGCCAATGATTTAAAACATAAACTTATCTTTCACATCTTATTAAGAAGAATGATGGATGATTATTGAGCAGTATCACCTTGTAAAGCAGAGAACATCCATGGAGGGTAAAACCAGTTTTTATGTTTGATTAGAAAGTGAAGTCATCCTGAGAGCATTTAAGAGGATGCAAAGAAGAGGAGGGCAACAAAGAAGAAGATAAATGGAAGAGATCTATGAACATTTTTATAGCAAACTGTTTTCATCACAAATGACAACAGCATCCCCTCATTTGGACTCTGACATCAAAGTCTCAGGTGTCCTTTCAGGGGAGACAGAGATGGCACTAAAAGAACAAAGTCTGGAAAAACCACCTTACTGAACATAGAGTACAGTACATAGAGGAAATCCATGGGAGACAACACAATTATAAGATCATTAAAAAATTCACATGGTATCTGAAGGAAGAAATGCAAAATGTATGGCAAAATTATCTGACCTTATTAATACCTATAAAAGGTGATCAAAAGAACCTCAAAAATTTCCAGTCTATTTTCCCATCTATACAAAATCTTCAAGAGACTCTTGTACATTCACAAACCAAGAGCCTCCTCAATGAGAGTAGCAGGTGTTCACAACTGACTAAAAGATGCAAAGAATTTGAGACTTCACAGTATTTGTTTGTTGGTTATGAAAAAGCATGTGATTCAACAGAGCAAAATATTCCTTAAAGTCTTTCTCCCAACATACATCATAGGAGGCTTCTCTTATATATCATATATATAGCATTCAAGATTCCTTGAAACATATAACAGAAATAATCCAATTGAACAACCATCTGACCATAAGTATTAGCTAAGACATGCATAAAACAGGAAGAGGTATGCTTACCAAAGTTATTTGTCACTGAAATGGAGTTCCAGTGCAGCATCCACTCCCAAAGAAGGTTCCCTGTGAACAGTGAGGTCCTCTAAATATACTTGTTTACATATAATATTACGCTATTTACATCAGGTCTTGAAAATGTCCTTCAGAAATACCCACGTCCATGTACATGACAATATCCATAATAGTTCAAGAATTAACCCTGATCATCCACATAAGATAGACCAAGTAGATGAAGAATATTTATTTCCCTGATTGACATGCAGGTGTAAGAACGTCCTATAGAGCCAGGCTTCTTAAACTTTTTCCACTCGCGACTCCATTGTGTGTTTTGGCAGTATTTGTTGACAGTGCATGGCCTGCCCTTTGTGTTCAAAACCAAGTCTGCAGTGAAGTTGCACGATGCAACATGTGCAAGTGTTGCCAGAAACACCTCGGCTTCATTACACATTTGATTTTTAATTAATTTTTGGTCATTGTGCATTCAGAAACCTTCTACTGTTGCCAAATTTTTCACAGCCCCATATGGGGTTGCAATCCACAGTTGTTGCAATGGAGCTTGTCCATCAGCATGTATTCCTGAGACAAGGTGATGAATCCAGCCCAGAATTTAACATGGGCTGATTGCCTTCAGGAAATTACAAAGCTCCTTTAATGACCACAAGCTTCTTGTAGAAATAAAAGACCACTTTTTAGATACCAGTGTCCAATTGAAAATGGTGTATGGCTCTGAGAATCAGAATACAAGTCTTCAAAGATTTGAAAATGAGTATCACAAAGAGGTCAGTGGAAAGGTGTCTATTGAGTATGAGCATGTTGAAGTATAATACCAGTCAGAAACTTCAGAGAACAGGAAGAATAAAAGATATCATTAGAGAAATATGTGACAGGAAAAGAAGATGGGCCAATCATGTGGTGCGAGGTCAGGGATGATGAATGATCAGACCTAGTGCTCTTCTAGTCTTCTCCTGGGGTTGGGAGAAAGGAAGAAAGACCTTCAGCATATTGTGTAAACCCTACTATGGTGACCTTATGGGAAGATAGAGATAACACTTGCTTAGAATTAGTCAATGAGTAGGCTCAAGGAAACATTTGGAATCCATAAAATCCCACATCTTTTTAAATATTTGAGTATTTATGCATTGGGGCAGTGGAATGAATGACTTCTAAGTCAATATAAACTTAAAACACAAACTCTTTGGGCTTTTCAAAAATACCATTAACATTAGCATTATTATGTGTTCAAAGAACTCCATATTCCAAATATATTCCTATCATCTGGTGGATCTCTAGCCCTCTACCTTGAACAATACAAATGGGAATGTGCGTATGTTTGCCCAGCAACTTTTACTCATGACTTCCTGTAAATCCTGCACAGAAGATCTACTTAATATCCTGAGGTCCTTCTATCTATTTTGACACGTTGGATATTAATAAAGCATAACCTAGCAAGCTATCCCTCAAAGCAAATATATTCTGACAAATATGCACCTATTTTCCACTATTTTTGTTTCTTTCATTCTATAAATCATAAATATTGCTCAAATTTAGTATTTCATGTAATAAAATTCATGTTAAATTAATCATTGATTTCTGAGGACCTTTAATTGAGCATACATGTATAAGAAAAATGTGTGTGTGTGTGTGTGTGTGTGTACATACATAATTTTAGAAATCACCAAAGTGTAACATTTTAATAGATTTTGTTGTCTGGTTAGATAGAAGCAATTTGGAAAATCCCATTTTGTTCTTAAGCCTTAATAGAAGGTATAGCATGATAAATGTTTGTGGTTGGTTTTGGTTTGTTTGTTTTTCATTCAACCAGAACAGAGCTGGAGTTTACATTCCTATCTTCTATGAAGAAAGGGCTTGTTGTGCAAACTAAGCAAGAATCCACTGTTTTCAAATAACTTTTTTGACATCCATTTATATATAATGAATGTGCTAATTACAAAAAGACTATTATGTTTACTATAAGGGCCTGAAGCTCTCTGCTTACTGTTGTTTTCCTTAGCAGTTTGGATTATGTGTGCACTTGAAAGGAATAGTTATATCTCTTTTAAAAATTCTCTTAACTCATTGTTTTTACTTCTCTAGATTGGCCTGCCTTGAATTTGCCTAAATTAGTAAAGTTTTATGGTATAGAAATATATGGCCATTTTTCTTCTGAACTTTTTGGGGTTTTAGAGCGGCAGTGATTTTCTGCTGTATAATAGTTGCAGTCCTCAGGCACCATTTTATCTTAAATTCCTACCTTCATCTCCTCACCCCAGACCCAATTGCAAAATCCTTTATCTTCTTTTAAAAAAAATTGATTCAGTCAATTTTATTGGCTTCATAGAGGCATGTACAAGTATTAAAGCCAAAACAAGTATATTAAATGATTCTTTTGGAATTTCAGCTACTCACCTCTGTAGGTTTTTTTTTTATTTATAAGTGACAGCACAATGTGCTTATCTTTGTTCTTTTTAAGTTCCATTGATGTTTTTTATTTTAAACCAAGGTCATTTTCCAATCTACATTGAACCCTCTTTTTAATAAGGAAAAGAAATTGTCTTTGCTTTTCTTTTCAGTGTAAAGTGATGAAAATTTGCTCAGATCCTTTCAAGAAGAATTTCTTGTTTGCTATATTTATTCAAAGAAAGAATTGAGGGGGCAGGGAGGACTTTTATTTCAGTACAGAATTAAATATTATTACTTTGTACTTTGCAAACTTTTGTCTAGGTTTAATCAGTCCTCTTTACTTCTGTGTTGTGGTTCATCCCTTCTTGGTCTCCTTCCTCCTCACCATCTTTTCTTTCCTCACTGGCAGTATGATAATGTGCTAAACCTGCCATCAAGCAAGCGGGGTTCCATGACACTGCCCAAGACACTTTAACTGTGGCTAGGAACAAGTCGTTTAACCTCACAAAGACTTAATTTCTTCGTCTGTAGTACTGGGAACACCTACCTTCTAAAGGACTACATCAACATTACCACCGTCATCATCATAGTCATCCCCTCCTTCTCCAAAGTCATCTTCTTCCTGATTTCTTCCTTATCCACTAAGGAACATACAGCCTTGTGGGAGGAGAACATAGCATAGATAAAAAAGAATTGTTGCCCCTGATAAAGGTGTTTAAGCCTTTAGCTGGAAATTGGAAAAGAAAAAGAACTTAAAATGATTAGATAAGAAAGATAAATTAAAATCATTAACTTCCTATGTTGCTAACTTCAATAATATTCACTAGCTTCCTATGGCTTCTAAGTAATTTTAACCTGTGAAGCAAAACCTTGCTTAATTGAGGCCTTCTGATAGTGAATTGAACAGTGTAATTTTAAACTCAAATTAAAAATGTAAACACCAATCCCCAATCTTTAAAAAAAAACTGCAAAAGATATCATCCTCTAAGTTTTGAAATAAAAATATTTCAAAATCAGCCTTTTCTCAGTCCACCATATTTTATCCTCCTTTCAAAAATCATCTTTTTGTTCCCTTTTAGGTGTAACAGCATCCATTATCTTACTGTAATTGTTTGGAACTGCATGCTCTAAAAGAGTTTTCTTGTCTTGTCTGTATATAAAACAGATCATCTGTTCATTTTGAATTTGTAAGTTGTGTCTGCTAGAATAAAATGAGCCAGAAAATATAGATATGTTTAGTACATGTGCACTTCCTGCTTTGTGAATTTGTTCTTAGCCCTTCAAAGAATTACAGGGGAAGTTAGACTTCAAGGCAAACTTGGCCAAGCTGTCAGACTGATCATTCCTGTTTAATCTTTACAGCCAACAAACACACTCACACAAGCTTCTGCTTTTGTTGCTTTTGTTACCCTAGAGGGGATGAGCATTCGCTCATCCTCCGGTATTGTCAGGCACTGGGAGGAGAGCCCCCTGTGAGTCAACTTCAGAGTCCAACGCAGATCTTGAAATCAGTGGAAAGAAAAGAAAGGGCAGAACTGGAGCAGACCATTGCCAACTTGGAGGAAGAACAAAGGTGGGTATGCCTCCCAGAGGATCAATCTTCCCAGTAGGAAGGCATTTAAAACAAAACAAAACAAAGCCCACCTTTCAATACCTTGGACTTAAATCATGAACCTGATGCCCTTTTTCTGTTCTTGTTCACTGAACAAGAAATTAGTGTTAGTCAGTGAAATTGATTTTCTAGAGAAGAGTCATATTGGGAAGTTGACCGTTGTTTATGGTGCCATTTTTAGGTGAAATTATGAAGTTGAATACAGAACAAGACGGTTTGCTGAAAACATCACTTGTGTTCCCAGATTCTTATTCAATTCAAATGTAAGCCAGGCCATCTTGGCATGAGCTCTTTTGCACCCAAAGGCATATTTAATTGAAAAGATTTGTAGAATTAGGAAGCAGGTGATAAGATAACTAATGTACGTGGGTACCAAATGGAATTCCTTTTCATCTTTCCCTGTTAGGATCCTACAGTTGGAATATGACCGGTTAAAGGAACAGCACCATCGATCAACACTGAGCCCCCCCAGTTCACCTCCAGATTCCAGTGTACCTCCTCACCACACTGCTGAAGACTCAGAGCTCATAGCAGAAGCAAAGCTCCTCAGGGAGCACAAAGGTCGGCTGGAGGCCAGAATGCAGATTTTGGAAGATCACAATAAACAGCTGGAGTCTCAGCTTCAGCGACTCCGACAGCTGCTTGAACAGGTATGGCATGCAGCCTGTCGGCCCCCAAAAGATACAGAGTCCTTGTCTCCATAAAACAATTTTACTTTGACTTTCAAAAATGTATTTAAAATACCTTTGAGATCTCTTTCACTAAATGAATTCATGCATAGTGTATTCAGCAGAGGAAACATTGACTATTTCTATATTGTTCCTGAAAGAATAACTATGAGAAGGGAGTTTGCATGGCTCATTCATTTGTTACTGGCAAATGAGGAAATTTTGTAATTCTAGGAGGAAATTTGCAATTCCTTGAGGCAGCTAGGAGATACAGGGGTTAGAGCACTGGACCTTGATGAGCGAGCAAGAACTGAATTCAAATCCCACTGCAGACACTTACTAGTTGTGTGACCTTGGGCAAATCACTTTACCTCTGCTTCAGTTTCCTTATTCCTAAAATAGAGAAAGCACCTACCTCCCAGGGTTGTTGTAAGGATCAAATGAAATAATAATTGTAAAGCACTCAGTGCGACACCTGTGCTAGGTAACCGTCAGCTGTTGTTATTATCACTATCATGGGCTTAAGTGTAAAGTAGAGATAACATTAACACCTATCTCCTAGGGTTGTTATAAAGATTGAATGGGGTCATATATGCAAAGCTCTTAGCACAGTTCCTGGAATATTGTTGTGGTTATTTTCGAGGCATTTCCATTGTATCCCATCCTTTGTGACCCCATTTGGTGTTTTCTTGGCAAAGATACTGGAGTAGTTTCCCATTTCCTTCGCCAGTTCATTTTACAGATGAGGAAACTGAGGCAAACAGGGTTAGTTAACTTGCCCAGGGTCACACAGCCAGTAAGTGTCTGAAGTTGGATTGGAACTTTTAGGTCTTCCTGACTCCGTGCATGGCACTCTGTTCACTGTACTACCTAGCTGCCCAAGGCAGGCACATAGTAGGGGCTATTTGAATGCTAGCTGCAGTGATAGTGATAATGATAATGGTGATGATGCAGCACAAAAAGGCTTTCCAGTCCTAAATTAAAACCTTGACCTGAAGCCTGCCTCCCTCACCCCCACCCCCAACCTCACACCCCATTTTCCAGATAAGGAAACCAAAACCCCAGAGGTGAATCGGTGTGCTCAAGAGCAAACAGTAAGTAGTAGAACCAGTATTTCAATCCACATTCTCTGACTCCAAGATGCTGTGAGATCTGGTTTGAGTTCTGGCTTTCACACTCATCACATTACCTACCTTGGGCAAATCTTCTTCAGATTCATGGTCTATAAGATAGTGCTTACAGTACTTGTCTCAAAGACTTGTGAGGAAAGTGCTCTATGAAAAGGAGAATGGCTGTCTAAGTGTGAGTTACTGTTAGAAGACTTTCGTACGCTTATATACACATGGGATACAAAAGAACCGCACGGTCCTTCTCTACCCATATGCTGCCTATTTGGTGAACCAGACAGTATTGTGTGCACTGTTGAGACTAAAGAAGGCTAAGATAGACTGATAAAAAAACACACAGGAAAAAGAAATGTATGATCCTAAGTATTAGGTTGTTGCAAGTGAATTTAGCTCTGTAAAAATGAGTTGCAAAAATCAGGGCTGAGGTTTGTAGCCACTTATTTTAAAATTTCTAAGTGATGAGATTTATTTTTTTCAAGTTATATTACTTTATTCTCTGAATCATGGGTGGTGTTTTGGATTCTACTGTAGCCTGAATCAGATGCCAAGATCAATGGAGGCACCTCTTCGTCGTCTTCACAACATTCAACACTGGACCAAGATAACAGTTCTCAATTGCAAACAACAGGTTAGTGTTATCACAGCTCCTCCAAAAGGTGGGATGGGGATAGTTGATGAGTGGATAACATATGGATAATGATGATTTAACATAGTTGGTACATATTGGAGACTTTAGGTAAGAGATGTTTTGTATATTCTAAAGTAAACAGAAATCTCATGTAACTTAATGCAGAAAAAGTAGGGTGCTGATTATGACAGACTGTTGTAGTCTTGCTCATAGCATGCAGCCAATTTCCTTTGAGCATCCACCCTGAATTTCTGTCAGTATTTCAAAGTGTGTTCCCTTTCTCTATGGGGACAAAATAATCACCTATTTTGTTTTATAACTCTTTAACATTCTGAAAGAATGGAGTTTTTTGCCTTAAGCAATTGAGGAAAAAAAATAACATGGATATCTAAGATTGATGGCAAACATACGTGTCTCTAAGCTAGTAATTTATTGGCTAGGCGACAGAGTGGATAGAGTGCCAACCTACAATAAGAAAAACCTGAGTTCAAATCCGGCCTCAGATACTTACTAGCTCATATGACCTTAGGTAAGTCACTTAACCTCTGTTTACCTCAAGTTTCTCAACCTTCCTCCCAGGGTTGTTGTGTGGCTCAAATGAGATAATATTTGTAAAGCACTTAGCCCAGTGCCTGGCACATACTGGGTACTATATATGTGCTTGCTATTATCATCATCCTCATTATTATTCTTGTTGTTATTAAATAACTATTTCTAGGTCCCAGCTTCTTAATCTGTAAAACGAGGTGGTTGGACTAGATAGCCTCTGAGGGTCCTTCCAGCTTTAGATCTGTGATGCTTTGATTTATGGCTCTATGATAAGTAAACATCTATTGACTTTCCTTCTAAAATGTAATATTTCCACACGTTCATAGAAGCATAATAAATAGTGTAGGAGAAACAGAGATGCATCTGTGCTTGTGCCTCATACTCTGTGGTTGATACACTCACTAGGCCTTTTTCTCCATGCCTGCCTGCGGCCAATTAGTTGGTGCAAGTGTAGTCAAAATACTGGCCGGGTTGTAGGTTTGTTCCCTTGTCGAGCCAGTTAGAACTTGCCAGAGAGTCCATCTTGAGCCATCCGAGGCCACTGTGTCAGTAATGTGTGCCATTAGTCTTGGCTCAGAGTAAGGAAGGAAGTCTGGATGACCTATTCCCAGCTTTGGAATAACATTGTAAATCATGACTACTTGTGTGTGCTCAGGAATGTCATCTTTGTATAGAAAAAGGCAATCCCTACCTCCCAAAAGGTATCACACTTAAAGGCTAATAGAATTCAAGATTTACCCATATCCAGACTATTAATAATAGCCATGTAATGTAGTAGGAAAGACATTAACCAGCGCTTAAAATCACCTACTTATTTTATTGGATTTTTTACAGTAAAGAAGAGCTAATGAAAGCACTTTATTATTTAAAACATTTATTTTTTTAAAAAAAGAATACTAAATGCCTTACAGAATGGGCTTAAATTATACAGAAAATACAAGTGGGGGATGAAAGGAGGTAGAAAAATTAAGAAAAGAGAAAAAGAAGTAGAATAATCTTCACACTTGAGAAGGTATTTCAAAGTAAGTAAAATAATCCATTTGAGACTCCTAAAGAGAATTAAGAAAATTAATAATGTGTTTGTTTTTTTCTCCTCCAGTTAATTTTCATTCTCTCCTGATACTCAATTCCATGTAGCAAAATTTCAACATTTGCTAAACATTCACACAAATTTTTTTTTACCAGATTCCTATTGAAATCTGTAAATTCTCATTTTATCTGCAAAGACTGCCAGTTTTCAATGAGAAATGTCTTAATGGTAAACCCTCACAGAGATCTAGTGTTTTCTCCCTAAGTCAGGTCTAACTGGAAGCCTGAATAGAGATTGGTTTCTCAATGTGTGTTATCCCTTTTTCTCTGTATTAAATCCATTGCTCACTTGGTTATCATAGGTGCAGATGACTTGTTGGTCCCTCCTCAGAATACCAGCACAGATCTGACAGATGTCATGGAACAAATCCACAGTACCTTTCCATCATGCTCCTGTAAGTGTTGAGTGTCATTGAGCCTTCTCATTTACTTTTCCTTTCTTTGTTCCCTACATCCTCCCTCCCTCTCTCCCATTTAGTAAGATAACCAAAAAATATTGAAAACAAGACTGAATATTATTTGTGAATAAGTCACAAACACATTATACTGACATAGAAAGCTGGAGCTTTACCCTCGATAAGATCACATCACCAAGATGGAATGACAATATAATCCTACACTTCTTGAGATTGTTTGGTACACTCTGCAAAAGGCAAATAGAAGCAGATAGAATAACAGATAGATTTTTAAGAAGAAAATTGTCTTCCTTAATATATGTTATATTAAGGAAACCACACTCCTTCAAAGAGGGGCTTTTAGTAATACAGCAACGAAGAGAACAAAATTCTAATGGAATTTTCTTTACTATTTAGAAATTCTTGCCTTTTAGCATCCTAGGTGTAATCATCAGATGCACTGGCAGAAAGTGGTTGTGTTTTTTAGGACCTATCCTATCTTGTTTTGTTTTTTTCTATTCCTATTCCTTTCTCTCCTGTTACACTGAAATGGGACCATTTTGGTGGGAAGCACTGATATTGAGTATCACAGGTTGAGAAGTTGGTATTTTAGGTGTTACTAGGAAAAAGACAGCAGTTGGGCAAAGAGAGTGACAAGAAAGAATCCAAGGGGAAATTTTTCAGTGTTTCTTATTAATTGTATTTGAAAAATCTAGAAAGTCACTAATCAGAGATTAATGTAAATATTTGATGAATATGATTTCTACCCGAGTCAGGTCTAACTGGAAGGCTGAATAGAGATTGGTTTCACAATGTGAATCCTTTTTTCTCTTGTATTAAATTCATTTCTCACCGGGTTATCATAGGTGCAGATGACTTGTTGGTCCCTCCTCAGAATACCAGCACAGATCTGACAGATGTCATGGAACAAATCCACAGTACCTTTCCATCATGCTCCTGTAAGTGTTGTGCACCACTGAATCTTCTCATTTATTTTTCCTTTCTTTGTTCCCCACATCCTCTCCCCCACCCATCTATAGTAGGATAACAAAAAGCAATATTGAAAACAAGACTGAATATTATTTGTGAATAAGTCACAAACACATTGTACGGACATAGAAAGCTGGAGCTTTAACCTTGATAAGATCACATCACCAAGATGGAATGACAATATAATCCTATACTTCTTGAGATTGTTTGGTACTCTCTGCAAATGGCAAAATGAAGCCAGATAGAATCATAGATAGGTGTTTAAGCAGAAAATTGTCTTCCTTCTTAAGGAAACCACACTCATTGAAAGAGGAGCTTTTAATAACATGGCAAGAAAGAGAACAAAATTCTAATGGAATTTTCTTTACTGTTCAGAAATTCCTGCCTTTTAGCATCCTAGGTGTAATCATCAGATGTGGTGGCAGAAAGTTGTTATGTCTTTTAAGACCTACCCTGCCTTGTTTTTTCTATTTCTGTTCCTTTCTCTCCTGTTACACTGAATTGGGACCATTTCGGTGGGAAGTGCTGATATTGAGTATCACAGATTGAGATGTTTGATATTTTAGGTGTTACCAGGAAAAAGACAGCAGTTGGGCAAAGAGAGTGACAAGAGAGAATCCAAGGGGAAATTTTTCAGTGTTTCTTGTTAATTACATTCGAAAAATCTAGAAAGTCACTAATCAGAGATTAATGTAAATATTTGATGAATATGATTTCATTGAAACCAGTCTCACTTTTTTGGCTTACTCTGGGCAAATCATGTAATCTATATTTGCCTCAGTTTCTTCATCTGTAAAATGAGGTCAATAACAGCCATGAGGATCGAATGCAATCATATTTGTAAAGCACTTAACACAACATCTGGCCTATAGTGAGCAATACATAACTGTTAACTGTTGTTGTCTCCTCTGGACTAAGCCAGCATGAGATGGTGAGAAGAGTGCTGACCTTGGAGTCAGAAGACAAGAGTTCCAGATTCTTTCTTGCTTGCTTGCTTTTCTTGCAATGTACCCCAAGGACATCTTCTGAAACTTAAGTTTCCTCACCATTAAAATGGGGATAATAATAACATATTTTTTAAAAGAGGCCTAATCCTCTATCTCCACCCCAAAATTTCCCCTGAGGACAATTTCTGAAATTCCACCTACTGGCTAAACATGTTCATTGACGCCTTCGAATTCAACGTGTCAGAAACTGACCTGACCAAAAAAAAAAACCAAAACAAAAAAAAACCCTTTACCTCTCCTCTTCTCTGCCAGAACCGTAGAATTTGAGAATTGGAAGGGCCCTCAACTAGCTTCTATTCCAATGCTTTTGAAAGGCATTCCCCACTATAACATACTTGACAAACGGTTGACCATCCATTGCTTGAATATTTCCTAGAAGGAGGAATCTACCTGTCAAGGCAGCCTATTCTATTTTTGAACCATTTAGGAAATTTGTTAGGAAACTTTATTTGACTTCTAGCCTAAACTGACCTTTAGCCACTTCCGAGTACTGTTCTTGGTTCTACCCTTTGGGGTCAAACAAAACAATTCTAACCTTTACTTCATATGACAGCCCTTCAGGTACTTGAAAATAGTTTTTGTGTCTCCTTTGAGTATTCTCCATGCTAAACACGTCCAGTTCTTTCAGCCAATCAGCTTTCAATCAATAAAGGTGTAGGTACCACCGTCTCTGTTGATGGCATCACAGCCCTCCTTGTCACCAGGCTCAATGCCTTGGAAATCTGACACTTTCCTTGTTTTTCACCCATTAGGACATGTTTTGTCATTTCTTTATACCTTGGCAACATGTGTCTCATCCGTCCCTTTATTTATATTACCTTTGTCACTATCCTGATTCAGGTATTTTTACCTCTTTCCTGGGCTATTCTAATAGCTACTAACTTGTCTCTGTACTTCACCCTTCTCCATTTCATTTTTTCAAAATGCTGTCAAAACAGACTTTTTAATATACAAGTTACTCCCCTGGTCAGAGAGCTTCTGTGGTTCATTATTGTCTCTAAGATACACATTTTCTCAGCATATTAAGACTCTGCATTCTGACTTTAGCCTAACTTTCTAGCTGTACTTTATACAATTCACCTTTAAACACTCTACATTGCACCCATTCTCTTGCCTTTGTACATGCTGTACCCCATAGCAGTAGTTGTACGTGATCCTCATTTTTGCCTGTTATAATCCCATTTTTCTTTCAAGATCCACATCCCTGATGGGGACCATGTCTTTTTTTTTTTTTTAATCTTTGTATCTCTGGCACCTAGATTAGAATCCTATCCATCAGTGGTCAGTTGAACCATAGACATTAGGGGTTATTGTGAGGAAAACACTATAAATTGTAAAAGTGTAGAAACTTGAGTTAAATAAACAAAAAAAACAAATTTGAGTTAAAACAAAAATACCTTGTTTCTTCCTTTTCTGTCTAGTAAACACCATCTTAAATTAGACAGTGCATCATTAAACATGTAAAATCTGTCATTTCTTAAGAAAAGACAGCATAGAATAGCAAAAACTTAATTTTGAAAGGTAAACTCACCTGGTATCTAGTCATAAATGTCAAAAATTTCTTTTGTAGTACCACGAGTACAAGAAAAATATGGCCATCAAAAAAGATATGTGTGATCTCTTTCAAGGTAGTTGGATGTAATCCTGTGATTCAGCTTTTCATACTCCACTGAACCCTATTAAAATATTCTCTTTATCTCCAACATACCCTTTCTTTGGCTTTGAAGAAGCTTATAAAAGAAAGCATATATTTTCTAAATTAGTTTCCTAAGGGACACACACACACACACACAACATAGATACATGGCATTTTGTTTGATTGTTCTCTAAAGGACTCAAGTTCAAGATTATCAGCCACAACCAATTTACACTGATTTTAAAGGATGTGTGGGTTTTTATAGTCATTATATCAATTACAATAAAAATCAACCAAATTTGTTACACTAATACGTTTAGTGCTTGTGCCTTAAGAATTTGAATTATTTAATGACTGGTCGAAATCTCAGTACATCCAGTCCACTAAATGACATGATTATTTACATAAATTCATATCTATTAATTATGATAGATTCCATTTATGTAGTGTTTAATGTTTACACAGTGTTTTATATGCATGATCTCATTGAATCCTTACAACAACCATGTCAGTTTAGAAATCTGATCTTCAGATGTAGAAACTACAGTTTCAGAGTACAGAAGGGATTTGCCCTAGGTCACAGACCTAAAACTCAAACATCAAAGGTTACAAACCCCAGCTGAGGGCTCCTTTTTACAGTACCAAACTAATATCTACTGTACCGAACTGAAGTTCGTAAATCAATTCCTTATGACTATATAAGGACCATTGTGAAAAATTTCACTTCCAAAATAAGTTGGTAGTGTGTAATTAATGGGAAGTCCAAGAGTATCTAGCTTTCATGTGAACAAAAATACATAGTTAAGATTTCCATCATCATGATAAATCAGCCTCATTCTCTGGAGGTTCACCTGTAGAAAATAATAGCTAAACAATACAATTTGACTTCTGAGTATTTTTAGCACTATGGACTTGTAACCTCATAAAGAAGACAGATTTTAAGTAAAATCCAAAATGAAATAAACTACATGATGTATTCCTAGAAGGAATAATTTGCTCATTGCTTATGGAATGGAGTCTTGACAGTACCATAACCAATGTTCTCAAATTTTTTTTGAAAAAAAAAATGCAGTTTCCTGGAGCCCTATGTTTTTCAAGTTATACTTAGACTTGACTCAGTAGCCTGTTGACCTGTAGCAGATCCTTGGAATGCCTAGAATGTATTAATGGATTTCAGCTTCTGGGACTCCTCAATATGAGGCTTGCTCCTTTATACTAGCAATATGTGGAGGCATTACAGCTGCAAAATTGCAACCCTTCAGGATTATTCCAGTACTCTCTATGGGTGATGTTAATTACAGACATTTACTGATGTAAAGAGCCGAAATACATTCTGTTTAAGATGTGAGCTGCACATTCTGCAAATGTTGAAAAGTGGACAGTATTAAATGCAATTACTGAACTTCTTTTGGGGTTTATTTTTACCCTCTTGCCATATGCTTTTCTTATGTTATATTAATTAATTGGCCTTCAGGAAGGAACAGTTCTTTAGTTTTAAAAAGTCAACTTGTTCAGCCTTTTTGCAGTTATTTGGGAAAAAAATTCATAAGTAGCAAAAATAAAATTTCCTTGGAAGAAATTAAATCAAATTTTCATTGATTGAGTTTTCTGATGGTACATTTCTTAAGTAAAAAAGCTAAAATAGACAATTTTAATTACCTGAAAATTAGTATTGCACAAAATTTTGCAGCTAGTATATAAAAAAGAAAACTGTCAATTGTGAAAAAAAATGCATCAAATATCTAGGTAAAGATTCTGATAGGCAACATATGTAGGGAATTGATACAGAAAGAGAGTGGTAGGGGGAGGGGGAGGGAGGGAGAGAGAGACAGAGAGAGAGAGAAACACACAAACAAGTGGTAAATTCAACATGTTTTATCTCAAATATACTAACTTTCCAGTTCCTTGATCCATTCACCTCCATGACTTAACTCCTCCACTCTACCTCTTCTCAACACCAAGATAGTCCCAACCTTGATCTTTCCATCACTGACAAATTTTCCATTTCAAAGTTGAAGAACTCTGTGTAACAACAATGTTGCTAGCGGCTGTTGAGGGGGACGAAAGACCGATAACACCAGCACACAGAAGGGCTGCCAACACAGGTTCTTTGATCTGCTTTTCTGAGGAAAGCAACTTCAAGGAGTTAACATCTCACTTTAATTAAATATACATATACCATTCACTTAGTTCAGGAGGAAACGCCAGCACCTTGAACTTCAGAGCAAATACAAACAGAAATTACAAACAGAAAATACCAACAGATCAAATAACACAAACCAGTAGACAGGCTTCTAGCTTTCTATCCAACATCTCAATATGTAGTTACCAGGAAAGCACCAACATCTGAGTTTTCAAGCAGTGGGGTGGGGGTGGGGGGCGGTCCAGGGCAGGTGCTGGCTCTTAACAAAGGCTACCAGAGTCTCCTCTAGTCAGATCACAGGACATTATTCCAGTGAGATCCCCAAACAAAATGCTAACCTCTGAGTTTATATACCCTTCTTAGGGCCCAAAGGCTCCACATCTAATCAGCAAAAGGATGTGGGCCTGGGGCTTTGCACCTAGCAAGACTTAATCAAAGGCACTTGATTACTTTAGCATTCTAAAAGAGAAAACAGTAAAAAAAAAAAAAAAAAAAGTCCCACCTTAATTACCAATACACTCTGAAATTCTTTTATCTTCCTTTCTTCTACCCTATTCCTACTAAACCTAATCTTCATCCTCATCATGACTTCAGATCCTCCATCCCCTCAGTATTTTCCCAGTATTTCCCCTTCTCTGGCTACACTCTCCTCCCTCTCTAATCTTGAACTTTCAGTTAACTTGTTCACTTCTACTGTTATCTACTGCTCTTGAATACCTGGTTCCCTTATCCTCTTGCTACTCAGACCTGGTCAATTCCTAACCCTGGATTATTCCCATCATCCTTATGTTCTACTCTTATATTCATGCTCTTGAACAAAGCTGGAGAAAGTCATGTAATTGTACTGACTGAATCCACTACAAAGTTATGTTTCCTAATCTCAACTGGGACCTCACTGCAGCAGGGCAATTACTTTATTCCTTCCCAATTGATTTTTCCATTCCATTCCACACAACAGTTTTTTCAAACCCCTTCTCTAGCCCTTCATAGTACTCCCTCTTTCTATGCTTCACTAAGAAAATAAAGACATCATTCACTACAAGTTTTCTTTTTCCCCCTGCTCCCATTCTTACACTCCCTCAACATTATTCCCAACTGTCTTCTCCTTTACTCTGTTGACCAGGTGGCCCTTTTAGATAGAGCCAACCTTCCTATGTGAATCCTTGAGCCCACCCTCTCCTATATTTTCCAGCAGATTGCCTCCACTCTCATCTTCCCTCTCTGTATCTAATCTCCAGCCTCTCCTTATCTACTGGTTCCTTCCCAGCTATCTACAAAGACACCCAAGTCTTCTCCATCCTTTACTAGATCCTCACTAGGTACTACCACTACCATCATCCTGTCTGTTGTTTGCACTCATTTTTTTCCTACATCTTCATCATTGACTGTCCTAAATCCCCTGCAAGCTTCCTCATTATTAATTCATCATTAAACTAAAACTGCTCTCCCCAGAGTTAGCAACTATGTCTTAGTTGCTAAATCTAATGTTTTTTTTTTCTCATTCCTCACCCTTCTTTATCTCTTCATAGCATTTTTGACACTATTGATCACCCTACCCTCATGGATACTACCTCCTCTCAGGGTTATCATGACCCTGCTCGCTCTCTCGCTCTCTCGCTCTCTCTCTCTCTCTCTCTCTCTCTCTCTCTCTCTCTCTCTCTCTGTCTCTTGGTTTTTTCTGTTACCTGTGTGATAACTCCTCCAAAATCCTTTCTGCTGACTCATCATTCATGTCACACTCCCTAACTATGGGTATAGCTCAAGGCTCCATCTTGGTTGTAATTCTGCTTTCTCTAAATTATTATAAATTCTACATTATGGCTATATATTCTATCATACAGTTCTATATATTATATTTCTTTGGCCGTTCCAGCCTTATTCCATTTCACTCCCCTCTATACACCCTGTAATCCAGCCATGCCTGACTTCTTACTGTTCTGTACACCCAAAACATCTCCTGTCTCCATGTCCCTTTACTGCCTCTCCCTCCTTATCTCACTCACTCTTGGAATCCCTAGTTTTCTTCAAGTCTCAGCTCAAACATAGTCTTGTGCATGAGACCTTTCCTGTTGCTGTCAGGTGGTACTAATGTCCCTTTCTTCTCCCTTGACCCTTCCCACTTTGTATGTTTTTGGCACATGCGTGATTGATCACACTATCATAATATAAACTCCTTTAATCAGAAACTGTTTTGCTTTTGTCGTTATATCTTTAGCCCCTAACACAGTACCTTGCACATAGTAGGTGCTTAATAACTGCTTGTTGATTTCATATGTTTAAAGATGCTTCTCTGATAGTGCTCATATCAGTGTCATCAACAATAAACATTTATTGCTTATCCAGTCTGAATAAAGCAGAGTTTGTTTTCCAATGCCATTTTAAAGGAATTACATATTTCTTGAATAAGCATTTTATAAAGCCATATTTGATCTCTTTGGAAGATTTTTCCAAACAAGCAAAACTGGCACTCTTCTAAAATAAGACCAGTCCCTATAGCAACTGTAACATAATTAACAACTTGAGAACAGTATGTGACTAGTATAGCTTGACTTCATTTTCGTATTAATCTTGAATTTTCATCCCTTTTGCGCATTAAAAGTTAACACTTGCACATGTCACTTACTACTCTGAACTGAGTTGGAAATCTTTATTTTAAAAGTTTTCTGTGTTTATAAGTTCAAATTACATGAATGATTACTTTGGCATGAAATATTTTTGATGCACCTGCATCTGGATACATTTACCTATCATTTGGGCATTCTTATCCTTTGAAAAGCTAACTCCACAAACCCTAAATTTATCTCATATCTATTGTCTTTATGGGGCTCCTTTTTTTGTCTTTACCATTGAATTTTAGAATGGGAAAGATGGCAACTATAATTTCTTCTTAGTCTTGCTGGTCTATTCATCTGTGAACTTGTTTTGATGAATGGACTTTTTGAGTTAAAAATCAGTTCTTGTTTTCCTCTCTCCTACCATTTTCATGAGGGAGATACTGGGCACTGAATGAAGTATGCCAAGTATTTTTCTGGTGGACTGACAAAAAAATTCCTCTTTATTATTGTGCCCTGCTGACTTGTTCTGACTGTGACTGGATATATTTATCTGTTTGTGACAGTCATACAAAACTAAAAGTCTAGTAAATTCATTAATTTCCCTCCTTCCTTTTGAAAAATATATTTCTATAAGCTACATACAGGCAAAGCAACCAATATATCTTACTAATTGAGAAATGATGATAATGGAGCAAAGTGGATTAAATTATAGATTTGGTTAATTAACATGTTTCCTTGTCACTTGTAACAAAAACATAACTATATCCCCCCCTAAAACTATGTACATGACAATCCATTATTTGCTTCAGCAAATATGCTACTCCCTAAAGTAGAAAAGAATCTGAGAACTGGTTTTAGTCAGTAAAACCTGGCTTTAAGTCTTGCCTCAGACATATACTGATCCTGTGATGTCAGTATATGACATCACACTGTATGTGACTGACCAAATCAGTCTCTCAGTGCCTCCAGGTAACTCTTTTAAGACTGTAAGGAGTGAGGTGCTCATTTGAATTAGTAGAGGGGTCCAGAGTTAGAGTCAGTCACAGATCTAGCCTCCATCATTCACCTTCATACCCTGCCCCCAAGGTGGAGTTGAGGTGTGTTTGAAAGTGTGCTCATTTGGGGCTGTGGGGAAGACCATGAGAAACTAGAGTAAAATGGTCATTTTATTGATACAATAACACTTAAATTAACTCCCTGAACCTTGTAGAACTAGACTCATTTTAGCCTAAGGGCAAGATGGAATAAAATGTAGAGAAATTTTGAAACATCTGGGATGAATGATGAGAAGTCATTGTTAAACTTCCTCACTCTTCTCAGTCAAAGTAGAAAGAAAAGTTATCTGTTTGTAAGTGGGAAAGGCTGGAATAGTGCCATAGTTGGGGGCTCAGGAAGAGAAGAGAAGGTCATGCTGCCCACTATGTGAACAAATGGGAAGTTAGAAATTTGTCGTTGGAAAGAGATGCCGAAAATAGAAGACTCAGTCTTCCAAAATAGTATGCTCTCAATTTGCCCATTAAGCACATTATTTGAAGTCAGCTCTATTTTGCTGTACAAGCTATTTAACATGGCAGAAAGTGATGTAACTAAAATAAAAGTTTACTGTTTTTTGCAAAGCTTTAGTACTCATTAGATGTTTTGTTATTTTTCTTATTTGAAAAGACTAGCATATGTTTTGCATAGTTTGATGTGAAATTTGCCTCTTAAAGCATATGGGAAAACTAACTTGAAAAAAAACTTGGGATTCATTAAATCATTTAAACAAACAGAAAAAATCCCTATTTCTTATTATCTTCAGCCTAACAATTGGGCCATTATCTTCTTACACACAGTGGTAAATGTACATCTGCACGTCTCAAATCATGTTGTCAGCAAACCAGATGCATATTAGACAGCCCTGATGACTCAGTATTTATTGACATTTCTCTAATTGATTTCTTTTGTTTTCATTTTCAGCAAACCTCTCTGGCAGCAACTAGGTAAGAATCGAGTTTCTTGCATTGATTGTTTTAGTTTTACTGAGAGAAGAGGTAGATTGGCTCTATTTGCTTTATCAGGGGCGCTTTTCATCATGTCCCATGCCATGCTGCTCACATAAATGGGGAAATCTGGTTGACATTTAAATGCCACTTGACTCATTATGGTAGTTTGTCAAAGATGGGGAAAAAACTCATCAAGTTCGTGCCTCAAGATGCCTTTTCATTGTAGAGAAACCCAAAAGTAGCATGTGTTCAGTGCTCTGTGTTGTGTTAGAGAGCTCACTCACAGTATTATGTGCATGGGGTGCAATCGCCCAGAACAAAAATGCAGGACTATTGTTCTTCTAAGTCCTCTTCTGGAGAAGATGTCAATCCAACACAGCTGTCACAGTAGCTGACTTTAAAAAAAAAAAATTAATCGAATGCCACAAAAGTGCTTTTGTTCCTCGAGAAAACCAGTTTTAATTTTAAATCTTGCTTGGATATAACCCTTCACTGGTTTCGCCTTATGACTTTTCAGTATGTTTCATAAAATGGTAATATAATAACTGTACTACCTATAACACATCATGGTTACAATTTTTAATAGAAAAGTGCCACACAAAAATGATAAGTTGTTAGAAAAGTATTTTCCTACATGAACTTGTCTATTGCTCTCATTAAAGAAGTAAAAACAAACAAAAAAAACCCCAACTTTTTTTGAGTTGCCTTCCATGGTAGTGACATTATTTTGAACCCTTGAAAACTTCAGGACTTTAGTTACAATGAGAAGAGGAATCTTAGAGATCACCTTGTTCAACTCTGCTTATTTTATGTTTGGACACAGAGGCCCAGAGAGGGTGGCAGCTCCCTAAGCTTATCTGTCTTAATTACTGGCAAAACTGGGAACCGAAACCCTCCCCCCACCCCAGTTTCCTGACTCCTGATTGTGTTCTTTTCATTATATTTTGGGGTCTCTGGCTTTCTCTTGTCAATCAGTAAACTTTTATTCAGGGGCTACTGGGCACTGTGCTAAAATGTTGTGGATATGAAAAGAGGCTAAAGATAGTCCCTGCCCTCAAGGAGCTTACAATCTAATGAGGGAGACAATGTGCAAATAAATTTATAAAATGCAAGCTATATATAGGATAAATAGGAAATAATTAACAAAACAAAGAAACTCATCAGGTATTTCCCTTGGTGAAAACTCAAGAAATCAGTATTTTATCACATAATTGGTCCCCACTCCTAACTTTTCAGTTTCACAAATTCTCCTAATTATAAATTAGTAAAGTTTTTAAACCCTTACAGATATAGCTAACTCCTAAAATCTATATTTATTAAGGACAAGAATTGGCATAGATTATTGCCCTTGTAATAATGGCTTACAATGTACTTTTTAATATTAAAAATAGTAATAGTAGCTATCACTCGCATAGTCCTTTAAGGTTTATAAAGCACACTTTACCTATCTTCACAAAAGCCCTGTGAATTAGGTATTATTATTATCCCATTTACAGATGAGAAAACTGTGCCTTGTACAGTCACATACCTAGCAAATGTCAGGGCCCAGATTTGAACTCAAATTTCCCGATTTCAGGTTCAGCTCTCTTTCAGCTGTGCCATCTGGATGCCTTATTTTTATATATATATATACTCATTTGATCCATATAATATCATTGTGAAGACAAGTATTATTATTCCAATTAATGAATGAGGAAACCGAGTCTTTGCTAGGTTAAATGACTTTCCCCTGGCTACACAGTTAATAAGTTTCAGGGAGATTCATAACCAAACCTCACCTGATTCCAGGTCTAACATTCTTTCCATTATGTGTCATTGCCCCTATTATTATGTGTCACAGACCCCGCACTATTTCCAGCACTGATAACAAGTAGCTGAAACCTATTGTTTCTGAGCAGTAAAATATGAGGAAGAAATGAGAGGGTGATGTTCTGAGTAAATTGTCTAGAATGCACATTAAACTAAAAATACAAACAGGACAAAATGTCTCTCTTGACTTAGCCCTATTTGGGGGAGTATGCGCTTGGAAAAATCCTTCTCTGATTATATATGCAGTGCAAAATAGCTAGCTGTCCATGAATAGACATGAGACCCTAACGGAGCATGTGTGTGGAACATGGAAAGGCAATCTGGGGAGAAAGGAAAGGCTCCACCTTGTGTGATTAACGGAGCCATTCTACTAGACCATGCCTGCACAACAAGCGGCCCTCGGTAAGTTGTATAAGCCTGTTGTACAACTTCTACATTTTTGTGGGCCACCCTAAATCCTTTGGCAGGCCACAAGTGCCCCTCGGGCCGTATGTTGTGTAGGCCTGTACATAGATAGTGCCATGGCTGCAGGTAAAAGACCGAGCTTCTTCAGAGAGCTGCTTTCCCCCTTGTCTTGGAAGGGCCCTCATGTTTTGGGAAATGTAACCAAATCACAGGCTTTTTTATTTTTAACCACTATTTCTATATGCTCTGGAAAAAGCTGGTGTTTTATCCCTTACTCTTATTCTGACTTGTCATCACTCCTACATTTTCAGAATGACACGAAGTCCTTCATCTCTTCAACTTTAATCATTTGTTTTGTTAGCCCCAGGTCCCTAGTCATCTCTCAACCCCATCACTCCCCACCTCCTGCTTTACTCACAGACACGTGTCAGGATTACTGGATCATGTTCCATATTTCCCAGAAGTAACTTCACCATCCCACCCTGGAAATTGAAGACAGTTCTTATTCTTCTATCAGGCCAATTCCTTATGGGCCATTAGGGTTTCCAGCAAGAAGGAACAGAATCTTTTGGGTAGGTGGCATCATGTCTCGAGTGCTAGGGTTGGAGACCTCAGAATTGGAGTTCAAATCCTGCCTCAGACGCTGACTAGATGTGTGACACCAGCAAGTCGTTCATTCCTTATGGCTTCAGTTTGCTTGTGTATAAAATAGGGATAATAATAGCACTTACAGGATAGTTGTGAGTATCAAATGAGGTCTGATATATGGAAGGTGCTTTGCAAACCTTGAAAATGCACTATGAATGCTAACTATCATTATTGTCAGTTCTCAGAATCTTGCTTTAATTCTAGGGTAATTGTATTCATAGAAAAGTAATTTTCCCTCTTAAAAAGGAAAGAACACTTCTCACTGTTACAGTGACTGGAAGATTGACTAGGTGATGGTAAGATGACAGGGCTGGTGGAAAGGAAGCCGGGCATGGAGGAAGCAAAAGTTAGACAGCACTAGAGGGTCTGTTTTGGAAATGGGAAAATAATGCCTGACTGACTTGGAGAGAAATGGGCTGTGTCATTTTTTTTTTCTTTGAAGTATTGACAGATCTCAGCTACCAGTAGTGTTTTGTTTGGAAATACTGTCTTGACATTGCTGTTTCTCATCCCCACAGGCAATTTAAAGCATTCGTCGGGCCGGCCAACACTTCGTAATATATAGTAAATTCTTAGCATATAGTAAATTTTTAGTAAGTTCCAATTCCAAATCCCCTTGAATAAGACTCTGCATGACACCTTTGACACCTTGAAGACCACATTGTTTCACTCTATGTCTTCTACTGAAGGAGTAGAACACGGAAGATCCAAAGATGGGGGATGTCATGTTTTTAATAATAAAAAGTTATTGTTTTCTCCTTCCATTTCTATGCAACTGTAAATTAATGGAGGTATTTGGAAATGGTTATACATTTGTCCTTGATTTGTATAAATATACAGCCTTGGGAAAGGGGGTGGGGGCTTTATATATTGTACCTTCTTTTTTGATAACCAGGAAGAGAATTGCATAAAAGAATTAGAAGCAAAATGTTATATTTATACATTCCTTTCTGCTCCTCATCTTTACTTTTGACAATGACTTCATTTATCTACTGATACTTTGACCACGCCATTGAGGTTATTGATACACATCAGCCGTTTGGCCAAGTCGGTGTCTGAAGAGCCTAGAATTGTTTTCCATGACCAGCCGCGTTAGCGGGTGGTTCATTTAATTCACTCAGATGTTATTTATTAAGAATTAAGATCTCACCACAGCTATGTATAAACTGTTTTGCTTCACTAACAATGGCACACTTACCTCCAAAACTTCACTACATGGAACAACATTTCTTGTGGAATATCTTTTTTTTTTCTTCATTTGATTTCCCAGCCACACAAGAAAGGGTTTGTTCTTAGAAATTAATGTCAAATTCTGCTCTAGAGAAAAATAAGATTTAATTGTATAAGTGCAATCTTAAAGAACTGTTTAATGGAAGTTTTTCCCCAGGAGCATTTTTTTTTTACCCAGAAACAAGGTTTTGAACATCCTTTCCAGCTTTCCAAGCTCTAGATGTTCAGCCATGAAGTACAAACCAGTCCCACACTTAATTGTAATATTAAAGGAAAAGTATGTCTTCTATTCCCTCTGAGCATTTTTTGTACAAAAAAAAAGAAAGAAAAGAAAAAATAAGCCCTTTCTAGTACTTGAAACTTATTTTTTTTTTCTGAATGCAATGGTCAACCATAGAATTGGGGTCTGTGCATACATAGATCACATGACTTCTTTAGATGTACTTTTTAAAAGGCTTAATTAATAGAAGACCTTCGATTTCCCTTCACTGATTATCACACTTGGGGAGGAGCACTTTATAGAAGATCATGTGAAAATTAAATTAACACTTGGAGGATGAGTTCTGCTGCATTGAGTACATTTAGGCTTTTGGTTCAGCATCAAGTTAGTATGTCATTCAGTAAACATACTCTGTGATTACCAAATACAGAGAAAGCAAAAGCCTGTCCAAGGTTATGCTCATAGATACATAAGAAAGCCCCCAAACGGACTGAGACTCATCCCTAAAAACTAGAGTACTCGGATTGTAGAATGTGTGCTTATGAATCATCAGGACATGTTAACTTTTGCTTCTCTAAACTTGGGATGCAGCCAGGAGGAGATTCAAAGTTAGCAAAATTTGTTCTTTTCAAAGGGGTTGGGTGGGGGGGTTGGGTTGGGCTCTATTTGCAGCATAGATATTTTGAAAAGAAAAATTGTTTTATATAAGAGGAAAGCCATGACCGCCTTTCTACCTCAAACCCATCTTCATTCATAGTATTGGAAATAGCTTTATGCTACTGTATTCTGCAAAGTCTATAGCTTTTACCAGACCATACTGTAGCCAAGGAAAAGAGAAGCACCCCTTTTTAATTAAGGAAAAAAATATCCCTGAACACTGAAGTTCACAGTTGTAGATTTGGTGTCTTTCTTGTTATTACTTTGAGAGGTTATGTATTAAATTGTTTTTCTGCCTGTATTTGTATGCAAAGTATGTCCTCTACTCTGCTACTGAGTAAAAGCTACTTAAAACACTACATTGTAATATTCTTCCTCTGAGTAATAATAAATAAAAAAGGAATATATTGCAGCAATTATTAGAAAAAGTTACACAGTTCTTTTGAGGTATATGACAAAGAATGGATCATACACCACCATCTAATCTGGTTACATACTCTATTTTTCATCCAGAATAAAAGTAATTTTTAACACAAGATTGCTCTGATATTACTCAGCTAAGAAATAAATTACGTTTAAAAGGCTATTGTTCAGTGATAGAACTAGAGGCTTGAAAATACATTTATGAAAATAAAAATATATAGAGATAATGTTTCTCAATAAATCTACACATTTTCTATGATTTCTCTTCCTCTCTCACATATAAGATACATACACATTTATTGCGCTTTCATACATATACCAATTTGCAGTTACTTGGTAAATATAAATTAACCAATTTCTTGGGGGTAGGGGTGGAATTACAGTGGTGTTGATATTGCTGAGAGTGCATAGAGCCTTTTGGCTAGTGAATAATTTTATAGAGATGTCACCACATTGCTGTAATTGCCATTTCAACTTTATTTCTTGACATTGTATTTGTAGAATGACTATTTTTATATGATCAAACCCATGTGTATTGCATAGGATAAGTATGAAGAATTGACCATATACTTTTTAATAGAACTTTTCCAAAAAGAAAATAATATTCCTTGGGTCTACCTGGGATGAAGATTCCTCCCCCCCCCCGACAAGATTTAAAAGACGTTGAAAGAATAGCATACCAAAATAAAGAAAAGCATAAAGATAAATTCAAGTTAATCGACATTTTAGAGTAACTTTGCTACAAAGCAGACTGAAGGAGGAAAAATAACTGGTTTTCAGTAGCTGGTTGGGTTAGTATTTGAATGTGGAAAAAAATGAGAACATGCTGCAATGAACCTTAAAATTATTTCCTTGTACCCTGGTAAATATGTATTTTTAAAAACAGTTTTCCAAAATTTCCTCCCCTCCCCCCAGCTCAGTTTCTTAGCTCATTATGGTGTAAATGCCAACGTTCTGGTTCTATTGCTTGTTGAAATTTACTGCTGATAAACTCCCAGCTGGAAGAATCCTTACCTATAGATCAAAGGGCTAGTTAAGTCCCCAGGTGTGCCTCTTAGAGCAAACTGCCGGATGAATAATGAGTTTACTAAGGGATTATAAAATCTAGAAGGCTCTGGGCAGTCACAGGAGAATCCGGAGTAGCCGAATCTGGGCAGCTTCACACCCATTTGGAGAACAAAGAGCACAGGAAGGTTGGCTGAAAAATGAACTATGATTACAGTCACACTAGAGAGGAGTCCTCCACTCCGAATTGAACTGTTTTTAATACTTGGCTGTCTGGTTAAAGGGCAAAGAAATGGAAGAGAAGATCTTGACCAAGTTGCCTTAGGCTCCCAGAGTAAGTTTTTCCCTTTAGAAAGAAGAGGAACGTTGATTATTTGCATAATCCTTGCACATGCCCTTCATTTTTTAATACCTCAAGAATTCCAGCTGTCACTTTTAAGAAAATGTAGGGGAATCACAATTATATAATGCTTTTTAAGATTCATGCACTTTTTCTCTCACGCTAACCTCTTAAGGTGGCTACTATATGCCAATGTTATCCGCATTTTACAGATTTAAAAAAATTGAGATTTTGAGAGGTTCAGTGTTCACAGACACAGGCCTAATTGTTTTATAGAGACTTAGGAAAGTTCAGACCATCAGCTTCCCTACAAAGAAACAGAGCTCACAAAAAATGTTGGAAAGAGGTCCACTGAGACCACAGGTAAATTGGGTCCGCAACTGAGGGTTCAGACCAGTGAAGTCTGGTGGGTTTTAATTGGGTTCTTATCTTTGTCTAGCAATACCAAACATTGAGACTAGAGAGAGAGGGGTCTGGACCTGGAAACTGGTGCTGATCCACGGTAATAGGGTGGAAGGAAGGTAAGGGAATGAGCTTTTATTAAGCATCTACTATTAGGTGTGCCAGGCATGGAGTCAGGAAGGCCTTTCCTTGAGTTCAAACCTAACCTCACTTTAGTCATCATGTGACCCTGTTCAAGTCACTCAACCCATTTGCCTCAGTTTCCTCACCTGTAAAATGAGCTGGAGAAAGAAATGACAAACCATCCCAGTACCTTTGCCAAGAAAACCCCAGGTGGGATGACGAAACTTAGATAAGCATTGTGCTGAGGGCTTTACAAGTATTTCATTTGATCGTCAAAATAGCCCTGGAAGGTAAGTGAGGCAGAGTTTTAGTGACTTGACTGCTACCACAGGAAATGTCTGAGACTAGATTTGAATCTAGGCCTTCCAGACTATCAACTCATCTGTCTTTCCATGGAGGCTAGTTGAAATTCAAGCTTCCTGACAGCAAGAAAAGGGGGTTTGGGACTCTTGCTGCTGGTTTCACTCTCACAAGGTGACATCTCTCTTTCTGATTTTTTTGAGCATCCCTGAGGTTTTGTTTCGCAGGTCGAGACAGCTCCTATGTTTCTTACTTTAGGCAGTGTCAGAGCTGATAATAAAACCCAAGTGTCTCCCACCTCCGAGACAACACTGCTCTTTCCATTTATGCCAGCGGACAAGATGGACCCAGGTCTCATTTAGTTTTCACAAATTGTGGTGCCTCAGCATTTTCTGACCAAATAAGTAGATAATTAGAAGAAAATAAATAGAAATTATTAAATTGTAAATGTTGAATCCCCGGGGCAACTCACAGACTGTAATTTGCAACAGCACTCATTTTAAAAGACTTTGAAGTATTGGGATTCGTTAACAAGGACAATGAATAATTGCCAGTCCCATAATTTTTAGCATTCCCTACCCCTTCTTTTAATTACAAAAAAATAAAATAAACTCTTAATACTTGTGTGTGGCAAAACAGTCATGAGCTGCAACAAATGGTGAACTACATGTTGACATAAATGAAACCTCAAGAAACAGAACCTGAGAACTGGGATAGGACAGACTAGTCACATGGTGCTTCCTGGCTTCTATCCCCTGCACATCAACAGGTGAAAACCATATTGCAAGCTCCCTGAGGGCGGCGGCTGCCTTTTGTCCCTTTGTATCCCCAGCACTTAGCACAGTGCCTGGCACACAGTGAGTGTTTAATAAATATTTATTGAATGATTGATCCGATAACTTTGGAGTTTGGAGGAGTTGGGCTCAGGTGAGTAACCATGAAGCAGGATACCGGAGCCTACTCCAGCAGGCTTGTAAGCTGAGTGTTAAAATTTCAATGTGAGCGTGTTGAGGGAGAAATGATCCCCAGGGATATAGGAATCCCAAACCAAAGTTCCCAGGTTGCCTGGAATGAATTCGAGGACCCAAGCATTCTTTAAGTCAAGGAGGCAAAGATTTATTATGCTCTATGCAAATAAAGTGGGCAAGAGTTCTTAGGGAACCTGGAACCATACAGGGCTACAGGGAAAGTACAAGATTTAGGGATGAAACCTGTCAATTAGGTGTTTTGGGGTGGGTTGAGGGAGTGGTTAAGGCAGGATTAGGGAGTGGTCAGTTCTTAAAGGAACATGCACTTTTTGTATCTACTGGGCAGGTATCTTACCCAGAGTTCACTGGGAAATAGCCCAAGGAGGGGGGGTTACCTGTGGGTGACCAAAAGTTCACGGGCTGAGTGGGAATATCCAGCTGGATTCCAACACGTCTTGTTAGTCAAGATTAATGTAGGGGCAGTATACATTTGCCTATGTCTAGGATACGTGTTAGACTCAGTGTATAGTCAGTCATCAACACCTGGGAATCAATCTACAATGGGACATAGCTGCTTACTGAGGAAGACGCAGAGATAACTTTGGGGTGTGCTGCCTTTTAGCTAGAGAGAGACTATCTGGGCCAATGTTTTGAAGCTAGGGAGAGATGTGATTTTAGAACTGGAGTTCAGGCGCAGGCACCCAAGCAGAGGCTAAGGGGAAACGTGATGTTAGAACTAGGGTCCGAACACAAGCACCTCATCGAGCATTTACTGTACCCCTTGGAAATGGGCAAACCCTACTACTCAGGGCTTGGTATGCTGATTGTCTAGACAGAAGAACATGATGGAGAAAAGGTAAATAATGGAGATTAAACTGAAGTGTTGTATGTACTTCCCCTTCTCCTTCCACTTTCTCTTCCCCTCTCCCCTCCCCTTCTCTCCCTCTCTCTACCCAGTTGTGGTTGTTCAGTCATGTACAATTCTTTGTGATCCCATTTGGAGTTTTCTTGGCAAAGATGCTGGAGTGGTTTGCCATTTCTTTCTCCAGCTTGTTTTACAGACAAGGACACTGAGGCTTAAACAGGGTTAAGTCACTTGCCCATGGTCACATAGCTAGTAAGTGTCTGAGGCTAGATTCGAACTCAGGAAAATGAGTCTTTCCAACTCTAAGCCTGGCTCTCTATCCACTGTGCCACCTAGCTGCCCAATTCCCTCCAGAGAGCCAGCCACATGCTTGTGGCTCCACTCATCACTCCTGTAGCTAGGCTACTTGCTACCTGTGTTATGCAAGTCTCTTGATCTCTGTGCCTCAGTCTACTCAGTTGTAAAATGAGAGGGTTGGAGTAGATTATTCTTAAAATCCCTTCCAGGCCTAAGTCCTATAATTTTTCCCTTTTTCTGGTTTCCCCCAGCACCTTTGGGTCTGTGTTTCCTATTGACGATGAATATTATATGCTCCTAACATCAAAAAGAATGCCATGGATAGAGGAGAAAAAAACACTTTCAAATCAGGAGATTTGGATTTCATTTCCAGCTCTGGAGCTTGCAATGATGACCGGTGCTAGGAGCTTGGCTTCTTGGGATCTCTGTTTCTTTATCTGTAAAATGAGGATATTAACTGTGTACTTATCTCGCAATGGGGTGAGACCAAATGAGATCTCCTATGTCAAATGCGACTTCGTTATCAGTTATTGTTAAAGCAGTTGAACTCCCAAACCTCAGTCTCTAGTCCTTACATCTATAAAATGGGAAAAATAATACATGTACAACCTACCTCAAAGGGTCATGAGGGAAGTGTTTTGTAAGACTTAAAGTAAAATATAAATGTGAGTACATGTTCTATTTTATATTACTGTTCCATATGTGACATTTAAATGTTTTTCAAAAATTTTTAAGATAGAAGTGTGAAGTCTCAAAGATAACTCAAGATCATTATTTGTGGATCAAAAAATTTGCATTTTGTGGTGCTTTGAGGTGTACATGCCAATTTTAAGAAATGGATAAAGGCTTATTTGCCCCCCAAAGTATAATTTACCTTCAAAAGTTTAAGTGGAATAACCACCAGCAGAGCATGAGTGGGATAAACCATTTGTCAGGATTTTTCCAGATTTGATGAGTGTTTTTTACACTGTGGTTTGAGATAGTTTACTAATGAGATTGCAGTGCTAGGAAGCTACTATTCTAAAATGTTATTAAACTAAGTTAGTAGGCTCCATGCATTTATTGCTAAATAGTATTAGGGATCATCTGATGCATAACTTAGCCTAAAAAAAAAAAAGACCAAGACCTAACAAGTGACATGGCCAGTAAGGAGTGGTAGAGACCTTCCATTATCTTTGTTTTTTGAGTTATTTCAGTCATGTCTGACTTTTCATGACCCCATCGGGGGTTTTCTTGGCAAGATATTGGAATGGTTTGCCATTTCCTTCTTCAGCTCATTTCATAGATGAGGAAACTGAGGCAAACAGGATTAAGTGACTTGCCCAGGGTCACACAGCTAGTAAGTGTCTGAGGCTACATTTGAACTCAGGAAGATGAATATTCCTGCCTTGCACTTTATACGCTGCACGACCTAGTTGCCCATTAACACTGTATTCGTGGATATTTTAATACAGTAATAGTACATGAAAATGGCAGTAGTTTCCAAGGAATCCAGAAAAAATTGGTAGGAAATTGGCCTTATTTTTCTAGTATTGTCCATGGGAAAAGAGGATCATCTGACAGATACAGCTTACTCTAGTCACTTAAAAGATTCACTCTACAGTGGGATAGGGATCATTCTCAAGACTTGATCACAGTCTGAGATGAACTACCCAAGAAAAGCATCTAATCCCTTTT
Source organism: Phalanger gymnotis (assembly GCA_028646595.1). Taxonomy (NCBI): domain Eukaryota; kingdom Metazoa; phylum Chordata; class Mammalia; order Diprotodontia; family Phalangeridae; genus Phalanger; species Phalanger gymnotis. The sequence goes on along the minus strand of CM053627.1, from coordinate 100,920,070 downwards.
TATGGTGAACATTGAATCAGAGCAACCTTCTGACTGCTAATTCAGTTTCCTACGTGTCTTGATAGCAAAGTGGACTAGTGGTACAGAAACATACATTACATTCCTAGAAAAAGGATAAACCTCATTGCAAATGAATAAATTCATGTTCTGATTTATAAATATGTTTTATAAATTTGCTTTTAATGACAACTCATCAGAATTTAGTTGTTCGAAGATTTCTGAACATGAAAAACTTGAGGGCCAAGCCCTACAAGATATGACACACGGGAGTCTTGAAAAATAGTCATTTGGACTGCCCCTCTGTTATAACATTAATACTTAATGTAGATATCTGATTTTTTTATTAAATTCTGAAATAAGGAAAAGAATACCCTAGCGAGCTTTGGCACTGTCTTCTTCATTGAGTTGAAGTATTTCTGATTTTTAGGTGTTATGGGGAACATAGCATCTCCTTTATCTATTTTATTGCCTTTCTCTTGGTTCAAGGGGAAGAGAAATTGGATAGCAAGTATGCTAAAACACAATTCCATCAGGAAGCCCCTTGATGGGGCGAGATTGATCCTGTATTGGTAGGCTAGGCAAAGAAGCCCCATCCAGTGTACCCTACTTAAATAGGATGAATTCTGAAATTGTTTAGGATCAGAAGTTGTGAGGAAGAAGAAACTAGCCAAGAAATAATTATTGATGACCTGAGCTAGACATGGATAATTGCAGCTAAATAAAGTAGCTTATAAAGTTTAAGGCTCACTTAGCCCTATAGAATTTAAAAAACAAAACAAAAACAACACTTTATATTAATTGCTTAATCTGAGCCACACAACAAGCTTCTAAGATTGGTACTATGAATATTATGCCCCGAATACAGATGAATAAACTGAGGCTCAGAGGTTGCCCAAAATCTGAAAACTGATCAAAGTCAGAATAAGCATTCAAAGTTACTATAATCAAGTCTAGAGTTCTATGCTGTACACCACATCTAGCAGCCTTGGAGGCTTACACTGATGAGAAAGGCCTAAAGCCCAGGACTAGAATTGGAAGAAAAAGGTACAGGGTTTTAACTAACAGGACTGAAAATTAACAAGTATTGAAACTTCAAAGGTATGTAATCATGAAACAATCCATTTCTACTTTTAAAAATCATAATATAACAGTAGGTGGAATTTAGACATCAGGGGTTTTCAGGAGGAGATTTTTTAGCATTTTTTCTAAAAAAGAATTCTAGCACTTGGAATTCAAACCTACAAAAAACAAAAAAGATCTAATACTGCAATTTGCGTTCAAGAATACATACTAAAGCCACATCTTTTCTGACCAGGTCATTGTTAAATGCTAGTGTAGTACAATAAACAGACCATTTTTCCCAAGTTCATTGGTCCCAGGTCTCAGGAAAACAGCTCATTTTGGTTGCCAAACACGTACCTCTAGCTGTCATAATTGTGAATTGAAAACAAGATATACAAACAGCTGTTTGCCTGAGCCAGCGCCTGGATAGCAATCAGTGTTTACATTTCCAATTCCGCAGAATGGCCTGGGAACATAATTGCATATCATTGTATTAAAATTGAGTAACTTGAGTGGGAAAAGCAATGAACTTTTGAAACAGTGGGTTTGAAGAACATCCCTTTTGACCCTGCAAATGCTATAAAAGGTAATTTCCAAATGAATTGTCTTTTTCTGTTAACACTTAAGACTCTGGTTGCTGAAATTGTCCTTATGGTTGGGAGATTGACCATAAATTTCATTTTGGATGATGGTTGTGTTTGTCTTATTTTGAAGTTTAAGTATCATAATCTCATATGTGAAACTTTTTGCTTATGTGGGATTTTTTGTTTGTTTTGGTGGGTGGGGGTAGGCAGTGGTATCTTTTAGTTATCAACTCTTATAAGAAGTCCCAGTTATGTCACAAGTTAATGTGCTAATAATGGGCAAGCTAATGGTTTGGAATCAGGTAATCTTTATGATGGGCAGCTATATGGTACAGTAGGTAGAGCCCCAGGCCTAGGTCACAAAGACCCGAGTTCAAATGTGTTCTCACATACTTATTAACTGTGTGACCCTGGGCAAGTCACTTAACCCTGTTTGCCTCAATTTCCTCATCTGTATAATGAGCTGGAGAAGGAAATGGCAAGCCATTCCGATACCTTTGCCAAGAAAACCCCATGTGAGGTCACCAAAAGTCAGATGCAACTGAACAATAACAACAAAAACCTTTATGATATAGCTTTACCTTGAAGGTAAAAACCAGATAAACCTTTAAAAAGCAAATTTTTTGCATTCTTTTTTTAAAATTAAGCTTTTATTGATGTCTTTTGTTTTTTACATTACCATAGTTTTTCCACAGTATCTCTCTCCCTTCCACTTCCAGAGAGCCATCCCATATAACAAACAGTATTTTTAAGACAAAAAGAGAGACAAAAGTCAGTACAATGAATGCACTAAAAAAGTCTGAAAACGTGCAGTGTGCAACACCTGTGTAGCTCTTACTCTGCAAAGGGATCGGTTGGGAGTGTCCTCCTATCTCTTAAACAATGTTCTTCATAATTTTGCAATTTTCACTTTTAATTTCTCTGTGTTTCTTTCCATTTGCATCATTGTAGTAACTGTGTACATATATTGTTTTCTTTGCTCTGCTTACTTCATTCCGCATCAGTTCATGTACATCCTTCCATGCCCTGTGTTCCTTACATTCATCATTTCTGACAGCACAATAATATTCTACTGAATTAGCATATCCCAATTTGTTTTGGCCAATCCCCAATATGAGCAAACACTTCTCAGAAGAATTACAAAAATATTAATAACTTCACAAGAGAATGTTTCTAGCTTTTTATAGAATGATCTTTAATATTGTCACATACTCTTTTAGAATATATTGTGGAATATGGTATAAGATGTTAGTCTAAGCTTAGTTTCTGTCAGACTCCTTTCCATTTTTCCTAGCAGGTTTTATCAAAAAGGGAGTTCTCATCTAAGGAATTTGTTTTTTGGTTTATTAGATACTGGATTATTGAGTGCCACCGTTTCTGATTCTCCCTTATCCAATCTTCCATTAATCTATCTTTCTATTTTTTAACCAATAACTAGTACCGATTCATATTCTTAAAAGGCCTAGACAATATCTACTGACTTTAAACCACCTAGTTAGGGCAGAGTGATGCTCTGTCAGTACCAGAGGCTTTTACCTAATAGATTCTAGTGGTTTCAACTATCCAATCAATAAGACACAGAGTGAGAATTTCAGCAGTTCTGCTACTTCGTAAGGAAACCTTTACAAAATATCAGGGACTTCTAAGGATCCATAGAATCAGAACAATCTCTTTACATGTAATAATCACTTAGGCCAAGTTTTAAACCTAGGAGATATCCATTTCTTGAAGTTGGGCATTTATCGAACACATTTTATCTGGATTGCTAAAAGTAGAATGGGGAAGAAAGATTTAAGACCTAGTTTTTACCCTCCAGTCAAGGAACTTGCTGTCTGGTCAAGAAGATAAAATGTACACTTAAAAAGATAACTAACAATATGATGGGAATCATGGAAAATCATGATCTCTAACGAATCAAGGTTATGAGTGACTTGAAGGATGACAAATTGGTGCATAGTGGACATAAGTAGGCTCTAGCATGGTACCAACAATGACCAGAGCACGTGATTGGTGATAACAATGTTGGCAGGGATTTGTATGAGCAGTGTAGGATGCTGGCCAATGATGTAGCTAGAGCAATAGCAAGAAAAAGTAGGATAACGAGGGTTCAACTCAAGTGTTGACTGCTAGCATTCATGAAATACTAAAAGATTTAGAGGAAGATGTTCAATACTTTGGTGTGTTAGTCCCAATTAGGAATTCAAAGAACGTTAACACGACCTTCAAGTTCAAGGGTTTTTAACCAGGGGTTAACAAATCTGTTTTTTTAATTACATTTTTATAACCATTTTAATATAATTCATTTCCTTTGTAGTCACAGACACTTTATTTTGAACATTTAAAAACATCGTTTTAAGAAGGGATGCTCAGATTTCACTGACTAGACTGCCAAAGGTGTCCACATTACACACACACACATACACACACACACAGAAAAGGTTAAAAAAATCCCTAATTAGAGTGCTTATTAGTAGTAGACAAACTCAATAGGAGAATATATTCACAAGCAAAAACCGATGTTGCTGAGAGGGTCATTAAAAAGCCATGTGCTTTACTGCCTTACTTAACATTTAGTGTCCTAGTCTTGTTCTGGACCTACAAAGCAAAGCAACACATTCAGCCACAATGCAGGCAAACCAGTTTTGTCCAGAGCTGCAGATTGTTTGGACTAGTTAGGTCCAGCATTCTTTTATAAGCAGGGGCACAGAACAACTTAAATGGTTTTCAAATGTGCTAATTTAGAGGACACAGGCCCCAGGGACTTTTCAATACAGCAATCATGAGCAGGCCAGTTAAGGCTAAAACAGGATTCAGTCGAATTTCTTTGGGATCAGTGGCTAAACTCATGAGTTTATCAGTCATTCTAGCTGTTTCTCTCTACATGTCAACCTTCTCCATGGAGGAAAAGGGCCTAGTCAAAACAAATTGTATCAGTTGGATAGATAGTCTACAGAAAATCTACAAAATCTTGGACTAGAGTAGCACAAAGTGAGAAGGCATGGATGGCTTTTGATCTGCATTGCTGAAAGAGTGCTCACAGATAGGATCAAGGTTTCCTGGATAGATTAAAGCATAGTATAAGGTGTCCCAAAAGTCTTGTTTAGTCTTTTTTTTCCCCTCACGTCTGATTCTTTGTTGACCCCATTTGGAGCACGGCAGAGATATTGGGGTAGTTTGCCATTTCCTTCTCCAGCTCATTTTACAGATGAGGAAACTGAGGCAAACAGGGTTAAATGACTTACCCAAGGTCATACATACAGTATCTGAGACCACATTTGAACTTAGGAAGATGAGTTTTCCTGATTCCAAGCCCAGTGCTCTATCCACCGCACCAGCTGCCCGAAAGTCTTAGTATAGTCTGAAAGTGTAGTAGCTTACAACTTTTGGAATGTTTTGTATAAGGTGTATCAAATGCCATAGGCGTTCACAAGAGAGAAATTGATATAACCTAGGATAGTCAGGGAAGGTATCATGAAGGAGGAGCTAGAACTTAAACTAGGTCTTAAAGAACTGGCACTTTCAATAGCATTTTATAGGTTTGAGTTTGCAAGGCTAACACATTTGGAAGCTGTTGAGTGGCATAGTGAATTGAATGATGGGGTTGGAGTCTGAGTTCAAATCCTACCTCAGACACTTAGTAGCTATGTCACCATGGCAAGCATCTTGTAGAAGATAGGATTCGAACTGAGGCCTGAAGGAAGCCAGAAGCCGGAAATGCAAAAGTTGTAGGCAAGTGGAGAAGATTAAGATAGCATGTAGATTATAAATCCAGAAGAGCTCAGAGCTCATCATTTTACAAATGAGGAAACTGAGAGGGCTGAGCCAATTCGAACCCAGATCTTGTGACTCTATAGCCAGCATTCTCTGCACCCCACTGACTCTTGTTAATAAAAGAGAAACTTGAGGTTTTTTAGATTCATAATTCATACATCTAAAGCTGGAAAGAATTTCAGAGTAAGCCAACTCCTTCATTTTTACAAAGGAGAAGTTTTCTGAAACCTTGCTTTAGGGGTCCATATTTTCTGATGATGCCATTAAACTAAGATGAAATATGCTTATCCCGCTTGCAGAAGTGAGAGAAAGAGTGAAAGGAGGAAAGATCTATAGATAACTGGACTTAATTCTCCCTGAGACCAGTGATTCTTAAACTTTTACCACTTGTGGCCCTTTTTGGCCCAAGAAATGTGACCCTGGGTATATAGATACATAAAATAGGCACACAAATCAAACATTTACTGATGATAAATCATAGAGAAATTTATTTTAAAACAATTTTTGGTATAAATATAATTTTACCATTTATTAAAGATGAAAGCAAATTTGCATACTAATGAGATGGATGTGCTTGTTTATTTTTACATAAAGAATTAAATCTTGGCAGAATATTTGATGTAGGATGTAGAACATCTTCAATGTTTTTTCTGAATTGATCGATATTTTGATTTTATAATTGTCAATGCTGAGAACTCTGCTTCACATAAATACATAGTACAAAATTGTAGAAATATGTTTAGGGCCATTTCAGAGATTGCTGGAAATTCTGTCCTAATTCCAAGCCAAAATTCATTTGATGATTTTTTTAAGGAAACTCAAGTTTTAAACCTGTGTCTCTTGATAACTCAGCAACTTCTTTCTGAACTTTTAATGGCAGATGACTGAAATTTTTTATTTCAATAGAGTATGATTTATGAACCCAACTTATAAAAAATGAGATAAAGAATGACCTCTCTTACCTAGTTCAAAAAAAAAATCAATCTGGGAGGGGAAGACCCTTAGGGTTTCTGGCCAAAACAAAAACAATTGCTATTTCTGAGCCAGTTAAGACCCAAACAATAGCCACATTGAATGGTCGATGATAGGTCCTTGAGGGTAGCAATGCCTCAATTTGGTATCAGTGTCCTGGTTCTTAGTATAGAGTTTGGCGGGTAGTAGAGTTTAACAAATGCTTTTTTCATTCATTCAGCTTTATCAGTGAAAGGGAACAGAGATAGGATAGTAATAGATTATGGACTCCTCATTGAATTGTAAGCTCTTCGAGGCAGAGATTGTTTCTTGCCACTTTTTGTATCCCCAGAGCTTAGCACCCTGCCTAGTATAGTAGATGCTTAATTGTTGTTTATTGATTAATAGGATCGAGAAAAATTTGTTTTGTTTTAGGATTAGGGAGACTGTGTAGACACCAGATAGAGTCATTAGGAAAATGTAACAAATGTTTAAAAAGTACCTACTATGGGCCAAGTACTTGGCTAGGCACTGGACATACAAAGACAAATGAAATGTTTCCTGCCTGTAAGTACCTTAAATTCTATTGAGGGAAAGGGAAAGGAAGAAGAAAAAATGAAGAGGCAAGGAAAAGGTATAATCAATGTCAGGGAGATGCATACCCGTGGAAGAGTAAGCCTTGACTTTAAGGAGAGCCACCTTTTTATTCCAGTCAGGTAACAGAGGAAAGATTTTAAGGTACAGAGTAGGGGAGCTAAGGGAACTTTCCAGTAAAGGCAGTATGCTAGAGGCGGATCCTACCTATTCTTGATTGCCACTTCAAATACTTAACTAGGTGTGTGGCTGTGAGCAAGCATTTGCCCTCTTAGCCTCAGTTCCCTCATATGCAAAATGGGAGTAAGGATAGCCCCTACCTCACAGAGCTATTGATGAAAGGGTCAAAATAATGCATGCAAAGTGCTTTGAAAGCCATGTTATTTAAAAAGATGTAGTCATGTAATGATCCATGTGGAGGGTGAGGGCTGAAAGAGAGGGTTTGGAATAGACATGTGAGCCATATAATAGCGTGTGATATACAAAAAGAATTCTGAGTAGCAGCAAGGGCCCAGCAACATAAATCTGTAATAAATGAATTTTGTGTAGTCCCAGTGACTGTCTCCAAACTTTTTGTTCATATTCTTAGCTTGTAATCCTCCTAAGTAGTAAACATTTGGATCAGAAGGAGAGAGTTTGGAAATTTGTGTAGCACTTCCAGTCAGTAGTAAGGGGGTTAGATTATTATGGGTGAAGAGTGTGCTGGCACATGGTAGGGGCTTAATAAATGTTTATTGCTTGATCGATTGAAGGGGAGATAGGACCATGTCTAGACAGGCCTAAAAATTGGGTATTACAGGAAAGATGAATGTGACTTATCCTCCCATGCCCCCTGTGGATCATCTTGAATACCACCTAGGGTACTGTCAACTTTCCAGAGAATTCTGTCCAAGAAAGACAAACAAATTTAGGCTGTATGTGCATGTTTATTTCCCTCAAAGTAGGACACTCATATAAATGCATGGGAGAATGAGCTCAAAGAAAGATTAGTTGAAAGAGATTGTATATCCACAGAGTAAGGAAGAATTTTCTCCTCCTCCCAGACTCGGGATGCCTGAGGCAGCCCAAATGATAGTTTTCATAGAACAAGAGAATGCCCCCAGGATGTTTGGTTTCTGTTAGCCATAAACAAGGGAATGTCATAAAACAACAAGATAACAAGAGAAATGCCATTAATTAAGATTGTATATTGTTCAAGGTGCCTGGTCTTTATCAGTCATAAACAAGAGAATGCTCCTAGTCAGTTTCATGGAGTCTTGGGGTAACTGACACAGCAGGAGAACCTTGGTATCACAGAGGATTATGGCTATGGTAACTCAGAGTGAGCCAAAATATTCTTTTCTGATTAGCCAGTCAAGGTTTTGGGGCTCCTTAGGGTGATGAAGGGCTCAAGAGAGTCTCAGAGCAAGCCCACCCCACTTTGGAGATCAATGCTGTAGCAGAGCTAGAGAGCAGGAATAGAAAATGAAGTGGGTAAGGTGGTTGCCTCAAGCTGAGAATTCGAACTTCAAGGATTTCATTGGTATGGGTACAGCCTTTTACAACCTTTCCTCATCTAAGTAAATGGTCTTTGTAAGTTGTGGTTAAAAAAAAAACAACTCATCACTCTGATCAACTTGATGAAGGGCTAGGGATTAAAAGGGTAGAGGAAGAAGGTCAATGTAAACCCATAAACTAGGACAGGGTTCCTGAAGCTGTGTCCCAGAGCGCTGAAATTTAGAGGGTACTTTTAGCATTTGTACTCCTTCAGCAGATATAAACAACTGAGTTCAGTATACCTTATTAGCAAGGATAGTTAATGTAGGAATAGCCACAAAGACATTATTGTTCCTCTTTCTGTTTCTGTACCACAAACCTAGCCACCCCACCAATAGAAGAGTACCCCAAGTTTTTTTCCTACAAATGGCCTTGCATCTCAAAATCTATTGTCTCTTCTTCACCCCATAACTAAATTGATCATAAAAATTTGATTTGAGTGTACCTTTTGTCCTGTTCGTCCAGGGCACCAGAGTTGCTAGGTAAATATGACTCTGTGTCATGCTCTATAGAGCTGTGGGGAGCTTGTCATTGAGATATTTGGCTACAGTGGCCATGCTAGGTAGAGAGGAAGGAGAAGCCAGAGTAGGCTAATCAAGAGTTGGCTACATCCATTTTGGGGTTCCAGCTAGCTTTAGGTTCAAAGCTAGCCCATAAATAATTCATTCTGCCTGTGGCCACAGCAAGCAAAGAGCCCACTTTTTTTTAGATACATAATGAGCTATAATAGCAGATGGGCCATTTGTATCAGTAGAGATGGTGTGTTGCTTTCCTGGAAGTGCCAACCTTCCCTCCTTTACCAGCTGGTTATTTTTTTCTTGGGAATTAAGCTCATATTCTTTCTTCAGGAATGGAGTATGAACAGTGATAGGTATTCCTTTGGGCTTTGAGGGAATGGAATCAAGAAAGTAGGGTGGGTAGAGGCAGGGTTGTGGTGCTGTTGATGAGGACAGCTTCTCACTGTTTTATCTGTTTCTCCTGGGAAGGAAACCTAGAGGTGCAAAAGTCTAGGCCTGAGTCTCTGGTATTCTCAGTGACGGTATATGTGAGGCCGTTAAACTTTGAATGGACAGAATGAGAGAAAAGTCAGCAAAAAAGTATCTTGGTCCAGGTGTTTATCTCTTGACATGACTCCCTGTAGCCCTCTCTTTAATTGAACCAGTGGTTCTGGCCTACTTCCTTCCAACAGGCTATAATTATAGTTCCAATCAATTTTCCATAAAAAAGACAGATGTGGGGGAGAAAAGGGAGAGGGAAAACTTCACCAAGTAAGACAGGGGGTTGAATAAAAATGTCATTTCCTCTCTCTTGTTTCCCATTCTCCTAACTGTAATGAACACAATTCCCTCAGAGGCAAAGAACCCAAGCCTAGTTGTGATAGAAATGGATATCAAGCAATACAAGTGCATTTCCCTATGAAGTGTGATGATTCAGTTTTAGTAGACAAGAGGTATCCAGGGACCTCTCTGGTTTTGCTATCTCTCCTCACCTCCACACTTCACTAAATTCACTTGATTGAAAATTAGAATTTGCATATGGGGTATGAGGAGGGCCTTCTCCCTCCTCCTCTGGAGAGAATTCCATCATTCTTTTAGTGGCTGAGGCAGCTTCTGATAACATTTCTGTTTGCTGTACCTTTCAGCTCTCAGTGAGGAGTTATGAATAAGGAAGCACTTTAACCATTCTGCCTGAAATCCTCCAAATGGTGGAAGTACTTTCACTTTGAGCAAATCCTCCATCTATCCATCTACCCATCCATATCTCCCTCTCCCTCTCCCTCCCTCTCTCTCTCTTTCTCTCTCCTTCTCTCTCTCCCTCTGTCCTTCTCTCTGCTCTGTTTCTCTGTCTATCTAGGCCACCATATATAGACAGATATATTACATATCTGTATATCACTATATTTATCCCTTATATTTAGGGATATTTTGTTCTAGGGAAGCATAGGGAAGTTGATTTGTCACTTTCCATCCAGGAATGGTAGTGCTGATTTGATTAGTGTCCCTGGAACTCTAGATAGAAAAGGTTTGGGGGAGAGGAGGGAGAAAAGTACATATATGGTCCCATATCATGAAGATGGCCAGGGAGCATCATGGTGGGTCTGTTTTGGGTTAAAAATGGTGATCTCACCAATCTGGAAGGAATGTGGGATGTTTATGTGACATAAAGACAAAGATTCAAATGGCAGAGGGATGGCCTGTCAACATACCACTTATCACTTGGATAAATGTGTAGGAAAATAGCATTGAAGAGTCCTTAAGATAAAAGTGTGGATGACACTCGAGGGAAATGAGTATCCAACAAAAGCACTCTACTGGTGCTGCTCACTTGGAGTGATTTGCCTGGTATTGTGTTGGTGACCCAGGTGAATACTTTGCAAGGAACCTAAGCCAGCATAACTCTCACTGTTTGGGAACTGGGAGGAGGAGATGTTTGCAAACATACTAAATCATTTAAACCTGTCCCTAAGATTAGCAGGTGCATGTGTAGCTCTGACTTAAGAACAAGAGTTTGCAATAACCAAACTGGATTGGGCACTGACGCATCCTAAGCTGCCTTCTGTAGATATTGTGACAGAAGAAATGTGCATCATGTCTACTGAAGCATATTGAAATCATAAACATCTCGCAAAGGGCTTCTGTTTAAAGGTTTGCATAGTGAATGGCCACTGGACATGCTCCAAAGCACAACAAAAGAAATACAGATGGGATGTCATAAGCAGCCCAGGAGACAGAGAATTGTGAACTGCTGGAGAGTATGCGGAAAGAAAAAAAGAAAGGACAGGGCCTCCAAGCATGGAACATTAGAGCTCTCCAGGACAGAAGGCAGCTGAGGGGAGCCCTAGGCCTTTAGGGGGACTGCAGTAGAGGAATGTAGAGGGATGTCCTGCTGACTTCCTCGGGGAACATACCAATTACAGAGGGGAGTTCCCTAATTCTGCAGTGGATGAGGAGTCTGGGTATAGGACTGGAGCTAAAGAGGGCTGCCACAAAGCAATGTTGCATGAATGAAGCCTTCCTCATTCCCCTGAAACCACACATTTAGGTTGGCCCTGGAGTAGAGGTCTCCTTATAGGCCCGCCTCAGAAGTCAGGGGATGGAGCCAGGAATTTCCTGAACCGGAATAATGAGTGAGATCTAACTTTAGGCCCATGTTTGTAATGCCAGGCCACAGAAGATCTAGGGTTATGAAAGTAGGAAATGCGTTCATTCTACTCTCGTTAACATAATATTGGACCTGGAGTTAGGATATCTTGAGTTATCCATTCTCGGACATTTATTAGCCGTGTGACCTTGGGCAGGTTATATTACTGCTATCTGAGTTTCCTCTTCTGTAAAATGGGAGTAATAATGATATCTATCTCCTAGGATCACTGTGTGGACAAAATGAGATACCATTTTTAAGTGTTTTGCAAATCTTAAAGCCTTAGACAAATATTATTTTATTATTAATTATGTCTCTTAAAAGAACTCAGGTCCTATATCATGTACCACTTATTAGACATTTCAAACTAGATGTCTCTCAATTTGTCCAAAATGGAACTCTATTTCCTCCTATTCCCCCACCCCAAACCCTCACTTCCCTAATTTCCGTATTTCTTTTGAGGGCACCGCTATCTTTCGAGTCACTGAGGTTTGCAATCTGGAAACCTCTATTCTTTATTCTCACTTGTCCCCCTCCCCACATTCCATTTCCAATCACTCAGATAGTTTTTGAGTCTATTTCTCTAATATATTCTTTATTCTTCCCCTTCTGTCTAATCACCTAGCTACTATTCTAGCTCAGTCTCCTATTACTTCCTAAATGGTCTCCTACTCAGGAAACTCTCATGGTTCCCTATTGTTTCTGTAACTTTGATTACTCTGCCCTATCCCTTCCCCCCACTCCCTGAAGGCCAATTATGTTACCTTTCACCCCTGCCACAGGGGTCCTCTAGTACCCTTAAAAGGGGTCTCTTCACTGTCTCAAACATCCACTGATGTTCTCCCAATTTTAGAGGTCTAAACACCCCAGTTCCATTTAACCACTAAATAGAACAATTTTTGCAAAGAAATATTTACTTCAAAAGTTTAGCAGGACCAAAGATACAAATATTTTCCCCAATATTTGGGGGCATAATCTCTCCAATATCCTCTTAGTCTTTTGAGAGGAGAGGATTAGGTTAACAGCTTAATTCTACTCCTAAATAACATTAGTTCCACCAAGCTGCAAGTCCAAAGCTTCCCTGGCACACCATTTGCCCCACTCCAGGCTTTCCTCTCAGCATTCTGGCTTCTCAGGTTTTCCATATTGGACTGGTTCCAACTTCTGGTCTAGAATCCTTTGTTCCAAGATCACCATGACTCAAGCTCTTGAGTACAGGGACCCTACTTCTTGTACCTAGAACTGGAAAAGATCCAACCAAACACATGAAAACCCTAAGCTTTTTCTCAGGGACATAAGGTCTAAGGATAGCAGAAGGCAGCATTTCTTCTTAGCTAGTTTACATCGTCGTGCCCATGTGGGTGAAAGAGAACTTCATGACTAGATACCATGGAAAACAAAGAATGAAACTGTTTCAATGTGGTAGTTTCAAAACCGTAGCTGGTTCTATCTATAGAGTCAATGGAAAGAGGCTGCTTAAGCAGACAGGGACACACATGGATGGATAGATGGACGCACACGTACACACACGCACGTGGCCACTGCCAGATGTCTTTCCCCTAGAAGCAGATCCCTGGCATCTCCCAATGGGGTGCCAAAATTTTATGTGGACTGGACATGTGCCAAAGCCCCCTTACACTCTGATAAAATACAAACTCCGTTTGGCATTTAGATCCCTTAACAATCTGTTTCCAGACTACCTTTCTAGGCTTGTTGAAACCTTCCACTCATACTTGCTTTGTGTCACCAGTCTAAAACGGAAGAAATGTGATTCATTAATCTGAGCTTTCTAGACTGAATTGGTTCCTTATCATTCCACGAACTAACTCAGCAAATCAGAGATTCCCCAAAAGCAAGGTGGGTTCCTAGTGCTCCATCTGTTTTACTTTGTGATACAGCCCCACTCATCACTTCCAAAGTTCAGAAAAAAAGAACCTCTTTGAGCAAAAGAAGGGATCATAAGGGCCTAGATTTTGAGCTGGAAGGGTCCTCCAAGGTCATAGTGCAACCTCTTCATCTTGTAGACTAGGAATTGGAGACCAGGAAGTTCTAAGCCCCTTGCTCGAGGTCATCCAGGTAGTAAGTGTCTGAGCTGGAATTTGGAACTTTGATCCTCGTTTAATTGATAGGAAATTTAATTAACATACAAAGAGAGAGAATGAATGGGGCAGTATTAGCTAAAATTCCAAAACGAATAGGGACAACAACCAATGATGATAATTTTAAAGGTTTTTAAGGCCTATAGATAGGCCCTGGAAGCCAGCAGCCTTCTCTCCTGCTAAGAATAGGAGGCAAAGGGAGCAATCCTCAGACACTATAGTCCTGGGCTTTATGAAAGAGGATTTCTCTTTTTACCAGTCATGGTATACATCTGATTGTGCCTGCTCAGCGTTCTTTGCTTAAGTCTTGGTGATATCTGTCTTAAAAGATAAAGGAGTCATTAAAATAAATATAGACCTGATACATGGGGAATAGCATTATTTCTGGTGCAAAAAGTTCAAACTTGAATAAGTTGCTAAAGATTCCTGTAGTTCATCTGTGTTGAGGAGGAAAAATAAATCTATATATGATTTGCTGTTATAATACTATCCAGACTTAACAAGTTATAAAGGAGAAAGCAATCCTGTATGCTCAACTTAGAAAAAAGATCGTTCCCTATTTTATGGACCTATGAGCTTATAGGGGTGGAAACTTTTCCCTACTGGCACTATAGAACTTTTGTTGTTGTGGAGTTGTTTCAGTCATGTCTGACTTTTCATGACCCCATTTGGGGTTTTCTTGGCAAAGATAATAGAGTGGTTTGCCATTTCTTTCTCTAGCTTATTTGACAGATGAGAAAACTGAGGCAAACAGGGTTAAGTGACTTGCCCAGAATCACACAGCTAGTAAGTGTCAGAGACCAGATTTGAACTCAGGCCCTGGCCTCTATTCACTGTACCACCTAGGTGCCCTAACCTCCCCTGCCCCAGTTTTTCATCTTTTGTAATTCTTGTCTATGTAGTCTTATAAATACCCTATAGGAGACAGATTCAATGGGCTTGGATGCCTTCCCCTATTTAAAAAAATATTTTCATAGAATCACAGATTTAGAGCTTGAAGGACCATTAGAGGTCATCATATTCAACCTTATCATTTTATTAAAAACTGAAGCATGGAGAGATGAAGTTACCTTCCCAGAATCCCATGCAGATGGATGATCAGTACTCCAGCTGTCCATTTGTTATCATTCACTCTCACTACATGACCACCCCTGCCCACCCCTTTGAGTACTACTTGCTTTAAAAAAAATGCCACTTTCTCTTGGAAGCAATTAGAAAATTATACAGCATTATTGGTAATATTGTGCATTTTTCATTGCCCTTTGGGTAATCTACAATTATAATTCTTCTGATCCTGACTCATTTTCTATCCATAGCTCCTGTCAAAGATATACAAGCTGATGGACTAACTCATCGAACTGCTTATACAATGCCATATGATAATCCAGGTGATATGTCTCCTTTATCCAAATGGTATATTTCTCTGTTGAGGAAGTACAGAGCTGATCTCTTTTAAGCAGCTTTGCCTTTCATCAGGGAGGCCCTATAGCATTTTAGAGCCCAGTGTAGTCAGTAAGATTGAAAATGAAGGACAAATACATCAACCAACCAAGACGTCATCTATAGAAAAGAAGCATTTGCAGAATCTCACCATCTTGAAGGAATCTTATTCCATTTGAAATTTGCACAAGATATCTTTTATGGGAGTGTTGTTTGGGGAAATATGGCATAGAGGATAGGGCCTTGGACTTGGAATCAAAGGGAGCTGGGTTCAAATTCTGCCTCAGACACTTACTAGTTGTGTGACCTTGGGCAAACCATTTAACCTTTACTTATTTCATTTTCCTCAGTTGCAAAATATGGATAATAGTAGCACCTACCTCATAGGGTTGTTATGAGAATCAAGTAAAATATTACTCGTAAGGCACTTAGAACAGTGTCTGGCATATAGTAGGTGCTTAATAAATGCTTGTTTCTCTTCCTTCTTCTCCCCCAGGATTCTAGGAGTCTAGTGAAGGATTGAGTGTTTTTTCTCTAATGCTGTCAGCTTATGTCCCCATTCTTATGTGTTCCCAACTGTCATCACCCAGTAATTAATGTTCCAGTTACATTTAACAAATTAAAATAAGCTCTTACAAAGGCATATTTACTTTAAAAATATAGCAAGAAAGGAGTACAACACTTTCCCCCAACAGTTGTGAAACAAACTCTCCCCTACACCACCTTGGTCCCTGAGGAGAGTGGGCTAACATAGTTTCTATCTGGCATTGGTTCCACCAAGCTAAGAGACCATAGTTCAGCTACCACTGGGCTGAGTCCCTTAGGTCATTGGACAGGGCTTTTAATACAAGACTGGTTGGTTGTAAAACCCAGTATAGACTCCACTCTCTCTCCTCCTGGTGAATTGCTCTCCCCACCTTTTTGAAACCACAATTCAGAGACCTCTCTGATCTCCTTTATCTAAAAGCATGAAAGAATAGACTTAATGGAGACAGAAGCAAAGGCAGGACCCTGAGCTCTTAGGCCTTATTGTAATGGTCCTGTGAGGAGATAAAGAAAAGCCTGAGGCCTTTCTACCCACTGAGGGCTTAATTCTTTCCTCCACTGGCTGAAGTGTCTTTTAAATGCATTGGAAAGGGTTGCAAAAAAGTATTTTGGCAAATGTAGTTCTGGAGTACTTCTCCATTATGATCATTCTCCATTTAAAAAAAGAAACTTTATTGATTTTTTTATATCAGTTGTCTTATTTCTGGATCTAAAATGTTCCCTCTCCCCTTCACTGCACTGCACCCTTTTACCCCCTTTTCTCCCTCTCCACCTGACCTACTCATTCCAGCCTTTCACATAACAAAGAAAAACCATTGAACAAGGCCAACTAGGTACAGTGCATGTAAGATTCCACATAAGGCTGCTAGGTGGTGCAATGGATAGAGTACCAAGTTTGGAGTTAGGAAGACTCATCTTCCTAAGTTCAAATCTGGCTTTAGACGCTTTACTACCTGTGTGACCCTGGTCAAGTCACTAAACTCTGTTTGCCTCAGTTTCTTCATTTGTAAAATGAAAGAAATGGCAAACCATTCTAGTATCTTTGTCAAGAAAACCCCAAATGGGTACATGAAGAATCAGATGAGAGTGAAAAATGACTGAACAGCAATAGCCTTCTGTTTCTGCCCATAGCTGTGTATCTCAGCCATCTGCTTGCTGTCTACATTGTTACTCTACTTTCTGGACCATTGGACTATCAGAAGCTATTCTCTGGGGGACTTGATAATCTCTGCCTTAGAGCTTCCATACTAGAGCAATATTGGATAGGGTATTGGGCTTTGGGTCAGAACACCTGGATCCTGTCTCGCACCTTTAAATTATATGATCTTGGGCAAGTCACTTAACTGTTCTCTCTCAGTTTCCTTGTCTGTAAAATTGTGATGATAAACTCAGTGGCCTCTGAGGACCCTATCATTTCTAAATCTTTCCTATGAACCTATGGTCCTGTCTTAAATGGCAAATAGGTGAACAAAAACTTGTATAATTCACTATGTTTATTCAGCCCAAGGCTAATCTTAGCTTACCATCTCATGCAGCTGTCTTTCTGGGCCATCTTTATTTTCAAAAGCTGAAAATGACTGCATCTTAGCAAACAGGAATGGACTACTTAACCTCTCTTGGCCTCAGTTTCCTCATCTGTGAAATGAAGAGGTTAGACTCAATGACCTCTAGAGTTCCTTTCCGTTCTAGCCCGTCAACTTAGTAACAAATGTGTGAGTCATCTCAGAATCAACTGTGTGCAGTTATGCTGTGGATACACTGGTTACAGAAAAGGTAAAAATGCTATTAAATTAAAATAAAGGCTAAAGATAGCAACATATGTATACATATATATGTATAATTACAGTGGCTCTAATTTTGCTTTTTAAAATTTACTGAAAAATTGATACATGTAAAAATTCAACCAATTATTAGTATTTCTTAGAGAAGTTTATTTAACAGCCACCGAAAGAAGGCAAAAAGAGCACAAAAACCCTCTTAGTGAGTAAGGATCATCTTCTTGTTGATAAAAGAGACAATGAAATAAAGTACAACACTGGTTTGAGTAAGAGCTCATCTGAAAAAGAAACTTCATGAACAAGATGCTGGAACAATTACAAGCAGTTTTGTCTTGCCAACTAAGGAAAATCATCAGAGAAAAGGAGCCTGTAGAAAGCTTGTAGTGAGAACCACATAACTTAGATCATTCTAAGAACATTTATAGATGACTCTGGAAGGAGAAAAACAAACAGATTTGAAATGGAACAGATTGGGTAGAATTTCTATAGTGACCATATAATTGATGAGTCAAAGACCTCTACTTTGGAACTCTGTGCTGTATGAAGAAATAGAATTGACATTAAAAAAAAAACAAAAACAAATCAACCCCCCAAAAAACCACCACCAATGCCAACAAACAAAAAAGTTGGGGAAAATGGCTCTGCCTTACCTGGAAAAACAACTTCAAAATTCAATTGCAAACTTTTTGAAGGCAAGAGAATCATGACCATAGAGGTTTTTAATAAAGAACAGGTCTTGTCAAAGTAATCTATTTTTGCTTCCTGAATAACCAGTCTGACAGATTAGAGAATTTCAGTAGACTCAATTTAGTTTGATTTTCACAAGGCTTTAGATTCAGTCCTGCTTGGCATATTCATCAGTAAACTAAGACAATGAACATATGGTCTGGCTCACACAGCTGTCAGGTGGGTGGACAATGGGCTGGAGGTTTATACCAGAAAATGTTTATTGATCAATCTGTGTGTATCTGGGGGCTGGGGGACAGAACCAATGTTCTAGAGGGATTAATATTTCCATCTGTGACATGGATGATGGAAAACAAAGCATACTCTTCCAATATTGAGAGTCAAAAGGGGAAGTGGAGTGGGTAGCATCATGGAAGACAGGATCGGACTTTCCTCTGGTATACTGGAAAAGTGACTGACACATAATCAGAGTGAAGGGAAACAGAAAAGTTCAAAGAAGGACAACCAGGAGAGAAAAGCAAACAGCATAAATGAAATATGGAGAAGGACTGGCTGCGGACAAGTATAGTGAAGGGGGACTGAATGAATGAAATCTCTGAACAGTAATTAGCAGTAAATTATTTGACCTAAAGAAATGAATAAGGAATAAATATGTAGAAAGCACAAACAGTCTGAGATTCAACATATAGTTTCATGAAGTAAGTGATGCCTTAGCTGGACCTAGAATGAGGAGGAAGGGGCTTTAACAGATGGAAATAGAGGAGGGAGAAAAGTTTAGTACAGGGAAAAGAAACGGTGTCATCAAAGTCCCTGAGATGGGAAAGGGTAGGATGGGAACAAAGTAAGAATAGTCTAATTTGGCTGAAATGAAAGAAGGAAAGTAATATGAAATAAGGCTGGAGAAGTAGGTTGGCTTGCAGAGGACCTGAACGCCAAGTTCAGGAATTTCTTTGAAAGGTCTTATGAAATATTAATTAGCCCAGAGGAGATAAGGCTAACAGAAACTTGATAATGGTCTCTAAATATGATTTTTTTTTAAGAAGATAGTGACTCTACTGAGGAAAAAGAAAAACAGTGTGGTTTAGCAGAAGTCCCAGACTTAGAATCAAAAGCCCCGGGTTTGAATCCTGATTCTACTACTTTTTGGTTACATAATTTTGCGCAAGCTATTTAAACTTCATGAACTTCAGTTTCCTAACTAACATCCATACTATATACTTAATGTAATTGTTGTCAAGACCAACTGAGATATTCTGAGGAAAGTGCTTTGTAACTTTTTTAGAAAAATCATTTTTGTTTCGTTTTGGTCCAGACCTATGCTTTCTTTATAGTATTAAGGAGCTCCCAATGAGGAAGCTCCCTCCACAGGACAAATTATCAGTTTCTTTACAGTTTATAAAGGCGGAGATCTGCCTAGGTCCCTGAAGGATTAAGCGACTTGGCCCAGGGTCACAAGCCAATATGTATCAGAGGTAGGATTTGAATCCAGATCTCTGTGCCTCCAAAGCCAGCCCACTATCTATAATTTAAGTTTTATGTAAATGCAAACAGAGAAAAGGGGGTGGATCATATATCTGATCATGGTGATTTTTTAGGGTTGCTAAGAATTGGAAAGATGCTTAGAGATCAGATTACCATTTCCTTTTTATAAATGATATAGAAAAGGCAAGAAGTGAAATAATTTAACTAAGGTTAAATGACTTATTGGTGATAGAGCAGCCACTTGAATTGGGTCTCCTAATGTCATTCGCTAAAGAAAATTGTAGATCTCCATCTGTGGAGGCTGCTCTGTGTGAGCTGGCTTAAGCTTTCTCATGCTGGAGGTGGCAAGATGCATTGAATGACCTCCCAAGGTCATGGAAAAGTCTACAGATGTGTGTACATATCCCCGTGGCTAGACAGAAAGATATTAAAATCTTTCCACATTGCTATGTTGTCTACCTGCTGGGCTGTGCTTATATCCACAAGCATGTCATCTGTATTCTTCTGTCATCTGCACTGCTATGAAGGAACATCCTTCAGGCCCATAGAAATGAGTTATCCTGGGGGCTGGATGCATGATGGATAGGTCCCTTTTTCACTGGCACCAGTTCAGTTGGAAAATGCCAACTTTTTCTGCTATTCTCTCACTATTGTCGCTACATATGATTGGTGCCCTTGGGGCACATTAAGAGCAGCGGCACCAGAAACAGACAATCTCTACCCCAGAGGAGCTCTCTGAACAAGCTTGAGACCTCGTTTCCTTTGGGACAGCACTGGGTCACCATTTCCCACATTCCCTCTACTTCCAACACAAAATTCAACAGCATTACAATGCTGGGTTAGGGAAACTGCTCTAATTCCAAACCTGTTGTTTTCAGTAGCACGGTAAACCCTTCCTCTTCCAATTTGTTGGGATTTATTCTCCCTGTTGCCTTCTTAAAGCTTTGATATTCAAAAAAATCCCTTCTGGAATGTTCCTGAGATCATAGATCTGGAGCTGAAAGGGACCTTGGAGAACACCAAGTACCATCTCCTACTTTTGCAGGTAAGGAAATTGAGGCATAGACGCATTAAATGACTTGCCCAGGATCCCAAAGGTATTAAAGGTCTGAAGCAGAATTTAAACCCAGCTCCTCCAGGTTTAATCCTATTAATCCTAATCCTCCAGATCCATCCTGTTCTCATCTGTAAAATGGGTATAATTGTCCTTGTACAATGTACGAACAGGATGATGAGGAAAATGCTTTGTAACACTTGATGTGCTAGAGAAATGTCAGCTGTTATTTTCTACATTCAATTTTATTTTCATTTTCCAATTGTCTCCCTCCCCTCACCTCCCCTGCCCACTGAGAAGGCAAGAAATACAAAACCCATTACAAATTTGAAATCATGCAAAAGAAATTTTCACATTAGCCATGTTTAGGCGCTGGGGTTGGAGTGAGGATAGGGCACAAGAAAAAAGGAAGAAAGAGAGAAAATATGCTCCTGTCTGCAATCTGAGTCCATTAGTTCTCTTTTTGGAAGCGAAAAGCATGTTTCAC
Organism: Phalanger gymnotis; assembly: GCA_028646595.1. Taxonomy (NCBI): domain Eukaryota; kingdom Metazoa; phylum Chordata; class Mammalia; order Diprotodontia; family Phalangeridae; genus Phalanger; species Phalanger gymnotis. Next base: position 100,898,858 of record CM053627.1, on the reverse strand, counting down.
CACCTTTGGAACTGCGGTGGGTCATTGTGTTGGTCAGAGTTACTAAGTCTTCATAGCTGATTATCTTTGGATTATTGCTGTTAGGGTATACATTGTTTTCCTGGTTCTGCTCTCTTCACTTGCAGCTGTTATTTTGAAATCACGCAGGTAGCACATGGTGGGGCACTTCCTCCCTGTGTTCCCGCTCACAGAGTTCCTCTCTTCTTTAAGATACAGTTTGGGCATCATCTTCAGCCTCAAGTCTTTCTTGACCTTCCACTTTGCGTATGTATGTTGGTTGTTGTCCTTCATTCTCAAAGAGGATCAAAATGACATCGCTGTGCTAGAGTCAAGTTCCGATGTGTCCAACTGTGGCTGATCAGACCAATATGAGCTCAGAATGCTCTACCACAGGTCGGGCACAAATAATCCTGGTGAACATTTGGGGTGGATACTCTAAATTTTCTCATCCTGTGTTTCCTTTGAGCTGTTTCAATTCTGCTTTGGCTCGTACGGCACAGCGCCTTCTCTGATTTGGGCGCGCCATGCTGAGTGGTTCTGTAGGCCAGTGTCTCCCATGTCATGCAATCAATTCCAAAGTTCTTAAGAGAGTCCTTGAGAGTGTCCTTTTATTGCCTCTTATGACCACCATGTGAATGCTTTTTTGGTAAGTGTAAGTTTTGAATTTCAACAACTTGGCTAGCTCATCCCAGTTGCGCTCTCTGAAGCAGTTTGAATGCTTGGCAGTTTAGTTCAAGTAAGGACCTCAGTGTCTAGCACCTCATCCTGCCAGGTTATCTTCAGAATCTTCCTAAGACAATTCAGGTGGAAACTATTCAGTTTCCCAGCATGGCACTGGTAGACTGTCCAGGTTTCATAGGTATACAACGATGAGATCAGCACAACAGCTCTGTAGATCTTCAGTTTGCTAGTCTGTCTAAAAGCTCTTTTCTCCATTCTGGTGGCCATGAAGGCAGCTGAAGCAGGCTCTATGGAGTGCTCTGAGCTTAGTTAGACATCAAAGACACCAAGGTTATCCACTTCATCTTGGGCCACCACCACTTGTCTTGATTCTGTCCTGCCACTGGACTGTGGTGACTCTGGAGGAGAGAGTGAGGCTTTGTGCAACTCTGCCTCACTTAAATCCAATTTACCCATGAATCAAAAAGTGTGCATGTATGTAGGAATGAAAGTATATGGGCATATGTGTATACACATATGCATATATACACACATATACTCATATACATATGTATATGTGTGTGTGTGTTTATTTGTACTCACTGTCTCTCTCATTAGAATGTAAGCTCATTGGGACTAAACAGTGTTCCACTCTTTGTACTCATATCCCTAGGAGCTGACACAGTGCCCAGCATATAATAGTCACTTAATAAATGTCTGTTGATTGGTTGGTAGAGCCTCTATGTTGCCATGTGTTCAGTTTGCAGAGTTTTCCAAGAACGAGTTTTTCAACATATGGAAGTTTCAGTCCAGGCTCTACTATCTTGGTTCAGTGAAAGAAAATGAAGCAGTTTGTTGAGAAGGTATACAAAACAAGAACCTGCATAACATTAACTGAGATGTCACCCCTGGGTCCCTGGATTACCAAACTCTGAGTGTATAGCAGTATATATGTCATTGGAGCAGTAACCATCCATAACTGACTGCTCTGTCTTTGGTGACCCAAGGAGTGACTATAAATAAAGACCTGTTATATGACAAACAACATAAATCATGCCCTCCCCCACCCAAATCCTATGCCCAAATGCTCACTGCACTACATAATGATCTAATGAGTTGATCAAGCATTATACCATGAAAATAGTGAGTAAGCATTAAGACTTGACTAACCACAACAAGGGAGTTAGATATCATCAAATAGGGGTTAAATCAGAAGGAACATCTGAGTCATACAAACACAGAAAAAACTAGAAAGCAATACAAGGAATGACAAGGCACAAGGACAGTTCTGAGTCACAAATCAGCACCAGTCTTTCAAAGGCAATTCCCATAGGTATCAACTAGGTCTTCTAGCCACCGGCGTCAAACTCACTCTTTAGAACACCCTGAACCAGATTAAAATGTAACTGATTGTGAGCTCTTCCACGTAAGACTGTCTTTTGCCTCTTATCGTGACTCCAGCAGTTAGAACAATGGCTGGCACGTAGCAGGCATTTATTTTATTGACTGACAAAAATGTAACTGGGAAATATGTAATAAAATAAATAAATGTATGATGCAGCATAGATAATGTTAATTTATGGTTTTCTAAGTCAATATGTGATTGGCAGGAATCCATTTCTATTTGAGTTTGTGCTCACTGTTCTAGACCTAAGAAAGAAAACACAGAAACCTTGAGGTATCACTTTACATCTGCTACCCTGCCTGGTTTTTTCGCCCAATGGAACAAGATACCCTCTGATGTTCTCCCAACTCCTCATATCTTTTCCTGCTTCCTTTTTTAAAAATTGTTGTCTTCCTGTATTAGGTTGCAAACTCCTTGAGGGCAGGTAATTTCTTTTCATTAACTCTATTCCCAGTGTTTAGCACAGTGCCTGGCACATTGTGGGCACTTAATAAATGTTTATTGAATTGGATTGGATAGATACATGATAACAGGCCAGAGAAAAGGAACAGAAAACTACTTGAGGGCAAGGTCCCTTTTGCAAACAAACAAACAAACAAAACCCTTTATATAAGCAGTAAGATAATACAGTGGATGGAGTTCTGTAATTGGAGTCAACAACATGGCAGTTCAAATCCTGCTTTAGACACTAACTGTATAATAAAGGGTAAGTTACAGCTTCAGTTTCCTATTCTGTATCTTGGAGATAATAATAACACTTGCCTTCCAAGGTTGTTGTGAAGATCAAGTAGGATAATAATTGTAAAGAACTTTGCAAACCTCAAAGCACTATATAAACTCTATTAATATTATAATACGTAAAACCTTTCTTGGTTTTCAGCCCCAAAAAATGACCTTGCATTTATTTTGTACACTCTCTCTCACTTGCACACGCTCACATTCACTCTCACGCTCACACTCACTCTCACACTCACTCTCTCTCACTCTTTCACTCTCTCACTCACACTCACTCACATTCACTGTCTCTCACTCTCTCTTACTCTCTCTCACTCTCACATACTCATACACATTATATACCCTAAGTTTTAGTGTGCCTTTAAGCTTTGTGTGTGTGTGTGTGTGTGTATACATACACACAAAATGTATATGTAGTTATATATGTGTGTATGTGCATATATATGGATATTATATATATACACACATGTATATGTATACATATACACACATTCACACACATATCTTCCCTGATACAATCTAAGCTCCTTGAGGCAGAGATTATTTCATTTTTGGCTTTGCATCTGAAGCACCTAGCACGGTGCTTTACACACAGTAGACACTTAATGCTTATTGATGCATCCCTAGCACTTAACACATAATAAAATAATAACTTAACTATTAGCATTTTAATAAATGCCTATTGGATCAACTGTAAAACTATAAAAAGAGGCAGTCGAAGCTGAGCAGAGCAAAAGAAGTGAAACCTCGGTGATCCCAGAAGATATAGAAGACCAGCATCTTAGAAAGAAGTCATCTACTAGCCTTCAGCTATTAGACTCTAGATGATATCTGTGTTGTGTGAATAGGATAGTATTTCTGTAAAGGTTTCCTAATTATTCCTGTTATGGAGTGAGATCAATGTGCCTGTAGGTACAGTTCTAGAGTGAGCTTTCAATGACATCCATTGTAGTGATTTGCAAATGCTCCTGTACTGGGGGCTCAAGCCAAGTTAAAAAAATCCCCAGAGATCACTCTGCCTTTTTGTGTTAGTGGTGCCCCATTATGAGCCATATTTTTAAAAATCTCTAGGTTGTATGATATTTCTGACACTGGCCTGGTGGGTTATTCATGAAGTCAGTCTCTATTATATATTGCTTACAAACATAAGACACTTATAGAAACCTGAGAAGTTGGCTGGTTGTGTATTCTCAGTGGAAGCCATGGTCTCTAATACAAAAAAATCTTTGAAACATACTAGGACATATGTACTCAGGCTCAGATTGAAGGTGGGGTGGAGAAGAGAAAAAACAGGAGTCAAACAGCTGGAAAGAGTTCTTTTTTGTGTTTTATTGATTGATACCTTTTGTTTATACCACAGTCATTTCCCAGTATATTACTTCCATTGAACTTCCCCTTATAATAAAACAATTTATCAAAATTGACCCAAAAAGTGGCCATGCCTGACAGTATATAATAATAACTAACATTTATATATAACTTTAAGGTATAGGGGATAGGGAGTTCTTATCAGAGACTGGAAAACCTGGGTTAAGTCCTGTCTCTGACATGTACTGGTTAGGTGACCTTAGGGAAGTCACTTAACCTCTGAGAATTCTAGGCAAGATTACAAATTTCAGAGAAGATACCAAACTACAATTGTAGAAGATGTTCTATCACTTGGGAGTTCCTTACGCCATTGGCATCATAAGTCTTGTCTCTAGCTGTGGTTTGCAAATCATTTTTGGTGCTGTTGAAATGACTCAGCTACTGTTTTCTTCACATATGGAGCAAGTTTTTACCCGATATATAACAGGAGTTGGGAATTCTCCCCCTGACATTCTCTTAAAGGTGTCAGAGAATTTTCTGAGGAACTTTCCCATTTAGATCAGTATCAAGGAGTAATATATTTTCTGTATTTCCAAGGAGAGCAGAGGAACTCATCAGATCCCTTGTTTTTTCTTTATTTTTCTGTGAGTAGATAGAGGGAACTAGGATCTCAGTCCCAGATTAGGCTGGTTTATCTTTCATCCAAAAGTGCGGTTCTGTAGAATCACCAATCTTTACTTTATTAATACAGAAATCAGGGAAGTAGTGTTTTTGCTGAAAATGTTCAGGCCCTGCCCCATCAGTAAATTACAGTGGTTCTCTATTACTTCCAGGATAAAATATAAAGTCCTCTATGTGGCATTTAAAGCTGACCCCTCCTTGCCTTTCCACTCACCTTTCATTTTATCAACCTTCAGACATTTTACAATCCAAATACAATGAAATATTTGCTCCTTCTCACAAATAAGGTTTCATCTCCCATCTACCCTGGCTAGCCCTCCTGCCTGAAGGGTTCTCCCTCTTTACCTCTGCCTATTGGTCCCTAGCTTCCTTCAAGACTCCCCTAAAATCCCACCTTCTGCAGGAGGCCATTCCTGATCCTCCTAAATGCTAATGCCTTCTGCTCTTAGATTACTTTGGCCTCCTTGGTATCTATACCCAGTAACGGGGGTGGGTGGGGGTGCTGAATCAAAGGGAATGAACAACTCAGTGGCCTTGGAAAGGGTTCTTATTGTCATTAAGCTTGTGGTCAATAGGTGAATTTTTTTTAAAGAGCATTTATTAGTACATATCATGTATCAGGCACTAGAAATATGAAGACAAAAAGTGAAACAATTCCTGCTCTAAAGGACCTTGCATTCTACAAGGTGTTCCTAAAGTGTGGACACACAGGCAGTTGATGGCAATGTGGAGTTATTGCATCGAGTTCACGCGAATCTTGCAAAGAGCATCAACCTTTGCATCACAAATGATAGAAATCATATTGAAGATGTTATTTGTTAATATTCCAATTAAATAAAAATTTCATTAATTTCATTTCTTGAAAATTTGCATTTTTGCCCGTGTGTCCAGACTTTAGGAACACCCCGTATTGGATAAGGCATCTTCTACTCTGTTCTATCTATTATGTATGTATGTATATATTTATACATATGCTGTCTCTCCCATTAGTATGTAAATTCTTTGAAGGCAGAGACCAGTTTTTACCTTTTTTACTCGCTTAGCACAGTGCCTGGCACATAGGAAGCACCTAATAAATGCTTCCTGACTGACTAACTGAAAGATTCCACTTGAGATTTTTTGCAAAGTGATACTTCTCATTCCTTTTCTGCACATTTTCTCTGCCTCGATCATAAATTGTATTATGCTTAGAATCTTGGGTATCACGTTAGAAATCTTGGACATTTCTTTTATCTTCCTCTTAAAAATGCCGAAGAAACACAGCCTTTTCTATTTTCTTTTAGATAATACAGATTCCACTGGCTAAATGATGGGACTTAGTACCCTTATTGATAAGCTGTTATAAGATCTGGACTTGGCGAAGGTTAAAACCCTTTATTCAGACCCAGATAAAGCATAACTCGTTTCCACAGGTTATTTGCAGCTTTTTCTCCTTTGGCCGCCTAAGCCTTCCAACTTTGATATCCAGTGTTAAGAAAAGATATCCCCGAGTGTACTGTACTGCTTCAGATCATCACATCACTGACCCTGGTCTTCCTACAAGGCTGAGGTTTAGTTTTCTGATGTTGTCTCCCAGGCAGAATTACAAGGCATTGTTGACTTTAACTTTGATCTTTATACCTAATAGGATTCCCTGAGAGTTGGTTTTATCAATGTGGACAGTCACAGAGGCACACAAATGATATAAATTATCAGTGATAGGAAAAGGCTTCTCCCATTCTCATTTACAATCATAAGGCAAAATGCATTCTGGATTTTGTGAGTCATCAAAGGCTCTCTAACACAGGGCAAATCAGATACTTCCTTTGGGTTTTCCCATTATCAGTAACCATTATCCTAGGGAGTGCCAGCACAGACTATGCAATCTGCCATTGTTTGGTACTCATTTTATAATTCTTTCATCCTGGGTCATCGGTGGGTCAATCTCGAGCTTCTGTTCAATCTCAAAGACTTACTTCACGGAAAGCCAAGACGGTTTCTGCCCTCACTAAAATTCTTGGGACTTTCCAGGAGGGAAGTAAGTGCAGAGGCTGACCCCTCCTATTTAGTGACTTTCACTCTCAAGCTTCTATGGTTCTCTCCTTTCTCCTTCTTTTCCCCTTCCCCATTCCTATTTCATCCTTTACCCACCACCCATCCCGTCCTCTCCCTCATCACTAGACTGTCAGTGATCATAAGACTTCAGAGAAATTCTAGAAACCATCACATCAGACAAAGGTTAGGGACCCCATAGATTAGTACATAAGCTACTTAGATCAGAGGTTCTTAATTTTTTTTTTGTATCATGGTCCCATTTGGCAGTCTGGTGAAGCCTAGGGACCCCTTCTCTGAATAATGTTTACAAACACAGAAAATAAAACGCATAGGATTACAAAAGAAAGCAAAAGTTAGTGAAAATAAAGATCTACTTTTTCCTCCATCCAAGTCCATTGACACCCTGAAATCTATGTACAGATCCCTTGGGATCTATGGACCCCAGGTTGAGAACTCATGATTTTGATACCCTCATTATGAGCACTTTCTTTGCAACCTCTTCATGCTCTGTCTCCTTTCACAATTCTTGTTTATATCTTTCTGAAAGCTCTCCACAGAGGATTGGCTCAACATGCTAGGGGCCTTCCTTGGGTGCTTCGATATTTTAATATAGTATGGAAACCTACATTGCAATCAAGTTGTCCCCCAAGCATCCCTTTTTCTCTCTGCATGCCCTGCCTACCTTTTTTAGGCAATTAATTTTTCTGATGATGTCACTTATGCAGTGTTTTATACACAAATCATAACTTATAAAGCATAGGATCATGGATTAGGAGCTTGAAGGGATCTTTGATCATTTAATTCAACCATTTTGCTAATGAGTAAACTGAGGCCCAATAACTTGTCCAGAAACACAAATCTCCTAAGAGATGCAGATGAGCTTTAAATTCAGTTTTCCATTTCCATGCCTGGTGATCTTTAAAAACAAAACAAAACTGTGTCATACCATTTCTCAATAAAATGTTTATTTATATTGTGAATGTATATGTAATATGTACATATTTGTGTATGAAGATGTATAATTTTAATAACATGGCTAAGATTCCTAAACTAATAATTTAATATTGGACTCCCAGAGGTTATACAATTTAAAAGGTAACTTTGCTTTTATAATTCAGTGACTTTTGTAAACAAAAATTTTGAAAAATTGATGTCTAGGAAGTATTCCAAGGGTTAACCAAAATCTTATTATTTCCTCTTGTCTTTTCTGGTAATTCGATGAAGAATGATAAGGTGTTTTCTGTGAAGAATTTTGATGGCCTGGGAATGATGGGAAAGCATTTTAGGTATTGAAATGAAATTGAGTACCATCACAAGTTGCTCCAATATATGATTTGGATGACCTCACTTTACAAACACATTTCTCTTTCTATCTCTCTCGCTGACAATCACATTAGTCACTTTTTTTGGCCCATAGTCTAGAAATATTGGGCTATTTTAGAAGCAATGCAGAAAGAATAGGAGTATTGTTTTCCTTTCTTTTCTAGGAATGAGAGAAACTGAGGTATGTGGGGGTCTAAAATAGGATAGTAGGTAGGATTTTAAGCTCAGAAAGATCCATTGATTCTATAGGCAGAAGAAATGAGGCCCTGGAAGAAGTGACTTGTTCGAAGGCACCTAGATAGTAAGTACAGTTATCTCTTCCACATTGCAACTTTCCCCATCACAGTTTTCATATATCACTGGTCAGCATAAGAAATTAAATGGGGAATTTTTTGGTGGGGGGGGGGAGTTCTACAAAAGCTGCAGACAACACACAAAGGCCAGCAGATGACCCAGAAAAAGTTTAGAAACTCAGAAATGCATAAAGTGTATGTATAGTATAACATCAACCCCAATTTTATAATAAGGTACTGCAAACTCCCAATAAAAGAAAAAGAAAAAAAAATTCAGATTTCTCTAGTACAAAGGGAGCACCCAAAAGTTTTACACAGATTTTCCAGATCATAGAGATGCTGTCCCCTTAAGCCCCACGATGTGGAAGGAATAACTATAGTTCAGTCAGGATTCAAACCCAGGTCTTTTGACTCTAAACCCAGTCCTCTTTCATTATTATAATTTTCTGAGACCAGCAAGTTGCATTTAAGGTATCTCATTGACACACAACCAGATTTCTTTCATTTTACCAGGATGTTTTCAATATTGCTAATAAATTATTTCTAGGAGCTCTGTGGATATACATACATATAATAATGTGGGGTTCCTTATAATTTATTTTGGTCATCTAGCTTGGGAATTCTCAATTATCCTAAGAAATTAAAAGTATATGGCTACTAAGATGTATTATTTGTGTGCTTACCTTGTTTCCCATCTCCCAAGTCAGGGTCTGTATGTCTTACTCATCTTTATAGCCCCCTCAATGCCTGATTGAATGTTTTTGATATGGTGAGGACTCATAGATATTTGCGGAATGTCTATCATGGATAAGTTATAGGACCTTGAGATGTTTAACCTAGAGAAGAAAAGACTTAGGGATGATGTAATGACTCTCTCTGAATATCTGAAGGTCTGTCATATATCAGAGGGACTAGAATTGTTTTGCTCAGCCCCAAAAGGTACAGCTAGAAGTAATAGCTTACAGTTACAAAGAAGCAAATTTAGACTGTATTTTGAGACATAATTGTTAAATGCTTGGATTAGCCAAAGGTATCATATACACTTCCTGTTAATTTCTTCCAGGGCAGGGACTCCCTTTGGCCTTTCTTTATATCTCCAGTGCTTAAAATAAGTACATGGCACATAGTAAGTGCTTAATAAATGTTTATTGACTGAATGACTTACTGACTACTTCCTTACCTGAAGCATTTAAATAAAAGCTACAAGATTGCTTGTTAGGTATGTCATAAAGATAATTTTTTTCATGTAAATATTGAACTAGAAGGTCTCTGAGGTCCCTTTAAAGTGAGATTCTATGATCTAGTTCCCTTCTAGGTCTTATAAAGAGCCTATAATATTCTAGATGTTGACAAATCATGCTGAGAATATTCTCCCTCTGCAACATCTCTTGACTTCCCTGGCTTCCTTCAAGTCACAGATAAAATTCCACCTCCATAAACGTCTTATCTAATCTTCTCTCTTAATTCTAGTGTCTTCCATCTATTGATTATCTCCAATTGATCCTGTATATAGTTTTTAATGTATTTGTTTGCATGCTTTCTCCTCCATTAGACTGAGAGCTCCTTGAGAAGAGGGACTGTCTTTTGCCTTTCTTTGTATCCTCAGTGCTCGGCACAGTGCCTGACACTTTGTAGATAAGCTTTAAAAAAGCTTATTGATTATTGGCAACTAGAATTTGAGGATATATGAAGACAAAGATGGAGGTTATTGACTGGGACAAGGGGCAGGAGTAATGGTTAGTGAATTGAAAAATCTGTGCCTTTGTTGGGAGTTGAGGTTTTTTGAAGGACTGCCCAGATCATTCCATTTGATGGCAGGGTGGTGGCTGGCTCAACCTTAAAAGTTTCTCTGACTTGGGGGATAATAGTTTAGCAGGAGTAATCAGATGAACCCATGAATTATTTGATGGATTGTTGCTCAGCTCTCCACCACTCACTTCACGAGACTATAAGACATGGACTTTGTTAGACTGGAGCAAATTCCATGAAATGAGATGTGTACACATGGTATTTCTAACATCGAGTGTGGTCATCTGTTAATCATAGTCTGTGATTTCTCAATAGATTTGTTATATTATGTAGAATGTATAAGATTCACATAGACTCTAGAAGGTATTTATATCAAACAGATGTTTTGGATGGAACTTTTTTATTCTAGGTAAAGATAGAAAGTTGATGGAGAGTTCTGGGCTGTCAGTGTGTTAGAATGCTTCTTTTGAAACTTTAACTCTTCATCATGCTATAGACAGTGATGTTCTGTGCCCGAGCAGTAACGCGCCTAGGATAGAATAAAGATATTGTGCCCTTCATGAAAATTAGAATTAACTCAATGGTTAAGAAAGGCTATAACTGCCTACTTGTCCACATTTTGCTGGTAAATTGTATGACTTTCCTTTCTACCTGCCACACATGGATCAATAAGCCATTGCAAAGGCAAAACACAGAAGTGATGAAAAAGAATTTTCACCTTGAGCTAATGTCAGGTTCCTTATTTTGAAAGTCAGAACTAACACCTCCCTAAAAGTATATCCTAACTTATAGTCTGAGGCCAAGGGGTCACAGTTGGACTCTTTCTAGTTGCTAGGTGACATAAAGCTTGGAGTATAATTATCTCATCAATCTCTTTGTGGCAGCTTGTGTGGGAATAGACTGGGGCAGTCCTCAAGTTCTGATATCAGCAACATGTCCAGGAGCCAAAAGGTTAAGTTACTGTAGGGGTGAGGGAATCACTGGTTTGCTGTGGTCAACCACAGAACAACCTGGAAGGTTTAATAAGCCTTGTAGGGATGGAACCAGGAAGTCAGCAGCTTACCTTGGTCCAGAGCAAACCAAAGGTCTGAAAGCCAAGAAGTTACTTAAAAAAAAGGAGGAGGAACTAGGTCTCAGAGAATAAGTCAAAGATTGAGTGTTTAAAAATCAATGTTTTATTTAGAATGTTTAAATAAATCTAATATCACTTATCCTCTGCCTTCCTTCCTACCTGCTTTATAAGTAGTAAGATATCAATCAATAGGCAAGTATTATTAGGTTTCTATGATGTGCCAGGCACTGTGGTAGATGCTGGGGATGGAAATACAAAAACGACAAGTTCCTGCTCACAATGGTTTAAAGGGGAGGGGGAAATAAATATATGTAAAATATACAGAATAAATGTTAGTAAATCCAAATATACATATATGCATATTAATTGTGATATAAGTGTATCAGAAGGTTTTACACGTGTGAATATGTGTGTACATAATATAAAATAGTTTAGGAGAGAGGATACTAACAACTGGGGGAAATCAAAAAAGGCTTTCTATAGAAGATGGTGCCTGAGCTCTATCTTTAAAAAGAGAGAGAGTCTTTGAGGTAGAGGAAAGGATGAAGTGCATTCCAGACTTGGGGCCAGCCAGAGCAAAAGAATGGAGATGGAAAATGGAGTATAAGGCACATAGACAAAGCAGTAGATCTTGGGCTTGGGAATGACAGTAATATCCACTGAGGCCTGAAAGAAAAGTTAGGGGCAGATTGTAAAGGGCTTTAAAAGCCAGACAGAGGATTTTCTATTTTATCCTAGAAGCAGTAGGAAACCACTGGAGTTGATTGAGTAGGAGACTCACATGGTTAGATCTGTGTTTAACGAAACTTATTTTAGTGGCAGTATGTAGGATGGATTGGAGTAGTGAGAGATTGAGACAAGGAGGCCGATTATTAGGAGACTGTCAAAATAACCTAGTGGAGGAGTGATGAGGTCTTAAATTAAGGTTGTAGCTGTGTGATTTCAGAGAAACAGTAAGATGTGAGAGTTGTGAGGGTAACATACCAAGATTTGTCAACTGATTGGATATTGGGGTGAAGGAGAGAGATTTTTGGAGTACCCTCTAAATCACAGCACAGCCACCCTATTATTCCTACATGTTGGATTGGCTTTCCCATCAATACTAAGATTTATCACAGAGCCTGTCAGCTTAAGGTTTATAGTAACCTAAAAGTCTACTATTGAGAGAGAAAACTTCCAGACAATTGCAGATGTTTTCAGGCAAATTATATTTCTATGAAAATTTCTGTGGGATGTTAAACTACTGAAGAATCAAAACTGAAAGGAGTTTAATAAGTTTGCTTTGTGATTTTAAGAAGAATCAGCTGGCAGAACTCCTGTTGAGTATTAGATAAAATGAGCTTGTCAAAAGGGACTTTTGAAATTGATGATTTTTTTTGTAGAGTTATTTCAAAGAATAAATATTTGCATGAACATTGTAAGGACTCAAACCTTCTCTTTATTGGAGAAACAAGGTGGTGGACTATGGCAGATCACAGGATCACAGGAGGGGCTGAAAGGAGGTTCTAAAGAACCATCGAATTCATTATTTCTGATCATCAGCAAAAACATTAAGCAGAAGATGTTCCCACAGAGAAGAATTTGCTTTGTATAATAAATAGAAGTCTAGGATACTAGAACACTGAGTGAGAGTTTGAAATTATCCTTAGTATTCAGTTCTATCTCAGGCTTTTTTTTTTTGAGTCAACTATACCATTTTTCAAGGAGTTGCAGCATGGAAATAATAAAAGCTTGAAAAATGCAGGACAATTGAAATTCTGTATGGAGAACAAAGCTCTTGGAGAGATCATCTTGAGAACATAAAAGTCCCATTTTATGGGTGAGCAAAGCACTCAATGCGAAGAACACTGAAGTGATTCCAGGAAGTTCCCATGTGAGACTTACATAACTTAAAAGAACAAAAGAATAGAGAAAATATAATCAAACCCTCTCATAACCTAGGCCCCTCCTGCCTTTCCAGTCTTCTTACACCTTACTCATCAACACATACATACTCTTTGATCTAGTGACACTGGCCTCCTGGCTATTCTGAGAACAAGACCCTCCACTCTCTGCTCTCCCTCTTCCACTCCAGCTACTAACCTCCCTGGCTTCCTTTAAGTCACAACTAAAATCCTACTTTCTACAAGAAGTGTTCCCTAACCCCTCTTAATTCCAGTGGCTTCTTTCTTTTATTTATTTCCTATTTATCCTGTATATCACTTGTTTTACATGTATATATATATATATACACGCACACATATACATACATATACACACACATACATACACATATATCTATATCTATATCATTTGTTTGCATGTTATCTCCTCCATTGGATTGTAAGCTCCTTGAGGGCAAGGACTACTGCCTCTTTTTATATCCCTACTACTTAGGACAGTGCCTGGCACATAGTAGGCATTTAATAAATGTTGATTGATTGATTGGAGGTAGTAGTATATTTCCTTAAGAGTCCTCTGGAATTGTTTGTAATAAATTGTATTTGTCGGCAATTGTAAATTGTATTTATGAGAGTTTCTAAGAATTTTGAAGTTGTAAAACTATCTAAGTTTGAGCCCTGAGTGCCCTTGGGCCCAGGATCAGAGCAATTCATTGCTTCTCTCCTGTCCATGAAGCTGAGAATAGTTGGGGGGAAGCACCTCCCTATGCTATTTCCCATTGACATCTGTTCCCATCTCATAGCTACCATCTTGGTGTGGTATCACTCTTCAGGAACAGTTCACTCCGCTTTTATCCTGCATATTAAAATAAAATTATCACAATTTTAACAAAAACAAATTTATGAATACTGGGTTAAGAACTTTTACAAGAGGATTATGGATGCTCAAGGCTCTAAAATTCACATCCTGGCAAATTAGGAGGTCCTAAGATTACTACCTCTCCCTGGCACATTTAAACTTTAAAAAATTAAGCATCTTTTCTAGTTGGACAGCTGGCATCTCACAGTAGAGTTATGTTTATTAGAGCTAATCCCTGTTGTGAAACAGGTGAAGTTGATTTTAGGTACCACCCAGGCAGAACCACAGAGAGAGAATAAAAGAGGTGACCTAGTGCAAGGTTCCAGGACAAATATAGTGTGACTCCTCTCTTTTTTCCTCATCATCTTTTATCTGAGTAATATTAATATCTAGGGCAGCCTTGAGTAAGGACAACATCTTACTGGATTGGGATATATAGGATACCATGGTAATCCTACCCACTTAATTTTGGGGATGGCTGAAGGGTTTATAAGCACAAATAGGAAGGAGTTTCAGGTATTTTTCAACACAAACTGGCTGCATCACAGTTTTTCTTTCCACTGGCTGGGAAGTCCAAGTCCCAAAACAGGCAACTTTAAGAAACTGGGTCCCTTGCCTCCTTATATGCGTTCAAAGTAACATACATATTGGGTAGAGGATGGTATTTATTTCACCCCAAGGAAAACTGTAGAAGACACAAAAGACTCAAAGGGGCCCATAACCAGATACCAATAAAATGAAACAAAATAAAATAACACACAATTAAGTTAGCCCATAAATTCCTTCTTTGGTGGCAACTTAATTTGGAGTTGCCATCAGGACGATACCTTGAAATTCTATTGAAATCCCTCTCATTCGCTACCCAATTGTCTATAATAAGAGCCCTTTCCATTCAGACATCCCAGGATATTTGTCCCTTTTCACCATGCCCTAGGTCTCTTTTCCCCATCTTTTCTACTTTATATAATCTCCACCTCTAGGTACCCAGAATCCTCATGCTCTTTCTCATAATTTCCCCTCCCCTCCCCACAACATATTCTTCTCTTCTTTCTCTCTCTTTCTTTAAAGTCACCCAATCTCTTGCACCATGATCTAGACTTTCTCAGCACCATCTCCCCATAAAAATTTACTTAGCAGGAATTTTTTTCTCTTGGGGCATATGCCATTCAAATTGTTCTTTGCCAGTGAGTCAGTTATCTGCTTCAAGGGGACATATTGGCATTTTCAAAAGAGATCTTCAGAAGACATAATGCTTTAACTCAAAAGAGTAAGCCTAATGGTGGGAATTTAAAGCCCCTCCCCCACTCTGGCAGACTTCTTTAGCCACCCAACTTGAAAGGAGAGTTCCTGAGAGTGGACTTTGCCAAGTCAAGAAATGGTGGATGTCAGGGCGGTGGCATATCAAGAGTTCTTGTAGATGTTATTGACAGAGGCTGACATATGCTTGCCAGGGAGACCCAAGAGGAAAATTCATGGACAATAGTCCTTAACCCCTGCCTCCTAGTAAATGAAAGGAGAGAATTTTCTGGCAATCATAATCCTAAACTACCTTCCTAAGAATATGGAAATTTCTTGGTCAGTACTAGCTTTGGAGGTGGTCTCAAAAATAGTCCCAAGTTTGAGTTTGGAGATCTGACACTATAAATAAAAAAGGAGAATTCTTGAGCATACTTTCTCTTGGATAGAGGCAGACTACTAAGGCCATTACATTATTATAATAATTTATTTGGACAATGTAGGTCTGGTGGGAAAGAGTTTGCTTATTTGGCAACTCCAAAGTATGTTTTCCTTTCATGGGGGTCTAAATCACAGGACAGCATTCCAAATCTTGAAGAGACTGTTATAGAACCATTGTCTTGATGGCAATACCAAATTAAGTTTCCTCCAAATAAGGAGTTTATGGGCTAACTTAAGTATATTATTTTATTTTATTGGAGTCTGGTTATGGGCTCCTGTGAGTCTTTTGTGTCTTCTGCAGTTTTGTTTGGGGGTGAAATAAATGCCATCCTCTACCCAATATGCATGTTACTTTGAGTGCATATAAGGAGGCAAAGGACCCAGTTTCTTAAAGTTGCCTATTTTGGGACTTGGAGAGTCCTGGGTTACTAACCCAAAATGAATAAATACTTAATAAAAGGTATGGATGGGCCATGAATGGGAATGTCAAACTTTAAGTAACAGGAACTCAATATTAAAGATGGGAATCTTTGGAGTCAAGAAAGAAATCACAAGTCAAACTGTGAATTGTGGAATTGTATTGTAGGCTAGTGTGAAGCTATGGATCATAGAATCATAAAATTCTAGATGTGAAAGGGACTTCAGTGGTCATCCATGTCAAAATATCACGTCTGCTCAGAAACTTTTAGTGATGGGAGACTCATATCTCAAAGCAGTGTGTTCCAGTTTGGGACAACTCTATTAGTAAATGTTTTGTTGTCATTTTTCAGTTGTGTCCAACTCTTTGTGACCCCATTTAGGGTTTTCTTGGCAAAGATACTGTAGTGGTTTGCTCTTTCCTTCTCCCACTCATCATATAGTTAAGGAAACTGAGGCAAACAGGGTTAGTGACTTGCCTAGGATCACACAGCTAGTAAGAGTCTGAGGTTAGATTTGAACTCAGGAAGATGAGTCTTCCAGACTCCAGGCCCAGCACTCTATATGCTTTATGTTAAACCTAAATTTATTTCTCTGAAAATTCCACCTATTGGACTTAGTTGTACCTTCTAAGGGCAATAGAATCAGTCAGAGATCAGGCAAACACAGGTCAAGGTGAAGGGTGTGGGCTGTGAGTAACTAGTTAAGCAGTGAAGATAGCCTACCTGAGGAATATAAATGATGAGATCTTGAAAACAAGCTAACTTCCATCTGAACCAAGAAGTCTTATATTCTTCCTACTGCAGATAAAGTTGATTCCAGGGTATAAGCTTCCTAAGGGCTGTAAATAGGAATAGTTGAGCTGACAGCTTAAAATGGTTGGAGAAAACTAGTAGGAGGCCCTGACATTATAATTATTCCATCAATTATTTCACCTAAAACAGCGATTTGGATCCTAAGTCTTAATTTCAAGGAAATTTACTGATGGCACCAAAGGTATTATTTATGAAAAATTAAGGGATGGACATATGTTAATAGGTTTTGTGAGTTGCTATGACCAAAAATGTTCATTATTCTAAATGGCTGACCTTCTTGTGATAAGCTTGGGATAGATGGGGTAGGGTAGGGTGGGGTGGGAGTAGCAGTGGGGGGAAGGAGAATGATTTGGAGGGGAAGCCTGTACTTTAGAAGTTTAAGAACACCTGGCTTAAATTTATGCTACTGAAAAAAACAAGAATGACTCATTGCAGAATACTGTTTGGGCCCTTGGCATTTTCCTTTGGTTATGAATTGCACGTCTATCAATTTATGTGTATCTATCTATTCCAGGAGAATGTAAACTTCTTGGAGAGTTTTCATTTGTCTTTGTATCCCCAGTGCTAAGCATTCAGTAGGCATTTCCTAAATGCTCATTGGACTGGATTGGATCCATTAGAACAGATGTTGTTGCTGTTGTTGTGTTTGTCCTTCGTCCTGGAAGAGGACCATGACATCAGGGAAATGATGACGTGACTTGCAGTTGACTTTGATTTTAGTGAGGGAGGGCTGAAGAGCTGTAGTATAATATGAGAAAAAAGCACTGGTTTGGTAGCCAGAACACCTGAGTATGAGGCATGGCTATGATGCTAGTTATATCACACTTACCAGTTGGGTGACTGCAGGAAAATCACTCCTTCAGAGCATCAGCTTCTTCATCTATAAAATGAGGACAATGAGAATTGATTTCCTACCTCACTACCGTAACCTGAAAAGTGCTATTTAAATATGCGTCGATACAATTTAGGGTAAGCCTTTGTGTAATATAATCTTTTCTGGGGTGGTCAGCTACAGTGAAAGGCTTCCCAATAGGCAAGCTAGGCTCTGTGAATACTACCTTCTTGACTTAAAGGATCTATTTCTATATCACTTGTATTACTGAAAGTTCACATTGCCTTGTGCAGACTGACATATTTACAGTGATTGACGGCATGACAAAAATTGATGTTTGGCTATGCTATTCTGCCATTCTCTGCATCAACTGCGTCTTTCCCCCCTCCCTTACTCTCCCGAAGGTTTGCTCATTTTCTTTTCTGAAACTATTTTTTGTCTGACATGAAAAATGTACTTTTATAAGCCTAATGGGCAATTACTTCAGGGGAAAAAGAACCCTAAATCTCAAATACAGAATGACTAACTACAGAAGCTTTAGCCAAAGCTATTGTACTCATAACTACTTTTCTTCAATAAAAACTTGGTCCTGCAATTTGTTTGGTGCTAAAGGTGGGTTTTTGTTTGTTTTTGTTTTTTTAATTGTGACAGGTTTTATTTTTCTTCTAATTCTTCCCACTGAATGCATGAGAGTCTAGCCTCAGAAATACCCAGGCCTCTTCTAGCTCTAAATCTATCATCTCATGATCCAAACCTAGGTCAAAACTGGCCCAATTATAATGTACATCACTGGTTTTTGACTCCAATGTCTTTTTTTAATACATATTTTTTTTGGAAGGGGGAAGGCAGGGCAATTGGGGTTAAGTGATTTGCCCAAGGTCACACAGGTAGTAAGTGTGTCAAGCGTCTGAGGCCGAATTTGAACTCAGGTCCTCCTGACTCCAGGGCTAGTCCTGTACTCACTGAGCCCCCTAGTTGCCCCCTGACTCCAATGTCTTAACCAGGTGAGGATCAGTCTTTGGATTCCTATAGCCTGCGCTAGAAGCAAAGAGAAAAGAACAGCCCCAGAAGGGAAGCCAGCTTTACTGAGAACATAGTAGACAAGAAACGATACAGGAGGAGGAAGATGCATGCAAATGCCAATAAGCCATGGGAAGAGAAGATGTTTCAGAAAGAAGTAGATTCATCGATAACTCACTCCAGTTTTGCGTACTAGAAATTGCTCCTCTAAAGAAATACCTTAGCTTTGCTAAGAAGCAACTAATGTCAAGGCACAGCTAGGTGCTGCAGTTGGTAAGAGTCCTAGCCTTGGAGTCGAAAGAACCTGGGTTCAAATTTGGCCTCAGACGCAGTAGCTGTGTGACCTTGGGCAAGTCACTTAACTCTGATAGCCTTGCAAAAAAGAGTAACTAATATCAAGATAACTGCAAGCATAGGATAGCTTTTCACAGCTTTGTAGGGCTTCTCTTAAGTGAATAGGGCTGTAAATCTGTTGAGATAGCACTAACTGAAGTGAAAATTGCTTATAGATTCCAAAGTCATATTAGGGGGCAGTCCCGTTTACTATATATCTGTAGAAACGCTACGTAATAGTAGATGCCTTGAGTGTATATATATATATATTATATATATATATAATATATATATATATAGATATAGATATATGGATAACCCCTTCATCAATTTTTTAACATTGGGCTGTATTCATTTTTCTTTATTCAGCCCTAGTAAGAAACTGTTAACTGTATCACAATCTTGGAGTCAAATTTCATTTCGGAGATGAAGTTTCCTAGTAAATTGAGGCATACTGTTTATCTGTGATATGAGTCATGCTTTGGGGGTGGGGAGGGAAAGGGGAGGATAGTATTCAAACAAAACCTTACCGTAAACATAGAGAAAATTAATGAATACTTTTGTTCTACCATACCACTTGATAAAAACCTCCCTTTCCATTAAGCTCAAAGATATTAACCTTAACTTGACACTAAAACCATTATAAGGCCATTATCTTCTCCTAGCATCCCCAAATAACCTTTGCATTATTTACTAGTAAGACTATTTCAGTCATGTATTCATCCATCAGACAGATTTGTTCTAAGAATGATGAATCCATTCTTAGTCTATTATCTATTAGGTTTTGTTTTGTCCTAACTGTGTTTCAGAAATATAAAGATCGTTCAGTATTAAAAGAACATCTAACAATCACATGAAAACATCTCAAACCACATAATTTTCTAAATCAATGGACAAAAAAAGCTTTTGACAAAGTATAAGATCCATTTATACTAGAAGCCCTACAATGTATAGGCATAGAGTGATTTTTTTTCTCTTTCATGTATATTTTATAATTTATTTATTTTTAGTTTTCAGCATTCACTTTTATAAGATTTTGAGTTATAAATTTTTTCCCCTTGCTTCCTCTTCCCCCTCCCCAAGACAGCATGCAATCTGAGATAGGCCATACATGTACAATCATATTAAACATATTTCCATATTAGTCATGTTGTAAAGAAAAATTAGAACCAAAGGGAAAAACCACTAGAAAGAAAAAAAGAGGAAAAATAGTATGCTTTAATCTGCATTCAGACTCCATAGTTCTTTCTCTGGATGTGGATGGTATTTTTTATCATGAGCCTTTTAGAATTGTCTTAGATCATTGCATTGCTGAGAAGAGCTAAGTCTATCAAAGTTGGTCAATGAACAATGTTGCTGTTACTCTGTACAATATTTTCCTGGTTCTGCTCACTTCATTCAGCATCAGTTCATGCAAGACGCAAGTCTTTCCAGGTTTTTCTGAAATCCACCTGCTCATCATTTCTTTTTTTTAATTTTTTTTTTATTGTATCTATTTATTTAAAAAATAATTTGTTTATTTTTAGTTTTCAACATTGAGTTCCACAAGCTTTTGAGTTTTAAATTTTCTCCACCTCCTTACTCTCTCCCCTCCACAAGGTGACATGCAATTCGGTATGGGTTCTACATATATAGTCATATTAAACATATTTTCACATTAGTCATGTTGTAAAGAAGAATTATAACTAATGAGATGAACCACAAGAAAGAAGAAACAAAACAAAACAAAACAAAAAGAGAGAGCAAATAGTATGCTTCAATCTGCATTCAGACTCCATAGTTCTTTCTCTGGATATGGATAGCATTTTCTATCATGAGCCTTTTGGAGTTGCCTTAGAACCTTGCATTGCTGAGAAGAACTAAGTCCATCAAAGATAGCCATCACACAGTGTAGCTGTAACTGTGTACAATGTTCTTTTGGT
Source organism: Phalanger gymnotis (assembly GCA_028646595.1). NCBI lineage: Eukaryota > Metazoa > Chordata > Mammalia > Diprotodontia > Phalangeridae > Phalanger > Phalanger gymnotis. The sequence continues at coordinate 100,877,843 of CM053627.1, read as the reverse complement.
TCTGCTCACCTCATTTAGCATCAGTTTATTTAAGTCTTCCCAGGTTTTTCTAAAGTTTGCCTGCTCATCATTTCTTATAGCACAATAGTATTCCATTACATTCATATACCACAACTTGTTCAGCCATTCCCCACTGATGGGCATCCCCTCAATTTCCAATTCTTAGCCACCACAAAAAGAGTTGTTATAAATGTTTTTTTTTGTGTGTGTATGTGAGTCCTTTTCCCATTTTTATGATCTCTTTGGGATATAGCCCTAGAAGTAGTATTGCTGGGTCAAAGGGTATGTACATTTTTGTAGCCCTTTGAGCATAGTTCTAAATCGTTCTCCGAAATGGTTGGAATGGGTTCACAACTCCACCAACAATGCATTAGTGATCCAATTTTCCCACACCTTCTCCAACATTTGTCATTTTCCTGTTTTGTCATGTTAGCCAGTCTGATAGGTGTGATATGGTACCTCAGAGTTGTTTTGATTTGTATTTCTCTAATCAATAGTGATTTAGAGCCTGCTCATCATTTCTTATGGAGCAATAGTATTCCATTACATTCATACACCACAGCTTGTTCAACCATTCCCCAATTGATAGGCATCCCTTCACTTTCAAATTCTTGGTCTAGAGTGATCTTTTTGTGATATGATAAAGATTTGCTATTTAAAATCAAAAGCAAGCATTATATGAAAAGATTAAACACTAGAAGCTTTTTCGGTACATACAAGAGTAAAGTGAGGATGCCTTGTTTAGCCTCTATTATTTGATATAGTTCTATAAACGCTAGCAATGGCAATAAGGTTAGAGAAATAAATTAAAGGCAAAATGCTCAGCAAGGATGAGATAAAACTATACATATCTTCTGATGACTTAGTAAATCCCAGGCAAACTAATTGAAAGAATTAATAGCTTCAAGAATATTGCAGGTTATAAAACAAATCCACAAAAATCAACAGGGTTTATTAATATTAATAATAATAACACAAGGAACAAATAATAAAAATGAAGTTCCATTAAAAAGAAAATGCTACAAAATACATAAAACATTTTGGAGTCAAGTTCTACCAAAGTAGTTTCCTTACCTGCCTAAGTTCATTTATAAAATATTCCTTAAAAACATAAAGAGTAATTTAAATAACCAGAGGAATATTTGGCACTCAAGTTGGTCTCTGCCAACATAATAAAAATGAAAGAACTACTAAAGTTAATTTATAGAGTTAATGCTATACCACCCAAACTACCAAAAGGATACTTCATAGAGCTAGACAAAATAATTTACAAAATTTATTTGGAGGAAGAAAATACCTAGTGTATCAAGGTAAATCATGAAAAAATAGATTTGAAGGAGAATGGCACTTTGACCTCAAAGTGTATTTTATTATGATGTATATAAAGTGTATGTATAAAGTGTATTTATATTATAAAAAAGCAATCATCAAAATCATTTGCTATTGATTAGAAAAAACAAATCGATGGAACAGACTAGCTATTTTCCAATTAGCACTGAAACATAAATTACTCAGGAAAGAATTCTTTATTGGATAAGAAGTACTGGGAAAGCTGAAAAGCATTTTGGCTTAGAAATAAATTGGGCTTATATTTTGGTGATCTTATGTCATTTTACACAATTAAAAACGGATGCTTATGTTGAGTATTAATGATCATCACTTAAAAATAAAAGAAAATCAGATCATGTACTTTTCATAACTATGGGTAGATAATGAATTCTAAGCCAAACAAGGGATAGAGGCAATTAGAAAGTATAAAATGAGTAGTTTTGACCATTGTGATTTAGTGCAACCATTCTGGAAACAATTTAGAATTATTCAAATAAAGTGATGAAAATGTCTATATTCTGGTTCAAAGATTCCACTAGTAGGATTTTATCCCAAGGAGATCATTGCTAAGAAGAAAGTACCCATTACATCAAAATATTTATACCATCACTTTTTGTTTTAGCAAAGAACTGTGAACAAAGTATACAGGTCAGTTGGGGGAAATAGTTAAACAAATTGTGGCATATGAATATAATGCAATATTATTGAGCTGTAAGATGTGATGAAAAAACCTAGAAGGTAATATACCTTCTGTTAAAAAGAGAAACAAAACATTTTGTTTTGCCACCACAGATACAAGTTTATCCTTAACCCTAGCAAATTATATTGCTGGAAAAAGTTAACGGAAATTGCCTAATAATGTCCCTTTTCACTTTTAAATAGAAAAGAAAGATGTGACTAGATCTGAATAGAGATGACAATTGAATCCATCAGAACTAATAAGACCACCAAGTTAAATAGTATAGGGGGAGGAGAGAAGGGAGCTTAAGAGAGATATATCATGACTACTCCACATTTTTCCTATTTTCATTAAATTTTTCTTATCTGTCATTCTGCATGGTGTAATACTATTCTATTACTTTCATATACAATAGTTTGTTCAGCTATTACCTAACTATTGAGGATTTTTAATTTCCAGTTTTTTATTAGTATAAATAATTCTTCTGTAGTTGTTTTTGAACATGCATTTCTTTTCTTTCTGTTTATAAAACCTTCTGTAAAATGACTCTACAGAGTCCTATTCAAATGACTCATTGGGATTTGGAAGTAAATCTAGGTACTTTAAATCTGTGACAGCAGAACCTTACTGTTGGCAGGTTCTGAAATTTTGATCCAACGGGCACTTTCTTTGTATACAGTTGTTTGCTACCAAAACAAAAAGTGCTAAGATCATCTTAGTGTTTAATGAGTATTTTTTCTGTGAGGTCAAAGATCTTTTGTGATCTCCCATAGCTTGTTGTTTTGTTAAAAAAAAAATTCTCCCCTTACATAGTTACCCGATGTGGTTAACTTCTAATTTTGTCTTAATAGTATTTATATTTTAGTGTTTCCCCATTGAAAAAAGGGGCCTTTTGTTTTAGATATATGCTTCTGTGACATTACAACTGACCTTTATACTCCTTTACATTTTAGGATTTTTAGCATAAATGAGTACTGTATTTTCTCTAAGGGATTTTTTTTCATTGATGTAATCATGTGCTTTATTTTTGTCTTTAATGTGATAGAGTTAGTTGTTTTTTGACATTGAGGTATCCTGATATCTCTGATGTAAATTCAACTTGATCATGGTGAATACTTTTTTGACTGTTTCCATTTTGGATTTTTCTAGGATTTTATTTAAAAATTTTCAATGAATAATCTTGAATGAATGTTGAAGCTAGAGTCTTCTTTCTTTGGTTTGTTCTTCTTTGGTTTATCTATTAGGACATATTTGTCTCATAAAAGGAGTATGGTAGTTTTTTTTTCTTGATTTTGAAAACAATTTAGGTGGATAAATGTTTTCTAGAATTTACCTGTAAATTCATCTAGATCAAAACTGACATTTAGATCCTTAGACTGAAGTTGGACATACCTCCTCAGGATCCTAGGGGAACACCTAATGGGTTATGAGATATGTTTCTCTAATATTACTGGCTCACACAACCTTTCCCATGTGTTCTTCTCCTATCGGTTGCTAGTGATTAGTACTCCCAGTTCCATTTGGCCAATTAAAATCAATTAGCTGTTATAAAAAGGTATTTACTTGGAAGACACAGGAAAAAATGAAGCACAAATATTTTCCCTAACATCCACAGGCATACTCTTCTGTATCCCAGCTTAATCTCTGTGGGAGCGGGCTCAACCTCAGGGCAGTTGCTATCTAGCTTTCATCCACCAAATTCACCTATAAATATAACATAGCTGATGTACAATCTTTTACTTTCTTATAAGATCTATCTTAGGTGACAAGTCAATCCACTTCCTGATTGGGTCCTGGTTTTTGAGTCTGTGGAGTAGGCTTAGATGTCTGAGAACTCTGTCATGGACGTCATTCCTGTTCTTCTGGTGGCTCTCCTAGCCTTTCAAAACTCAAAAGGTTACATGCAGTCTAGCACATTTCATCTGCAATGTTTCTCTAACCTAAAAGCAAGAAAAAAATGAAAAGAAGGAAAAAAAAAAACCATGGGCTACATGCTAGACAATGTAGGGGAGGGCCCAAAGTCTCTCTCCCTCTCCAAAGTCTTATGGCATATTTTCCCTTGATGCAGCCAGGAAAAAAAAAATTACTTAACATTCCTGCCCCCAGGAGCCTTTTATATGAAGGTAGTTGTGGCTCAGCAGTCAAAGAAATGCTTTCTTTACTATGCAGTAAGCAGAGGAAACAGTCATAATATATCTACATATGCCCCAAAGTTGACATGGGAAAGGCATTAAGCCAAGCAAGGTGTACTTACTCAAAAGGGCTGGGTTATCACTCCTCAGTCCACCATTACATAGTTATTAATTTTTTCTTTGATTTATTCTTTGACCAATTAACTATTCAGTGGATCATTACTGATTACATACAGGACTGAGAAACATTTGAATTCTTAATGTCCCTATTCAGAACATGCTACTGGTCTTTTAGATTTGACTTCTACAATAATTTTCCTTTTTGCTTCTGTTAGATTTATCTGATTATAGTAGATTATCAAAATGTTCTACAATCATCAGATTACTATCTATTTTTTTTATAATTTGGTAAACTTTTCCTTTATTAATTTAGATGCTATACCCGTTGGCAAAATTAGCATATAGTTATAGTTTATTAAACGTGATTTACTTTCTAATATATTTTTCTTGATTTTGTGAATTTTAACTTTTGCTTTGTCTAATACCATGATTGTTATTTCTCCTTATTTGGAGTTAGGTGATGCACAATGAATTTTGTTCTAGCCTTTTGTTTTTATTCTATACATGTCTTTACTTTTCAGATATATTTCTTTTTTTTTGCAGCTGATTTGGGGGTTTAGTTTTCTTCTACTCTCCTTTTTATTGATTGTTTAAGCCATTTCCATTTAATGTTATTATTAGGCTTATGTTTTCCTCCATTTATTTACTTCATATTGATTTTTATTCTACCTTCTCTTCGAAGTCAGCACGTTATCCTTGCAATTAGTTTTGTTTGTACCATTTTGATGTTAGCATCTTCTTATTTTTCTATCCTAATTCTTATTTGCCTGTATTAAGCCAAAATCCTGAAACTACTTAAATTGTTAATTTCTCTTTAATTTTTGATCAATTATTTGCCTATCTCCTTTTTTGAATATTTTCTTTTCTACCTTGTAAGCATAAGACACAAATGCTTTCTTTCCTGTCTTACTTTAAATGATATTTTTATATGCTTCTTTCCAAGAATTTTTTGTTTTGTCTCCTTTATTTCTCTTTCTTATTTATTTAGATTCTCTCACTCAAAAACTATAGCCTTATTTATTCCTTTTTTTATTCTCTCTATTCCGCATGAAAGTAGAGTTTCTGAAACGTCCAGTTTTAATTCCCTTCTCTATCCCAATTCTTTATCATTGTGTTTGTACCCCATTCTCTGTATTTGCTGCTGTAGAAATATCAGTTCATGAAGGAAAAAATGCTAAAAGGAAGGAGCATCGTATGTTGTGAATTATTCTGTATCCCCCAAATCCTGAGACCAGGTTTTACCCTGTGTCCTTACCTTGATTGAATATTCTCCATTACTAAAGCTGGACCATCTTATTGTTGGTTCTCTGTCCCCTCTACCACTGTGGGTAATGGCTGCCCTTGGAGAATTGTCAATTTCCTCTCCTAGAGAGGATACTGTTCTAGGAAGTATCCTTTCTTAGAGAAGGTAGTCTCCAAATGAGTAAATTCTCTTACCCCCTCAATAAAATCTACTTTAAAATCTCTGACTATTACTACAAAATATATACTACATCTTCCATGGAAATATTTTTTACTGGCATGTTTACCTTTCACCTTCTGGGATGGTTCTTATTTTCTACTCTCCAGCATCCCAGTTACCCCTCTCCCCATTGCTTTTATAAATCTTTTTTTTTTTTTGGAGGGGGGAAGGCAGGACAATTGGGGTTAAGTGACTTGCCCAAGGTCATACAGCTAGTAAGGTGTGTCAAGGGTCTGAGGCTGTATTTTTGAACTCAGGTCCTCCTAACTCCAGGGCCAGTACTCTACTCACTTCACCACCTAGCTGTCTCTCCCCCTCATTGCTTTTATCAAACTCTCCCATAGCCCCCACTCTTTTTGAGATACTAAAGACATTTTTATCCTTTTCTTGTTCATTCACACATGAAGTCACAGGATCTCGCTCATAGAGTAATAATTCAGATTTTCTTTCTTCTCTTCCATTTCTCTAAATTTCCCTTACATCTTTAGTGCCTAGACAGTGCAGTGGACAGAGCATTGTGCTTGGAATCAGGAAGACTCATCTTCCTGAGTTCAAATCTGATGTCTTACACTAATTATGTGACCCTGGGCAAGCCATTTAACCCTGTTTGCTTCAGTTTCCTCATCTATAAAATGACCTGGAGAATGAAATGGCAAACCAGGTTAGTATCTTTGCCAAGAAAACCCCAAAATGGGTTCATGGAGGGACACAAATGAATGATGATAATGATATTTCTTTGTTCTTTTATCCCTTAATTTGGTCTCTTTTTTAAAAAATAATTAATTATAAATATTAGAGAATTTATTTCATTACCTTTAAAAAATAATTGTACTTTAAAAACCTTTCTTATGTTTTGGTTATTTGGTAGTTTGTAAGTCAAATAGTATGTTCAGCTTCTTAATTTTTTTTTTTTCTTGAAGGAATACCTCAAGCGACTCTCTTATTTTTTTTAAGGTTTTATCTTTTTCTTTCTTTCTTTCTTTCTTTCTTTCTTTCTTTCTTTCTTTCTTTCTTTCTTTCTTTCTTTCTTTCTTTCTTTCTTTCTTTCTTTCTTTCTTTCTTTCTTTCTTTCTTTCTTTCTTTCTTTCTTCCAGGCTTAGCTTTGCAGGCCATATCACTTTGAGTTGCAGCTTGAGTTCCTTTACTTAGGGAACATAACACATTCTTCTCCCTGATTTCATATGAGAAATGTGAAGTGTGATTCTTCGTTATTTGAATTGTTTTCTTTATATTTGAAAGTCTTTCTCCTCATTGTTTGCAAAATTTGTTATTTGTTTTTGAAATTGTGAAATTTTACTACTACATACCTTGTAGTTTAAAATCCCCCTGACCAACCATGGTAGACTTTCTGTAGGAGATTACATTTAAGTTGGGATTTAAAGGATAAGTAGAAAATTATGCAGAGGGGAGAGGTCATCCCAATCATTGCAAACAGGCTGAACAGAGTACTTTCCAACAGAGCTCTCCATGTTTGGAGAGCAGAATTATATAATGTGGTTGGAGGATAAAGTGTGTTGAGAAGAAAATATATAATAAACCTGGAGAGCCTTGAATGCTAGATGAAGTTTAAACTTTTTATTTGTAATAGGGAGTAAATGATTTTTATTTTGCAAACAGAGGAATGACATGGCCAGGTTCATGGTTAAGAAAACTTATTCTGTAAGTATTGTGAAGGATTGCTCAGAGAGAAGAAAGAGTAGAGGCTAAAAGACCTACAAGGAAGCTTTTGCTTACTTAAATTATTGGTAATTAGGTCTAAAGCTGAGATAAAGAGACAATTGAGAGGGGATTCAATTTCCGGTTCTTAGCCACAACAAAAAGAGCTGTTATAAATATTTTTGTAAAAATAGGTCCTTTTTAGTTTTCTTTGATCTCTTTGGGATACAGACACAGGAGTGGTATTGCTGGGTCAAAGGATATGCACAGTTTGATAGCCCTTTGAGCATGGTTCCAAATTGCTCTCCAAAATGGTTGTATCATTCACAACTCCACCAGCAGTGAATTAGTATCCCAATTTTCCCGCATCCCCTCCAACATTTATCACTTTCCTTTTCTGTCATATCAGCCAATCTGTTAGGAGTAAGGTGATACTTCAAAATTGTTTTAATTTGCATTCCTCTAATCAATGGCAATTTAGAGTATTTTTTTGTTTGTTTGTTTTTGTTGGGGGAAGGCAGGGCAATTGGGGTTAAGTGACTTGCCCTAGATCACACAGCTAGTAAGTGTGTCAAGTGTCTGAGGCCGGATTTGAACTCAGGTCCTCCTGACTCCAGAGCTAGTGCTCTACTCACTGCGCCACTTAGCTGCCCCAAGAGTATTTTTTTATGACTATAGACAATTTTGATTTCTTTGTCTGAAAACTGCCTGTTCATATTCTTTAATGTTTTATTAGCTGGGAAAATGACTTGTATTTTTATAAATTTGACTTAGTTCTCTATATATTTGAGAAATGGAGTCTTTATCAAAGATATTTGCTGTAAAAAATTTCCCCCAGTTTTCTGCTTTTCCTCTAACTTTGTTTGCATTGGTTTTTTCATCCTGTAAAACCTTTTAAATTTAATGTAATCACAATGATCCATTCTACATTTGTAATGCTCTCTACATCTTGTTTGGTCTTAAATTCTTCCCTTATCCATAGATCTGAGAAGTAAACTATTCTGTGCTCTCCTAATTTGCTTATCACACTTTATATGTAAATCTTGTACCCATTTTGACCTTATCTTGGTGTACAGTGTAAGATGTTGGTCTATGCCTAGTTTCTGCCATACTATCTTCCAGTTTTCCCAGCAGTTTTTGTCAAACAATGAATTTTTGTGCCAAGAGCTTGGATCTTTGAATTTATCAAACATTAAATTACTATTGTCATTTACTACAACATATTGTGTCCCTAATCTATCACTATTTCTTCACCACTACCAGGTTGTTTTGATGATTACCATTTTATAAGGCACTTTGAGATCTGGTACAGGTAGGGCACCTTCCTTCACATTTTTTTAATTGATTCCTTTCATATTCTTGACCTTCTCTTCTTCCAGATGAATTTTCTTCTTACTTTTTTCTTGTTCTATAAAATATTTTTTTGGTAGTTTGATTGGTATGGTACTGAATAAGTAGATTAATTTGGGTAGAATCGTCATTTTTATTATATTGGTTCAGCCTACCCATGGGCAATGAATATTTTCCCAGTTGTTTAGATCTAACTTTATTTGTGTGAGAAGTGTTTTCTAACTGTGTTCATATTTGTCTTGGCAGGCAGACACTAAAATGTTTTATATTGTATACAGTAACTTTAAATGGAATTTCTTTTTCTATCTCTTGCTGCTGGGCTTTGTTAGTAATATACTGAAATGCTGATGATTTATGTGTATTTATTTTATATCCTGCAACTTTGCTAAAATTGCTAATTATTTCTATCTATTTTTAGTTGGTTTTTTAGACTTTTCTAAGTATATTCTCATATCATCTATAAGGAGTGACAGTTTTGTTTCCTCATTGCCTGTTCTAATTCCTTCTATTTCCTTTTCTTCTCTTGTTGTTATAGCTAGCATTTCTAGCACAATATTGAAGAACAGTGGTGGTAATGAACATCCTTCCTTCGCCCCTGATTTTATTGGGAAGCTAGCTTATTCCCTTTACAGATAATGCTTGCTGATGGTTTTAGATAGATGCTATTTATCATTTTAAGGAAAACTCAATTTATTCCTATCCTCTCTAATGTTTTCAGTAGGAATGGGTATTATATTTTTGTCAAACCTTTTTCTTCATCTATTGAGATAATCATATGATTTTGTTGGTTTTATTATTGATATGGTTAATTATGCTGATAGTTTTCCTAATGTTGGACCTACTCTGTATTCCTGGTATCAATCCCACCAGATCATTTTGTGATATGTTGCTGTAATCTCCTAGTATTTTACTTAAAATTTTTGCATCAGTATTCACTAGGGAAATTGGTCTATAGTTTTCTTTCTTTTTTGCTCTTTTTGGTCTTTATTTCAGCACTATATTTGTGTCATAAAAGGAGCTGTTATGATTCCTTCTTTTCCCATTTTCTCAAATAGATTATGTAGTATTGGGATTAATTTTTCTTTAAACTGGGTAGAATTCACTTATGAATCCATCTGGCCTTGGAGATTTTTTTCTTGGGGAGTTAATTGATGAATTGCTCAGTTTCTTTTTCTTAGTTTTTTTTTAAAGTATTCTATTTCCTTTTTTGTTAATCTGGGCAATTTATATTTTTGTAAATATTCATCTATTTTGCTTGGATTATCAGATATATTGGCATATAATTTGGCAAAATAGCTCCTAATTATTATTTTAATTTCCTCTTTATTGGTGATGAATTCACTCCTTTCAAATGTATCAATCTTTATTTTATTCTCCCCCCCAAAACCAGCTTCTAGTTTTATTTATTAGTTCAGTGGGTTTCTTATTTTCATTTTTATTAATCTCTCTTTTGATTTTCACTATTTTCAATTTGGTGTTAATTGGGGATTTTTAATTTGTTCTTTTTCTAGTTTATTTTTTAGTTGTATTCCTAATTTGTCGATCTGATCTTTCTCTATTTTATCAATGTAAAGCATTTAAAGACATAAGATTTCCCTTAAGTACTGCTTTGGTTTCATCCCATAAATTTTGATATGTTGTCTCATTGTTGTCATTCTCTTTAATGAAATTATTGGTTGTTCTTATGATTTATTCTTTGATACACTCATTCTTTAGGATTAAATTTCTTTTGACTTCCAATTAATTTTTAGCCTATTCATTGAATATAATTTTTATTGAATTTATTAATATAATTTATATTGAATTTATAATTTTATTATAATCTGAAAAGAATGCATTTAATATTTCTCCTTTTCTGCATTGTGTTGTGAGGTTTTTATGCCCTAATACATGGTCAGTTTTTGTGTCAGTGCCACATACTGCTGAGGAAAAAAAGCATATTCCTTTTCCTTCCCATTCAGTTTTCTTCAGAGGTCTATTATATCTAACTTTTCTAAAATTCTACTCAGCTTCTTAACTCCTTTCTTATTTACTTTTAACTAGATTTATCTAGTTCTGAGAGGGAAAATTTAAGGCCCTCCACTAGTGTAGCTTTACTGTTTACTTCCTCTTGTAACTTATTTAACTTCTCCTTTAAAAATTTAGGTGCTATACCATCTGCATATATTTTAGTATTGCCATTACCTCATTATCTATGGTCCCTTGTAATGAGATGTATAGTTCTTTTCCTTATATCTTTTAGTTAGATCTGTTGTTTCTTTTGCTTTGTCTGATATCATGATTGCTACTGCTGCTTTCTTTTTTTACTTCACCTGAAGCATAATAGATTCTGCTCAGATCCCTTTCCTTTACTCTGTGTGTATTTCTCTGCTTCAAATGTTTCTTATAAATAGCATATTGTAGGATTCTGGTTTTTAATCCATTCTGCTATCCACTTCCATTTTATGGGTGAGTTCTTCCCATTCACATTTACAGTTATGATAACTATGTATTTTCCTCCATCCTATTTCTCCCTTATTTATTCTTCTCTCTGTCTTATCTCACTCCTCACAAGTCTGTTATTTCTGATCACCACTTCCTCCAGCTGCCCTCTCTTTTATCAACCCCCCATCCCTCTCCTACTTTACTTCCCTACAGGGTTAGATAGATTTCTTTATCAAACTAAGAGCCAATTACAATGATAATAAGGTTCAAGCACTGCTTGCACCTTCTCCTTCCCCCTCCACTGTAATTACTCTTTTGCATCTCTTTTATGTGAGATAATTTACCCCACTCAATCTCTACCCTCCCTCTTCTCCCAGTACAACCTTCTTTTTCACCCCTTAATTTTGTTTTGTTTTTGTATAGCATCCCATCATAGTCAAGGCACACTCATACTTTCTGTCTGTGTATACTCTTTCTAACTACCCTAATAGTAATGAAGGTTTTAAGAGTTATAAATATGATCTTACTATAAAGTTTAACCATATCGAATCTCTTGTATTTTCTCTTTCCTTTTTGCCTTTTTATGCCTCTCTTGCAAAGAAGTCTTATAGGCAGTTTCCAATACAGTTTCCATAGCCATTATTGAAGGGAGAAAGTATCATCACCATCAACAACTGCAGCCAACTGCCACCAACAGACACATAGGCACAGGAGCACTGGGAGTGGCAATTTCCCCTAGACTTTCTTTCAACCCAATCCTCATAGCCATCTTCTGGGGATAGTACTCTTACAGAGAAGGGGCCAGTTATTCCCACCACCAGCTACATACAGAGATGGCAAGTGTTGCTAGCTGAAGCAGCAAAACACCTAGAGGGAAAGACAGGAGGCAGCAAGTGCCAGGCAAGGCAAACCACGACTACCACTTTGACCACTGTCTTCTCTCAAATTCTGAGGGAGACAGCCCAGGGCCCTGAGCCCAAGAGCTTTGGGATTAGCAGTACCCCACAAACCACTAGACCTACTTTCAGCTTAGTACTTTTGACCGTCATTCTGGAAAGCAAAACTTGTAGAGATGTAGCCTGGCAACTGCTTCTGGAGGTGTTACAGCCTCAGCTACTGAAGCCCCAGAAAGGAAAATTCTTGCCACCAAAGTCCTCGGCATTGTAACTGTAATCAGAAACTGATATGATTGTATTGGGGGAAATAATATTAAAGAAGAGGCTTTAACATCTGCTTTGCCACTGCACCCTAAGGATCATGAGACTATTCTGATTCATAGATGAAACCTTTCCATACAGAGGCATTAGGTAGTACAGAGGCAGCGGTGGTATAGCAGATAGAGTGCTGGGTTTTGAGTCAGGAAGATCTGAGTTCAAATCAGGCTTCAGATACTTACTAGCTATTTGACCCTGGGCAAGTAACATAACCTTTGTCTGCCTCACTTTCCTTGTCTGTAAAATTAGGATAATAATAGCACCTACCTCTCAAGAGTTGTTGTGAGGATCAAATGGAATAATAATTGTAAAACACTTAGCACAGTGACTGGCACATAGTAAACATTATATAAATGTTAGCTATTCTTATTCTTATCACCTTCTTATCCTTATATAATGTTATTATATACATGATAAAATAACATGTTATTATATAATATATAGTAACATATTACTATGTATTGTAGATAGTGTATATAAATATGTGTGTATAATTTGTAAGTGTATATAGTAAAATATATAGTGGTATATTGATAATAATTATTATTATATGTTATCTCCCTCATGAGAATTTGAACTTTTTGAGAACAGGGATTGTCTTGTTTTTCTACTTATAACTTCAACACTTAATATAGTACTTTGCACATAGTGAATGGTTAATAAATACTTAATCATTCATTTTTCAGTTGTATAGGTTTACCTGGGACCTTGAATAGAGGCGAGGAAGAGATTGGTATATGTCAGTCAACGAGAGCCAGAGTGATTTGGGTTTAAGGCATGGTCTTTAAGAAAAATCTAGACTTTAAACTCCTAGCTGTCTTACGAGGTTTCAGAGATAAAAATTCACATTCCTTTGAGCAGAGCACTCTCAGGTAAGTGTGTTATACCCTATGTGGACAGAGAGAGAGGAAGAAGGAAAGGAAAGAAAGGGAAGGTAAGGGGAGGAAAAAAGGAAGAGAAGGAAGAAGGAAAGAAAAAGAAGAAAGGAAAGAAAGGAAAGAGCTTCGTTGCCCAACTGGAAGCGATTAGTTGGGTCCCCAGTTGGGGCAGCTTGTTCTGCTCATAGGTAGTTATTTGTCCTTTGTTCTCAGGGAGGACCATGACATCAGGAAGGTGATGCCATGACTTGCAAGGGACCTATTACAAATAGACTGCTATAAATGATATTCATATACATATAGTGTAATATTTTCAAATATGTTATTTTTATGATATATTGGAGATAAAGTTCTCACAATGGAATTGTACTGTTGAAAGGTATAATGAAGTTTGTAACTTTTACTGCATGCTGCCATATTATCCTCCAAAATATCTGCACAAATTTACAACTTCTGCAGCTATGTATTAGATTACCAATTTTCCTATAGCCCTTCCAATATTAGAATATATATGTGTACACATATATGTATGGCCTTTTTTCCTGTGGTAGATAAGGTAGTAACAATGTATATTTCTCTGATTACAAAGGACTTTGAAAATCTTTTCATGTAGTTCATAATTTATTTGCTTAAATTTTCTGCTTCTATCCTTTGTCACTTCAGTCAATGAATTAAGTAATATTTTTTGTCGTTGTTTAGCATTTTTCAGACATGTCAGACTCTTCATTTGGGATTTTCTTGGCAAAGATACTAAAGTGGTTTGCCATTTCCTTCTCCAGCTCATTGTACAAATGAGGAAACTGAGGCAAACAGGGTTAAGTGACTTGCCCAGGGTCACACAGCTAGCAAGTGTCTGAGATCAGATTTGAACTCAGGAAGATGAGTCTTCCTGACATCAGGCCCAGCACTCTATCCATGGTGCCACCTAGCTGCCCAATCAACATTTATTAAGCGTCTGTTATGTGTCAAACACTGTGCTGAGCACTGAGAATGAAAAGAGTGAAACATTTCCTGCTCTCAAGGAGCTCACATTCCACTCTGGGGTAAAAGGTACAGATAGGCAAAGAGAAGATATATGTAACACAAATGTAAAGTAAGTGGGGCAGGGCACTAACAATCTGGGGTATCAGAAAAGCCTCTTAACGAAAGCATCAAAGGCGAACCCTGAAAAGGCATAGAAGTTCCAAGAGGTAGAGCAAAAAAAGGAGAGAGGATTCTATTTGGATAGCTTATTTAAAAAAAAAATAGCACAGAAATGGGAGACGGGAAATAGTCAATCGGTAGGCCAATTTGGCTGGAAGATAGAGTGTATGGTGAGGAGTAATATGCAATCAGCCAGGAGAGATAAACTGGAACCAGATTGTGAAGGGCTTTAAATGCCAAATAGCAGAATGGATTAGAGGGGGAGAGGTTGGATACAGGGAGACCAGCTATGTGACTGGAAGGGAGCCTCACAGGAAGATTAGCAATAGTTGATGAGGGCCTGAATAAAGTCATGTGGTGTTAGTGGAGAGAAAGGCACAGATCAGATAGATGTACAGTCAGCAAATCACTGGGAAGTGTGTTTTATTATTTTTAGAACTGTATATTAGTTCCATATAGATTCTACACCTTAGGACTTTACTATAATTTTTTCCCAATCTGTTTTTCTTTTTGCTTTTTGTTGTGCAAGGTCCTTTTATCTTTGTATGATCAAAGCCATCCATTGTGTTTTCAATGAGTCCTCCTACTGGCTTGATTGACCAAAATGACCCTCCTCTCCATAGCTGAGACAAATGTACTATTCCTGTATTTTTTCCAATTTCATAATTTAAAAGATATTAGATTGGAGTACATTATGAGAAGAATCCGAGGTATGGATCTCAATCAGTTGCATTTGTGGGGCGTCAAAAGGCACGTAACCATTCAGTTTCCCCAGCAATTATACTAAAGTGTTTTTAGCCATGTTTGAGATACACTAATCATTTACATATAATGGATTTTAATTCTGTATTCTCTATTTTGTTCAATTGACCTATTTCTCTATTATTTTTCCAAGTATCAAATAATTTCATGATTACTTTATTGAATATTTTATAATGTTATTGCTTTATTGGCATATGGTAGAACCAACTTCCTTTCCGTAATTCTAGGTTTCTTTTCCATAATTCTGGATAATATTTTCTATCTCTTTTCATATAAGAATTTTATTAAAATTCTATCTTAATAGGTGAAGTAGCCTTTTGGTATTGTATTAAGTCTATTGGATAATTGAGAAATTTGTTTTTTAACTATGTTAGCTTAACCTAGCCACAAGCCAGGTAAATTCTTCCATTTGTCCAATTCTTCCTTGATTTTTATCAGAAATTATTCTGAAATTGTTTTTGATGATGAGGGCCTGAATTAAGGTACTTGTGATATAAGTGGAGAGGAAGGAAAGGATGGATGCAGGAGATGTTGAGGAAGTAGAACTGATGATATGTGTAGACTGGTTAGAAAGTGAAAGGCGGTGAATTTTTGTTACCATGAAAAGAGCTGCTATAATCATCATATAATATAAATATACTGTGATGGGTATAAATCCGACCCTTAGTAATTTGTGTTTCTCTAATTAGTAGTAATTTCAAGCATTTTTTCCATATGGTTATTTAATTTTGTGTTTTCCCTTGAGAACTGTCTGTTCATATCCTTAGATCTTTTATCAACAAGAGGATGGCTTTTAAATATATATATATTTGTTTAGTTTTCAACATTTGCTTTTTCAAGCTTTTGAATTTCAAATTTTTTCTCCCTTTTTTCCCACTCCCCAAGACAGGAAGCAATCTCATATAGGCTATACATGTACAATCATATTAAATATATTTCCACATTAGTCATACTGTGAAAGAAGAATCAGAACAAAAGGGAAAAACCATGAGAAAACCAACAAACAAATTAAGTGAAAAATAGTATGTTTCAATCTGCAGTCTAACTCAATTGTTCTTTCTCTGGATGTAGATAGCATTTTCTGTCATGAGTCTTTTGAATTGTCTTAGATCACTGTATTGCTGTGAAGAGCCAAATCTATCAAAATTGATCATCATACAATGTTGCTGTTACTATGTACAATGTTCTCCTGATTCTGTTCACTTCACTCAGCATCAGTTCATGTAAGTCTTTCCAGGTTTTTCTGAAATCCTCTGACTCATAATTTATAAAGCACAATAGCATTCCATTATATTCATATACCATGACTTGTTCAGCCATTTCCCAAATGATGACATCCCCTCAATTTCCAGTTCCTTACAAATAGAGCTGCTGTAGAGAATGGCTTTCTATCTTATAAGTTTGAATTATTTCCTTATCAGTCTTGTATTGAGATTTTTCATTAATTCTTTATCAGAGAAAATTGCTAAAAGATTTCCCCAATTGATTGTTCTCCTTTTAATGTTGGCCTTATTAGATTTGTTTGTGCAGAAAGGTTTAAATTTTATTTAATGCAATTATCCATTTTGTCTTATTCTTTCAATGTCTTGTTTGGCCATGATCTTTTCTCCTACGCATAGACCTGGTATGTATTTTTTTTTCCATTTTTCTCTAATTTTTTATGATGGGACATTTTATATCTAGGTCAGGTATTCACTTATATCATTGGGATGAGTGAGAGTGAAGGACAATTCCTAGACTGTGAGTCTGAGTGACTAGGAGGATGATAATCCCATTAACAGAAATAAGGAAGTTAGAAGGGAAAAATAGATTTACGAAAAATGGTGAGTTCAGTTTTGGAAATGTTTAATATGAGATACCAATGTAACATACATGTGGAGATGTTCACTAGGGAGATGGAGATATAGATATGGAGTTCAAAAGAAAAGCGAGGTCTGGTTATGTAGATTTGGTAATCATTTGCATAAGAATGATAATCAAAGTCATAGATGCTGTTGAGATCATTGAAAGAGAGGATATAGATAAAGAAAGAGAGAGAAAAGGAGAGAAAGATGGAGATGGAGTCTTAGGGAACATCTGCATATAGAGAAAGGACATTGATGATTATCCTGAAAAATAAACTGAGACAGACTGGTCAAACAGATAGGAATCCAGGTAGCCAATACAAAGTGGCTTTATGAAAATGTAGGGAAGAAAGATTATCCAAAAGTGGGGGGAGGGCAATAGTGTCAAACATTGTTCTCTTTTGTATCCACATACACTGTAATATCTTACACAGCCACTAATATGGGAGAGTGCATATCTACTCGTTCTCTGGACTGGTTTGAGTGCTCTAACTTGACCTCACACTGGCAGGTCTCAATTTCCAGAGAAGAACCACCACATCACAGTTACATTGAAATTTGCTCAGGATCTTAGGGGGTAAATCTGTTGAGGGGACATAGATATGCTCCTTATTCACTCACTATTTTAGTCCTTGAGCCTCCACTGGTAGACTACAATTTATTCAAACCAGCCATTCAAAATGGTGACACTTTTATGCCTTATGCATAACCATTTACTTAGCAATAAGGCAAAATAAATAGCAATAAAAATCATAGGTAATTATACAGGGTGTTCCTAAAATCTGGATGCATAGGCAAAAATGCATATTTTCAAGAAATGAAATTCAATTGGAAAATTAACAGGCCTTAGCCCCCTTGACTTCTTTTTCTGGGGTGTGGTAAAGGAGAAGGTGTGTTTAATGAAAATCACAGATGCAACACACTTAATTGAATGCATAAAGAGTGAATGTGCTAAAATTGATGGCAGTGTGGAGATATTGCATCATGTTCATGTGAATCTTGCAAAGTGCATCAGCCTTTGCATCACAAATGATGGAAATCATATTGAAGACGTTATATGTTAATATTCCAATTAAATAAAATGTTGAAATTTCATTCATTTCATTTCTTGAAAATATGCATTTTTGCCTATATGTCCACACTTTAGGAATACTCTGTATATTAGAGCAGATTCAGAAATAGTAAATATGTCACCATCTACACATAAACCTGGGTCACATTGGTCTGCAAATGCATGTAGTATCTTTAGAAGAGAATGAACA
Source organism: Phalanger gymnotis (assembly GCA_028646595.1). Lineage (NCBI taxonomy): Eukaryota > Metazoa > Chordata > Mammalia > Diprotodontia > Phalangeridae > Phalanger > Phalanger gymnotis. The sequence continues at coordinate 100,859,588 of CM053627.1, read as the reverse complement.
CGCACAGAAACATAGCAGGGAAGCACTCGAGGGAGGAAAACCTATGTACTCAGAATAACATACAAATTTTTAACTGGTGACTTTGGTGTCATTGGTCCATTTGAAACATTTGGGCCACACAAAGCAAATAGCTTGTCTGTTGGTCCTCACTGCTTTCCAGCTAGGCAAATACTTTTCTCTTCTGCCCTTGAACTGGTAAAGTATTTACAAGCTCTTTCAACTTTACCCTTTAAACGATACTGAAAAAGAGTCACACTATTGAACTGCATAACAGTTTCCTTTCAACTAGAGAACTTGAAAAAAAAATCATCCTTTTGTTCAATTTCAGGGTCCAATGAGATTGTCACCAACTGCCCACAGCAGAATAGCTCAGATTGGCTCTCCGAGCAAGGCAAATTAACCCAGTCAGTTTTTCACTCATCAAAGTATTGCGTGTGTGTAATTAGAACTCAGTATCTGTTCCCATACAGCAAAGCAACACTGAAGCCTTTAACCTTTGTGCCTTTCTCTCTCAAACTGTGTTTTTTCACGATCACATTTTATCCATTTCAACTTTTAAAAATTTCTTTCTTATCCCCTTTAAACAATCGAATTGTTCTCCTACAAATAAAGCCTCATCTTATATACTTTGCAAGGCGATTTTAGCTTTTATATTTATACCACAGTTCATTATCCCTCCCAAACTGCTCAATTCCCATCTGAAAACTATTTCTTTACAAACATATATTTTTACTAAACAGGTTTTTTTTCTATTCTTGTACCAAACTTCTCATCTATGAAAGATACAATATCCTACTTCTTTTGCCAATTGATTTAATTCTTTTACTTTATTCAAAAGTCCCCTTTTCTGCCTCTTTCTGCATTAAACTGCTTTGTATGAAAAGGCCATATCTTCAAAAGACATCTCACATTTGTAATTGAAAAAATACAGTTTAGTAGGAGCAACTAACCCAATGACTACATTGACAACAAGAACAATATTCAATTCCTGTGGTCTTCTATCTCTCTACTAAGAGGAAGTATGTTTCATCACCTCTTCTCCAGGGTCAAGACTGGTCATTACAATTAATCAAAGATTGTCTACATTTCAAGGTTTTGATTTTTAAAAGCATTTTTATAGTAATTATGCAAATTGTTCTCTCGGTTCTTCCTGTTTCACTCTACTTCAAATAATTTGGATCTTCTCAGCATAGACCAGTCTTTTGAATCTTTTCAAATATTCCTAGACTTGATGTGCCTTCCACAAGTAGAATATTGGTGGATTCTGCTTTGTAATACATTCTGTGACTTTTGGAGCTCATTTCAGTTTTCAATCAATTTGTACTTTATTGCACTTCTTTTTCCTTCACTTATTCTAAGTTGTTATAAACTCTTATATTTGCATAGTTTCTTCTATCAACCCAAACCTCCCAGAAATGCCCTAAACAAAATTCTCATCTTAAATTATTAGCTATTTAGGTTACTTTAATTTGGACTTCCTATTTATCAAAGATAGCAGCTTTGATATAGGATTATACTCCACTCGCCTTTCCTTCTTGGATCTTTCCTTTTCTTCCTTCTCTGTTTCTTTGAAACAGCTGTCTAAAATCTTTAATGATTTACCCAATACAATACTTTGAAGATCCTTGCAGCTTGTTGGCAACTGTTTTATCACATTTAAAATATTTATCCTTTTGGCTGGGAGACTTATTTGTTGTTCACACATTCATTGAAGTGGAAATTCTAACTTTTCAAAGTCTCTTCCCTTCTCAAATATCCATTTCTTGTGATCATATGAGTATCTTGAGGTTTTTCAGTTTAGCTTAGTTTTGGTTATATAACTCTGGGTCCATCTTATGTGCTTCTTAATTTTACAAAATTTTTTTCTGGTTTATGTGATTTTTCCCCCTGATCCTCCTGAAAAGTCAGCTATGATATTAATGTCCCTTAATCAGTAGTTTCTGTACTTCTGGGAGATTGTGCTATATTTTTTCCATATTGTAGACTTAAAATTCAATTTGCTTCTTCCTTGTAGCTGTCCAGTAGATTCTTTTATTATTGTATTTCACAGGCTGTTTTCCCCAGTTCTAGGGAATTTTCTGAAATACAATGCCCAAATTATTTTCTTTTTCTAAATTCTCTGGAACTTCAGAAATCTTATAGATTGCTCTGATGTAATCTTGGTTTGGTACTTGGAGCTAGGTGCTCTACATTTGTTTGAATAATTCAGTGATTTTCTAGTCTGTATTTCCAGTTTCTTTGCCTTATTTATGATTTCATTTTCTCTAGTGAGTTGCTGTTTTTTCTTTCTGTGAGTAAAAAAAGTTTTCTATTATATTCTTCCCATAGGTATTTTTCTTCATTATTTCTTTTATTTTCTAGCATTTTCTAATCATTGGTATACTTTGGTTGGTATCCTTATATGATATTTTACTTCATGCTCTCCTTTCGTTTGGATTTGTTAATCTCTTAGCATTTAGCAAGCTAATTTTTAACTTCTTTGAGTGTGCCATTTACCCATTTAAAGTCAGCTCTAGAATTTCTTGTGCGTTTTATTTTCATTTCCATTGTTTCTTCTTAACTGATTCATTTATGCTATAGCATTCATGGTCTTGAGGCTTTTCTTTTTTTCTTTTGGTTGATTTTTACGTTCTTGTATTTGTGTGAGTTTTAAAGCTTTTTTCTTCTTTGTTGGTGTTTCTATGTGTTTTGCCTGTGTGTGTGTGTGTGTGTGTGTGTGTGTGTGTGTGTGTGTGTGTGTGTGTGTGTGTGAGGGGGGGGTGGGAGAGAGAGAGAGAGAGAGAGAGAGAAAAGGAGAGAGAGCGAGTGAGCAGGGCATCGGGAGGGTGACTTCTCTCTCTAGGACCCTTAGACTCAAGGTCAGAGACTTTAAATTCCCTGGGGTCACAGTCACCCAAGTGTATAAGAAACCTGGTGGATTTGATAGGCAAGGTGTTCTGGTCAGAGCTCTTTTATTTGATGAAGCTAAGTCTTCCTTTGTGATTACCACTTCTGGTTTTTTTTTAATTTTTCCTTTTTTTTTTGAGAGGTGAATGAAGTAGAAGGATGAGAAGAGAAGAGGAAGGGGGAAAGAATTTTATTTTACTTATTCTCTTTTGGAGGGAGGGAAGGAAATCAATTCTGTTTTAAGATACTTCATAGATATCTCTTTGATAATATATTTTAGCTTTTTTCTTGGAATTGAAGTCAAACTCTTGAGTGTTCAGTTTGCAGACTCATCTTTCTTCCTTTTTTTTTTTTAAAAGGAGGGCAACATTTGCACTTTGTCAATAATATGGTGAAACCTCTCATTCTCTAGGATAAGTTAAAGATAACTGAAAATGATCAATGATCACATCCTCTAGGTTTTTCAGTACCTTGGGTATTGGGTTTAGTGGCTTGAACTCTTCAAGAACAGGGAGTTGCTCTTTTACTACACCCCTTCTTGTTGTGGATTTCAGTTTCCTATTGAAATTGATTAGGTGTTTAGCTTTACAGTTGCTCAGTTGACTGAAGGAATTAGTAATAAAAGATCTTGCTGTTTAATGTGTTGTTTTAAAGGCTCTCCTCCAACCAGAAGTTTCTTTTGCAAGTGTTAAAATCACACATGATGCCTTGATAAATATATCACTCATAACCCAGGGGAGTGGCTTCTTTTAAGTCTTAGGATATTTGTAAAGCTCTTAGCACAGGGACTGGTATATTGTAGGTACTTAATAACTGCTTATTTCCTTCCTTCTTCCTTGATACCAAAAAGAGAACAGTTCGACCTTTCTTACGCTCTCTGGCTCATTGTTCCTACCTCAAACTTTGGGGATATTTTCTTGAACAAAACTTAGGTATAATTTCTGTCTGGGGTCTCCCCAAATGGGATTAGGGGTGAGAGTCTTCTAGAAAGCTACTCACTACATACTATATGCTTTCTACTTTGCATCTGCTGCCCTGCCTGATTTCAACTGGGAAGATGTCCTAGTGCTAGATGCCACCTGGTGTCTCACCTCTGCCCCTTTCCTGCTCCCTTTTCCATATTGTCTCCTCATTTAGGTTTAAAGTTTATTGGGGTTAGGAACTGTCTTTATTTTGACTAATTGTATCCACAGTGCTTAGTATGGTGAATGGCATGTATAGGTGCTTATAATATTTATTGGATTGGATAGATTGGATATTACAAAGCTATTAGGTATAGGATAACTGTTTTTTCCACCACAGAAGAAATGTTTAAAACCCGGTCTTTAAAACCGTGCATTAATAAATTCTTAAAATATAAAACAAAAACCCATCACTCTTATTATTCTGAGTAAATGAATGAAAAGGCATTTATTAAGAGTTTACCATCTGCTAAGCACCATGCAAAGCTCTGGAAATAAAAAGAAAATAAAACAATAGCAACATTGAAGGTAGTGCCTGCCCCACAGTGTTTATATTTTAATCGGGGAGACTGTGTGTGTGTGTGTGTGTGTGTGTGTGTGTGTGTGTGTGTGTGTGTGTATTTATTTATTTATTTAGCAAATACATAGGGAAGTGATGGTCAGGGAAGGGCACTTTGGACCCCAAAATTGTAGGAATGATGAATAGGGAGAGTAGAATAATACACCTCATCCATGAATGGCAAAGTTGATTTGATCATGGTTGGTGGTCCCAGAAATATGGAGTAAGGGGCTGGGAATGAGAGAGAAAAGATACAACCATGGGGGCAAGATAGTTGCTGGAGGAGGCTTCAGTTATACCTAGTGCTGTGTTGGTAAATGTTTGGAAATCAGCTCTCCCAAAATAACATACTTTTAAGTTTAGTAGTCATTGTGAACATTTTATTTATTGCTTTTAAAAGTCTAGACCATCAACAAAACAATAAGTTAAGCTCTGTCTTGTAGCATCTGATGGTTTCTAATGTGTAAATGCTCACACTGAAAGTTTAACAACCAGATCTGCTGGTATAAGCTAGCACCAGCGTACCTTTGATTATACCTTAGTATGAATTTAATTCAATATTCTTTCTCCCAGTGATATTTTTATTTCAAAACCCTATCATTTAAACCTGAAGTCCCAAGTTTTGGGAACAAGAACTCACTATTTGACAAAAACTGCTGAGAAAACTAGAACACAGATACAGATCAACATCTTACACTGTATACCCAGATAAGATCAAAACTGGTATGTGATTTACACATAAAGGGTGATATCATAACGAAATTAGGAGAGCAAGAAAGGGTTTACCTCAGATCAATAGAGAAGGGAAGAATTTATGATCAAATGAGAGATAGAAAGCATTACTAGACATAAAATGGACAATTTTGATTACATTATATTAAAAACATTTTGCACGAACAAAACCAATGCAGCCAAAATTAGAAGGAAAGCAAGAAAACTGGGGGAAATTTTTTCATAGCAAGTATCTCTGATAAAGGCATCATTTCTCAAATATATAGAGAACTGAGTCAAATTTTTAAGAATCCAAATTTTTCCTCAATTGATAAATGGTCAAATGATATTAAACAGGCAGTTTTCAGATAAAGAAATCAAAGCCATTTATAGTCATATAAAATGCACTAAATCACTATTGATTAGAGAAATACAAATTTAAACAATTGTAAGGTACCACTTCCACACCTATCAGCTTGGCTAATATGACACAAAAGGAAAATTATAAATGTTGGAGAGAATGTAGGAAAATTAGGCCACTAGTTCACTCTTGGTGGAGTTGTAAATTGATCCAATGATTCTGGAAGGTAATTTGGAACTATGCCCAAAGGCAACCAAACTGTGCATGCCCTTTGATCCAGTAATACTTCTAGATTTGTATCTCCAGGAGATAAAAAAACAAAGGGGTGAAAGACCTATTTGTACAAAAATATAGCTCTTTTTGTAGTGGCAAAGAATTGGGAACTGGGAGGATGTCTATCAATTGGGAAATGGATGAACAAGTTGTGGTATGTAATTGTTGCATGAATATTACTGTGCTGTAAGAAATGATGAACAGGCTGATTTCAGAAAGACTTTGAAAGATGTATCTGAAGGGATACAAAGAGAACTGAGCAGATGAACCAGGAGAACATCATACCCAGTAACAGCAATGCTATAGGATGATCAATTGTGATTGATAGCTATTCTCAGCAGTACAGGGATCCCAAACAATTCCAAAGAACCATGATGAAAAGGGCAATCTACCTTCAGAGAAAGAATGGAAGAGTCTAAATGTAGATAGAAAAATACTATTTTTCATTTTCTGTATTTCTTTTCATTTTTTTCTCTGGGTCTGTATTCTTTCATAACATTACTAATATGGCAATATGTTTCACATGATTGAACATATATAATCTATATCAAATTACTTGTTGTCTCAGGAAAGGGAGAAGTTGTGGGGGAGAGAGAATTTAGAACTCAAAAAAAATTTTAAATGGATGTTAAAAATTATATTTACATGTGGGTGGGAAAAAATAATTTTTTTAAAAAAACCCTATCACTGATTGTATTACTAGACTTTCATTCATATTAAAAGAGGTTTGTGCATGAGGAAGCAATTGGGGAGGTGTTTCCTAGGCATGGGAGGGTCCTGCCACTGAAATTATACTGCATTGATAATTTCCTATTTACTTTTATGTAAAGCTAGCCCTGCCTTTTATTATCTTTCTAGAATGACTTTATTTTGTTGGCGAATGGGTCTAAGAATTTCCTCTCTTTGTCCCATGGTGGATGTGAAATTAACTACATTATCTCAGAGCTTAATTTATAAAATTTTCTCATTTACATGTTTCTCAGCATCTTAAATAGGTGTGTGTGTGTGTGTGTGTGTGTGTGTGTGTGTGTGTGTGTGTTTACGACATTAATACAGTGGCTTCCCTCTGAACTCTGAGAGTCCTCCCCAAGAAGCAGGAGATGCCAATGGAGCACTGAAGCAGGGCCTTCCCAAAGGCAAGAGGCTGCCACTCTCTCTTGCTCTTGGTTATGAGAATTGTTCAAGTGAATAAAATGAAATTAAGAGCAGAGCAGATGAAATTCAAAGTGTCCCTTGGCCATTCCCCATCTCACTCTCCAACTTTCTTGCAGCTGACATTCCATTCTCCGATCTTATTTCATTTCCTTTGGCAAAGGCAGACAGGAGTTTTTTTCCTTCCCTCATCTCTGTGTAGGCAGTGGCACATTAACTGATGCTATCATGTCTCTGACTGCCAAAATATAACACTAATAACACTGTGTGCTCTCTGAACATAACACTCCTACTGTAATATCTTCCCTTGACAGACATAATTACTTGAATCATCCATGGGGGCCTCCTAATGAAACTTTCAGTGTTTGCTGTTGCTTTTGTTTCATTTAATTAGCTGTCTGCATGAGTGGTGCGGGAAAGACAGTTGTGCTTCCCATACAGAAAGAGGAAAATGTCAATTTGTTTCTAGGGAAATTATGAATTTGGATGTGCCTAAACTTGAGAAAGCATAGTTCAATCTGATGGTCTAAACCCCCAATATGGAGCCTCCAGGTGATAAAGCCAGAATTGTATAAGCCTGTCCTCCCTGGGTTGATGTGGTGTGGTTAACCACAATGAGTTGTACAGAGCACGGAACAATAACTCGAGATCAATGTCAACTCTAGCACAGTCCAGATTAAACCTAGGGGAAGTCAAATCTTGTGGTCAATAGATCTGAGGTTTTTAAATTGTTTTTAAATTAGCTCTTTGTGGTGACCAGGTAGTTTTTGTGCTCCCCAGACATCACCCACTATGCTTTGGATTACTCAACAGAGACTTAGAACAAATTCAGCCTTTTCAGAATAGTCAAGATCAGGAATGAGCTGGAGTTTGTTTGTCACACATTAATCTGAAAAACCTGATAAAAAGGAAAGAGCTACACCCAGGGGTGCTGTGAGATTTAAATGAGATGAAGATGTAAAGCAGACCTTAAAGTGCTATATAAGTATCAGCTATTATTGTTACTGTTACTTGCCTCCAGTTGCCTGGTCTTCAATCTAGTGATTAGTTAATTTTCTGTGCCTTCTGTTGTACTCCTGCTGAGTACAAGGAATGGTTATAGAGCAATTCAGAGGTGTGGAAGTAATGTTTAACAACTGAGCTCCCTGGGAGAAAATGTATACACGTACACTTTTAAATTTAATCTGCATTATTAGCACTTGTGTGTTTGTGTGTCTAGACAATTAACGAAACAATAAAGTGAGCTCTGATTTGTAGCTATTGCTAATTTCAGAGGTGTGACTATTCCCACTGAAAATTTACCAAGTAGTGCTCACCAGTTTAACATATCAGCTCCCTAGTTGGAAATGATTCCGGCATACTGCTGCCTATACCAACTTATAAAGTTCACAGATGGAGTCAGACCAGCTTCCAACTGAGCAGGACAGTTACTCGAGTCTAAGTTCTAACAAAAGATGTTTTCCTCTCTCTCTCTCTCTCTCTCTCTCTATCACCTTTGAGGAGCTTGCATTATGGAAGACTGTCAGTGGTGAATAAACATTTATTAAGCAATAACCACATGTCAGGTTTCGTGCTAAGCATTTGGCATACAAATAGGAAAAAAAGCAGTCCTTGACCTACAAGGATCTTACAATCTAGTGGGGGTGGGAGAGAAGGCAACACAGAAAAGGAAATTGAAAAGGGAGATAGGTGAAGGTACGTGACTAGGGGGCAGAAGTCCCAGATGTCCCAGAGTAGTGCAGCCAGGTTAGAAATGAGGAGATACTCTGAGCTGAGCTTCCTCATTTATTTAGAATGTTTTGACATTCATGGCTCCACTCTTCGATCAGACCATCAGAGAGTGGTGATGATGTACAGTATCAAGGCTGATGTTATCTTGCAGGAAGATGAGATTTTCTCAGTAATGAGCTTCTTGCATGCATTACGGAGAAGTTAGAGATGTCCCAGAGTAGTGCAACCAGGCGACAGATGAGGAAGACTATGCTCTAGGAGTCCTTACATGTTGGGCTGGTTTAATATTTTGACACTGAATTAGCTTTCCTCTTCTCGAACTCTCCTTAATAATGGCTGTCATTTATATCATGCTTAAATATTTTATTTTTATTGATATTTTATTTTTTCAAATTACATGTTAAAACAACTTTTAAACTTTGTTATTTAGAATTTTAAGTTCCAAATTCTCTCCCTCCCTCCCCCCCCAGTCCCCTGTCTCAGGAGACAGTAAGCAATTAGATATAGGTTATATATTAGCAGTCATGCAAAACATATTTCCGCATCAGTCATGTTGCAAAAGAAAGCAGACATCCTCAACCCTGCAAAAGAAAGAAAAAAATAGTGTTTTTAAGAGATGCTTCAATCTGCATTCAGACTCCCTCAGTTCTTTCCCTAGAGGTGGTCAGCATTTTTCATCATAAGTCCTTCAGAATTTTCTTGGATCATTGTATTGCTGAGAACAGCTAAATTATTTGTAGTTGATCATTGTATAATTTTGCTATTACTGTGTGCAGTGTTCTCCTGGTTCTGCTCACTTCACTTTGCATCTGTTCGTGTGAATTTTTCCAGGTTTTTCTGAAAGCATCTGGCTCGTTTTTTTTAATAGCATAATAGTATTCCAGCACAATAGCATTCCATCACAATCATATACCATAATTTGTTCAGCCATTCTCTAGTTGATGTATATCCCCTCAATTTCCAATTCTTTGTCACCACAAAAAGAGCTGCTATAAATATTTTTGTATATATAAGTCTTTCCTCCCTTTTCTTTGATTTCTTTGGGATACAGACCCTAGTAGTGGTATTACTGGGACAAAGGATAGTCACAGTTTTTATAGCCTTTTGGGCATAGTTCCAAATTTCTCTCTAGAATGTTTGGATAAGTTCACAGCTTCACTCACTGTGTATTAATGTCCCATTTTTTCAACATCCCTCCAACATTGGTCATTTTCCTTTTCTCTCATATTAGCCAATCTGATCAGTGTGAGGTGATACCTTAGAGTTGTTTTAATTTGCATTTCTCTAATCAGTAATAATATAGAGAATTTTTTCTTATCATTATAGACAGGTTTGATTACTTTGTCTGAAAACTATCCATTCATTTCCTTCAACCATTTAATAATTGGGGGATGACTTGTATGCTTATAAAATTGACCGAGTTCTATCTTTGTTTGAGAAATTATACCTTTATTAGAGAAACTTATTGTAACCTTTTTAATTTAATGTAATCAAAATTATCCATCTTATATCCCATAATGCCCCCTATCTCTTGTTTGATCTTAAAGTCTTCCCTTATCCATAGATCAGATAGGTGAAGCATTCCATACTCCCCTAATTTACTTATGGTATCACCCTTTATGTCTAAAAGTATGTATTCATTTTGATGTTCTTTTGGTAAGTGTAAGATGTTGGTTTATGCCAAGTTTCTACCAAACTATTTTCCAATTTTCCCAGCAACTTTTGTCAAATAGAGAGTTCTCGTCCCAAAAGCTTGGATCTTTGGGCTTTTCAAACACTAGATTACTACGGTCATCTACTATTGTGTATTGTATATCCAATCTATTCCCCTAATCCACCACCCTATTAATCCACCACTAGATTGTTTTGATAATTACCACTTTATTGAGATCTAGTACAGCTAGCCACCTTCCTTCACATTTTTTTTATTCCCTTGATGTTTTTGATGTTTTGTTCTTCTAGATCAGGGCAGTCCAAAATATGGCCCATGGGCTGCATGTGGCCTGCAGTGTGATTTTATGTGGCCCACCTGTGGGGTTTAATTTTCGTGAGCGAAAAAATAAAATAATAATTTGCATGGAATGCGTATTAGATTTTTTTTAGTTCCATCACTAATAAATAATCTCATTGATGTTAATTTTCTTTGGTGTTTTTAAGCAGTATTGTGGATGGAACATATAGCACAGAATTTTCAATCAATCTGTGGGATGCAGATGCAGACTAGTCAGTATGCCCCTACCTTAATACTGTTGTGTTGTCACTTTGTTGTTTTGTGTTTGCTTTCGTGCTTTGCACCTTTGCCTGGCATATTGTTGACGTGCTTTCCCCCACTTTCTATTAGTGAACTGTATTTTTTATTCTGCGTGCGGTCCTCGAATAATTATTTTATTTTAATGAGGCCCTAAGAGAACTTAAGGTTGGACAGCCCCATTCTGGATGAATCTTGTTACTATGTTTTTCCAGCTCTATAAAATAAGTTTTTGGTAGTTTTATATGGCACCGAGTAAGTTAATTTAGGTAGAATTGTCACCTTTATTATATTGTCTTAGCCTCCCCATGAGCAATTAATATTTTGTCGGGTGTTTAGATCTGATTTTATTTTTGTGAAAAGTGTTTTGTAATTGTGTTCGTATAATTCCTAGGTTTGCCTTGGCAGGTAGACTCCTAAGTATTTTATATTGTTTGCAGTTATATTAAATGGAATTTCTTTTTCTATGTCTTGCTGCTGGGTTTTGTTAGTAATATATGATTTATGCATATTTGTTTTATATCCTGCATGATTTATGTGTATTTGTTTTATATCCTGCAACTTTGCTGAAGTTGTTAATTATTTCAACTAGTTTTTTAGTTGATTCTCTAAGTATCCCATTGTGTTGTCTGCAAAGAGTAATGGTTTTGTTTCCTAGTAGCCTATTCTAGTTCTTTCAATTTCTTTTTCTTCTCTTATTGCTATAGCTAGCATTTCTAGGACAATATTGAATAATAATGGTGACAATGGACATCCTTTCTTCACCCCTGATCTTATTGGGAAAGCTACCAGCTTAACCCCATTAGAGATAATGCTTGCTGATGGTTTTAGATAGATACTATTTATCATTTTAAGGAAAGTCCATTTATTCCTATGCTTTTTATTATTCTTAATAGAAATAAATGTATTTTTTCAAAAGCTTTTCTGTATCTATAGAGATAACCATACGATTTTTGTTGTCTGTTTTTGATGTGGTCAATTTTATAATAGTTTTCCTAATATTGAACCACCCTCACATTCCTGGTATAAATGCTATCTATAATAGGTCATAGTATATCATCCTTGGGATATATTACTGTAATTTCTTCGCTAATGTTTTATGTAAAATTTTTTGCGTCATTATTTGTTAGGGAAATTGGTTTGTAGTTTTCTTTCCCTGTTTTAGCTCTTTCAGATTTAGGTATCAACACCTATATTTGTATCATAAAAGGAATTTGGTAGGATGACTTCTTTGCCTATTTTTCCAAATAGTTTATATTGGAATTAGTTGTTCTTTAAATATTTGGTAGAATTCACTTCTGAATCCACCTGGTCCTGGGAATTTTTTTTTTCCTTAGGGAGTTCCTTTATGGCTTGGTCAGTTTCTTTGTTTAAGGTAGGAATATTTAAGCTTTCTGTTTTCTATTCTGTTAATCTGGGCAATTTATATTTTTGTAAATATTCATTTATTTTGCTAAGATTGTTAGACTTTTTGGTATATAATTGGGCAAAATAACTCCTAATATTTTTTTATTTCGTCTTCATTGGTAGTGAATACAATCTTTTCATTTTTTCACTGGTAATTTAATTTTTTTCTTTTTTAAAAATCAAATTATCCAATGATTTTTCTATTTTATTGTTTTCTTAATAAAATCAGTTCCTAGTTTTATTTATTAGTTCAATGGTTTTCTTACTTTCAGTTTTGTTAATCTTTCCTTTGATTTTCAGAATTTCCAATTTGGCATTTAATTGGAGATTTTTAAGTTGTTCTTTTTTGAGTTTTTTTTTTAGTTGCCCAATTCATTGATTTGCTCTTGCTTTATTTTATTGATATAAACTTTTAGAGATAGCAATCTTCCCATAAGTACCGCTTTGGCTGCATCCCCAAAATTTTGGTATGTTGTCTCATTGTTGTCTTTCTTTTAAATGAAATTATTGATTCTATGATTTATTTTTGACCCACTCATTCATTACAATCAGGTTATTTGATTTCCAATTAGTATCTGTATCTCCACAGCTCTCAATTTAATGTAATTTTATCATATTATAAAATCAAAAGGATATGTTTAATATTTCTTCTTTTCTGAATTTAGTTGTGAGGTCGTTATAATCTTATATGTAGTCAGTTCTTATGTAGGTGTCATACATTGCTGAGAAAAAGATATATTCCTTTCGATTCCTGTTCAATTTTCCCCATCACATTTAACTTTTCTAAAATCGTATTTATCTCCTTAACTTCTTTCTTGTTTATTTTGTTGTTAGAGTTATCTAGTTCTGAGAGAGTAATGTTGAAGTCCTCCACTAATATGGTTACTCTCTATTTCCTCCAGTAACTCTCTTAACTTCTCCTTTAAGAATTTGGATGGTGTGCCATTAGGTGCATATACATATATATGTATTTAGCATTGATATTTCTTCTTTGTCTATGGTACCTTTTAGCAAAGTATAGTTTACCTCTTTATCTCTTTGAATTAAGCGTAGTCTTGGTTTTTCTGTGTCTGAGATCATGATTGCTACCCCTGCTTTTTTTTTTTTTTACTCCAGCTGAAGGGTAATAGATTTTGCTTTAGCTTCTTACCTTTACTCTGTGTCTCTCTTTACTTCAAGTCTGTTTCTTGTAAACAACAAATTGCCATATTCTGGTTTTTAATCCATTTTGCTATACATTTCCATTTTATGGATGACTTCATCCCACTCAGTTCACAGTTATAATTCACAGTTATGATTACTAACTGTGCATTTCCTTTAATCCTGTTTCTCCCCCACCATTTATCCTTCTCTCTTTCTTTTTTCACCCTGTCCCTCCTCAAAAGTGTTTTGCTTCTGTTCACTAACTCCCCCAATCCACCCTCCTTTCTGTCACTCCCCTCCTTCTAGTATTCCCTTCCTGTCCTAATTCCCAGTAGGGGAAGATAGATTTTTATACACAAATGAGTGTGTATGTTATTTCCTCTTTGAATCAATTCTGATAAAACTAAGGTTCAAGCATTGCCCCTCCCCTCATCTTCCTTTCCACTGTAAAAACTCTTCCTTTCATGCCTCTTTTATGTGAGATAATTTACCCCATTCTACCTCTACCTTCCCCCTTCTTCCAGTGCATCCCTCCTTCTCATCCTATAATTTTACTTTTTTTGAATCATCCCATCATAGTCCAGTCACTCCTATACCCTCTGTTTATGTATACTCCTTCTAACAGCCTTAATGATGATAAAGTTCTTAAGAGTTGTAAGTATCATCTTCTCACATAGGAATGTAGACAGTTTAACCATTTTGAATCTTTAATGAATTCCTCTTTCATGTTTATTTTTTATGCTTCTCTTGAATTTTGTATTTCAAAGTCAACTTTTCTATTCCACTCTAGACTTTTCATCAGGAATGCCTGAAAGTCCTCTGTTTCATTGAATGTCCATTTTTCCCCCTGAAGGATTATATTCAATTTTTCTGGGTAGGTGATTCTTGGTTGTAATCTTACCTCTTTTGTGCTTCAGAATATAACATTCCAAGCCCTCATATTCTTTAATGTAGAAGCTGCTAAATCTTGTGTTACGCTAACTGTGGCTCCATGATATTTGAATTGTTTCTTTCTGGATGTTTGCAATATTTTTCACTTTGACATGGGAGCTCTGAAATTTGGCTATAATATTCCTGGGAATTTTCATTTTGGGATCTCTTTCAGCATGCTTTAAGATTTTCAAATTATTTTACATACGTAAGTGCAGGTGCATTAATCTTCACTACATCTCTACAAGATAGATGATATTATTAACCCCATTTAACAGATTAGGAAAACTAAAGGTCAGAGAGATTAAATGGCTTGCCAAGAGTCACACTGCACCTTATCAAACAGCATTGTAAGCTGCTATTTCCTCTGGGTAAAATAATATTAATTTATATCACTCTTTAAGCAGGGATATGTTGGTAAATAATTAGCAACCAGCTTTCTGAAAATGCATCTCACAATTTAAAATTTATTCTTCATTAACATTTTCTCTATTCCTTTCTTGCCTAGACAATTAACAAAACAATAAATCAAACCCCCATTTGTAGCATTTGCTGAATTCCAAGGTGTAAATGGTCAAACTGAAAATTTAATAGCAAGCTGGCTCTAGCATACCTCTGTCTTTCAGAACTATTAAACACTTTACATATTCTCATTTTCCCTTCACAATAACCTTTTGAAGTATATAGTACCCCCCAAAAATATCAGGAATAGTTATGAGTTATTCCATTGACCTACACCCATAGCTTGGAGCTCCCTATGGTGGAGGACAGGAATGAGAATGTCTATCTGAGGTTCAAGGTACTCTAGGCATTTGCCCTCCTAAATCTATAGCTCATGAGCCCCATTGGTGTGACTGTTTTATCTATAGTCAGCCATAGGATAGAATCAGCTTAAAGGAGAGGTACTTAACCAAATGACTATGACCTTTCTAAAACTCACACACATACACACATACATGTATATGTATATGTATATATATATATGTATACATATACATGTATAACTAGTTTAGTGTAATGGGTTTTCTTTGTAATCTATTCCTATGTATTTTATTTTATGCATTTAAAAACATTCTGGGAATGGATCCACAGGCTTAACCAGAGTATCAAAGGGTTCCATGTAGCAAAAAAGTTAAGACTCTCTGGCTTAAAGCAAAGACATTTACTAAATTGTCACATTAAGAACAGCAGCAACAAAACATTCCCCCTGTAACCTGGAGCACATACTTTCAAAACATATGCCATGTGTGTGGGAAGAGTGCATGGCCATAGAATTTATAGGTAGAGAGAGAAAGGGATAAAGAACCATGAGTCCAAGGTATGGCATCATAGCTGAGAAGTAACGCCCTCCGTTGATGATGCAAGGCCACTGGTGTCCTCCTACTGCTCTTAGCCTTATTCTCACTGTTTCTGCTGTATGCCCCTTCACTGCTTAGTCATAGTCCTCATTGCTTCCAGCTTTTGGCTTTGCCATACCTGGCCTAATAACAGTGATGTCAAACTCAAATAGAAATGGGGACACTAAACCATGTATACATTTCCCTACAGGCTTCATATTGACTAAGAAAAACACACATTGTCATTTTCTACGTCGTCTTGTATTTTTATTTATTAAATATTTCCCAGTTATGTTTTCATCCGATTCAGGCAGCATTCAGGAGCATTGCTAACCACTTGGTGGCATGTTTGACACCCCTGGCCTAAGATATGTCTCTGGTTTGTTCTGGAAAGATACAGAACTTTTATTGTAGGCTCAGTAGTCATCTCCTTGGTCCTGTTCTCTTGGAATCTCAGACAGACGTTTTTGTCTCCTCTAATAACACACCTCGCCTCCATTGCTGGGTACAGTGTCTCCTACAGTCATCTATGCCTGCTGCAAGATGCAATTGCTGATTAGCGAAGATATTGGAAATCTCCCACCTACCACCCACCCCACCCCACCCACCCCCGCCTTGCTTACTACACTCTCCTTTACTAGAGCTGAGTATAACTTTAAAGATGACCAGAGGTGTGGTTGATCCTTCATCCATCCAATCCCCAGAAGTTGTCCCTTGGTAGTCCTCAAATGGCCAAAGCCCCATAATCCTACCAAGTTTATTGAGGAATTTCTTCATGTTTTGTTGTCAGGTTGGAGGAAAGCAAGATGATCAGAGGTCGATCAACCTCCTTTATTATCTCTATACTGTATTATAGATGAGAAAAAGGGAAGTTAAATAACTTGGCCAGTGTCATAGCTAATAAATGACAGATCCAGGAATCAAGCCCAGGTTTCTCTATGAAAAAAATCCAGTGTCCTTTTCATGATACCATGATGGCTCTTTATAGTATAAAGGTAGCAGTATGACTGAATTCCTCTGCCCTATTTCTATTTCCGGAAGATGGAAGCTTTGGAGCATGTTATCACTCACCATCTGTCCACACTCCACTGAAATGACAAGAAATGATTGGAGGTAATAGGTTACCCTTGGTTTGGGCTTTTAAACTCCCTCTTCCACTCTGTGCTCCATCTACTGATTGGCAACAATGAGTGCCTGCAATCACACAGGCCCAGATGACCTCTGAGAGACTTGTGAAGGAACAGGGCCGCGGGCAAACTCTTCCTAAGGAAGTCACACCACTGGCTTTGAATGGTAAGCCTCCCATGGATTCCGAGTGAGCCCATTGTGATGATGAAAATCTTTTCTTGATTATTTTTCCTATTTTCCTCTTTTTTGTCTTTCTATTAATCATCCTCTAGCATTTGGGAGACATGCTCTGTCTAATGATTCTAGTCATTATTCAAATGCCTCGTACCTAGGGTTCATTTAATTATCTTAAACTAATTTGCAAATGTTACCTGGTGGAGAGTGGTTGTGTCCTCATTTTTCAAACAGAGGAACCAAAGCACAAGAGGCTAAATAACCTGCCAGAGAAAATGTTCTAAGTCGGTTGTGAAGACAGAAAGAGAATTCAGAGCCCTTGGCCAGATCTAGGCCCTTATCTTTCCAAGTCTGTGCTGCTCCTGAGAAAAAAACTGGAATTTGGTTTTAGGACAAACTTTTGGAGTCTTAAGAGATCAGAATGTTAGAGATCTTTTGGTTTTATTTATGTTTTCTCATTTTCCTTTTAATATTTATTAAGTATTAATGGAAGAAGCTGGGTAGTCCAGTGGATAGAACACTAGCCTTGGAATCAGGAAGACCCAAGTTCAAATGTAACCTCAGACACTTACTAGCTGTGTGACTTTGGCTAAATCACTTAACCTCTGTCTATCTTATTTTTCTCATCTGCAAAATAAGGATATTAAAAGCACCTACCTCCCAGGGCAGTTGTGAAAACTCAAATGAGATATTTGTAAAGTGCTTCGCAAAACTTAAAGTGCTTTGTAAATATCAGCCATTGCTATTATTATCACCGATAGCTACTTTGTATGGTCCATCCCTGACAATTCCAAGTATGAGAAATGGGCCTCGATACCTACCTGACCACCCAGTGGTGCTGCCAATACAGAGAAGGTTCTATTCACCTGACATCATTAGCAGGGCTGCTTTAATCTGTTATGATTCTCCTTGGATCCTTCTCTTGTGGTTAGCATATTTCCTATTATTCTCCTAATTCTAGTGATACTGAATCCCTGACTGTTTAAAAGAAAACCACCCTTTTCTCCTGGCCCCGTTGCCCATTCTCTTACCCTCATCCAACTAAACCCTACTTTGCCAACGTCCATTCCAGCTCCTCTTGCCTTTTCTATCAGTCACTTTGGAATACCCATTCCATAATTAACAAAATTCTCTTTGTTTTAGACCTCTTCCTCTCATGTTCCTTCCATTTTTTGACCCTCAGAAAGACTCAGAAAGTGTCCATATGACACTACATTCCTGGTCATGCTTTCCAGTCCTGGTGGCAAGGACCCTTACAGATGAGCACCTTTCTTCATACTTTGCCAGGAAAATCGAAGTCATTCTACTTAAGCTCCTTCTTCCTTTCTTTTCTGCATCTTAAAACCCCTTGGTTGTTTTTGTTCAGTTAAGTTGTATATGACTTTTCCTGTGGACCATATTGCTCATAGATTGTTAATTTTTTTTTTTTTTGGCAAAGATACTGGAGTGGTTTGCCATTTTTTTCTCCAGTGGATTAAAGCAAAGAGAGGTTAAGTGACTTGCCCAGGGTCACACCAACAGTAATTGTCTGAGGATGGATTTGAGCTTGGGTCTCCCTGACTCCAGGCTCAGTACACTATCCACTGAGCCATTTCATTGCCCATAATCCCCTATTTTCTCTTCTTTATTCCAGAGTCCGATGAAGAGGTAGCCCTTTTTCTTAACAAGACCCAGCTTTCTCCTTGTACTCTTGCTCTCATCACCTCCCACTTTCTCCAGCAGATTGTTCCCCATGTCATTTTCCCTTTCTTTCTAATTTTTAGTGGTTCCCTAACAACTCTTGCCTCCCTATCTTCCTATAAATATGTGCAAGTATCCTCTATTCTTAAAAAAAGCCCTCACTAGACCCTCCCAACCTCACAAACTATCCATTTTTATTTCTCTTCTCTTTCTCAAACTCCCAGAAAAAGCCATTTCTACTCATTGCCCATTCTTCCTCTTCTTTCATTCACTTAACCCTTTGCAATCCAGCTTCCTCTTTCATCTCTCAGCTGAAACTTCTCTCTTCCAAATTACTAATGATATTTTAACTGCCAAATTTAATGACCTTTCCTTAGTCCTCATCCTTGACTTCTATGCCGCATTTCACACTTTTGCACACCCTCTATTCCTGGATATTCTCTCTCCTTGGGAGTTTTCCTGATTCCCCACCCACCCGTGTGAACTTTCCTTCATGGTTTCCTTTGCTGATTGATCATCTATCTGCCTTTGATCCAGTAGCCTTCTTAACACGCTTGGGAATACCTCCCTGCGCTGATTTTCAGGTTCTCCTCTGAACCTCCATTTGAGGAAGCAACCACACAAATCATTCTCAGTTGAAACCCAGACCACCCCCAACTCCTCAGACTACTTCTAAACAGGCTGAGGCAGACTCTTACAGCAGCATTTGGTGGTAGTCAGAGCCCGGGTTGAAGAGTGGAAACTGGTATGTGTACTGGCAAAAAAAAAAAATAGTAGGATTACTATAGCCCTTTGCTTACTGAAATATTGAACTGACTGACCTCTCCACATTACAACACCCAGTAGCTATTGTATATTTCCTTTCCAGGAATGGCTTGGAGGACTGAAGCCCAGCTCAGGACACTGAGCATAATCAATCGGTGGACAATCCTTATTTCTACCTCCACAACAATTCTCACATTCCTTCCCTACCTCCTCCATTTTCTTCACTACTCACATAGCCACTCCAGCCTAGTTCAGGCCCTTATTACCTCTCACCTGGACTATTGCAGTGGCCTCCCTGCTCTAGTCTCTCTCAACTCCAATCTGCTCTCCACACAAACTGTGGAGTGATTTTACTAAATTGCAGATCTGGCCATGTCACTCCCCTGCTCAGTAAATACCACTGTCTACTCTTGTAATCTCTCAGATCAAATATAAACTCTGCTGTTCAGTATTTGAAGCCTTTACAACCTGGGCACAATGTATCCTATGGTCATGCACTTTCCAGCTTTTTAGCACGTGTTCTCCTTCATGCAAAATGTCATTCTTACTAGTTTTTATCAAAAGCACTCCCACTCACCCCTTTGTGCCATTCTATCAACTGACCCTTTGCCTGGATGCATAACCTTCTCACTCTTTCAATCTCTATTCTCCTTCAAGCCTCTGTTTAAGTGTCACCTTTGACATGAAGTCTTTCCTCATCCCCAAAGCTCCTAGTGCAAGGATGGGGAACCTTCGGTCTTGAGGTCACATGTGGCCCTCTAGGTCCTCATGTACGGTGCTTTGACTGAATCCAAACTCCATAGAACAAATCCCCTTAATAAAAGGATTTGTTCTGTAAAACTTGTACTCAGTCTAAAGGCAACACTCAAGGACCTAGAGGGCCACATATGGCCTCAAGGCTGAAGGTTCCCCACCCCGATCAGCTAGTGTATTCCTCCCCAAATTATCTTATATGCATTTTGTACATAATTAATTTCATATATAGACTTGTTGCCTCCCCACTAGAGCATGAGTCTCCTAAGGACAGGGATGCTTTTACTTTGGTCTTTGTATCCCCAATACCTATTTGATACCTCAAACACTGTGGGCAGTCAGTTGATAAGCATTTATTAAGTGCCTACCAAGTGCCAGGCACTGTACTAGGCACTAGGGACAAAAAAGAGGCAAAAGACAGTCTTTGTCCCCAGGAGCTTCCAATCTAAATTTTTTTCTTCTTCAGTCATGTCTGACTCTTTGTGTTCCTATTTGGGGTTTTCTTGGCAAAGACACTACAGTGGTTTGCCATTTCCTTCTCTAGCTCATTTTATAGAAGAGGAAACTGAGGCAAACAAGGTTAAATGACTTGTCCAGGGTCACACAGCTAGTAAGTGTCTGAGGGCAGATTTGAATTCAGGAAGATGAGTCTTCCTGACTTCAGGCTTGGCACTCTATCCACTGTGCCACGTAGCTGCCCCCAATCTAAATAATATACACTTAATAAATTACAATAACAATGAATAGATGCTTGCTTGATATGCAACGTGCCATGTTAAAGTCTCCCTCAAAATTAAAATCGAATTAAAGAAAGAAGACATATACATGAAATAAAATAACTTCCAGTGCAAGACTACATGCTAAGTAGCCATTGAATAGCAGGGCACAGACAATAAACACGGGAATTCAGAAGACAGCTGTAGTGGGTTTCACAGATGAGACATTCTGTAATCTTGAAAAGAAAAGATTAGATTTGGATAGGAACACATAATTTTATTAGTAAATCTGTAACCAAGATCCTTTTTGCTTCAGGGTCAATGAAAAAATTAATCCACAAATGTTTGCTAAGCTCCTTCAAGTAAATAACTGGATTAGGCACAGGGAGGAGTTTAGCTAAGTTAAAATGTCCCTGCTCTCAAGGTTTTGACGTTATAGGAAACAAAGGAGAGAATTACTTCCCTACCCACCACCTTTAAATTGGGAGAAGTCTTCCATCACTGTGGTTTATTTTTGCAGATTTTCATTAGAGATTGAGCATTTCCTTTTCTTTCTTGTTTTTGTCCTATTGTGACCCAGTCCCAGTGGACTAGAGTTTTTCTCTCTAATGATTAAGCTGTCATTCTGAAACTGATTTTCTTCCTGTTCCTTGTTTTTCAGCCCAGAAGGCAGTTCGGTCTAGTAGTTGATAAAAGCAATGGCCCAGAGCTCTGAAGTCTGTGAGATCTAATCCTAGCTCAGCCACAGACTCACTGGATGACTCAGAGAAAACCATTGATTTTTTTTTTTTTCTGTTTCTGCTTAGTCTCCTCATAGGATTGACATTCCTGGTCTCATAGAAAGCAGGAGTCTAACTAGAGATAGAAACACTCTCCAAATTAAAACTGGGGTTACATATTGCAGTGTTATTTGCTTGCTTGAATGTTCTCTCTTTCACATGTTAATTTTTTTAAATAATAGGACTCTTCCCTCTTGGGGAAAATAAAACCCCAATATCCCACTATATTCTGCTAATAGCCACCTCACCCTACCTTCTCTGGCTTACTATGTGTTTCAAAGGACATAGTTTCAGCAGCCAGGCTGGAAATAACGTTGTTTGTGATAAAGGACAGGCTACTTAGTGAAACATCTGAGCTCTCATCTCGTTTAATTGACTGCTCTGTGCCTAATGTTTTGGCATCCACCATGAACAGGAAAAGGGTGAGCCAAGCCATGTATCAACACCATGCCTCACTTGGATTTATAGTATGCACCTGTTTTTCTGTTTTGAGAAACCATGTCATCATGGGAGGGGGAAAGACAGGGCTGTGGGCCACTGCCCTACAGATGTTTCTCTGATACAGGAAGAAAGGGCAGACAGAGAGCAACTGGTTGATAGACTGATATCTGCAGGTGAAATCTTCATCAATAGAGGTCCGCTTTTTGGTCCTAGGCTTCCATGGAGGATCATTTATTTCAAAGCAAGAAAATCCAAGAGAAGAAAGGGTTAATTTTTTTTTAATACTGCTGTCCACTGGCATTAGAAATAAACAAGGCAGAAGCCCAGACAAATCACTGGGAAGAGGTATAGTAATGAAACTGTCAACCCTAATGCTACACGATTGCTTTTGCTTCCCGAATTATTGCCATGACAAATCTGTGTAGTATCAGTTGGTAATGATACTAATTATCGATCATCCCCTGGCCTATCACTCTAGCTGCCATGTATGGTCCCCATAGGCTAAGCCATTTGACCCATGGATGTGACTTAGAATATCTTTATGAATACTGAGTTAACACTGGCCTGTTGGAGTGCGAGAACTGGGGAAACTATAGGCAAAGCTGGAATCCCTGGAAGTTAGAAATTTAAAAATAATCCCGCTGACAGTCTAACAATGAAAGAAAGGAGGATCCTGTGTGAACTGGCTGTAACTGACATGGCAGCCTGAGGGTGCTAACATTTGGAAAGATGGATTTCCTTTCTTGCCCAGTATAGCACTGAAACTCTCTAACAAGTCTCCCTTCTTACCTGTCTTTTAGGTTGTCATTCCTCCTATCCCCACTCAGGTTCTCAAGGCCAGTGGTTATCACACATGTCTTCTGGGTACTACATGCTCACAGCACCATTTGCCTCTGATAGCTGCCCTGGGGACCTGTGCCACATGTACATATTTCCTGGATCAGTGCTACCATAGATTGGTTAGGAAAGAAAGGGAAGCTATTGATGTTAAAGGTGATGTGAGGCTTCTCCATTCCCAATAATTCAGGCCTAGCACTCCCTTATCCTTTTCAATTAAGTCCCTCCCTTTCCCATGTACACTCTCAAATACTCCTGGCCATCCTATATTTTTTCCTCTCATATTCCTCCCAACTTCTGGTGTTCAATGAGACCTAGCTTTCTCCTTAGGCCAAAGTCTCTCTGAGCACATTCTCCAAGAATGGCTTCTTCCCTCATATTCCCTGATACCCAGGACCATAAAAAGGAGTCACCATACTCTTTTCTCCCCACTATCACTTTCAGACCCTCCCTTTGCCACCATCATTTAGTGACCAATTTACCAATCAGCAAGAGTCTACTATGTTCCAGGCCTGAGATAGGTGCTGGAGGTACAAATACAAAAAATAAAACTTTCTATTCTCAAAGATAGTATACTCTATTAGTCAATTCTCCTTTAAAGTTTATACCATCCTGTCTAAGATTGTATTGTCTATAGACTTTTCTTCTTCCCTAAAAAAATTCACTCAGCCTCAGAGTCATCTCCGTTCCCTTGGAAGATTCTGATCATCAAGTTCTTTGACCTTTCAAGGTCTGGGACCTCTATCTCCAACATGCTTTGAGAGTGACCATATCTTATGCTACTCATCCTCCAATATCACTTGCCTCATTTTTTCTCTAGTTATGGCTTTGAACAAAAGTATTTTAAATGTGAGTAGCTTTAAGGCCAAGGACAGGGGCAAGTGGAATCCAACCATAGTAGCTGCTGGTTAGCCATGTGGTATTTTTTCAGCTACCTCTGTATCATTTCTTCTTGAAATATGAAGGACGCAGAAATGTGCCTGTGAACTGTTTCCCAACCTTAAGATGCTCCCTTTAATTAGCCATGACAGGTGATATTCTAGGTTAAGGCACTCTGTAGATGATATTAGATTATGTTTGCAAGAGGCAACATTCAGTGAACCAGCACATGGGAGAAAAATACTCCTGCCTTGTCAGAGCATGATAGAGCATAAACTCTAAATGTCTTGAAGCTAGATTTAAAGACCCGTGTGACCTTTGGGAGAGATTTTGCTCAGCAAGTAGATTGTTTCATTTCTCTAAGTGGGAGGATGAGACACTAAAGGAGTTTGGTTCCAAAAAAGGCAGAAGCTATAGTCATTTTGAAGAAATGTAAAAAAAAATATCTGCCAATGACTTAGCCTGGTTTTATTGTGTGGGCTAAAAAAATAACTTTCTTTGCAAGCAAAAGAGAGAGCATAACCTTATTCACAACTCATCCTTTCTCGAAACTCACCAAGCTTCCAGGGGAAGATGAAGTTAATAACCTATACACAGATGTATCAAATGCTTGTATCCACCTTCCCGCTGTTATAGGAAAAAGTTCCATAGGAAAGCCTCAGGATCACTCCCTCCAATTTCTACCCCTTATCTCCTAAGGGAGAGTCACCAATGAGGGGTAAGCTGCTCTCTTCATGCAACTTAGGAAGAATGCTTCCTTCCCATCTTTGCCCTTCTTCCCTCCTAGCTCCACAGCAAATTCCCAGAGCATTTCCCTCCATGGGTAAGCAACAACCTATTCTCCTTTCCAGAGGGTCAGAGAGTCAATCAGAAAAAGTGGAGTACATTATATAACTGATCAGTTTGAAAGAATACAAACTTTATAGGACCCTCATGACCATATTTTCCCAGCTCTTAAATCAATTTGGACATCTTGTCCTGAGGTTAACTACAAAAACCTTTTCTACCACATGTGGAGTATCAGAACCAGGTTTAGAATGGTGGTAGTGGGAACAGACTAATTGGAAAAATATTTCTAGTTTCATGCTTATGAGCACAAGTCGGTCTATTTTTTCCTTCTTATTTTCCGTATGCCAAAATTAAGATTAAATCCTTTAAGGCACAAAACTTTAAGCAGGTGGTCAATGAATCATCCCTTTAAGTTTACATGGGAGCAAGGATAAGACCCAATGAGGAGGCAGTGAATCTATTTATTATAAAACACAACCTTCATATCAAGTGGACTGATATGGTAACACCATGGTAGAGTTGAAAAGATATATACTGGATTTGATCTGAGTTGGGTTTGGAGCTTGGCTCTTTTATTTCTTCCTGAGTGAGTTTGAACAAATTGTTTTACCTTCTTCCGACTTCAGTTTCTTCATCTATAAAATGAAGGACTTGAACCAGATGGTCCCTGAAGTCCTTTCCAACTTTGTGATCCTAAGAGTTTCTCTTGAACCTATTAATTTACAAGGTTAAGCCATATAACAATGTTACCCATGCTTCTTATTCTCAGAAAAGTAGCTGAGGGTATACATGGATTTGGTTCAATCTTGGAATTTCTTTCAATATATATCTTCTTTGGCTCAAGCCTCTACCAGTAGATAGAGCTCTGGGTTTGGAGTCAGGAAGACCTTAGCACAAATTCTGTATCTGATCCACAATGCCATTCATGTCCCTTTTCATATGGAACAATTTAGTGCTAATAAGCACAGAAAGAGTATTTATGTGTAAAGAAAAAGACAAATCAACTAATAATGTCTGTACTATATTGCCACTGTTATAAACATTTTGATGCCTAAAAGAAGCAGAAAAAGAACTCGAGTTTAATTTAAAAAACTGCCGAAATGTGGAAACATAGCCTAGGATTTTAGTAGTCCTGAACAGAAATGAACTGTAGTATACACACACACACACATCCAAATCATCTTGTACAAGATATAAAATGATGCCTCATTTACATATGAACAAATTGATGTTTTAAAAAAAATTTATTTAAAAAATTATTTATTAATTCATCAGATTATATACAATGTAGTAATCAAACCCAATTTATTATTTTTCATGTAGTTATGTTGTTTATTAAATTTTTGTTTATTATTTATTAAAAATGGGGAAAATACGGGTGCAAAGAAACCATTTCAAAGACAAAATGAGACAGAGGGCCATGTTTAAAACTTCAGAGTTGTAGGGCATTATGCTGAATTCACTTAACATTGACTTGTTTTACAATTAAAGATGGTAAAACTAAAACAATGAACAGTCATATAACTATTTGGAGACTGAGGTATCTTTAAAAAAAAGAACTGTTAATTCCCTAGGGGAAATTTGGTAGGTAGTTACTTTTTAAGTGGCTCTAATTTAAGCCACTAAATTTGTAGGATGTAGGAAAGGAGGCTGAGATTGAAGACTAAAGAATTTGACAAAAGATGAAAGAAACAGGAAGTCAAAAGAGGTTTGTTTGGGCTATTTGACTAGAGCCAGGGGACAAAGACTTGGCTGTTAACTTTTGATTGGCTGAATGAAGATGACAATTTTAGCTATTGATGGGGAGAAGCAGGAAAGGGAACTACTAGCACTGCTTTGCCATTTAAGAAGAGCTGGCTAGGCTAGTTTGCCTTGAAAGTGAACATAAGCTATCGGCTGGTAATTTTGTTGCAGTTGAATAAAGTAGTCTCTTGGAAAGTGAAAAGCTGCCTGGTGCAGTCAGTACAGTACAGAGCCTGATTAGCCTTGCAATTCTTTATCTTAAACAGAACTATGATTTAAATTAAAGGATAACACTACCTAAGTGTTTTTTTTAAGAGTATTTGTAAATGTTGTTTTTGAGTATAGATGAGATGATTTGTCAAGCTGGAGAGCGGTGAGGACCAACTGACAAGTAGTGAACAGAAAAGCAGTTTTAAGTGGTGACATCAAACCTGTAGCCCAGGGTTGTCAGTTAACCCAAGCATGTGGCTTTTCCTCCCTCATATGCTTCTCTGTCCCATTCTTTTAACCCTGTTTCCACTTTCCCCCATACATACTTTACACTTCAGTGGGAGAGTGTGATTCAAGTTTATTGTGGATAATGATGGGCTTATTATTTTTAAATATGCTTCAATAAATGAGTACTTACTGTTATTTCTTTTGCCTTATTGTTGAGTAAATGGTTTCAATAAAGATCTAAAAGTGCAGTGATTTTGACTGTTCGATTGTGTAAATAGAAACAAATTGATGGGGGCTCTACAGCTGAAGTAGTGAGTAAAGAGTAATTTCCCCTCAAAATGGTTATTCCTAGGAGCCTAAAAGAATTTGAATGCGAATACATGACAGTAGTCCTTAGTGAGAAGTGTGAAATTCTACTATAGTGGGAGATACACCCCATTTACCACTCTACCTGCATTTGGAGATTTCTGCCCCTGAAAAGTCAGTGTTCCTACCATTGACTTCTAGTATGCTAAAATGTGTTGCTACTGATTCCAGAGGAAATCTGAAAGGTAGGAAACTATTGTATACTTTTGATCCTTAGTTGAATATTTATTTTGCAAAGGGTGAGCCTAGTGCTAAGCACTTGACTTCATGTACCCAGAAAAATTTCTCTAAGATTCTGATGAATTAGCATATGCAATTTAAATAATGGAAACAACAGGAATCTTTACCCCTTTGAGGAGAGGTTTATTAAATGAAGTCACTCGCTTTCATCTTCTCAGATGTGTTTTCCTGTTGACATTAAAAAAACCAGAGGTCATCATCAAAGGCTGCTTGGAACACAAGTTGAAATGGAATGTCACCTCTTGTCTCAAACTTTGAAACTAAAGGAAGTCGTTCTCTGCTTTACTAGGCCCTGGCTTGCGACAGGCTGAGGGCCACAATATAGAACAAACTCCCAAGGCTAATTCTGTTGCTTCTAGGATAGCAGACACAGTAATTGTAAGATAAACTTGAAAATGTCCATTGTCCTTTCTCCAACTACTCACAAGTGATGTCACACGATAATAATGGGATATGTTCTTAGGTTTGTTTTTTCTTTTTTTTGTAATAGTGATGATGAGTTCCCTCCACTTGAGTCCTATTTCTATCTCTCATGGTGGTATAGAGAAATTCTTGAGTTTTAAGAGGACATAGCATTGGGGATGCTTTTTGTTCTTTGTCCTTCATTTTCACAGAGGACCAATGACATCATGGGATAATGACTTGTATGCGAATTAGTTTTAAGTGAGGCAGAGTTGCTCAAATTCGTCAGCCTCTCTCTCTCTTTCTGAGTCATCAAAGTGGCAGGGCAAAAGTCAAGACAACTGAAAATTAATTATCCAGAATGCAGTGGATGACGTTGGCATCTTTGATGTCTGACCAAGTTCTAAATGCTCCCTAAGTGCTACTTTCATGTCTACTGGAAGAAATTTTTCTCATCTGCCTATTCTGTCTGGAAAAGTCTTCATATGCTTAGGGTAGATATCCCCCTAACTCACCTAGAGGTTTGAAGTCTGTTAGTCACCCTAACCCATCTGCTAAGACAGTTTACCAGGGTGTGGCTGCCATGTATGCTACAGCTTCTTGGGGTCACAGGTGAGAATTGAGTGACTCAGGTGGACACGAAAGGTGAATGAGCAGCCCTGAAAAGGACATCAGCAAACCCTCACACCAGCGAGGCTAGTCCTCCTGAATACCCTATATGTCCCACTGGAGAGGCTAGTGCTTATGAGAACTCTCAAGTGGGAAAGACTTTGATTGTTGTTCTGGTAGTACACTAAGTCAGAAGCATGAGGACCAGATTGGCTAAGTTCAGAACATCATCAGAATCAGAAATCAGAAATTTGACTACTGGGTAGTGATTTTTTTAACCTCAGGAACTTATGAAGATCTAGTAAGACAAAGAGAGAATCATGAGATGTATCGGTGGAAGTACCTTGATGGATGAAATCATGGCTTAGTGAAGTATGAAATCATAGGTCTAGATATAGAGCTGAAAGCAACCTCAGAGACCATCTAGTCTAATTCTCACAGTTTACAAATGAAGAACCTGAGACTTAGGGAGGTTAAATAACTTGGCCAAAATCACTTAGTAGTGAAAATCAGAGGCAGGTTTTGAACTCAGAACTTCTGACTCCAGTTATCATTGCACCATGTATTAAAATAAGATAATGGTTTCGCACCAATACTTTTTCACCCTGGCTCTCCAGTATTGACTGGAGCCAGGTATGCCTATATGACTGTGGAAGGAATTTTTTTTTCTCTGAGCAAAACTATCTGGCTTGTGTGGAGAATTACCCCCAAAACTTAGGTCCGTTAACATGACATTTTGATCTTACAGTAAACTTATTGAACTTCTTATTGAGCGTTTATTGAAGCAAGTAGTTTGGCTCCAAGGAAAGATTAATATATTTGTGTGCAAGTAAAGCAACAGCAGGGATGTTGCTGAAATAAAATTGCAGGGGAAATTCAGTCTTCATGCTTCAGGGCATAAACCAATCAGCATTTGGGGGCCAATTGAAAGATTTTTCCTCTAGTCTCATCCATCAGCATAGCACATTAGGCAGATTTCATTATGGATTTGCTTTCGTTCCTCAAAATGATCTTGGATGGGCCCCGATGCATTTTTCAGAGACGCTGCAAAGGACAGAGGATCAGAATTTTGGGGAGCTGGGGCTCCTGTGGGCCCGGGCTATACTGTGGAAACAATGAATGATAAAACAAGCAAACAAAAAACTACCAAGTTCACAGACCAAGACTGGGTCTAGCCCCCATGACACACTAACAAGCAAGGAAAATTATATAATTTATTTGGGTTGCTATCACAGATCTGGGGTTTGCCATTCTTTTTTATAGTTTCTCAGGGATTCATTTCTGCTCCCAAGTCTATTACAGGCAACACTATGAGAACTCCCTAAGTTATAAATGGAGATTTATTTCTGCCTATATTCTTTGAGAAATTGAAATGTTTTTAATTTTTTTAAATCTTATTTTTGTTAATAACTTTTGTTTTTACATTATCTTCATTTCCTTACATTTTCTGGCCCTCTTCCTTTACCCATTGAGATATTCTTTAAAACAAAGATTAGGAATGAAAGAGAGAAAAAAAGACACTTTATCTAAACTAGCCACAAAATCAACTTGAGTCTAGAAGTATGGAAAATAGTTTGCATCTATAGTCCATTACTTTTTCACTGAAGGGAAGGAGCCAGGTAGGTGCATTTTCTCAAGTCTTCTCTGAGACCAATCCTGGTCATCATAATTATATAATCAGTTTCTTTTTTGTTGTTGTTTTCTATTTGGATTGCTGTAGGAATTATAAGCATTGTGGTTTTGCCCAATTCATTCTGTATCACTTTGTATGTCTTCTGTGATCGTATGAGTTCTTCATACTTTTCATTTCTTATGGTGCAATAATATTCTATTACCACAGTTTATTTAGCTGTACCAAATCCCCAGTCCTGTTTACAGTCCAATCCTTATAGCCATCAGCGGAGGAAGCAACTCAGTAGAGAACGGATCCCACCCATCCCTACAGAGGCACCATCAGAGAGAGACAGGAGGCAAGTAAAAACCTCCATTACCACCCTGACCACTACCTATCCTTAGACCGAGTGGTGCATTTCAATTGTCTTGTACTAGCTCGTGAGAGATGACTATTACAATTTCATTGTGAGCATTTATTCCTCAGCCATATGTTACAAATCAAGAGGCTTGATTTATTGTTTCATTTATTGGCTAGGCTTAAGACGGTGATGGAGATGACATAAATGATGCAGATTAAACTTGAAAGTGTGTTGCGTGTACTTTTTTTTTTCCTGGAGAGCCAGTTGTTAAATACTTACCAGTGCATTCTTATTCAAACTTTGATGGAGATGGCCCCAAACTCTGGGCTTTAGGAATGAATAGCCGTGTCCTCCAAACCACCAGACCTGCTTCTACACCAACTCTCACAACCACCACTGATGACAATAAATCATTGAAAAGAAAGGATCTATCTTCCTTTAATCATCATCAACAACTGTTGACTAGTTGCCACTCAACAGATGGCAACACCTACCAGATCACTAGTCTAATGCTAAAAATTGTTTTACATGTAATTAGAAAAAATATATTTAAAAATTTAAATTCTATAATATAGAGGTAAAAAATTTGGTTCTTGCTCTCTGCTACTACCATGATTTTCGTGGGATACAAGTCTGAGTGGGAAAGGTATTGTCTTTATAGGAATTCCACTTTATTTTTCACCTGAGAGCAGTCTAATCCCTAAAGGTAATTCCATAAGCCTTGAGGCTTGTAAAGATCTTTGAGGTAAAGAGAGCACTCCCCAAAAAGTTAAGGTTGCCTTGCTAACCAAAGGATCTAATGGAAATCTGAACACTTAGAGAAGTAGTATTAGTTTGAAGGCCAAACAAGTATCTGGGGGTAATCACCAGAATAGGGATGGGAATAGAGAGAAATCACCTCTCATAGCTATCCCAACTTTGTTTCTCTTTGAAGAATGTCCAAACACTTAAAGGCATACTCTCATAGCTGGCTACCTACTGCTCAGTCAGCATGCATTAAGTGTTTACTATGTGGCAAGC
The DNA here is from genome assembly GCA_028646595.1 of Phalanger gymnotis. Taxonomy (NCBI): domain Eukaryota; kingdom Metazoa; phylum Chordata; class Mammalia; order Diprotodontia; family Phalangeridae; genus Phalanger; species Phalanger gymnotis. The sequence goes on along the minus strand of CM053627.1, from coordinate 100,828,156 downwards.
ATTGTGCTAAAAACATCCGTGCCCTTAAGAAGCTCACATTCTAACAAGGGGAGAAAACATGCAAACAACTATTTACATACAAGAAACATATAGTGTAAGTGTAAGTTAACCTCCAAAGGAAGGTTTTCATTTCTTATGGTGCAATAATATTCCATTACCACAATTTATTTAGCTGTACCAAATCCCCAGTACTGTTTCCAGTCTAATCCCTGTGAGATAGGAGCTCAGTTGAGAGTTTAGGGCTGGGTAGGTAGATATGAGAATCATTTGCATGGAGGTGATCATTGAACCCATGGGAATTATTGATGGGATCAAGCCGGAGAGTATGGAAGAAGACAAGAGGGTCAAGGACAGAGCCTTGGGGAACACCTCTAGTTGGTGGGCATGACCTAGATGAATATCCAGCACAGGAGACTGAAGAATGGTTAGACAGAGACCATGTAGTAGACAGACTATACAGTTCTTGGAGTGAAAGTGAGAATTACAGTAATGTCAAGAAGATGTTTTTCTAGAAATCTGCAGTTCTCTTCCCTCCCCAAAACGAGTCCAAGTCACAGGGTGGTACCATGAGTTACTTTAGAAGCATATGTAGGTTCTAAGAGAACTTATCAGGGAGAGAGAACTGTGTAGATTTTTTTTATAGGCTACTGTAAGTCCTTTATATTGTTTGCATTTTCTATTGGGCAGAACAAAAGCTCACTTGTCCCTGATATGCACTGTTCCCTTGGGTGCTTGCACAAGAAGTGGGACCCCTTTAACTGATACCTGTGGACAGAAGCTGAACTCAGAGATACTTGGGAGAAACTGGGTGAAGGCTAAATGAGCCAGAGATAACATTTTAATGCTGTCTACCAAGATTGAACCCAATCTGTTTAAACTCAGTCATAGGTTACGTCTAGAAGGACAATTTTTAGTTTCTTTATTATTATGTAACAACTTCGGGCCACAAAACCTCTGAGGTTTGTAATGCTTCCCAATTTAGGAAGAGAGACACTAGAGAGAGCTCAGATGGGAGGACATAGATCTTTCAGGTATAGTTTGTAGTGGGATTTTGATGCACGTGGGAGAGAGAATGAGAAGAGAAGAAAAAGGGGAGAACACAGCTGTCACTTGGTCATTGCATGGTAATGCAGCCCTGGCCCACAGTTCTTTTCTTCAGGATTATGAGACATGACTTCAAAACGGACAAGCAGAGAGGTATGGGGCTGATTTTTGTTTTTTAAATCACAGGCTGCTCACTCCAGTAATAGGAATGATGAGGGAAAACAAATAAACAAAGAGCCTGGCTTTTAACATTACTCTTTCTTTGCCTGGTGCCCTGTCATTTCCAATCTCAGAAACTTTTTGCTCTCTTATCTGACTCTATTACATCTAATGGACCTCACTTCCTCTCTGCTTTCACAGAATCCTGGTTGATCTCTGGTTCTTTCCATCATACTGAGAGGTCTTTTGCCTCTGATCTTCTGGTACTATCAATAGATTGTCAACAGACAGCTTGGTGGCACAGTGTGTGGGGCACTTGACTTGGAGTCAGGAAGACCTGAGTTTGAATTGTATCTACTTTGAATCTTTACTAGTTGTATGACCCTGGAGAAGTCACTTAACCTTTGTCAGCTTCAGTTTCCTCATGTGTAAAATAGAGATATTAATAGCACCTCCTTTTTAGGGTTATTGTGAAGATAAAGTGAGATAACATGTAAAGTGATTTGTAAACCTTGAAGAACTATTTAACTGCTGGCTACGATCATTCTTCATATTCTAGGGAAGAGGAGTGTGTGTGTGTGTGTGTGTGTGTGTGTGTGTGTGTGTGTGTGTGTGAGAGAGAGAGAGAGAGAGAGAGAGAGAGAGAGAGAGAGAGAGAGATGGACTTCTTTAGCAGTCTGGAAAGCTTTGTGGAAACCTTTTTGGACTAATATTTTTAAATGCATAAGATAAAATACGTGGGATCATATGGGAAACCAAGTATATTGAAATACAGTTGTCAAAATATTTTTTAAAAGTTTGGATATCCCAAGAGGCCCACTCATTCCATCCCTGATATCATAGAGGACAGCTGTTTTCCCATTTGTTGGGCTCTCACTTTGGTCTGAGCCAGGTGGGACAGGACAGCATTTCTACAAAACATGATAAGTAGCAACTAGGACAAAAGCTGGCAGGACTCAGAGCTTGCCCTGTAAATTGCTGGAATTGTTTACAGGGGAAACTGTACCAGGAAAATAAACTATTCAAAGCACAACTAACATCATAAAAGGTTCATAATATGTAAACCCAAATTAAATTTTGAACAATGTGTGGAAAAAACAAGATGAATTCAGGCAAGGAGTAGAAACAATGAAAACTTGGTTAAATTGGGATTTTTTAAAAAGTACAATAAAAATAATTCTCATTAATGACATTTGTTATTGATCTATATGACTACAAATAATGTGCAGTTAACCTCTTCTTGCCCAGATCATATTTTGCTTGAAGTGTTCATTTGAATGAGTAGTCGTTTTTCTGGTTTCCATCAGAGTGGCAGCTGAGACTGATGGAAAAAGGCAATTCAATCATTATTACCCACGTTTACTTACCTCCCTCTTCACCCTTCCTTCCTACACATGAATATCTCCTGGCAACAGGGTGATTTTCTTATTTATCTTGGTGTTGAGAATCATCCCCCCAGCAACAGGCAAGAGCGAAAATGGTAAGGTGGGTGTCAGTCATGCAAAGGGCCGATACTAAATGTTTGCTCAGTCTCTAAGACTGTAGGTGTCCCCCCACCCCACTCCGGCACCTTAGTTAAAAATGAAACATCCAGGAATAGAGATAGGGAAAATTAAAGAACAAAAGAGGCAGTGTGTTGCAGTGGAGAGATCACTGATCTTGGGGCAAGAAAAAATTGGGTTCAAATGCTAGTTCTGACACTAGTAACTTAATCCCTGAGACACAGTTTTCCCATCTGTAAAATGAGGATAACACTCTAGCTATCTCAAAGGGGTATGAGAAAAGTGCTTTGTAAGTATAGTAATAGCCATCCCATGAAATACTGAGTCTGGACACTGACCATTTCTGGGTGTCTGATTTGGAGCTCGGTGAGGAAGGACTTAGCGCTTTGAAATGATGCAGAATCGCTTGGTTCTCCTGAGGATAGTACGAGAAGGTGGTTTCTTCAGAGGAGATTGACTACTAATCCAGGATGAGCTGTCTACTCAGTAAACCTTAAAGGAAGTGATTCCATCCTCTCTCTTCCCACCTCTTTTGGATACTACTTCACTTGTCAGAAGACATAGATCTTAAGGAAGACAGAGCCAAGCTGAATTGAAAGATGGAATGCCAATTCAAGCGGTTCTGACAAATGCTTTATATTTTGAGGATTCAAGTATTAACCTCCTAGGAGAGTATAATGATAGTTATTTTGAAGTACCTGTAACCTTTGGGTTTTTTCTCTTTTTTTGGTGGTTTTTAAGCATTTTAAGTCTTTGTTAATAGCTGCTTATAAGTCTTTCATGTTAAGCATTTGTGTGTGTGTGTGTGTGTGTGTGTGTGTGTGTGTGTGTGTGTAGGAAATAAATAGCTGTCCTATACCTGACCTACATAGTAGTTTGAGTACCTTTCTACTACTCCTTTGTGGAGAAGCTTTGACTTGAACTAAATCTAAGCTTTAAACAGTTCTCCCTGAGGTTCTGGGATGTCAAGAGCCATAGAGTTTAAGAAAAGGAGCCTGATGTGGGTCCCTCTCTTAGGAATGGGATTCAATCCAGTTGGCATATGGGTCCAGAAATGAGGGATCTTTTTGGAGGAAGAGAGCAAGATCCCTAGTCCCTTGGGCCCAACAGCAGGCATACGTACTGTTATACAAACTTTAAAGCCTTTTATAAATGTGAGTTATTATTTTCTATCCCTGGTCTTGATCACATCTTACTTGCCTGTTTGTAGCCTGGTGGTAGTTTTTCTTTGGGAGTGGCAAGAAAGGGGTAGTGCTAAGAAAGTTGCAAGAAATGAAGAAACAAGACCACTGCAACAACTTGCTTCTTCCAAATGGTTGACATCATCTTAGAATCCAGAGTGCAAACTCCTTGAGGGCAAGGACTGTTTTTTTTTGGGGTGGGGTCGTTGTACTTACCCCCAGTGCCTAGCATAGTACCTGACACAGTACGTGCTTTATAAATTCTTCTTAAATTGAGTCAGAAAATGGAAGCAGGATTAAAGCCTCCCAAAGAAGACCTGAGGAGCTTTTCTCTCCACCTGCTCTCACCTCCCCCAGGCAATGTTTTGTTACTTTTCAGTAGTAACAGAAATTGAATGCATCCCTGGTAAAACCAGGAAGGGACTGTTCCTTACCTTGCTCTCTCAAACCCCTAAGAAGACCCTATGGAACTTTGAGCTTTAAAGTTTTAGGTCTTCTTGCTGGAGTCTCCTTGGAGAGGCCCAGGATCTTTCCTAGTCAGCCTTTCCCTTGAACATGCTTCCTTCTTTGTATAACATGATTATTTTCTTTCACTTACTTAGGATTTTAAAAATAGCTTGGTTGATGCACAGAACATCCTGCTTTGTTTCTCCAGAAAGGCACTAAGTGAATACTGCACATTTTTAGCTTCTAATGTCTATTTTTCCTCCTAGGTAGGAAAGTATAGACTTTTTAAAAAGTATAAAAATTAAACAATAAGTATCCATTGAAATAATATTGAACAAGAAAAGAAGAAAACTTGGGTTTTTTTTTAAGTTACACTCAACTTCATTTTAAGATTCTCCTGAGGAAGAAGAAATATTCCTAATGGAATAATTTTTTTTCTTCAAACTTTCCTGTTTTTGTACTCTGCTCTTTAACAAATGGATCTGCTGTTCTGAGGCATTGCAAGCTCCCCATTAGTTCAAAGGATATGAAAATTCAGTTTCATTCTATAGCTTTATGTGATTCAGGACTTGAACTGTGCATGAGACATGCTATATTAAAAAAGAAGAGAGAAAGGGGAAGAAAAAACCTTCTGGATGACTTGCCATTTTCTAACAAGAAGAAGAGACATATGGCAAAGAATGAGAGGAGTCCATGTGGTAGTTTGACTTCTGTGACATATTCCTTCCCTGTTGATTTAGCCCTAAGTATTCACCCTGGTGAGAAGATTTTTTTAAAAAAAGAAAAAAAAATCACGGCAACCTGAACTGAATCTGCAAGTCCACCCAAGGGAAGAATCACGTGACAGCAAAGTCCTGTAAATTCAGGTCTCCTTGAATTTCAATGTCGTCTTTCTCCTTCCTGCAAAGGACTTTCACACAGGATTGGAATCAGGCCAGCTGAACTGCTGTATTTCTAGAGGGAAAGAGTGGAACCGAAGTGGAAATCTAGATGATCTTCATCTCTTGGGACAGAAGAGACTCTTGGGGCACTCAGACTAACGTGAGTGCCAACAGCAGGCAAACAATCTTATTGAGCTGATTTGATGGACCCTAAAACACTTGATTTTCTTTCTTTGGCCTTAATATTCAGTATTTTTTGCTTCCCCTGAATTTTGTGTATGAGTGCAGAGAATATTTGCTACCTGAATTCCTTTTCTGATACTTACTGTCCTATTGCATCTTAATTAAATGACTCTTTGCTTTTGGATTCACATGCCTTTTGTATGGTCTGGCATAGGCAGATTCTGGAGCCTTAGTTTGGATAATTTATAACCAGGGGTGTGTTAGAGGCAGCTTGCAGCTATATGTGAGAGCCAGTTGTTAAATTTTTAGTGTGAACATTTGCACCTTGACTACTGGTTGATTTTTTTCTTGTTGTTCATTGTCTAGAGTGACTCTAGACTTTAAGAAGCAATGGAGAAAATGTTAATGATACAGATTAAACTTAAAAGTGTGTTTTGCCTCCATAAGCCCCAGCCTGACCCCAGCCAGTTTCTAAACATTTAGCAACACACCATTGCCTGCAACCCAAAATAGCAAATGAACCTGGAATGTATAAAGGGATCCCAGGGTTGTGAGGGGAACATGGGGCTGAGGTCCACAAATAGAATCATAGAATGTTACACCTAGATGGAACTTAGATGCCATATACTCTCCCTAATTTTATAACTGAGGCAGCTAAGGTCATCACGAACATCCTTCTGTGAGGGATTATTTACACAGGACATGAAATGTTTTGGCTTTGCTATCAGCTGTAATGCTTGTGTTTTTATATGGAGATGTAGGCATTGGCTTTGTAGTTAATATATGACATATTTAAACAATTGTTCTAATGGAAGCACACCCTGTTCTGAGAATCGGTGGGTTAGAGAGAGGTTCACAGGTTCACTTGGCTCACAGAAACAACAGAGCTATTAATCTATTTTGGAACTCAATTCGAATTCACTTTGCATGGGTCATGTATCCAACACACTGCCAACAGTGTTACTCTAACCCTGTTCCTTGGAATCATCACCTATAATTCTTCTCCCTGTATCCCTGAGGGGAAGTCTCAGCATCTAAGCCTCGGGACACAAATATCTATTTAAACACTATCCTAGTCTATCCTGGCAATTCCCCGGTGAATTAAAAACTAAGTGAATTAGATCCTATACAACAGGCCTAAATAGTTTAATATCACACAGTGAAAATATCCAGGCATTTTTATACTTGATGTAGTACTGTATGGGTGCACTTTATGTCCTTATTGTTCTCATCTACCAAAAATTCCTTGCATTGGTTTCCTGGAGATCCCTTTAGCATACTGTCAATATTTAACTATAAGCACTTCTGTAAACTGTGACTTGCAAACCTATTTATAATAGTGATAGGAAAGAACACAGGGTACTATATGACAGAAGATGCATGTATCAATGGTGTGAAAAGATTTACAAGTGGCAGTTTACAGATGTGCATAAGCATACAGTTAAATCCTGGTCATTTACTACATGACATTTGTGCCTTTTAGCTTTCCTTCCTTCTGAGTTCATTTGTTTCAGTTGTGTCTGGCTCTTCATGAACCCCATTTAGGGTTTTCTTGACAAAGATATTAGAATGATTTGCCATTTCCTTCTCCAGCTCATTTTACAGATGTGGAAACTAAGGCAAACAGGGCTAAGTGACTTGACCAGGATCACACAGCTAGTAAATGTCTGAGGTCAGATTTGAACTCAGGCCTATCTAAATCTAGTCCCAGTGCTCTATCCACTGAGCCACCTAGCCAACTCTTCGTGACCCCGTTAGGGTTTTTCTTGGCAAAGATAATAGAGTGGTTTACCATTGCCTTTTCCAGCTCAATTTACAGATGAGGAAACTGAGGCAAATAAGATTAAGTGACATAGCTAGTAAGTATCTGAGGCTGGATTTGAACTCAGGAAGATAAATCTTCCTTACTCCAGTCCTGGCACTCTATCCACTATGCCACTTAGCTGCCTGCCTTCTCAGTTTAGGCATTGGTATTAATGTAGTTTTAAATTGTTGGAATAACTTCATTTCCTTGGCATTCTTCATTTCTTGTCAGGCTATACCCCTCTGGTCTTCTCCGTCATGGCACAAGAAATCTTTTTATCCTGGAAGATCAGCCTAAGAACTCATACCCTTGGCCCTTGGGCTCCCTTCATTTGATTGGGATGGCTTTTCCTAGAACTTCCATTTAAGGAGGGTGCCCAGGCTGGCCATTGCTTCATACCAATGCCTCTCTCTTTTATGTGTTGTTTTTCTGATTATAATGTAAGCTTTGAGGGCAGGGGCTTTCTTCTCACTCACATTTGTATTTCCAGCGCTTAGCAGAGTACTTGGCACGTGAGAAGTGCTTAATAAATGTTTGTTGACTGTTGCCTGACTATATGGCCAGGACTGATCTTTTCAACTTTGCAGAATCTGCTTCTCCAGCCCTCACTTGGAAGATGGGTCCTGGGTCAGGACTTCCCTTCTGAATTTAATTCCCTTTTACCCAGATCATCAGCCTCAAACTATTTGTTTGTCTTGGGTCTTTTTACCCTCAGCACACAGGCTGGGATCTGGGAAACCCTATCTTTACTCTACCCTTTATTTCCAGTGAAAAGCATTTTTTTTCTGTCTCTTCCTCTGTCTCTCATGATTTCAGGTTTTGGAACTGCCTTAACCCTGTCTTAACTTTAAGATTCTCTTGGACAGGAACTGTTCTCTTAGGATACTCTTAATTAATATTTGCTGAATTAATTTGAATCTTCTTTCTAAATTCTACCAGGAATGAATATCCTCTTCTCTCTTTTCTCAAGGTACAGGTATGTATTAAACCGAGGGATTCTTGCCATATTCATAATAGAAAGCTGGTTCCTTAGTCTAGTCAATGTTGAGATCTTTTTCCTTTTATACAGCTGAGACAGGGAAGTATAGGTTATTTCTTCATGCCCCACCTTCCCATCCCAACTGTATTCCAAAACCTTAGAAGGTGACTGCCTTCCCCTGGCAGAGGGACTTGTAGCTGAATGGAACTATGAGTTACACCACGCAGGTGACCCAAGGTGAGCAGGTCATAGAGCAGAGTTCTGACAAAAGGTGATGGAATTTTAGCTGAGCTATACAAAAGCCTAAAAGATGATGCTGTCAAAGTGCTGCACTCAGTGTGCCAGCAAATTTGGAAAACTCAACAGCTGCCACTGGATTGGAAAAGATAAGTTCATATCCCAATCTTAAAAAAGGACAATGACAAAGAATGTTCAAATTACTGAACAATTGTGCTCATTTCACAGACCAGCAAGGTTATGCTTAAGAATCTACAAGCCTGGCTTCAGCAATATGTGAACCAAGGATTACCAGAAGAGCAAGAGGGTTCCCCCCACCCCCACCCCACTTAATAGTACTTCATTTTTTTCCAATTACATGTAATGATAGTTTTCAACATTCACTTTTATAAGATTTTGAGGTCTAAATTTTTTTTCTCCCTCCCTCCCCTCCCACCTCCCCAAGATGACATGCAATCTGATATAGGCTATATACACGTACAATCATATTAAACATATTTCCACATTAGTCATGTTGTTCAAGTATAATCAGAACAAAAGAGAAAGATTAAGAGAAAGAAAAACTGAGAAAAAAGTATGCATCAATCTGCATTCAGACTCCATAGTTCTTTCTATGCATGTGGACAGCATTTTCCATCATCAGTCTTTTGGAATTGCCTTAGATCATTGTATTGCTGAGAAAAACTAAGTCTATCAAAGATGGCCATTGCATAATTTGCTGTTACTATGTATAATGTTCTCTTGGTTCTGCTCACTTCACTCAGCATCAGTTCATGTAAGTCTTTCCAGGTTTTTGTGAAATCCACAAGTAGGTTGGTTTTCGAAGAGGCAGAGGAACTAAAAACCAAATTGCCAACATTCACTGGATTATGAAGAAAGCAAGGGAATTCCAGAAAAACATCTACTTTGGCTTCATTAACTACACCAAAACCTTTGACTGTATGGATTGCAATAAAATGCGGCAAATCTTGAAGAGATGGGAGTACCAGATCATTTTATTTGTCTCCTGAGGAATCTTATTTATGTCAAGAAGCAACAGCTAGAATCGAACATAGAAGAACCAATTGGTTTAAGATTGGAAAAGGAGTATGACAAGGCTGCATGTTGTTACTTTATTTATTTAACTCACATTCAGAGTACATCATATGAAATGCCAGGCTGGAGGAATCAAAAGCTGTGAGAAACATCAACAGTCTCAGATATGTAGATGATATCACTTTTATGGCCGAAAGCGAAGAAGAATTAAGAATCTTCTTGTGGGTGAAAGAGGAAAGGCTTGAATCCGAACATCAAAAAAACTAAGATTTTGGCAACTGGCACTTCTTGGCAAACAGAGGGAGAAGAATTGGAAACCATGTCAGATTTTATATTCTTGGGCTCGAAAATGACTGTGGGTGGTGAATACTGCCATGACATTAAAAGATGCTCCTTTGAAGAAAATCTTTGGCAAATCTGAACAGTATACTAAAAAGTAGAGACATCATCTTGCTGACAAAGGTCTGTATAGTCAAAGCTATGGTTTTTCCATTAGTAATGTATGGCTGTGAAAGTTGGACTATAAGGAATGCTGAGTCCTGTAGAATCAATGCTTTCAAACTGTAGTGCTGGAGAAGGCTTTTGAGAGTCCTTTGGACAGTAAGGAGGTCAAATTAGTTGATACTTAAAGAAATTAATTCAGAATACTCATCGGAAGGACAAATTCTGAAGCTGAAGCTTAAATACTTTGGCCACAATTGAGAAGACAGGACTCATTGGAAAAGACCCTAATGTTGGGAGAGATTGAAGGCCAAAGGAGAAGCAGATGGCAGAGAATGAGATGGATAGTGTCACAGAAGCAACAAACATGACCCTGGACAGACTTTAGGAGATAGTGAAAGACAGAAAGGCCTGGCATGCTATGATCCATAGGGTCAGGAAGATTAGGGCACAACCGAATGACTGAACAACAACCACAGAAGGAGACTAGATGTTAGCTATTAATTATGGTATCACTGAAGCAGGCATAAGGAGATTGGCTCCCAATATCTGAGCCTGTCTCTACATCTTAACTTGGGTTTCTTCCATCCTGAATAATTTATTCACTCACTTCCAGGTAAGTGTACTTTAGCCATACTTATTGGTTGAACAAAACTGATTTATTGACATCTCCGGAGGCCAATAGGGATTATACTACTCTCCCTGATTCTTAGATAGGGCTTATATTACTTTCCCATCTCTAGGAGGGTAATGAAGCACTGGGCCCCTGTATTATTAATACAATTTGGAGATCTTTCCCATCCATTAATAGACCCATATGACCTGTCTGAGTCACATGAGCCTAGGGTGGAAGGAGCTTGCCAAACTGCATTGATAATGTATATAGATTTCTTTGTTGCTATGATGGATTTAGCTTTCTGGTGTTTGAATAAATGTTTTGGTTTTACCTTCAATGGAGAGAGTCTGTTACATTTTGTGATTCAAAGCTATGCTGGCATATTCATAGCATTCTCTGTGGATATTGGGTTGGGGCTACAGCCCTTTGGGCCCACCTCCTGGGGAGTGGATCCTGAAAACTACACAGTAACTACTATAAAAAAATTGAATGAATAGCATGTCTCTCCCTTCCCTTTCTTTTTTCTTCCTTCTTTCAATAATGACATAGGAACATCACAACACATTTGGTAATAAAAAATTTATAGAATCATAGATTTAAAACTGAGCAACCAATAGAGGTCGGCCCAGCCCTAACCACTTCATTTTACAGATGAGGAAACTGAGAACCAAGTACTTAAAGTGACTTGCCTAGGGTCACACAGGCAAAAAGTAACAGAGTTGGAATTTACTCTTAAGAATCTGGAGCTAGGCCAGTACTCTTTCTCCTATACTGCCTAGATCATTTTGTCCAAATTCCTTGTTTTATAGTTGAGGAAACAGAGGCCCAGACAACTGAAGTACCTTGTCCAAGGTCACTAAGGAGCAGAGCAGGGACTCTAATTCATGATATTTGCCTCTAAATCTAGGACTTTTTCAATTTTATTTATAAGTAATAATGCCTAACAAATAACTCTGGAGTCAAAAAGCATGTGGTTTGACCTAGTGTGAAGCGAGTCTTCTTTCTGACTCATATGTTTTGCCTAGAGTTTGTTGGCAGTCTGTGAGAACTTCTAAGGTTGCTGAGTTATTGAGTCTATATATTGACTTCCTCTTTCTATTCTTCCCTTTTTTCTTCTCTCCCCCGCCTTCTTTCTGTCACCAAAACAAAATGGGAGAAGCCAAGAACTTTTAAAAGGGTTCTTTCTCCTAAGTAGATTGGAGAAAATCCCTGAGGCTTCAAGGCTCAGGATCGATAATGTCTTTGAAATGAATCCTTTTCAGAAGTTAGGGACCTAACTTTTTTTTTCTCATTTCCTTTCTCCTCCACTAGCTCATAGTTGGGGCTTGATAATTATTTGTTGAATGAATGGCTCCGTACTACTGACTCTAGATTTTAATCACTCTTCCTCCAAGGAGGATGTCTAGGAAGAAACACAGAAATTGTCAAAACCTACAGTTAGCAGGAGACCTTTCTTGGTCTCCTTTGCTTCAAGTGCCTTTCATTTATTCCGGCTATAATTTGTATGTACCTAGTTATATAGATGTTGTCTTCCATATTAAAACATAAGATCCTTGAGGACAAGGATTTTTTTTTTTGGTATCACCAGCACTTAGCAAGGTGCCTAGCAAGGGCTCAGTAAATGCTTGTTGGCTTATTGTTTTCCTTCCCATCAGTCCTCAGGGCTGAAGAGAGACTCTTAGCCCTGTAATTTCCTCTGTATTTGAAAGGAGTAATGGCTGGTATTTGTGACATTTCCAGTCAACTTCTCTGGTTTTCAGTCAAGCAGAGATAATTAAGAGAATGCATATAGTGGTAGAGACTTTGCTTTCTCTTTGTTGAAAGGGCTTTCATCTCTACCCAGCCAGTGGCTCCTACCCACTGCTATCTAAAATACCTTGATTCCAGTATTTCTCCTGGATAGTTTTTCTTGCTAGATGGTCATTTGTGAATCAAATTCAAAGTCTTGTTGAAATTAAGCTTTGAAAATAAGCTTGCTTTTTCTCTTTCTTTCTTTCTTTCTTTCTTTCTTTCTTTCTTTCTTTCTTTCTTTCTTTCTTTCTTTTTCTCTAATTTATATCCATCCACGTCTTTCTCTTGACTTCTTAATCCCTTTCCTCTCAATTCTACCCTTTCATAAAAATCTGACCTCTGCCAGAACAATGATCTCCCTTCTACCCACACAAATGCTTCTTCAATCTGTTTAAACAGCTCTGTTAAATGCCAGTACTCTTTTGTCACCTGTGCCAGAAGTTTGAAGAGTCCCTGGATAGAATCTATTTCCAATTGGTTAAGAGGAAGGAACAAAAAACCATTTCCAAGCTACGTATGTACAATTCTTGCAGGATGGGCAGCAGGGGAGGGAGGGAGGTCCACAAGCTGTTCATAGTCAGTGAGAAACCTGAGCAGGTGCTCTTTCCAGCAACAGTGAAATTACGTGGCTGGTGTTCAAGAGTACTGAATTCAACCCCAGGTTTTAAGGTCCTAGTTTCTACACAGGCAAGATGAATATATTGCTGTTTAGCTGATGTTATACAGGACAATGGTGTCAAACTTAAATAGAATCTAGATCCCTGTGGCCTGCATATTGACTTAGAAAACTACAAATTAACATTAACTATGTTTTACTCTATCTTTATTTTGTTAAACATTTCACAATTACAGTTTAATCTGGTTTGGTCACACTTGGAAGTTATGTGAATTGCTCCCCCTACCCTGGTAGGACAGTTTGAATGGTCACAGAAATGTTGCTCATATATCCACATGACCTGGTAAGATACCCTTTTATCTCCTCTAAGATGCTCATATATCCAGTATTTTCCTGAATTTCCTTGAGTCTCAGTTGCTTCATCTGTAAATTAATGGGGATAACAATACCTATAATACTTACCTAACAGAGCTGAAAGAATTGTTATGTAAACTGCTTTGTAAAATTTAAGGTGGGGGTGGGGAACCTGTCACATGTGACCCTCTAGGTCCTCAAGTGCAGTTCTTTGCCTGAATCCAAACTTCACAGAACAAATCCCCTTAATAAAAGGATTTGTTTTGTAAAATTTGGACTCAGTCAGAAGGTCATACCCAAGGACCTAGAAGGCCACATGTTGGCTAGAGGCCTCAGATTCCCTACCCCTGTATATAAATGTTAACTATTGTCAGCATCATCATCGTACTACTGTAGAGTACTGCCAGGTAGGTGCCATATTGGTGTTAATATAAGCTGCGTTTTCCATATCCACAACCCAAATCTGTCCTGTATAGAACCTAACCATGACTTTTTTTTTCAAGGAACCTAATAAGGGTGGGGAAGCCTATATTTAGACCAATATAGTATATAAGTAGGGAGCTTTCCAATGAGCTGGGTGAAAAGCAGTGGAAAGTAACACAATAATGAATATCTAAATAACCACTGCAGGCATTTTTTTTGTCTTTTCAGAGATATGAGTGAGTTCCTTTTGACCAGGCAGCACTTTAAATAAAAGGAAAAGAAAACACAACTTTGGGCCCAGAGATACAGCTTGAAGCAATTTAGGTAATGACTTCTCCCACCCCCACCTTCAACTCTTAATATTTTCTTTGTACAGAACTGTTCATTGTTAGAAACTTTGAAGGACTTTATTATCTCAGGAAACGAAAAGGAGCAAGAGATATTGCAGGTGCTGCTTTAATTCCTACAGCTAATGTTGACTTAATTAAACCACATCTGCACTCAACCACATTCAAAAATCTGGACAAGGCACAAGAAAGTTTTTATCCATCTATTAGTCTTATGTTTGGCTTTGATCGAGCAAGTCATCTTCAACTTCTTGCCTTGGTTTCCCCTCATGTAAGTTAAAGGGATAGGTGTAGACTAGTTGATCTCTAAGGTTCTTTCCATCTTTAACATTCGATATGACTTCATTACTCTATTATTCATGATACTTCTATTGTGCCCAGGATGAGATTAATTTTCATGGTCATGTAATACTGTTTTCCAGAACTCTAATTTTGGTTTCTAGTGTTTGGAAACTGATTCTGACAGTCTCAATTTTCAGCAATTCATAAGTAGTGAATTAGACCCCGCTGTCACTTAGTCTTACAGATTTAAGGGGTGCTATGTTGCTAATTTGGTATTGTTGAACTTTAAAGCCTTATCTTTGTGCCCACAATCAAGAATCATCATATTTAGTCTGGAGAAGCATAGTCTCAGAAATTTTCAAATGTAATATAGAGTTTTATAAGGGAAAAGAAGGCAATTACCATTTGCCTTTGGGGAGAACAGAAAAAAAATTAAGACAAACTAGAATAGTGAGATTTTAGGGGAAATTTTTAAAAATATTAATAATAATATTTTTAAAAATTTTAAGTTCTGAATTTTCTTCCTCTCTGCTCTCCTCTACCCATTAAGAAGACAAGAAATGTGATATCAATCATATGTTTAAAAATCATGCGGCAGCTAGGTGGCATAGTGAATAGAGGAGAGCCTGAATTCAAATCTGGCCTGAGACACTTGACACTTACTAGCTATGTGACCTTGGCAAGTCACTTAAACCTAATTGCCTAGCCTCCCCCCTCAAAAAAAAATTATGTCTACACTAATGCATTGTTGGTGGAGTTGTAAACTGATCCAACCATTCTGGAGAACAATTTGGAACTATATTCAAAGGGCTATAAAACTATGTATTACTTTGATCCAGCAATACCACTACTAGTTCTGTATCCCAAAAAGATCATAAAAAAGGGAAAAGAACCCACATGTACAACAATATTTATAGCAGCTCTTTTTGTGGTGGCAAAGAATTGGAAATTGAGGGGATGCCCATCAATTGGAGAATGGCTGAACAAGTTGTGGTTTATGAATGTAATGGAATGCTATTGTTCCATAAGAAATGATGAACAAGTGAACTTCAGGGAAACCTGGAAAGTCTCACATGAATCAATGCTGAGTGAAGTGAGCAGAACCAGGAGAACACTGTACCCAGAAACAGCAACATCATGTGATGACTGACTTTGATAGGCTTAGCTCTTCTCAGCAATGCAAGGATTTAAGACAACTCCAAAACATTCAGGTTGGAAAATGCTATCCACGTGCAGAGAAAGAACTATGGAGTCTGAATATACATCAAAGCATACTATCTTCTCTTCTTTTTTCTTTCTTTTAGTTTTTCCCTTTTGTTCTGATTCTTCTTTCACAATATGACTAATGTGGAAATGTTTAATAAGATTGTACATGTATAGCCTATATCAGATTGCATATCATCTTGGGAAGGGAAAGAGGGGAAAAAATAAGAACTCAAAATCTTATAAAAGTGAATGTTGAAAATGAAAAATAAATAAACTTTTAAAAAATCATGTAAAACAAATTTCTATATTAGGCAAGAAAGTGAAAAAAATTATGCTTCAATCTGTACTCAGACTCTACTCTGGAGAGGAATAGCATTTTTCATCAGAAGTCCTTTAGAATTGTCTTGGATCATCGTATGATCAAAACGCTGAGTCATTCACTGTCGATCATCATATAGTACTGCTATTACTATGTCTAATGTTCTCCTGGTTTTGCTCACTTCACTTTGCATCAGTTCGTATAAGCCTTCGCAGGTTTTTCTGAAACCATCCTGTTTGTCATTTCTAATACCACAAGTTTTTCATCACAATAATATGCCACAACTTGTTCAGCCATTCCCCAATTGATGGGTATCCCCTCAATTTCCAATTCTTAACAACTGCAAAAAGAACTATTATAGATATTTTTGTACATATAGGTTCTTTTCCCTTTTCTTTGATTTATTTGGGGTATAGATGTAGTAGTGGCATTGCTGCATCAAAGGGTATGTGTAATATTATTGTTCTTTGGGAATAATTCCAAATTGTTCTCCAGAATGGTTGGATCAGTTCACAGCTCTACTGACAGTGCATTAGTGTTCCTATTTTTCTACATCCCCTCCAAATTTCATCATTTTCCTTTTCTGTCATATTAGCCAATCTGATGGGTGTGAGGTGGTACCTCAGATTTGTTTTGATTTGCATTTCTCTAATCAATAGTGATATAGAGAATTTTTTCATGTGACTATAGACAGCTTTGATTTCATCTGAAAACTACCTTTTCATATCCTTCGACCATTTATCAGTTGGAGGATGAATTGTATTTTTATAAATTTGACTCAGTTCTCTGTACATTTGAGAATAAATGTAAACCTTTCTTCCCAGTTTCCCATTTTTCTTCTAATCTTTGCTGCAGTGGTTTTGTTTGTACAAAACCTTTTTAATTTAATATAAGCAAAATTATCCACTTTCCTTCCTGTGATCTTCTCTATCTCTAGTCATAAATTCGGCAAATTTTTTCTAATAAGCATTGCTAAGGAAGATTATGGCAATTCCTCCTCTAGAAATATTTATATTAGATGAGATGGTACCTGTTTTTCATGTTTTAGACTATATGTTCTTCTCTGAAGACAGACTCAGCTAGGTCAACTGTAAAGGCCTATACAACACTCTGATCTGGACCCAAGAAGCACTGAGCTTTAGTGGAAAGTTTGTAGGAGCTAGACATCAGGAAGAAGCCTGGGTTCAAATTCTAACTCTTAACACTTGCTAGCTGTGTGCCATGAACCATTATCCACTTGGAGCTTTAAATTTATAAAAATATATGAACTTGCCTCCTAAGGTTGGTGTGAGGAAAGCATTTGTAAACCTTAAAACTTTGTGGAAATGTGAGCTAACAGAGAAACTTGATCCAAAGATTCCACCGCCTCCATTGTTTCCCTTTTGTTCTTAGATTTATTGAATTTGTTTATACAAAAACTTTTTAAATTTTATGTAATCAAAATTTTCCATTTTTTTTCTGTGATTCTCACTTTCTATTATTTGGTCATGAGTTTTTCTTCTCTCCATGGGTCTGATAGGTTTTTTTTTCCATGTTTCTCTAATTTTTTTTTATGATGTGACCTTTTATATTTATGTTGTGAATCTTTTGGGGATTTATTTTGACATAAGGTGTGAGGTGTTTGTCTAAATCTAATTTCTTAAACATTGTTGTCCCAATTTTCCCAGCAGTTTTAATCAAATAGTGAGCCCTTATCTTAGTAGATGGAAGAACTATGGTCTGTACAATGACCAACCATGATTCCAGAGGACTGGACCAGTGATGAAACCTACTATCCATCACCTAAAAGAGAGAATGGTACAGAATGAGACATATTTTTGTATATAGCCTATGATGGAATTTCTTTTGCTTGAAATGCATATCCAACACTTAGTACAGTGCCTGACACATAGTAGGTGCTTAGTAAATGTTGATTGATATTTGCTAAAATTTAATTCAATTTAATAGACATTTATTAAGTACCAGGTACTATGCTATGCTCTGGGGATATAAATAAGAAAAGAGTAGTCCCTGCCCTCAAAGAATTTACAACCTAATAATGGAAAACTACACACAAAAGGAAACTGGAAAGGGGAATAAGAATTTGCTTTTGTTTTCTACTTTTGGGAGGGATGAGGGTGATAGAAAATAGTTTTCCATTAATTGAAAAATTCTTTAGAAATATAAAGATGGGGTGACTTGTTACAGATATGGGATGTTGCATATGTTTTCAGATGAGGTCATGGTATTGTTAGGCTTGCTAAATTGTTTTACTTTTTTATAGGATAGTTCTCATACAGTGGGGGTAATCTGGAAATGACTGTAATATAAATGTAAATCATGTCAATGTAAGTGCTTTTTTTTTTCAATGTGAGATATTATCAATTTGCACAGCCTGGAATAGTGTGGTTTTAAATGAACTTTCCAATGTTGAGCAAGGGGAGGTCTGTGCAACACTCTTCCATGACTTTTCTTTCCTTGTCCATCAACAAATCCTGTTGTTTGAATTTCACAAATGCTATACCATGGGTTTCTTGGATTAAATACTGTTAACCTATGCCACATTCCCTAAAGGAATACATAAGTTCAATTCAACATTCAAACAGGGGTTTTGTTTTTTATAAATGGTTTAAAACATCATTTGAATGTTCCAGGCCAGGCCAATTGGGGAGTTATACACTCAATGCACAGTAGTCTTTAAAACAATATGCTGGCTCTCAAAATGATTTTCAGTTAACATCCCTCTAATGTCTCTAGGAATCTCAAAATGCACAAGTCATTAACAGGGCCTTTTTCAATCATATTCCAAGCTAGCCAGCAAAAATCAAATTGTATGCAATCCAAATAGTAGCCTTGGTGTAATTTAATCTACATGCCCAATATATGGACTCTATTGAATCATTCATGATTATCTTGTCAACAAGGCAGCAAAATTCATTTTGTCCTGCTGTTGTCATGCAAATAATATCCATAGAAACCATGCGGCTACCAATAATGTATAAGTATGTCAGAAAAAACTCTATCTAAAAACATGAATTCAGTGACAAATCATATTGTGCCTGATAATGAAGCATAGTAAGGGGTGATATAAATAATAATAATAATAGCAGACATTTACATATATATACGTATATACTGTTCTAAAGCTATGATTCCATTGGAGTAGGGAATTCCTAATAAGGAAATTCTCTCTAGACATGCCTATCTGCAGCCCCTCTATACTTTAAAGTTTTGAAGAGTTGTCTAGGGCAGGGCTGTCCAACCTTAGGTTTTTATCAAAACAATAGACAATTTATTTTGATTTGTCATTTTAGTGAGAGCTCTGCAGTAGCTGGGCTTCATTTACTAAAGCATTTATGTAAATTTCTATGCTTGTAGGCAGGCCACATAAAACGCAATGTGGTTCGAAAAGGGACAGGGTCAAGGGAGAAAATTCAATAAAGGGGGATAGGTTAGGAAGAAGCAAAATATAGTTAGTCTTTCACAACATGAGTATTGTGGAAGGGTTATACATAATGATACGCATGTGGCTCATGTTGAATTGCTTGACTTCTTAGGGAGGGTGGATGGGAAGGGAAGAGGGGAGAGAAGTTGGAACTCAA
>CM053627.1:100770133-100808228 GCA_028646595.1 Phalanger gymnotis | reverse complement strand
AAATACTGCAAGCAGCCAGAAAGAAATAATTTGAATATTGTGGAAAAACAATCAGGATAGCACAGGATCTAACAGCTTCCACATTAAGGGACCAAAGGGCTTGGAATATGATATTCTAGAGGTCAATGGAGCTAGGATTAAAACCAAGAATCACCTACCCAGCAAAACTGAGTATCATGCTCCAAGGCAAAATGTGAATTTTCAATAAAATAGAGGACTTTCAAGCTTTCTCAAGCTGAAAAGACCAGAGCTGAATAGAAAATTTGACTTTCAAGCACAAGAATCAAGAGAAGCATGAAAAGGTAAACAAGAAAGAGAAATCACAAAGGACTTACTATAGTTGAACTGTTTTGTCTACATTCCTACATGGAAAGAGATGATGTGTGTAATTCATGAAACCTCAATATCATAGTAGCTGAAAGGAATATGCATATATATATGTGTGTATGCATATATACACATATGTGTGTGTCTATGTATGTATGGATGTAGGTGTATATATACATATATGTATGGATGTAGATATATATATATACATATATATATGTGTATATATATATATATATATACGATACACATGTGACCTATGTTGAATTGCTTGCCTTCTTAGGGAGGTGGGTGGGGAGCGAAGAGGGGTGAGAATTTGGAACTCAAAGTTTTAAAAACACATTCAAAAACAACAACAAAAAAAGTTTTTGCATGCAACTAAGAAATAAGATACACAGGCAATGGGACATAGAAATTTATCTTGCCCTACAAGAGAAGAAGGGAAAGGGGGATGGGAGGGCTGACTGGGGAATGGTGCAACCAGAATATATGCCATCTTGGAGTGGGGGGGAGGGTAGAAATGGGGAGAAAATTTGTAATTCAAACTCTTGTGAAAATCAATGCTGAAAACTAAATATATTAAATAAATAAAAAAAGTATGAGGTGAGCAGAAAAAAAAAGAAATAAGCAGGCAGATTTCAGAAAAACCTGTAAAACCTTATATGAACTGATGCTGAATGAAGTGAGCAGAACCTGGAGAACATTGTACACAGTAGCAGCAACATTGTGTAAAGATCAACTTTGATAGACGTAGCTCTTTTCAGCAAAACAATGATACAAGACAATTCCAAAAGACTGATGGTGGAAGGTGCTATCCACACCCAGAGAAAGAACTAGGGAGTCTGAATGCAGATGGAAGCATATTATTTTATCTTTTTTTTCTTTCTCATGGTTTTTCCCTTTTGTTCTGATTCTTCTTTCACAACATGGCTAATGTGGAAATATGTTTAATATGATTATACATGTATATAGCCTATATCAGATTGTATACTGTCTTGGGAAGGGAAGGGAGGGAGAAAAAATTTGGAACTCAAAATCTTATAAAAGTGAATGTTGAAAAGAAAAAATAAAAACAAAAGTTTTAAAAAAGAAATATCTGTTACTATCTTGCAAGACCCCCATCAGCCTTGGTATGCTACCTCATCACCACCCCCTGATTGGAAAGTGGGGCCATGAAAACTAAACTCCCCATTTAAGGAGAGAGTTCAGCTTCAGCCATCTTATTTCTTATCTGGTTGACTACTTGGGACTTTTCCAACTGACTTTATTATGCTTCAGGAAGCTAGTTATTGGGAAAGCCTCGTCATGCTGCAAGATGCCATCAATCTTGGTACTCTACCTCATCACTATCCCCTGCCCTTCTAATTGGACAGTGGGGCCATGGACTTCAAATTCTTCATTTAGGGATAGAGCTCAGCTCAGTCATCTTATTTCCCACCTGGCTGACTACTTTGAGACTTCTCTAACTGATTTCTCAATCATGCCCCAGAGAAAACCTCATCATCCTGCAAGATGCCATCAACCTTGGTACTCTACCTCATCACTGTCCCCTACCCTTCTGATTAGAGAGTGGGACCATGAACCCCAAATCTCCATTTAAGGATGGGGCTCAGTTCAGAATTTCTCACTTCTCACTTGGCCTAAGTACTTTGGGGAGGGAAACTCCCCCATCCCCTTTTCAGCTTTTTATGTATTGTCTTACCTACTAGATTATAAGCTCTTTGAGGTCAGGGACTTATAATGAATACTGCAATATAAGAGGTCCGAGTGTCCCGTTAAATATTGTTTCTTTATGTACTTGGACATTTAATAAGACTAACTCAACTCTACTAATTTTTTCATATGTTTTTCCAGAGAGAACATGTGTGCCATTAGTATGTTTAGTTGTAACTTCTGTTGTCTTCAGTTGTCTCTTATATTAAGAATGTCAAGGTTTATATTATTCATTTCCTCTAGAAGTACATTGACTTGTTTTTTACTGGACAAAGATTTTACATTTAGCGTACCAATGGCTAAGTTAATAATAACAGCTAGTATTTATATAGCACTTTAAGATTTGCAATATATTTTACATATATTATCTCATTTTATCCTCACCACAACCCTGCAAGATAGGTGCTATTACTGTTCCTATTTTACAAATGAGAAAACTGAAACTAAGAGAGATTAAGTGACTTGCCCAAGGTCACATAGGTTGTAAGTAGCAGAAGCAAGAGTTGAATTCAAAGCCTTTGACTCTAAATCCAACATGCTTTTCACTACATCATTATGAGATCTATTTTGTGTTTTTCTCTGTATAGTGGTTTTCTATGGTAATCTGTTCTACTTTTGAACGTCCTTAACTATGAAGAAATTTTCCTGCTATCCCTCCATTGTGCCTAGTTTGGTCCTCTGTTGATCAATGGAACAAATCTCATCCTTCTTTTTTTTTTTTTTTTGCTCTAGTTGTTTAGAGCTGTCTTTATTTCCATATGATCCATAATCCATTTATTAGTAAGGCTAGCAGTTATCAGCAAATAAGGTCAATGGCCTTTCTCAACTAAAACCTTGAGTGAGGGCTGACAGGGTCTTTTATAATAATTAACAAGATGACAGAGGAAAATCTCAAGCTACATAGGTGTGTCTTCCTTTCCCCCCCCCATTGTATGCAACTTTCTGTTCCTTTTAAATACGTAATAAAGTTATCATGTGAAGTTGAGGACAGCTACCATGTTTCCCCTGAGTTTTCTCATCTCTAAGTTCAGTATTTCCAATTCTTTCAAACAGTCTCCATGGGACATGAATTCAAGGCTCTTTATGATCCTAGTTACTTTCCTCTAAATGCTCTCCAACTTATCAATGTCACACCCAGAAGTGAACAGAATACTCTGACCAGAGCAGAGTACAGTGGAATTATCACCAGCTTATCTCTGCAGTACACTTGTTTTAATGTAGCCCAAGGTCAAATTAGAATTTTGGGCTGTCACATCATACTGCTGACTCATATTCTCAGGGGTATGTTTGTGTATGTGTGTGTGTGTATTTGTGTGTGTATGTTTTGGCATATGAGTATTGAGCTGACAAAAAAGAAAGAACACTCAGGTCTTCAGGATTCTGGGGAGGCTTTGGAACAGTGTATACAGACTTGATGTTTTGGGAACCCACAATTGCTCAGAAAAGTCCACTTCTACTCAACGAAGGTCTGGTTCAGTTCCAATCTCCAGAGATCACCTAGAACTGACCAAAAATTAAAAGCAAAGAATAGGCAATGAGGAAACAAAAGTATAAATCTTTTTAGATGATATAATGGTTTTAGGAGAACCCTAGACAATCAACTAAAAACCTAGGTGAGGGGAAGCTAGGTGGTGCAGTGAGTAGAGTATCAGCCCTGGAGTCAGGAGGACCTAAGCTCAAATCTGGCCTGATACCTGACACACTTACTAACTGTGTGACCTTGGGCAAGTCACTTAACCCCAATTGCCCTGCCTTCCCCTCTCCAAAAAAATAAAATAAAAACCTCAGTGAAAAAATCTCCAATGTTAGCAAAGTTGCAGGATATAAAATACACATCATCATTGCTGTATAAATCATTGCAGGAAGAGATAGAAAAAAGAAATTTCTTTTAAAATAATTGCTGATATTACAAAATACTTGGAAGTCTACCTGTCACAACAAACCCAGTAACTACACAAACACAATTACAAAATACTTTTTATACAAATACAGACAGCTCTAAACATCTAGAGAAATATTAATTGCTCATAGACAGAGCTCATGTAATAAAAATGACAATTCTGCCTAGATTAATTTGCTTATTAAGTGCCATACCAATCAAACTACCAAAGAATTATTTTGTAGCTCTAGAATAAATAATAACAAAATTAATCCAGAAGAACCAATATTCAAGAATATCAAGGAATTCAAGGGGAAAAAAACAATTGGAGGTAGACAGAGTAGCAGTACCAAATATCAAATTATATTACAAAGTGGTATTCATCAAAAAAAAATCTGGTACCAGCTAATTAGGGACATAATTTTTGTTCAGGCATATGTATCAGTAAGGCAATAAACACAACATCAACAATAGTTATGAATATGCCTATGTAGTTCTGTATCGCAAAGTATGAGAGATTCTCCATAAAGAAGGTAGAAGTATGACACTTATTCGCACACCAGAGAACCATATCCCATAACCAAATGCTCAGGTCACACAGCCAGTCATCCCACTTTATCATAACAGCAAGGAACTTACAACATGATATCACGACATGGAGCCTCACCATCCCCAAACCTCTCTGACCCCCTGCTGGGGTCTTCCCCAAAACAAACTCACAGTATACCTAAGTCAGCCTGTTCAGTTCTACCTATCACGAGGGCGGCCGTTAGCAGCCATAACTGCTCTCTCTCTTTCGTTCTCAGCATTTCCTGTGACATAACTTCCTTTGCCTGTCAGGAAGCTCCTCCTACCACATGTGACTTAGGCTTCCTGTGATGTAAGCAGGTCACATAGCCTATTAATGGATGCGAAAGATCTTCAAATCTAAATTGCTACTACAACATCTCCAACTCTTTGTGATCCCATGAAAATGGCATGCCTGGCCCTTCTATCTTCCAGTATCTCTCTAAGCCTCTCCAAGTTCATGTTCCTTGTTTCCATGACCCTATCTATTCATAGTATCCTCTGTTGTCCCCTTTTCCTTTTGCCTTGAATGTTTTCCAACATCAGGGTCTTTTCAAATGAGTTCTGCCTGTGGCTAAAATATGTAAGCTTTGGTATTTAACCTCTGAGTGAGTAGTCTGAATTAATTTCTTTAAGTACTGACAGATTTAATCTCCTTGCTCTCAAAAGTCTTCTCCAGTGACACAATTCAAAAGCACCAGTTCTGCGGCCTATATCTTTCCTTACAATCTAACTCTCACAGAAATACATTATTAATGGAAAAACTACAGCTTTGACTATATAGACCTTTGTTAATGAGGTGATCACTTTGCTTTTTAGTCTGCTGTCCAGATTTGCCATAGCTTTCCTTCCAAGGAGCAAGCATCTTTTAATGTCATGGCTGCAATTACTGTCTGCAGTGATCTTTGAGCCCAAGAATATAAAATCTGACACAGCTTCCATTTCTTCTCCATCTATTTGCCAGGAAGACGTAGGACCAATAGCCAAGATCTTAGTTTTTTTTGATGTTAAGCTTCAAGCCACATTTTACATTCTCCTCTTTCACCCTCATCAAGAAACTTCTTAATTCTTCTTCACTTTCTACTCATCTACATATCTGAGATTGTTGATATTTTGCCTAGTAGCCTTAATTCCAGCTTTTGATTCCTCCAGCCTAGCATTTTCATGATGTACTCTGCATATAAGTTAAATAAGGTGACGACATACAGCCTTGTCATGCTCCTTTTCTGATCTTAAACCAATTAGTTTTTCCCTATTCAGTTCCAACTATTGTTTTTTGGTACATGTACAAGTTCCTCAGGAGACAAATAAGATGATCTGGTAGTTCCATCTTTCTGAAAACTTGCCACGTTTTGTTGTGATTCACACAGTCACAGGCTTAAGTGTAGTCGATGAAGCAGAAGTAGAAGCTTTTCTGAAATTCTCTTGCTTTTTCAATAATCCAGCAAAAGTTGGCAATTTGGTTTCTAGTTCCTTTGCCTCTTTGAAAACCAGCCTGCTCTTCATATAATTTACATATTGCTGAAGCCTAGCTTGCAGAATCTTAAGCTTTAATACCTTGTTGGTATGTGAAATGACCACAATTGTTCAGTAACTTGAATATTCCTTGGCATTACCCTTCTTTAGGATTGGAACATAAACTAATCTTTTCCAATTGAGTGATCACTGTTGAGTTTTCCAAATTTGCAGGTATATTGAGTGTAGCACTTTGACAGAATCATCTTTTAGTATTTTCAATAGCTTAGCTTGTATTCTAT
Source organism: Phalanger gymnotis (assembly GCA_028646595.1). Classification (NCBI taxonomy): domain Eukaryota; kingdom Metazoa; phylum Chordata; class Mammalia; order Diprotodontia; family Phalangeridae; genus Phalanger; species Phalanger gymnotis. The sequence goes on along the minus strand of CM053627.1, from coordinate 100,801,985 downwards.
CATTTCTACTAGTCTTGTTAGCAATGCTTCCTAAGGACCACTTGACTTCATTCTGCAGGATGTCTGGCTCTAGGTCAGTTATTAGGGACACAATACACTGTACTAAATGACCATAGTAATCTAGTGTTTGCTAAAACCAAAAATCCAGGCTGTTGGGGCAAGGAAAGGGGGACCCATATGTATACTGCATTATGCTACACACACACACACAGAATTCTTTTTCTTCTGGAAGAGAATTGGAAACTGGGGAGATGCCTATTAATTGAAGAATGGCTGAATAAGTTGTGGGATATGATTGTGATAGAATACTATTGTGCTATAAGAAATGACAGGCAGTATGGTTTCAGATAAAACTTGGGCAGACTATATGAATTGATGATGAATGAAATGAGCAGAATCAGCAGATCATTGTACGTATAACAGCAATATTGTAACGATGATCAACTATAAAAGATTTAGCTACTCTGATAAATATAACGATCCATGACAATTCCAAAGGACTTATAATGAAAAATACTGTCCACTTTCAGAGAGAGAACTAATGAACTTCTGGTAGCCAAGATGATGGAATAAGGGAGGAAATCTTCTGAACTCTCCCAAATTCATTTCCAAACAACAATAAAATAACAATTCAATATGAAATCTGGAGTAACAAAACCAATAAAAAGACAGGGTAAAATAATTTTCCATCCAAAGACAACTTACAGGGTCAGCAGGAAAGATCTGTCTCACTCTGGTAAAAGGAGAGCACAGTCCAGGGCAGGCAATTTCTTGGCAAGCCAGCAGCAGGCCATGTCTCAACAAGCCAATGGGAGGCCCTGACCCCCATGACAGGTAAGTAACTGAGTCTATGAAGTCCCAGCACAGGACCAGATGATCAGCCAAGCTAGCACAACACTAGGTGAGCAGTCAGGCACCCCACAAGCCCCAGTGCAGCACCAGGCGAGGGGCCAGGCCCAAAGGGCCCTGAGGCAGCACCAGATGAGTGGCCAGTTTCTGTAGCCTTTGACACAAAAAGCTTGGAACAGTGCCCTCTCCACCCCAGGAGCAGGCTGGAAAAAAATGAGCAAAAACAGCAAAAAAAGAACTTGACCATAGAAAGTTATTGTGGTGACAGGAAAGATCAAAAGTCAAACTTAGAAGAGGACAACAGTGTCAAAATGCCTACAGGCAAAGCCTCAAAGAAAAATGTGAATTAGTCTCAGGCCCATAAAGAACTTTTGAAAGAGCTCAAAAAGGATTTTAAAAAATCAGATAAGAGAAGTAGAAGAAAAATTGGGAAAAGCAATGAGAGAGATGCAAGAGAATCATGAAAAGAGTCAGCTTAGTAAAGGGAGCACAAAAATGTGAAAAAATGTACAAAAATTCATTGAAGCAAATAACTCCTTAAAAATTAGAATTAAAGTGGGAGCTAGTGACTCCATGAGACATCAAGAATAAACCAAGCAAAGTCAAAAGAATAAAAAAAAAACCAGAAGAAAATGTAAACTATCTCATTGGAAAAACAATTGACCCGAAAAATAAACCCAGGATAGATAACTTAAGAATTATTGAAAATCTGAATATCTGAATATCTGAAAGCCATGATCAAATAAAGAACTTGGACACCATACTTCAAGAAATTATCAAGGAAAATTGCCCTGCTATCCTAGAATCAGAGGGTAAAATAGACATTGAAAGAATCCACCAATCACTTCCTGAAAGAGATCCCCAAATGAAAACTCCCAGAAACATTTTAGCCAAATTCCAGAACTCACAGGTCAAGGAGAAAATATTACAAGCAGTCAGAAAGAAATAGTTCAAATATTGTGGAGCTACAGTGAGACTTACACATCATGATTTAGTATCATCTACATCAGGGCTGTCCAACCTTAGATTTTTGTTGAAACAATAGACAAAATATTTTGATTTGCCATTTTAGTGAGAGCTCTGTGGTAGTTCCACTTTGTTTGCTAAAGTATTTATGTGAATTTCTATGCTTGTAGGTGGGCCACATGCAGCCTACAGGCCACATTTTGGACAGCCCTGATCTACATTAAAGGATCAGAAGGCTTGGATTATGAAATTCTGGAAGGCAAAGAAGCTAGGATTACAACTAAAAATCCCCTACAAAGCAAAACTGAGCATAATCCTGCAAGGGGAAAAATAACATTCAATGAAATAGATGACTTAATTCTTGATGGAAAGACTAGAGTTGAACAAAAGATTTGATTTCCAAATACAAGAGTTATGCATAAAACGTAAACAGAAAAGAGAAAACATAAGGGATTCAATAAGCCTAAACTGTTTACATCCATATACGGTAAGTACATACTTGTAACCCTTAGGAGCTGTTTCACCATTGGGTAGTTAGAAGGAATATACATAGACGGAGAGTGTTGGTATAAAGTGACTCTGATGGGATGAAATTTAAAAAATTAAGGGTAAGAAAGAAGATAATACTGGGAGCAGAGAGAAAGGAGAGGTAGAATTAGGTAAATTATCACATTAAGAGGTACAAAAAAACATTACAGTGGAGGGAAAGATCAGGGTGGGGTGGATGGAGATAGAACTGATGAATTCTGAGAGCCAAGTGATGTATAATTTTTTTCACTTTTTCTTTTTTCGCAACATGAGTATTATGGAAATAAGTTTTACATTATTTCACATGTATAATTGATATTATATTGCTTGACTTTGCAGTGTAGGGAAGAGGCTGGAGCGACAGAGAATTTGAAGAGCAATTAAAAAAAAAGAGGATGTTAAAAACAAAAAGTTCTAAGGCAAGAGACACAAGGCAATGGGACCATAGAATTTCCAGTATTTCCTCTCTTTTCCCCTCGTCTATATCCTGCAATCTTTCTCCTGTTATCTCTAAAGCAAGCTTACATGGAAAGAAAGATTTTTTTTTTTTTAAAAATTGGTAACATGTTGGAACATCCACCTACTTCAAAGTTGCATTTTAGGAGTCAAGGGTCCTGGTGGGGTTGGGGAAAGTTCAGTAGCTAACACACTGTGAGTGTTGTTTTGATTTTAGATCACCCTCTGGCCCTTATTTCCCTATTTTTACTTTCTAGAGTGTGCATATAATTCTTTACTTTCCCTTCCTTCCTTCCCTACACCTCACTCACCATCCAGTACTAACAAGGGATACTTATACTTGGCAAATATGAAAACAAGTCACTCAGTACATTTCTGCCGTCATTTAGCTCTCTGATTACAGGTAAAATCTTATTACAACTTATTAAACTTAACAAACAACTTATTAAAACAACTACATCTGCATAACAAAAAAAAATTTTCTGCTCCATCAATGTCCCTGACATTTCAGGAGAGCCTTTCATGTAGTCTCTAATCAAATTGAATTGAGAAGCCACTTAGAGTAATGAAAACAACATTGGATTTGGGGCTAGGAGAACTGGACTTGAGGCCTAATTCTTCAACTAACTGGCTGGTTAACCATGGGCAAGTCTTTCTTTTCTCATCTGTAAAACAGAGAAAAAGGTTGGGTTAGAAGATTGACGGGATGATGCAGTGAGTGTCATAGAAAGAGTGCTGGTTTAGAGTCAGATGAACTGGGTTCACATCTTACCTCTGTTACTATCTGTATGACTTTGGACAAGTCAAACTCTCTACACTTCAATCAATCAATCATTCAATCAGTATTAAGTGCTTATTATGTGACAATCATTGTGTAAGTGCTGGGAATACAAAGACAAAAATGAAACAGTCTCTGCCCTCAAGGAGCTTAAATTCTATTGGAAGAAATTTTATATATACGTATATATATACATATATATGTATACGTATAAATGTGTATATATGTATGTATATATACATACAAATACATTCATGATATGATATATATTCATGAAATGACATACACATACAAATATGTTAAAAGTAAATACAAAATGATTTCTAGGGAGAAGGACTAGCAGTTGGGGAATACCAGAATAATAAGATGATCTCTAAGATTCCTTCCAATTTTAACTCTATAGTCCTACAATATTTAAAGTCTCTTTCAATCTTGTTTTTCTGGGAATAAGAATACTCGTAACTGACCTTACTGGGTTGTTGTGAGGAAAGTGCATTGTAAGCTTTAAAACGCCATATAAATGTTAGTTGTTATTAAGAAATTAAATTGCTGCAAGAAATTCTAGGTCATTAAAAGAACTTGGATTCTTCATCTTAACTTCCTGTAATGAGATCTGACCTTTGTTTACATACCACTTCTGGCTTCATGTTATTGCCAAATTGTCCTGTATTTGTACTTGAGTCCAAGTATCTTGTATGGGGAAGATGAGTGTATGACAGCAATAAACACCTGGAGACAAATACATGGTCACCCATCCATGGCTTGGGGTGAAATGAAGCATAGATAATTATACTGTAACATTGCATATAGAGTATGGATCTGGCTTGCTAGCCAAGGTTTCTCTCCTGAGGAAGCTTGAGATATATGCTGATGAGTCCCAAAGGATCTGTGTTTCTGTTTGGGAATGATAAGACACCAGAAAGTTTATAGTAGCAGCTGTTGTTGAAAATTGTTCTGTGGGTCGGCGGCTTCTATTTCCAGATTTCTGTGATGGTATAACTATAGCGTATTATGTATTGTATGAAGCAGACAAAGGACGTGCAGTTACTACACCCATATCCTCATCATTACTAAAATCATTTGCTGCTCTTTGCACGCCCTGCTGTGTTGAGTGCTTTGCAGAGTGAATTAAACAGGCACAACCTCTCTCCTCTGCAGTCTTTGATTTAGGAGATTCCAATGTAACAGAGACTAGAACCATGTTTTTTGCAGCTCTATTGGATTTACAACATGAACTGAATAGCCTGTCCAGCTCAATCAAATGATTGATTAATTTAGTCAACCGGTTGACTTCCCCCTCCCCTTTTCCCAACCCCAAATGAATTAGTCACTTGACTGAACTAATCAATTGTTTTGATATATAGAAACTGTCCTGGATAGATATATTGTGACATACAGACAAATGGATAATTATTGAACAAAACCAAAATGGGCAATCTGTGACCAAAGGTGGTTTCAGAAGATATATTCATTAAAGTATCTGGAATTCTTAATAATTTTAGGAAACAATGTGGGCTTTGGAGCAACAGATATGAATTTAAGGAAAAAGAAAAGTCTATCTCCTGGGAAGGACTCTGTTACCTACAACCAATTTCATTCCTCTCCAGGTTATACTTCTGATTCTTTACACTTTCTCATGCCATAAAAACTTCTTTACCCTGAAAGTTCACCTCACCCCTGGACTTCTAATACTAGAAGTACCCTCTACCCAGGGGGCCTCTTCCTCCAACTGGCTGATTCCTCACAGAACCTCCATTTTGACGACACTCAGGCTAGCCATCTCTTCATTCCTCCTCAGGCCACACTCTTGATTCTGGACTCTCTCTATTTTAATTACTCACCTTTACACTGCCAGGTCTCTTCCTCCCCCACCCCTTTCTACTTTTCTTCCTTTACTCTCGCTCTGTCCTCCTCCCCACTTTAGTTTCCTTTTGTGTGTTATCTTCTTCCACTAAAATATAAATTCCTTGAGGGCTGGGACTGACTTTTTGCTTGTATTTGTATCCCTAACACTTAGCATAGTATCTGATGACTAACTGCTGAATAAGATCATAAACGGACCAGTACATTAGCCTGGGTTCTCCTTCCTCTTTCCCTATATCCCCTATCTTTATTGTTGTTGTTGTCACTCTTTGGAGCCATTATTGATTAGGTGAAATAGAAATTCTTAAAATAAATTTAAAAAAAAGAGACAGCTAGGTGGCTCAATGAGTAGAGCACTGGCCCCGGAGTCAGGAGTTCCTGAGTTCGAATCTGGCCTCAGACACTTGACACATGTACTAGCTGTGTGACCTTGGGCAAGTCACTTAACCCCAATTGCCCTTCCAAAAAACCAATAAATAAATAAATAAGAAATTCTTCCCTTTCCTTAGAGCTCTTAATGGAAAGACTAGTTTCCAGCACTTTCTTTGGTGGTAAACACCTTGAATTCACAAATGCCGCTGGCTCGGTGGCATAAATAAATTCTACTGGTCAGCCTGTTTCTTTACTGTGATCAAATGAGAGAGTTAGGCTAATTAACATATGTGTTCTTTTTTAATTTTTACTGCAAAATAGAATTGCTTCTATCCCAAGTCCTTAGTTTGGTATAAGCGTTGGTATAAATTCAGCAGATGTACCCAAGCAAGCTCAGACAGGAGCTGGTAAAGTTCCTCCTCTTTCTTGTGCCCCCTTGACAAAGTATGAATTCCCCTGATGACATGTGGATTGTCCTTGTTTGGAAACCTTATTGTCTTCCAGATGAAGTCTTTGCCTGGCACTGACTCAAATTAATGACTGATGATGACGATGATGAAAACTGACCTTTAAGAAGTACTTTAAGGTTTACATATATCAGGGCTGTCCATAATGTGGGCTGCATGCTGCCTGCAGTGCAATTTATGTGGCCTGCCTACAAACATAGAAATTTACATAAATGCTTTAGCAAAAGAAGCCGAGATACTGCGGAGCTCTCACTAAAATGGCAAATCAAAACGTGTTGTCTATTGTTTCAATAAAAACCTAAGGTTGGACAGCCCTGCCATGTATTATCACATTTGATTCTCACAAAAAGCCTGGGAGGTAGGTATTATAGGTATTATTCTCACCATTTTATAGATAAGTCACATACCTGAGGCCTTGGGAATCTTTGCATTGACAAAATCACAGGTTTCTGAGGTATTTACATGCACATTTTGACTTGTTGCCCCATGCTGAATCCTCCAAAATATATGCAAATCTACTGATGGTATAAATTGAGCCTATATTTCCCCAAATATAAGTAACAGTGTATCCAACAACACTCAACACAACTGTTAGGTTTTTTGGTTGCCATATTGTATTGTTGACTTGTTGTTTGTCCTTTTTTGAAGACCAATGACATCACAGGGTAACGTCTTGACTGCTGTCTGAATTGATTTAAGTGAGGCAGAATTGCACAAAGTTGTCAACTTCACTCTCAGTCATCAAAGTCTAATGGTGAGAAAAAAAGTCAAGAAAACTGGTGATAGCCCAGGATATAGTGTTTGACCTTGATATCTTTGGTGTCTGACCAAGCTTTGAACATTACACAGAACCTTTTGCAGTTGCTTTTATGACCATTAGAAAACATTGTTGAGCTTTTAATTGTTCAAGATCTCATGACAAAGATTTCTGTCTAGTGTTTGGTGAATGAGTGCATAGGTCTGGGGAAAGGAAAGATGGAAGACAGGCAGTCGGGAAATTGAGGATTGGGCAAAGAGCCATAGACAGAGAGAAAAGCAGAACAGGAGATCAAAGGGACCTTGAAGATTGACTAGTCCAGACCCCATATTTAAAGCACATGTGGATAATTCCACACTAACATAGTATTGTTGAAAAGTAAATATAATTCCATTCATGTTATAAAGAGACACACTCCTGGGAAGACTAATCTCATAGAATAATAGATTTTGAACTGGAAGGTACCTTTTAAAAGCCAGCTAGTCTAGCTCCCTCACGATGATGAAGCAGAAGCCCAAGGAGGTTATGTGACTTTCCTGTGGTCACATAGATAGCATAAATCAGAGTAGGGATTTGAACCTAAATCTTCTGACACTAGAGTCTTTCATCTCAAAATCCTATCCCTTTGGGGATTTTACCCCCTCCAATCCTGTGTAGACATTAGACATGTAGCAACCACAATCATATCAGCTGTCAATAAACATTTATTAAGTACCCACTATGTGCTAGGTACTAAGCACCGAGGACACCAATACAGAGGAGAAAAAATAGTCTGTGACTTCTTTGTGTTTACAACCTAATGGGGAGTGATAAAGCACAAAACAAAGATAGAATGCAGGGGTTGGGGAGAAGTCATCCAAGTTGGGTCATGGTGGAGATTGCTGTTGTTGTTGTTTGTCCTTTGTTCTTGAAGGGGACCATGACATCAGGGAGGTGACACCATGACTTGCAAGTGAATTGGGTTTAAGTGAGGGAGGGCTGTACAAAGTCACCACCTTTACTTTCTTCTCCTGAAGCCATCTAGGTCCAGTGGGAAGATATAGATCAGGATGACTGGAGATGGCCTCCCCATGGTGGAGAAGTCAGTCAGAGAAGATCTAAAATAGTAGAGCCTAGAGAGAAGATACATAAGTTGAGCTCTCTCCTTAAATGGAGATAGGGAGATTGTATATACTTTTATAATAGCACAAGAAGACCAGCCTAAATGCAACAATGTGGGATTTAACCTTATATTTGAATTGGCATGGGGCAGTGCAAAGAATGCTGCATTTGGAGTCATGAGGACCTAGGTTCAAATCATTACTCTTCAACTTACTTCTGGAGTGACTTTGGGGAAATCACCTAATCTCATTGCATCTTAGTTTCTTGAACAATGAAATAAAAGGGTTGGTCTAGATGGATGGCCTTAGAGTTGGCTTGTATCATTAAATCTATGATCTCTTATAAAAATCATATTTACAGTTATGAGGAATAGTAAGACAAATAATCGCAGAATCTCTGAACTGGAAGGGACCTCAAAGGCCATCTAGTCCAAACTTTATTGGCTGTCATAATCAACATACGGTCATCTAGCACTTCCTTGAAGAACTCTAGTAAGGAATAACTCGCTTCTGAAGCAGCTCTCCTTGTTAGGAAGTCTTTCTTTCGGCTCATCTATATATCTGCCTTCCAGTAACTTCAATCCAGTGCTTCTAGTTGTAGCCCAGAAGCTAAGAAAAACAAGTCTAAATCCATTTCCACACAACACTATCATGTCCCACTTAAATCTTTTATTTTCCAGGTTCAATATCCCATCCCTTCAAGTGACCCTCATATATCATGATATAAAGAACCGTCATCACCCTGGTAATTCAATTGTGAAAGTGGTCCAGGTTATCAATATCTTTCCTAAAATGCAGTAGCCAGAACTACGTAATATTGCAGGTATAGTATAAGTCAGGCAAAGTACAGTAACACTATAACCTCTTCAGTACCAGATACTCTGTCTTAATCAGCTTAGTCTAAAATTTAATATATATATATATGTATATTTACTCATACATAGATCCATATATGGAGAGATAGACACACACACACACACTTTCTTAAAGACCAGCCTTAACCCCAAATCACTCTGGCTCTCATTGATTGCTAACAATAGGTCCTAGGCCAACCCTACTTGGTCATTATTTGGGCCCTAATTGGCTCAGAATGAATATAAATAGCTATTGTTTCTGTTTTCGCCAGAAACCCTGAGAGTCTTCTACTCCCAGATCAATTAAAAAAAAAATTACTTATTTTTAGTTTTTACTTTTACTTCCATAAGATTTTGAGTTCCAAGTTTTCTGCCCCTTGATCCCCTCTCCCCACCCCAAGAGAACATGCAATCTGATATAGGCTCTACATATGCATTCATATGAAACATATTTTCACATTAGTCATATTGTAAAGAAGAACTACAACCAATGGGAGAAATCAAAAGAAAGAGGCAACAAACCAAAAAAAAAAAAAAAGAGGGCAAATAGTATGCTTTGATTTGCATTCAGCTTCCATAGTTCTTTTTCTGGATGTGGGTAGCATTTTTCCATCATGAGTCTTTTGGAATTGTCTTAGATCCTTGCATTGCTGAGGTAAGTCTATCAAAGTCATCACACAATGTTGCTGTCGGTGTGTACAATGTTCTCCTGGTTCTCCTCACTGTACTCAGTATCGGTTCATGTAAGTCTTTACAGGTTTTTCTGAAGTCTGCCTGCTCATCATTTCTTATGGAACAATAATATTCCATTACATTTATATACCACAACTTTTCATCCATTCCCCAATTGATGGACATCTCCTCAATTTCCAGTTCTTGGCCACTGTAACAACTATGCTACTTGCTGCTACTGTGGCTGTGTAAGGCCAATAACAGCAGCACACAGGAGGGCTATTAGCATGGCTTCTTTGATCTGCTTTCCTAGGGAAAGCAACTTTAAGGGGTTAACAATCTCATTTTAATTAAACATACATATATAATTCACTTAGTTCAGGGGAAAAAGTCAGCACCCTGAACTTCAGAGCAAATACAAACAGAAATTACAAGCAGAAAATATAAACAGATCAACAAACAGGCTTTTGTCTGATCATAGCAACACATGCCTAGTTACCAGGGAGAAAGGCACTACCATCTGTGTTTTCAAAGCTGAGGGGGCTGCTTCAATGGCTACCCAGAGTCTTATCACCAACACTCTTTCATTGAAGGTGTCCCCAAAGTCAAAACACTAACCTCTGAGTTTATATATACTTCTTCAGGGTCAAAGGGTGTCACAACCAAGTGACTCAAACCCATGTGAACTAGGTCTTCCTTTGATGTGAGCAGGTCATCAAAGACTCCTGATTCGAAGATTCCTTAGTGTTGAGAATCACTCAAAAACAAAGACAACAAAAAGTCTACTTTGCTTGCCATTACATTTGAAAAGTAAACTCATCAAATGTACTCGATTACCTCAACATTCCAAAAGAGAAAACAGCAAAAAAAAAAAGTCCCACCCTAATTACCATAATAGCCACCACAAAAAGAATTGCTATAAATATTTTTGTACATGTGGGTCTTTTCCCCATTTTTGTGATCTTTTTGGGATACTGCCCTAGAAGTGGTATTCCTGGGTCAAAGTGTATACACAGTTTTCAGCATAGTTCCACATTGCTCTTCAGAATGATTGGATCTGTTTGCAACTCCACCAACAATATATTAGTGTTCCCAATTTCCCACATCTTCTCCAGCATTTATCATTTTCCTGTTTCATCATGTTAGCCAATCTGATAGGTTTGAGGTGGTACCTCAGAGTTGTTTTGATTTGCATTTCTCTAATCAATAGTGATTTAGAGTTTTTTTTTCATATGACTATAGATAGCTTTAATTTCTTCCTCTGAAAACTGCCTAGCCATAACCTTTGGCTATTTATCAGTTGGGGAATAACTTGTATTCATATAAATTTGACTCAGTTCTGTATATATTTTAGAAATGAGGCCTTTATCAGAGAAACTGGTTGTAAAATTGTTTCCCAGCTTTCTACTTCCTTTCTCATCTTGATTGCATTGGCTTTGTTTGTGCAAAAACTTTTCAATTTAATGTAATCAAAATTATGCATTTTGCATTTCATAATGTTCTCTCTTGTTTGGTCATAAATTCTTCCTTTCTTCGTAAATCTGACAGGTAAACTATTCCTTGTTCTCCTAGTTTGATTACAGTATCAGCCTTTATATCTAAATCATGTACCCACTTTGACTTTATCTTGGTGTAGGGTGTAAGATGTTGGTCTATGCCTAGTTTCTGCCATACTATTTTCTAGTTTTCCAAGCAGTTGTTAAATAGTTGAGTTCTTATCCCAGAAGCTAGGGTCTTTGGGTTTATCAAACAGTAGATTTCTATAGTCATTGGCTACTGTGTCTTGTGTACCTAAGCTATTCCACTGATCTACCACTCTATTTCTTAGCTAGTCTCAAGTAGTTTTGATGATTGCTGCTTTATAATACAATTTAAGATCTGGTACAGTTAAGCCAACTTCCCTTGCATTTCTTTTCATTAATTCCCTTGATATTCTGGACCTTTTGTTCTTCCAGATGAATTTTGTTAATATTTTTTCTAGCTCTATAAAATAATTTTTTGGTAGTTTGGTATGGCACTGAATAAGTAAATTAATTTAGGTAGAATTGCCATTTTTATTGTATTAGCTTGGCCTACCCAACTAGGAAACTAGGAAAAGGGGCCATTCTCTGCCTTATTTCTTATTAAACCTTAATCCCTGAACAGGCGTGACCTTAGTTTGAAAAGGGCAAGGTCCCCACCTGCATCCTGGGCCATTTCCTGTTATTCTGATTTAGATTTGGCCACTGGACTCAGATGGCTCCAGAAGAGAAAGTGAGTCTGGTGACTTTTTCGCAGCCCTCTGTCACTTAAATCCAATTCACTTGCATGTCATGGTATCACCTCCCTGAAGTCATGGTCCCCTTTGAAAATGAAGGACAAATGACAACAACAAAATTATATGATCTTTCTTGGTTGCTGCAGTATAACTTAGGAGTTTGGAGTTTGCTTAAACCTCCAGATCTTTTTCAGACTAACAGCTGTGTAGCCTTGCTGCTCTCGTCTTTTATTTTTGAAGCTGATTTTTTTTAAAAATCGAGCACAAGATTTTGCAGTTATAGTTATTAAATTTTATCTTCATAGATTTGGGCCGATAATTTAGATTTTCAAGATTTTTTATAAACTGACTATATTGTCTCACCCATTAGCTAGTCCTAGCTTTGAGTCATCTACAAATTTGATAAGTATGTACCATCTATACTTTTGTCAAAATCATTGATAAAAAACCATAAGTTCCAGTATGGATCTCCTGGGTGGCTCTTCTTTACAGACCTATGTTGACAATGAAGAAGTAATGACTACCCTTTGAGTCTTGCCATTTAACCATTTGTGAATCCAACGGTATAGTTGTCTAGCCCACAACACTCCATCCTGACCACAAGTACGACAGACTTTTCAAGTGCTTGCCTAGATGGAGATTCACTATATCTATAGAATTTGAATGACTTACCAGTCAATTAAACATGTTAAAAAAGAAATGATATTCTTGATGAAACTACACTTCTCTTTGTCTTCACTACTTCCTTGACTAGATCTTCCCTGACCCTCCCTTTAAAAATATATTCTAGAATTTTTCAAGGAATTAAAAGTCCTTTCCCAATAGCAAACCAGCTGAAATTTAAGAAAGGATAGATACCTGCCTGGTCCTTTCCTCAACAGTATAGAATATTAAAGATATTTCACAAGGTTGCAAAGCTGCCACCAACGTTGCTATGGTTTATAATTAGGAAGTCAGGACAGTTGATTTTTGATGCAGGGAACTAGCAGCTGTTGCCAGTAGATTCAGTGAAAAGCTCCAACTGAGCCTACCTGCAGGCAATGTATAAAATTTTGAGTAATTGAACCTCTGGGTGAGGGTTAAATTATCCCTAATATTGTGCTTCTAGGGTTGTGTTTTGGTAGGATTGTTTGATGTAGAAGTGTGCTCTGAAGAGGATAGTTACCTAGGTGGTTTTCCTGTATGTCTGTATTTGTGTTTTCCTGTGTTGTGTGTTACTGAGGAAAATCTTGTATTTGGGGCTGTGCTCTATGCTAATTGATATCTTAGGCACAGAATATACCAAAGATTTGTGCAGTGGTGACTGTCATAAAGTTAGCAGTAGCTAAATAGTAGCTTCTCGGCTTGTACCTGTTCTCTCATGTTATAAAACCACCTGAATTCCTCTCAACAATATATGCATAGTCCAGCAAAATAAATTCCCACATCAGCTATGTCCAAAAATGCATAGCTCATCTGGCAAGAGGTGAATAGTGAGCTCCTTCAGTCCTTTAGTCTCATGGTTTATCATTGCGTTAATCAAAATTGTAAAGTCTTTCAGAGTTGTTTTTCTTTATATAGCATTGTTATCGTATAAATTGTTCTCCTACCGTTCACTTTAGTCTTCATCAGTTCATAGAAGTCTTTCCAGTTTCAGAGGACACTGAGACACATTATCATTTCTTATGGCACAAAAATATTACATTAAATTTGTACAACATAATTTGTTTAGCTATATGCCAGTAGGAAACCCCTTTAGTTTCCAGTTTTGAGAAACTATAAAAAGAATCTATGTTAGTATTTTTGTATATATGGGTCCTTTTCCTCTTTTTTGATCTTGGGCCATAGGTCCAATGGTTGTATAATTGAGTCAAGGGATATGAACAGTTTAGCAACTTTTTAGGCATGGTTTCATATTGCCTTTCTAATTTCTTCTGAAACTGTGAATTTTAAGTATTTCTTGTAGTGCAGTAATATTCCTTTATATTAACATACTGCAAATTGTTTAATCATTTCCCAATAGGTGGGCACACCTCCCTGTCAATATCTAGGTTTGGGTTACTACAAAAAGAACTATTTATTTATTTTTTATTTTTATTTATTTATCTAATTGAATTAATTAATTAATTGTTATGTTTATATTTTAGTACATAAGGATCTTTTTTTCCCTCTTTATTTGTTCTCTTTTCTGAACAAGGAAAGTTAATGGATTTGCCCCTGATGGTGCTTTCCAAATCTTTTGGTGTCAGTAAGGGTTTATACAGTATTGAAACCTTGGCACTATGAGCAAGAGCAAATTGGAAACATACTATTCTAAAACCACTAATACATCACCTCGAGTCATCCTGACTTGAACCAGAACTTGGGAGTGGTACTCAAAGCTAGAAGTCACAGCCAAATGCAAGCTGGAGTTGGATGGAATTGTTGCCCCTGTCGAGATCCCAAGTTTCAATTCAGTGGACTGGAAATGTTGTTCAAAGTAGCCTATATTGTAGCTTGTATGGATCAGTAATGCTCCCCAAGTTACAGGTACTCCCTCTTTGTTCGACTGGGTCTGAAAATGATGAGTTCTGTCCAAAGGCAAATGAAATCCTCTGGGAGAAACAGATCTTCTTGAGAAGTGTTTTTGGAAGACACCAACCTTGATCAGCTTTGATGCGTCATCAAGTTAGCATCTTGTGAACTATCTCTAGTTATATACTGACAAGACCCCCTGAGAACTAGGAAGAGTTAATTACCCTTTTAAAAGGGAAACTTCCTTCCACAGAATCGTTGACTCAGCAAGAGAGTAGGAATTATGTGGCTCCAGGGTTGCTGCAGTAACTCCCCAAATTTCACATCAAAGGACCTACACGAAATTTAATCTCTATTTTGGTGTTTGGTGATAGATGCTCAGGGCACTAAAGTATTAATTTTCAATGGACTGATTCTTTGTCATGGATCAATTTTTATTCTATTTTATGACTTGAGCTGACAAGTCCCTTCCATTCTGCTACTGTGATATCTCTTGTATCCATGCCCATCTTTTTACTCACACTGTCACCACCCCAAGTCAGACACGTATTATCTCTCACTTGGGATCCTTTAATAACCTCCTCACTGGTCTCTTTGCCTGTAGTCTTTCCCCTTTTCAATCTATCCTTCACACAACTGCCAAAATAATCTTCCTTATACATAGATCTGACTATGTCGCTTTCCTGCTGAGGAGGGATATCAAAGAATGAGTGATTTGAAAAGAAACCCAGAAATCATCTCTTCCAAACTATATGTGAACAAAAATCCCCTCTACAATAATCTCTGTTCACATCTTGCAGTATTTTCAGAACCCTGGGAAATATTTCTTCTTGGCTTGGTGACTTAAACTCATTAAAGGCAGCTCAGTGCTTTTTTTTTTTATCATCTCTTCACTTATCTGTTAACTTGAATGATTTCTTGTTAGTTTGGTTTCTTTTTCCCCTGTCCGAAGATTATTTTCCTTGGTAGAGAAAATGTTAGCACAAATGTGATTTGTGATCCAAATATCCTTTGTGGGCCCCTACTCCCAACCTTATCAGGACTCTAGATTCATAAGACTTGGGTTCAGTCCTAAGGTTGACACCCAAAGAGTTTCTCTTTTTTGACTTGTTACCCCAAGCAAAATTCTCCATAAACAAAACAAAACAAAACAAAACAAAATGAATCTATGTGTAGTGTAACTTGGGCCTAGATTTCCCCAAATCTAAGTAATGGGGTCTCCAACTCCCACAATGGTTTTGCATTTTTCCTCAACCACAGAAAATGCTTAAGACACACAGAACTGACAAAAGCCAATGAAGAAGTACAGAAACATAAAGCACCCAAATAGTCCAATAGACACTCTTGGAAGTTAAAGACTGAAATCCGCTTAACAAATACTTCTCATTGATCTACCACCTGCAAGATGTGAGTTCTCACAGCAATGTTGCAAAAGGTTGGCAAGGTCCACATCTCCTGGTCTTCTCATGTCATAGCCCCAGATTTCTAGCTTCAGAGGTCACCGTGGCAGGTGTTTCATTCTCTAAGTATTACAGTGATGAATGAAGGAATAAGTGAAAAAAAATTAAGTTCTTACTATGTGCAAAGCGTTTTCCTAAATACTGAGGATACAAACAGAAAAGCAAGACAGACACTTCTCTCAAGGAGACTGTTAAGAAAATCTCTCAGAGGCCATTCATTGTCTGAATGATGAAACTCAAGAATTCTCATTCTCATGGAAACTCAAACTTCCACTCTCTGTACTTTTCCAGACAGACAGGTCCTGACCTATGCTCCAAAGAGGGAACAGAAAGGTCTAAGTCTCCAGTAACTGGAGGACCAGAAACTCTTCTCTCAAGATTGTCATGTGCTTCTACAAATTACCATTTTTCCCACCTGGAGAAATCCTTTTCCTCTCTTGCTGCATTCCATCTGAGCAGTTTAAAAGAGAGAAAATGGGAAAGATAAAAAACAGGGCGAGCCATTTCTGGGCTAGATTTTACAGCTTTTCTGAGAAAAGAGATGAATCCGCATCTGATTTCCAGGTACTAATCATTTTGAAGGGATCCCTTGTCACTGGGAATCAGTCAGAAGAAAGGATATGGTTAATTATTACAAGATTAACAATGTTCTTTTTTAAAAAATTTACATTCCATGAAAACTGGAATGAGTTGCTCCAATCTCTACCTTTCCTCTCCTTCTGTGCATTTATAGACACTATCCCCAAATCCTAGAATGAATTCTCTCCATAATGCTGCCTGTAAAATTGCTGAAATGCCTTTCCTGATTTCCCCAAATAGAAATGATCCCTCTTGTCTTGAATCCCTTATTTTTTCCTGTTGATCCCCTCATGGATTTATCATGTCGTACCTTTAATTTTAGCTTGGTATGAATGTGTTTTATCTCCCCACTAGGTTATATCCATCCTTAAGTTACATTTTTCATCTCTTTATCAAAAATATTTAACAAAATATTGTCATGTGCATGACAGGTGCTTAATAGGGTCTTAGAACTGGAGAACTTAGAGCTGGAAGGTACTTTAAAGGTTATTTAGCTTACTTCTTTCATTTTACAGATAAGGAAACTGAGTTCCGAATTAAAGAAGTAACTTTCTCCCAAGCTCACATAGCAACTAAGTGACAGAGCCAAAAATTGGAGCCCAGATCCTTTGATTCCAAATCCAGTGTTTACCATTGTACACCATGGCCAATTTTATTTGAAGTCAATGACATAGAATTTGAATAATACCTAGTATCCAGTGTGGGAAGCTATTTAACTCCTTAATTCTTCTCCACCAAGTTCTTTCTTGTCCATTAGAGGGAAAATCAGTCATAGTCATAGAATTTAGAGCTGAAAGGGAATTTATAGATTATATAATTTAATTCTCTCATTTTACATTTGAGGAAACTGAGGCCCAGAGAAATTAAATGACTCACTCATTTATCATAAGATCATAAATATATATGCATATATATTATATATGTATGTATTCTGTTTCCCTCCTTTTTTAACCCCTTCCAGATTCATTAACTCTGCTTAAGCCAGTCTTTTATATGTTTTTATTTATCTTCTTTAGCCCTTTTATTCCTTTCCCTCTTTCATTTAAGTCCAACCAGCTTACTTCTGAATATATTTTTCTTCTTCTCCCCTATACCATGACTTCCTTCCATTTTTAAAGACAGCATATGTTTCTTCTTTTTTCCCCCCTACTTTATGTTTCTAATCCTGCCTGATCGGTGTAAAAGTAAAGCGATAGCTGTATCAAGGACAAGGTAAACCATAAATTGTGAAGTGAAATTACAAATGCCAGGGGTCATTAATCTCTAGTCTAGAGCCTCTGAAGGCACCCAGAAGTCCTTTAGGAATGTCCCCAAGTATCATCATCTATCTCCATACCCTCTTTTCTAATTAAAACTGCTTTTCCTGTAATGGCATTTAAGGTAAATACAAGACTCTTAACCAATTTTATTTTCTGTTTTAATTATAACTACTGCTGTGGTATTGTTTTCAACTATCTTTCTTTGCAAATGTGCAATATTTCAGCTACGTGATGGATTAAATAGACTTTTATGGGCTGATCTGGAAATATCACTACCATATGCATTGTTTCTATGGGAAATGCTTGAGTTCTAAATAACTCTTTGGAGATAAACTTTGGAACACCAGCCACTTGCAAGGGGACTGCCTCTTTTCCATTGTTAAGCAGGCTCCTCTCTATAATGACAGCATTCACATTTCTTCCTATAGGATAGCAACACATATGTTCCCTAGAGTAATCAATGTCTTCTGTTTGTCAGTTTGTCTGGCTCTATACCTTACACCATATGTGACCTTCAGCAAGTCACGTCATCTTTCTTGGTCTCAGTTTGTAAAATAAAAGAGTTAAACTAAATCACCTTCTAATTTTAAAATCCTATGATCCTGTAAGATGTATTTATATTTCACAGAATCCTGTCATAGAAAGAATGATGTATTCGCCATCGGGTACTTGGGTTTGAATACTGATTCTGCTACTTATTATTTAGGTTATTTTGGTGAAATCCCTTAACTAACTGGGGTCTCAGTTTCTCTCCTGCCCTCGTTGACCTCTAAGATTCCTGGCATCTATAAATCTCTAGATTTTAGAATGTTTGTCTTGTCCTATAGGAGTCATGGAAAGATGATCTGATAAGTAGAGCTTGGTCATCTTGTGGGGTATGTTTCAATAGCTACAAGCAGGAGAGAAATGCTAGACCAGGTTTATGATGAATATGTGGGGATTTCTAACCTGAAAGGGATGGTAGGATAGGGCAAGGAGATTGGGAAGAGGCATTAGTATTATGGAGTTGAACCTAGAATCTGGGCAGGCATAGAGCAAGGCTTCATTCTGGCGATTCAAGATGGGGGAGGAACTAAAGAATATAAATTTATAGACCCAGGCAATTTGTAGTGGGTAGATGTGGAAGCTGGGATGGAGGACAAGGCATAGCTAGGATGGGAGGCAATAGCTGAGTGTTTATCCACCAATTAAGTAGAGCCAATGGAGATCGGCTGCCAGGATTTGCTTCGTGAGTAACAACAGGGTATACTGAATAGAATGCTTTGTTCAAATTGCAGCTCTGCTCCTCACAGTGGGCTCACTTGATTTCCCTGAGAGTCAATGTCCTTATCTCTATTAAATTGTTGACCTAGATATGTTCTAAGGTCCCTTTTGGCTCAAAGTCCAGGAATGTTGGAGGGAGTAGTTCCAAACACAGGAGACATTGATCCACGTTTCAAGTAGCTTCTTCTAAATGAGAGCAGGAGAGTGAGGCCACATTCTTCAGGTGAATGAAGGCAAAATGCCTGAGGTCTGGCTCATGCTCTTACGGTTGCTGGGGGAGGGGGGTGGTGCTGTTTAATGGAGTTCACAAAGAGTGGGATGCTTCTAAAGATGCAGAGGCCAAAAATGGGTGCTATCTTTTGTTGTTGTTGTTGTTGAAATAACCAGCATGGTAATGATTCCTGTTACTTTCCATGGCTGAAAAATTTTTTAAATTGTTAATGATATATTTGTACCAGCGCTTCAAAGGAACCATATACCCAAAAGATTTCTGTCCTGTGCTTTGCAGAAGCTGACGAATTTTCCTGCATGACTGATCAAGAAAGTGGTGCTTCAGGTGATTTTTAGGGCCATCCAGTTATCTCTATGCCCAATCCCTTAAGAGGTTCCACTAAGACAGATATTGTCTTCCCGCTCCTTCTTGATAGCTTTAACTTAATGCTCAGTTCATCATTCATGTAAGTCAGTTTTGCAGGAGACACCTAGGAGATCCAATAAGCCGCAGCTCTGATATAATGTGCCACCAAGCCAAATGCAGCCTGTTCTAAAATAAATAGTGCCTGACTGAACCATCAGCCTAGATTAGCATTACTAGCACTGAGAAATTGCAGTGGAATTTCAGACGGAAGCTGGACTATTCAGAACTTTGCTTCCTACCAAGTCTTGTTTTATACTTTCTCACGTCTGTTTCCTCATAAACTCTCCTGTAAAAGATGGGAGGTCCAGAAAAAATATATCTGGAGTCCCACTATAAATATATCTATTATCCATAGGCTAATTAATAGTAGCTGATAATAGCTAACTTTTATATAGCCTTTACAAATGTAATTTCATTTGATCTTCACAATAATCCTGGCAGGTAGGTGCTATTATTATCCCCATTTTACAGAGAAGTACATTGAGGAGAATAGAGGTTAAATGACTTGCCCAAGGTCACACAGCCAGTATATATCTGAGGTTGGATTTGAGTTTAGTCATTTTGACCCTAGGCTTCTCTATCACCTAGCTGCCTCACACTAGTCTCTCACTAATTGGCATTTTTATTGTGTGGGGAGTGTTTCCGGATAAAGGATTTTGCTTGACTGGAGCCCTCTTCCTAGAAATAAGTTGAGAAACTCCAAAGTCAAATTTGTTGTACCTGTTTAGAAACCCAGACAAAATTATGATGTAGAGTCATTAAGAATGTTTGATTGGACTAGAAACGGAAATCCACATCGACAGAAACGTTCTCAGCTCCCATTTCTGAGAGGACTGTTCTCCCTTCACTCTCTTCTCCAGCATAATGTAGGAAGGAATTCCATCCTCCCCACTCCCCTTTCCACCCCCTGGCTGCCTGTCATCTGAAAACTAGGAATAACGGGGCAGCGTCTTGGCAATCTTGATAATCTATTGCTTGTAACGCTATTATTTCTTTGCTCCCTACTGCGATCTCCCGTAACCTTTACAGAGCACTGACAGACCCTGAGAATTTCCATATCTCTGCTGGGTCGGCCACTGAACTCAGCAGGCAGCCTGCTAATCTGGCTCATTCAGGGCTCTGTGTTTTTGTTGGGCTCCATGACTTGGGACCCCTTGCCATCTCCGCAGTGCCCTCAGCTTCTTCTTCCTTGTCCTAGCCGATACTCTCACTCTCCTGACACAATCATCCTGTCAGAGACACGGAATTCCACAAGAAATTGAAATCTTAGGCTATTTCATGGGAAACACAGTTTTGGGACAGCTAAGTGGGACAGTGGATACAGCGCCGGCCCTGGAGTCAGACAGACTTATATTTATGAGTTCAAATCTAACCTCGGATACTTAATAGCTGTGTGACCCTGGGCAAGTCATTTAACCCCGTTTGCCTAGTTTCCTCATCTGTAAAATGAGCTGGAGAAAGAGATGGCAAACCACTGCATTGTCTTTTCCCAAAAAAACCCAAACGAAATCAGGAAGAGCTGGACAGGACTGAAACAGCTGAGCAACAACAGCAGTAGCAATTCTCCATTGCTTATCATTATAACATCTCTTTGACCAGAGGTTCTCAAAGTAAGGCCTCTGGAGGACCTCCATGAAAACTAAAGTGCTAGTCTAAAATGCAAAGCATGTATCTTGGAGAAGTAGAAGTCAAGACAAGGAAAAGTCAGCTTCTTGAGGGCAAGGAATGTTTAACTTTGCTATATATATCATCAGAGCCTAGTACAGTGCCTGGGACATGATAAACAATAAATGCTTGCTTGCCTGACTGGTTGATTGAGAAAAGAGAAGCAGGATGCAAGGAGATGCTCTGAATGAATTTATTGCTGGAAATTCATCCACCACAGCTTGAGAATATGGAGCAGAAATCCTGTGCCTGACAGTTTGGATAAGAAGCAGAGCCACTGGTTGCTGTCACATCTTGTCTTAACATGGAGTCTGTGATTTTTATGTGTGTGTGTATATACACACCTAGTATATATATGTATATGCACATATAGGTGTGTATATACATATATACTGTGTGTGTATATAAATATATATTAATACTATGTGTGTATATGCATATACATACTATGAATAATTATGATTTAATTCAGCAGTTCCCTTTGTAATTCTAGGTATTTTATTCTCTGCATTTAAAAATGTTATTCTGAAGAGTCCTTAGGCTTTCCCAGACTGCTACAGGGATCCAGAATACTCACAAAAAGGGATTCCAGAGAAGAGGACAGTACTGAGTTAAGCTGGTTCATTCACCAAGGGAGCAAGGTGACTAAGGCAAAAGAGTATAGCCAGTCCAGGAGTGACAGGCTGGGAAAGAATCAAGGGCTTAAAGAACTGGAGGTCACGATGAGGGTGAAAAACAGAGTTTGGAGCTACAAGACAGAGGTAAGAGGTAGAATAATAACAGATCATGATCAGATAATGGAATTTCAGAGTTCCTGAACACAGAGGTGGAACACTTGTGGGTGATGGAAAGACCAGGGTTGTGATCATCTCTGATATATATAGCCATAGTGGTATGGAGAAATAGGTTGGGAGAAATGAGTAAGCTGAGGAATTGGGAGGTTAGGATGTTTGAAGGAATATCATTGTGGATGTTGAAGTCTTCTAATATGAAGACAGGAGTTAGAAGAAAAGGACTCTGAACTATTTACCAAACTCATGGAGGGCAGGACAGTGTTTGGGACATCTGTGCGTAACAGCTCCCAGAATCTTGACAGGATGATAAATATGAATTGAATGAACCACAAAGGACAATAGGTTATTGAGTGATGGTGAGGAGGAAAAAACCTGGAAGTAGCAATGCTGAACAAAGAGTAATCCAACTCTTCTGCTATGATCATTGAACTATCAGAAGGTATGACTGGAAGTGTAATCAGCACTAAGAGGGAGGCTTTGTCATCAGGTAGGCACTAGGTCAATAGTAGCTGCAAAAAAGATGGAAGCAGCAAGAAGGGAAAAGGCTTAAGATGAAAGCTAGTTTGTTACTTATGGAGTAGGCATTCCAGAGTGCACAGTGGAAGGGTTGAATAGCTTTAGAGTGGGAAGTTGGGGGAGGGATTGGATAAAGGGAATGGAGGATGGGTTTTGAAGAGTGGCAACTTGGGGTTCAGAATTGCTGGAGTATGATGGTGAGTATGATGGGGTGGAAGTATATTCATCATCACAGAATGAATTTGTACAGGGTATCACTGTCCACCAGGCTTCTGCCTTGGGTAGATTAGTTCTAGTACATAAGTTCTTTTTATATGTTTCTAAATATTGTATTTCAATAGAGGATAACAACTGTTTTGTTTTGTCTTTGTATTTCCACTGTAAATTAATGTAAAAGGCCTGGCACGGGGTCAGGAAGACTTGAATTCAATTCCGTACCTCACACACATACTAGCTATGAGATAGTGGGCAAGTCACTTAACCTCTCAACATCACAGGGCACTAGCTTACTAGAACTAAGTTACAGATGAGCTGCTGATCTGCATTAGTGGAGGGAGTTTCTACGTGGGGAGTTCCCTGCCCTATTAATAATACCTAACTTTTATATAGTGCTTTAAAATATGCAAAGCACTTCACTTGTGTTATCTCATCTGATCCTCACAACTCTATCAGGTGGTTGCTATTCTTATTTCCATTTTACAGGTGAGTGAGCTGAGGCTGAGACATTAAGTGATTCGCCCTGGGTCACATAGCTGATAAGTAGGTGAAGCAGGATTTAAACTCAGGCCTTCCTGATTCCATAGCTAAAACTCTATACATTATGCCACCTACTGCCTTTAAATTATAGACCTGAGCATGGCCCTTTCTAAGAAAAATTACATATATATGCATATATATACACACATACATGTATGTATGTATGCATGTATGCATGCACATGGTGAGGTCATGTTGTGTTGTGGCAAGCTGGCTCAGAAGAATTTCAAAGACTCATGATGACTACAAGCCAGTTAGAGAGATTTATTAAGGTTTTGAGGTTTCACTATCTGGAGAGTGACTAATTCCTTAGAGGAATTAGCATTTTCAGTAAGCCAAGACAGACAGTTTTATAGAGCATAGATGCTGATTACACAATCAAAATTTGCATAGAATGCAGGAATATAATTAATGTTAAAAAGGCAGGAGGGGTTTGTTAAGGGATCAGATAATAGGGGAAGGGTCACAGCCTTGGCAGAATTGTACCTGCAATTACCCACAATGCATACAGAAAAACCAAAGGGGAGGGGACATTTATATATGATAATGATATTATAATAAGCCTCTCTATGTCATAAGCTTACTCTAGATCAGTTCTTTACTATTACTGTGCCGGCATGAACTCAAGGGAAGGGAGCTCTTCTGTGGTTTGGTGGTCAAGCATTCTAGTTTGTATCCTGGTGGTGCTGCTTTCTGATTGGCTAGCTATTATGGTCCTGTCTGGTCAAGACAGATAGTTAGGCATTGTAGTCCTGTCTTGGGCTAAATGGATGATGTAGCTGTGGTTGAGTGCATAGACAAACCTGTTTTTATGGGAAATATATGAATTGGATCTAGGGGCAGAGGCTAGATAGAGGATTGAGTCTGTGGGCAGTGGCTAGATAGGGGCAGTGGGCCTGCTGTTCAGTGAGGCCTATGATTGAGTTTGGGGGCCAGATTGTGTGGTCAAATCAGGGTAAGCTTGCTGTTCAGTAGGGCTCATAAGGAAGTTAGAATATTAAGGCTGAGGGCAGCTTTATTAGGATTCCATCACATATATGTATATAAGTATATATGATACATGTTTTATATTATATTACATATTAATATTATATGCATATATGTGTATACATTTGTGTGTATGTATGTGTGTATATGTATGTATGTATGTATATATATATATATGTAAAATCATCCCCTAGTTCCTGGCAATCAGTAGGCACATAATAAAATTTTATTGATAGATCGGTTGATAATGCTTTATACCTAAAAAGCATTTAATAGTTTTAAAAAATTGATTTAGAACAAGACTTTTTTGTGATCAACACATCTAAAAGCTCAAGAACCACTAGCATGGAGCTCAATATTAGGAAATATGCATGGGGTATGGTTGCTTGTTCACAAGTCACATCACAAATGTCAGGTTCTGTCCTTTTGCCCTTAGCCAGGTCATGCCGATAAAACATTTTGAGGGACAAGGGGGGCACAATCCCACTCTCCCACCCGTTAGTTCACAAATAGGTTCTTTGTGAATTGGAAAGACTGATATTTTCATCAGATAAATCCTGGCAATAATGAATATCTCCCTGATAACCCTTGTCAGTATTTGCCAAGGAGCTGAAGGAGATGAAAATGGTAATTAACGCAAAAACTGTGTCTATTGGTTCGTGAAATTGAGTGTGTGTATTCCTTTGTGACTGTGCATCCTTGATATTGAGAGTCGAGAAGGAGGCACGAAATGCACTGCACATTAAAGACTCAATTTATTTGACAAGATAGGACAACAGAGCTGTCTTTGTGCCTATGGAAAAAAAATCGAGGCTTTGTCTGTCTTTACCGGTGCAGAGATAAGGGGGTAGGAAGCAGGTGTTCTCCCTATGCTCCCTCCTCCTATCTCCAGCTTGCTCACTCAAATCGTCTACTTTGTTAATAATGGCAATGGAGACAACTTTCCTTGTCATGGATGGGGGTGTGAGGGAGGTAAGTCAATATGCTTTTCCCCTAGAGACCCAACTGCTTGCTTTGAGCCACCCGTACACCCCAAGCACACTGTCTTTGAATGTTTGTGGTAGGCAGAACAAGAAGTTCTGTTTGGTTAGTTGGCTAAGGCATTTAGTACCAGCTTGATGGTAGTGAATAAAGTCCTAGACTTAGGAAGATCTGGGTTCAAGTCATGCCAAAGACTGTGTATAAATGTCAGATGATGATGATGATGGCAATCATCCATCATCATCATCACCATCATGGTGGAGGTCCTTATGAGCATAGATGGAGTATGCCTGAAAACTTTCCTTTTAAAGAGGATAAATCTGGAAACTCTAAATACCTATTCCATCTAAAATAGTCACCATTTAACTATGCCTACTCACAACCAAGTGCAGTGTGTTCAGAGTAGAGAACAGACTGGGACTGCTAGACTGGAATGGACACTGAGTGCCCGCGATAATGGTTCCTCCAGAAGCAGCAAAGGTCATTACCTGAGGGCATAAGGAAGAACAGTCAGAGAATAGCAATCTGCATTGGTAGAAGCTGTGTTTGTAAATGCTCATAGAGCATTCAGAAGGCTATGGTTTACTTCTGAGTTAATGCAACTGGAACACTCAGCTCATTATCTTGGCTGGGATGTACACCGGGTATGGTGAGGTTGGACTTCCCCAGTGCAGGTAGGCTGCTAGGGTGCCAGCATGTTGATAGTTTGTAATCTTGCCAAGTTTTGGAAGGAATCTGATTGGATCAATGGGTGAGTTAAGCTCAAACTGCAAAATTTTCTATACCTACAAATGGGGACCAGCCCCAGCTCCAAAAAATTATATATTAATACTGTGTTCCTCAGTAGTTTGGCCAGTTCTGCTGAACCACTTGTTTTGAAACATTATTTTGAAAATGTGAATTTTTTTTCCAACTCAGTTGACATCTTAGGGAACAATTCGAGCATAACTTGAACTTTTAGTTTGCTTATGCACAAGAAAGATCAAGAAAGCAGGAAACAGAATAATTTCATAGTAACTCACAGGCAGTAACCCTTCCTATACCCACTTCCATAGACAAACTTTAGGTCTTTTTTGAGATAAGGTGCCATATTTATTTTATAACTTCTGGTGGAGTCGGAGCTGTGGGTGAAGGAGGGCTAGTCCACACCTAAGCACTCTTTTCCTCCGCCTCTCACCCCCACAGCTACAGATTTTGCCAGCTTGATCTGTAAGAACTAGAGGCACAAGCTGAGCCGCAGGAAAGGCTGAGACATTGGGTTATTATATCATTTATGTACTTCTTAACCATTTAACATGCATAAAATTGGGTTACCTTTTTATTAGAAGCCTTCCCCAACCCTTCTTAATTCGAGTGTCTTCCCTCTATTAGTTATTTTCTATTTATCCTGTATATAGCTTGTTTTGTATATATTTGTTTATATGGTGTATCCTCCATTAGATTGTAAGTCTCTTGAGGGCAGGGACTATCTCTTGCCTCTTTTTGTATTCTTGGTGCTTAGCAGAGTTCCTGGAACATAGTAGGTGATTTATAAATTTTTATCCATTGATTACATCTCCTCAGGCATCTCTTCTTTTTCCACCTGGAAGCATTCATCTTGGATAAAGTACCATCCCTTACCCCCTTTCAGCTTTCTTTTGTATTAGATTATGAGCCTCTCAAGGGCAGGAACTTTCTATTTTTCTGTATATGTCTCAAGCACTTAGAACAGTGCTTGGCACATAGCAGGCATTTAAATGTTTATTGCCTATTGACTTACTGTCTTCCAGCTTCTGTCTTCAGCTAGAGTGCTATTTCTTTCTTAAAGGACAAAGAGTAGGTCAAGCCATCTCTCTTTTAGATCAGATCACAAGGATTTAAGCTTTGGCTCTTTTAGGGAGGTTAGCCCTCTGCACACCTAGAATCAGATTGGGGAAGTACTTTTTTCTTCTTAAGGAGAATATGTCAGTTTTCAAAGCATTTGCCTGTCTTTTGCTTTTGTTCTGTCACTAAGGTGAGCATCCAGGGGCCACGGTCTTTTGGAATACAAAACATAAGACATGCTGACAAGTCATAAGTCTATCTTTGCGCTTTCCACCTTTTACTTGTCCAGGACAAAACCTCTAACCCAAGCTTATATTTGACTTAGAGTTAGAAAGTCCTTTTAATGCATGCATAGTTTCTGATCATAAAACTACTCCTTGAGAATCATTTTAGGAGACTGTGTTTTCAACAAAGTTCTAAGAAATACTTAGATCTGATGCTATTCCATCCTTTTTTTTTTTTTTCCATTCTGAGATACTTTTTGGTCTTTTGCAAATCAACAGGAGGGAAGACGAAAACAAAAACTCCTAGGTGGAGATGCTTTAGAAGCATTTGTCCTGTACCTGAATCCTTTGTTCCAAATTCCTGCCTTTTAAATGTATTTGTGGCTTTTTATAGGTTTTCCAAATTTTGAACCTGCTTTAGGACAGAGCACTATCATTCCCATTTTATAGATGAGAAAGTCTAGGTTTGAAGATTAAATAATGAGTCCCTGATCA
This sequence comes from Phalanger gymnotis, assembly GCA_028646595.1. NCBI lineage: Eukaryota > Metazoa > Chordata > Mammalia > Diprotodontia > Phalangeridae > Phalanger > Phalanger gymnotis. Next base: position 100,774,154 of record CM053627.1, on the reverse strand, counting down.
CATGGTGGTTGTCTGAAACAGAAATTGAACCTACTCCTCCTGATTCTAAGTCTAATATTTTAATTTACTATGCCATCTTGGATTCTCAGGGGACTGCTAATTTTCCCTATTTTTTACATCTCTTTTAAACTATTATTGTCATTATTAGGACTTAAGGAGGGACCTAAGATTTAAGTAGTATTACTTTTTGTTGATTATAGACTGGATCATGGAAGAGGGAAAAGTTTTTGTTAATTTTGTAAAACTGTGGTGAAAATTTACCATTGAATGTCATTTATTTCTTGGCCAGAGGAAACAGGTAAGTAGTGAATTTTCCATTCCTCTGACTTTATCTTTTTAAATAAATGTTGTTTTCCTTTTCATTTGCTTCCATATGACATTTTGCACCTCTCAAAAATACTGTTTTCATATCCTGTCTTACATTATTGTTATTTAGATGTCTTGTCCTACTGGATTATAAACTCCATCAGGAAAGGATTCTCCTTCGTAGAATGTAGCCCTAAAAAGCATGTTGGTTTTGGATCCCCCCCACCTGATTGTTACTAATAAGTGTGAAAAATCCCTGTACCCCTTTTCCCCCCAACCCTCTCCTAGCTGGGGGTTATGTCGGTTGTGAGGCAGGGAAGACCTATTCATAGAAATGAAATTAATTCACACTACTATTTAGTATCTAGAAGGACAATTTCTAATAGGGCAACTCTCTGAGAAAATAGTAGCCTTTTAAATGATTCAATTAAAAAGACAGATTAATAGCTACCAGAATTCATTTCTCTGATTTAAACATCCAATATGGAAACTTGGAATTTAGAAAGAAATTGACTATCAAACACATTTACTCTAGAGCAACTGTGTTTAACTTGGAATTTTAAATTAAAGGAAAAGAATGTATTCTTTTGCCTTCATTGATTGGTATTGTCTTTTTGCCAACCACTTACCTGCTACAGTGAAGGGACAATATTGACATTCAAAGATAAAAGTATTTGTATCATAACACATCATGGGAAGATAATAGTGGCAGAAAAGAATAAAAAAGTACATTCTAATGTGGTTTTTCTCATCTGTTCCACTTTTATGTGAATGAACCTCTAGCTTTGCAAGTAAAATTTAGTGAATCAATAATGTGTTATATTCCTCTAGAATTGGGCTCTGCTGGTAGTTAGTCAATCCCAAACAGGGTGGATGAGACCCAGATGGCTACATATTTCTACATATCTCTGTCTGTCTATCTAATCTGTCTGCCTGCCTAGTTTTCTATCTATGTAATAAAGTAGATAGATATCATTGTTTGTTCTTCCTTCTTGAAGAGGACCATGACATCAGGAAGGTGATCTCATGACTTGCAAGTGAATTGGATTTAAGTGAGGGAGGACTGTGCAAAGTCACCAATACATAGATGTATGTATACATCCACACACGCATATACATATGTGTGTATATATGCACGTACATATATACATACGTGTGTATACATATGTATGTATAGTGCTTTGTTCATAGCACGCTAAGTGCTTGTTGAAGTAGGGCAGGTTAATCAAGGACAGTGACAAATTTCGGCAATGGGGGAAAATAGAGGCAGGCAGGCAGGCAGGCAGGCAGACAGGTGTAAGAAAGTCTAGAAGTAAGTAGACGACAGGTGGATATCTCAGCAGGTAGGCAGATTATGGCAGCAGGGGAGAAAGGGCAAAGACCCAGGCTAGCAGCATCAAAACCTTAGCATAGCATAGCATAGTAGCAAGGACCAAGTCAAGGACAATGGGGCTCAGAGATAGGACTTTTGATTTCTAAAGATGCGGAGGGGTGGCAAGGACCATTCAAAACAGTAGTTTTAGATGACTTACTAGGAACATTTTAAATTTGTGAATCGAGGAAGTCCTGAGCCCCTACAGGCCTGTAGCATCTTTACAATTGTGGTGGAAGAGGCAGGGTATAAAATCAACAAGGTTGAATCAAATAGCCCAAGGAAATAAGCAGGTGATGCTTCCTCCCAGCTTCAGGCGATGTCATTATTATTGAAGGCAAGATTTTTGAGATAATTATTTCCATTTTGAAACTAGGCTATGGTGGAAGTAGGAAAACAATGAGGGCTCAGGAACATGTTAGAAGGTGCAAAGCCTTAGGTAGGTGCAATGCCTAGTATATATGTTACATATGCACGTGAGCGTTTGTGTGAAAATACAGAGAACCAGAATTGGGGGTTGAATTTTTTTTATTTTGGTGAGATGGGGAGAACAAGACACAGGTCTGATCACTAGAATTGGGTGGGAGTTTAATGCAGGTGACTTGGTCACAAAAAGAAAGGCCAGAGCCACATTCCAGAAACTCAGGGATAAGCAATACTCTAGGAGGAGCAGGACGTGGCAATGCTGACTTTATACTAAATTGTGAAACTGAGATCCAGGAGTCTTTATATTTTTCCTCTCTAGGGGTTACATTGATCCTTGAGCCCAGGTCAGGGATGGCCTATAGATGGAGGTTAAGGGGGAGTAGCCACCAGGGATGGGGAATCTACGGCCTCTAGGCCACATGTGGCCTGTCTGTCTATCTAATCTCTCTGTCTGCCTATTTTTCTATCTATGTAATAAAGTAGATAGATAGATATCATTGTTTGTCCTTCCTTCTTGAAGAAGACTATGACATCAGGAAGGTGATGTCATGCCTTGCAAATGAATTGGATTTAAGCGAGGGAGGACTGTGTCAAGTCACCAGTGGATAGATAGATGTGTGTATACATCCATATATACACACATACACAAGTTTTACAGAACAAGTCCTTTAAATAAAAAGATTTGTTCTGCGAAGTCTAGGTTCAGTCAAAGGGCTACGCTTGAGGACCTAGAGAGCCACATGCGGCCTTGAGGCCACCCCTGGACTAGAGTGAAACCTTGAGTCATTATTAAAACCTCATTTGCACAGGAGAGTTCATTGAAATATATGATCATCAAAGTATAAATATAACAGGATTAGGTTCAGTGAACTAGCTACATTTCTATTTTTTTTAAAATCAGTAATCATTTTCTGCTATAATCAATTCCTAGGTTAGTGATTTTTTAACACTTTCATTTTTTATCATCAAATATTATTGTATCATTGAGAAAAGATAGCTTTCTTACAGGGAATTTTAACCTGTACTTAGGGTTTACAGATGTTTACAAGGAGCAAACAATCTAGTTATATAAATGCAGTGTCCCAAAATTCTTAGTGCAATTTAAAGCTTCATTAGTTTTAAACTTAACCTAATGAAGCTCAAAACTGCACTAAGACTTTTGGGACACTACGCACATGTACCCTAGTTCAGAGTGACGTTTAGGGGGCGGAGCCAAGACGGCAGCTGGAAAGCAGGGGCTGGCGTGAGCTCCCCACCAAGTCCCTCCAAAAACCTATAAAAAATGGCTCTGTACCAATTCTAGAACTGCAGAACCCACAAAGTGGCAGAGGGAGGCAGGGCTCCAGCCCTGGACAGCCTGGATGGTCTCTGGGTAAGGTCTGTCCCGCAGGGAACTGGAAGCTGAGGGGAGCAGAGCTGAGCGGAGCAGAGTCCAGCGTGAGCGGTGCAGACCAACGAGACCGGGAGCCGGGCGCTCGGAGCGTGCCTTAGCGTTCTGAATCAGTGAGCTGCAGCAGTTACCAGACCTCTCAACCTACAAACAGCAAAGACAACAGAGAAGGTTAGCGGGAAAAGCTGCGGAGACTGAGTTTGCGGTTCGGCCACCGCCCCTGGGGCAGCAGAGGTGAGGCAGCTTTAGAACTACAGCTGCAGTTGCTTCTGGCCCCAGGCCCACCTGGTGGGAGGAATTAAGTGGCCCATCAGAGCAGGAGTGAAGAGCCTACTATAGATCTAAGTCCAGTCCTGGTTGGGGCTTCTTGGGGAAGGAGGAGTGCTGGTGAGGCAGCGCATCCGCCCAAGCGTGGAACATAGAACTCTTTAGTCTATAAGCAGTCATATCCTGCTGAAAAACTCTAGTGTCAAGTAAGTTGGCTGGGAACATGGCCAGGCGGCGAAAACACACCCAGATTCAGTCTC
>CM053627.1:100735978-100763137 GCA_028646595.1 Phalanger gymnotis | reverse complement strand
CTGGTGTTCTCAAGCCCCGCCTCAATGACCAGAGACCATTGGTTCCTGAGCTGGCCCCTCCTAAGTCACCAATCCACACCCACACAGGTTTCACACCTGACAGGGCCCTGGGCCTGGGGCTTAGCATTTAACAGCTGAAAGTACTTCCACTCAAAAGAAACAAAAGCCATGCTAATGAGACAATTTTGCTTAACAACACACTACCCTCCCTCAGGAAGGCTACAATTAAGTACAGACACACACACGCACATGCACACGTGCATGCACATATACACGCACATACATATGCACACAAACATATATACATACATACACATATACTTAGGTATCTATAATCATACTCATATATAGACATATATGTTCACACGCATCTATGTAAGACCATACTATATTTGTCCTCAGTTTTTCTGAGGGTGGATAACATCTTCCATCATAGGTCCAAGACTTTCCATATTTTTCTAAGTCTACCAACTCATTGTTTCTTATACCACAGTAATATTCCCTTATGCTGTCTGATTATTTTAAGTAGTCTATGTCGATTATTATTTCTGACATATACTATGGTTTTCTTTTTTTCTCTTTTGATTAAATCTATTTTAGCTTTAACTTTGTCTGAGATCATGATTATTACAGCCTCACATTTTTATCAAGCTTTTATAAAGATGAGAAAGTAGGTATATGGGTCAGTAGTTGTTAATGTTGTTCCTATCTTCCTTTCAAGATAAGGATATTATTAGTGATTTCTTCTCTTTGTTTAGAATCTCCCCTTCCTTGATCCCTCAATGTTTTCATGATTATATCACCTCTAGCACAAATTTCGTTTGTGGTCTGTACTTTATTTAACTTTGTCTTTTCAATTGGCATTTTGACTACTTGACTTGTAGCCTCCAAAGTGGTTTTCTTAAAAATAGTTTTTAAGTGCCATAGTATCTTTTTAGATCCTGACCAAGTAGGACACTGACATGGTATCAAATTGCCAGTTAAAATCCTGACTCAGACATTTTCTAGCTATACAACACTGGGAAAATGACTTAACCTCTCTGTCCTTTGCTTTCTCCATGTTTAAAATAAGGAGGTTGAACTTGGACTCATTGGCCTCTAGGCCAATATTATGGTCAATGTTGTATCCCCTTCCCTCACCCTCTGACCAACAGAATGTAAACTCTTTGAGGGCAGGGATTATTTAGTTTTCATTTATATTCCCACTACTTTATAGGTGCTTAATTAATTTTTTTTAACTAAAATGGAATTTGAGTCCTAGAATTTTAGAAGTAGAAAGAATGTCAGTGGTTGCCTAGTCCGACCATTTCATCCTATAGTTAAAGAAATTTAGGCTGAGAGAAATGTGACTTTGCAAAGGTTATAAAGTTACTTCATTGCAAAGCTGGACCAAAACACAGGAGCTCATAATTCTTTCTAGCCTGACATGCTACCATTATTGAGGTCTGCGGCAGTAATGATATTTGCTACAAATACAATTCCATTGGGTAGTATGAAGATTGGGAAAAGAAGCTACTAGGGTAACAAAGCAGCTGGCATCATGAACCAATCTGCAGATTCACAACAAGAAAGCCAGAAGAATATCAGAGATACAGCTCCAAGGATGGACCTGCCTGGCAAGATTCACAAGTATTTATCACCTATTAAAAATAAAGAAAACATATTTTGTTTTTCCACAGGAAGGAGCATGCTTAGTGCCTATTAAAAATAAAAAAGAAGAGAAAGAGTCTTTCCTACCCACCCTTCTCTGGCTCTCCCTCTCCCTTTTCCTCTGTAACAGCACTGTAAGCCATGAACTTTGGTGGAAGGGTTATCATGTTAGCTGGAATAAAAAGAGTAGAAAACTTAAAAGCAGAGCTGGGAATTTGTTCTTGCCTTTCCTGGAGAGGCAGCCTTTGGGCCAAGAGAGCTAGAGCCTCCAGGCAGCTCAGATCTTTCTGGGAAGATCTTTTTTATACTACTTTAGTTTGGAGTCAAGTTTAGAATATGGGGTCTTTCATAAGCACCTGAACAAAAGATTCTAAATTGTAGGGAACCCCTGAAAAACACTAAGGGGATCAGGAAAGGCTACTCATAGAAATATCTCTTCTGTGCAAGAAATGTGAAGAAACTGAAACACACACACACACATATGCACACGAGTGTACTTTTTTTCTCTTTTCTATATGCATACTTTGTGCTCACATGTTTGTTAGTATTTTTGTATTAGAGCTAAAATTTTCCCCTGCAAAGAAATTACCTGATGGATTATCAGATTCAATTTGAGTTAATGGTTTGCCAAAGTAATTAATGCATGTTTCAATTGTGTACACTGAATACACACAACTCTTTACAAGAAGAAATATCTCTGTATGTGATTTTTTTGGATTTTTATCTACTGAGATATGTTATTGCAAACCCAAAAGATTCCCCAGTTTATAAGCCTACTTCTAGAGAATTCTGAAGAACAATCTTGGTAACAATGAGCATGGGGTGGAAAGGACCACTATTTTCATGTCCATTTCTTCAGCTATGTGTATACAAAGGGTTAACAGCATTGAATTGTTATCTTTTAAAATAGAACATACAAGGACCCTTTAAATGTTTTTTTTAGACCAAACCTATAATTTCATAAGTATAAAAAAACTTCTGTTCACATGGCTTCACAAGTGCTCTGCATTTGCAGCATCGCCCAGGGCACAGTAAGATGAAAGGGATCGCCCAGGGTCACAAAGTCAGTATGTGTCAGAGCTTTGACTTCAACTCACGTCTTCCTGGCTCCAAGCAGCCTCTTTATTTGTTACACCACACTGCCTCTCAAGAATATGGGTCATTTAACTAATTTCTAAGTTTATTATGGAGCAATATTGAAAATCCAGCTAGTATAATTTATCTTTGTTTGTTTGAATGAAACAAGAGTCCTCCAGATTTTCCTGGCATAGCTTATTTTTCACATGTCAGTATGGTTTGTTAATTAGGCATATTTTCCCCTAAAGTTTTGCTTATTCTCTTGCTCATTTGGGTACTTGGCTCAGGATAAATGTCAATGGAACTGACTCTAAGTTTCCTAGCTTGATACTTCGCAATCCCTCTAAAAGCAGAGATTTTATTTGTATTTCTTAGGCAAAAGGTACCTACTTTGCTATAATTTAGGTCAGCGGTCAGGAATATGTGTATTCGCTCATTACCTCCACTTACCTCCCTCTAACTTCTTAACTTGTTCCAATCTGACTTTTGACTTCAACATTCAGCTTAAAACGATTCTCTCCAATATACTAGCTATCTTTTAATTGGAGTCGTGTCCAACTCTTCGTGACCCTTTTGGGGGATTCTTTCTTTTTCTCTCCAATAACTAGCCATCTTTTGATTGCCAAATTCAGTGGCCTACTTACTCTTAGCCTTCATCTTTCTTGACCTTTCTGTAGCATTTGATATTTGTTTAGTCGTTTTCGAGTTGTGTCCAATGCTTTGTGACTCCTTTTGGAGTTTCTTTTTTGGCAAGTACACTAGAGGATTTTGCCATTTCCTTCTCCAGCTCATTTTACACATGAGGAAACTGAGGCAAACAGGGTTAAGTGACTTTCCCAGGGTCATAGAGCTAGTAAATATCTGAGGCTAGATTTGAACTCAAGATGATGAGTCTTTCTGATTCCAGGGCCAGCACTCTATCCACTGCACCACCTAGCAGTGCCGTAGTATTTCGTAGTCCCTTCTAGGTACTCTTTCCTCCCTGGAGTCTCCTAACATTCCTGGTTCTCCTATTTGTCTTGCCACTTCTGCTTCATCTCCTTTGTTGAAACTATATAGTAACAATGATAAAATCATCATGATAATGATAATAACTAGCATTTGTATGAGGGCAGCTAGGTGGCACGGTGGAAAGAGCATTGGACCCGGAGACAGGAAGACCTGAGTTCAAGTCTGGCCTCAGACACTCGTTGTGTGACCTTGGGTTAGTCATTTAACCCTGTGTGCCTCAGTTCCTCATCTCTAAAATGAGTTAGAGAAGGAAATGACAAACCACTTCAGTAGCTTTGTCAAGAAACCCTCAAATGGGATCGAGAAGAGTCAGACTCAACTCAACAGCACAGCACCAGCTTTGAGGTTTACAAAACACTTTACAGATTACATCATGTTATCCTCACAACAACCCCGGGAGATAGGTGCTATGATTATTACCATTTTTCTGAGGAGGCAAGTAGAGGTTAAGTGATTTCAGGGTCACACAGCTAGTAAACAAGTGAGGATAAATTTAATTCAAATTTTTCTGTCTCCAAGCCTGGCACTCTCTCCACGCTACCACCTAGCTGTGTCTCACTCCCAAACCGTGGACATCTCTTTGGGTTCTGTCTTGGGCTCTTTTCTTTTTATCTTTATACCTTCTCTTGGAAAACTTACAACCTCCCATAGGCTAAATTTATGCACATACACACACACACACACACGTGTGTATATATGTGTATATGTATACACACACAAACATGTACATATGTGTATATGTATACACGCGCACACATATATTCAGTCCTAGTTTTGCTTCTGTACACTGGCCAGTCCTCTTTCATCAGCTGCATGGAGAAGATCTCCAACTGATGGCCATTCACAGCTGAGAACTCTCAAAGTGAATTCTCGCTTTTGTTAGCAAAGACCTCTCCGAACAAGTGATTATGTAAAACTCAGCATCTTCAGTAGAGAGGGAATTAGGAAAGACTCTGTCAGAGGATATTCTGTGCAGCCGATCAAGGCTTCAAGAGGGATGGATATGGGAGGGGGCTGTTGATTTCTACAAATCAGAATCTAAGTTGATGTGGCGCTATATCCACTTTGATGATGGTTTCCTAGTATTCCTATTTTGCATAAGAAAAGTTAATTTCTAAATGTTACAATTGCTCCTTTTTTCAGGGATTCCAGGATGGTAACTGGTAGGAAACAAGGCATTACCTGCTTCCAAATCTATACTTTGGGATCTCTGGATGCAGTATTTGGTTGAGGGTTATGAAACTATAAGACTGGGGTGTTTCCTGGTTTACCTAACCTTAGCTAACAATGGGAATGTGGAGGATCTTATCTACAATGCCAGGTGCTATGGGGTTATTTGAGCACAGATGGGCATCTAGATGGTAGAGTGGATAGAGTATTGGATCTAGGGTCAGGAAGACTTGAGTTCAAATCCAGTCTCAGACACTTAGCAGATATATGACCATGGAAAAGTAACCTAATATACCTCAAGACAATTTAAGGTAACATTTATAGATCCCAGGTAAGGAAAAAACCATCATCTGCTGAAGTACAGTTTGAGGTTAACATTCCATAACAGTAGGAACTACTTACTTCCTTCTACCACTCCCCTCTTGAGGCAGGGTCTTGTCAGAAGGCATGGGATATGGGAGGTTGGTTCTTTGCTAGTTTGTATACCTCTCTGTACAGGCTAAATGTGCTTATAGATTAACTCCAGATTAATTAAATTCATTGTAGACTAAATTAATAGAAAAAGAAATAAAATGGTTTTGTTAGATTTATACTTAAACAGAGAATACAACATTAATATTTATTCTACAACACTTTCAACTCTTAACACTGTAATTCCACAGTTTCCCATGAAGTATTATTGGGAAGAGAAGGGGGTAATCTTAGCTGGCGGTAGCAGGGAGTGTAAAAGAGCAAGGCAGGATTAACATTTACAGGACATTAGTCAGTTGATATGGGACTGGATATCCTGGGAAGTTCAGGACTCATGCCAGGAAGATGGCCTCGAGGTGTTTTCTCAATTAAAAGTGCAGCTTTTCCTCCCCTCAGGATTCTACATATGAATGTTAGATCAAGTTCTGGGGAAGGGAGGAGGGAAATAAACTTCCAGGAGACAAGAAATATGTCAAAGGGAAAAAGACCTTATTATTATAACTCCAGTATACATAATGTGTGTATGCAGGTACACATTCTATAACAAAGAACAACAATTCATTTATATTCCCCAGCATGAGGAAGGATTACATTATAGTTAAAAATTCTAAGCAAACATATCTTTTTACATGTAGGAAGAAGGGGCACAGAATACGATATACCAACCACTAGGAAACGAACAATAGTAGTTTACAGCTTCAATCTCTCCACTACCTATGGGGTATCTCAAACTCAATATGTTCATAATGCAACTCATTATCTGTTCCTCTGCCAATCCATATCCCTTCCAAACATCCCCATTTCTGTTTATAGTATGACCATCCTTCTAGTCAGCCATGTTTGGAACCTTGAAATCATCCTTGACTTTTCCCTCTTCCTCATTCCCTTATCCAATCAGTTGCCAAGTTTCATTTCTTTCTCCTCACTTCTAATCTCACACCCCCTCTTGCATCCTTAATCCCTCCACTCACATAGCCACCTCTCTGATTCATACTCTAATCACCTCTCACCTGGACTATTATAATAGTCTCCTAATTGGTTTGTTTGCCTTAAGCATGTCTATTTTCCAATCTATCCTCATCACAGTTGCTAAAACAACCTTCCTAAAACATAGGTCCAACCATGTCACTCCCTTGCTCAAGACCCTTCTTTGGCTCTCTGTTGTCTCTAGAATAAAATATAAATTTCTGGTCTTTTCACTTGAGGCTCTTCACAATCAGACCCTAGTCTGTTTCTAGGCTTATTTCATGTTACTTCCTTTCACACTAGATTCAAGCCAAAATTACCTACTTTCTCACCCCTAAATTTGGGATTCCAGGTCCATGATGTTTTTGCATAGGTTGTCTCCCATGCCTGAAATGGTTGCCATCCTTACCTCTACATCTTGGAGCTCTGAATTTCCTTCAAAATTCAAAACATGGGCCACCTTTGTTCAAAGACTTCTTCCCTAAATTATATACTTGTTGATATGTTTAAGTGTTGGGCAGCTAGGCAGCACAGCGGATAGATCACTGGGCTTAGAATCAGGAAGAATCATTCTCATGAGTCCAAATCCAGCTACAGATACTTACTAGCTGTGTGACTCTGGGAAAGTCACTTAACCTTGTTTTCCTCAGTTTCTTATCTGTAAAATAAGCTGGAGAAGGAAATGGCAAATCACTCTAGTATCTTTGCCAAGCAAACCCCAAATGGGGTCAGGAAAAGCTGGACACAACTGAAATGACTCGACAACAACAATGTTGTTTAATTTTAATTTAAGAAGTTTAATTTTAAAATCCTTCAGTTCAATGTAAGCTACTTTACTTATATTCAGGGACTGTTTTTAATTTCTTTATCTTTCTTGTGCCTTGCATGTAAGTAGGACAGGCATAGGAACTAGGATTATGATTTAACTGGTATGAGGAAATTCCACATGAGAATTTCTTCCTACCAATGTAGATTGGCACCTTCTCGGACTATACAGTAGCCAGCTTGATTGTTATATTTCCATTCTGAGCTTTTATACCTCTGAAATTGGCCAACACTACAAATCAGGATTTGAGTTATTGTTTTCTTGATTGTCTAGACTTAAAGAAAGTGATGAAGAAAATGTTGGTTGTTAAACATTTCCAACATGCTGCTGGCTTTTTTTTTTTGCACATTAGTGTCTTGTATGGAGTAGGAGTTGAATAAACGGTTACTGGATTTCATTGGACTCAGAGTTCGTGATTTTTTTCTACTGTAGTTTTAACTATCTATTCAGAAGACTCTCAAATCTTCAGTTTTTTCTAGTTCTGACTTTTCAATATAAGTCCTGAAATTCTAGTTACCTGTGTGGCCCAATGACTTTTCAAATTAAAAAAGTCCCTAATTGAACTTATTATTTTCCCCCCGGACGGCTAAGTGGCACATTGAATAGACTATTGGCCCGTTCCTAGCTTTCTACTCTTCTTATACTATATTCCCCTCTGGGTACTTTATGATCTAGTATCCCTGGCCTTCATGCTGTTCCTTGGACTTGATATACCATCTTGTGACTCTAAGTCTTTTCATCGGTTATATTCCCCCACATCTGGAATGCTTTCTCTCCTCAATTCCACTTTATGGCTTCCTTCAAGATTCAACACAAATCCTGCCTTCTGCAAGAGGACTTTCCTCTTCACCCATGCCACCCCCACCTCACATCCCAAACTGCTAGTGCCTTCCCTCTAAGATTATGTTTGATTTACCCCGTATATATGTTGCATGTACAATTTTTTGCATGTTGGTTTCTCTACTAAAATGTGAGTTTCTCAAGGCAAAGGTCTATTTTTCTTCCTGTTCTTCATATTCCCAGTGTTTACCAAAGTGTGCCTGGGAGATTTTTGTTATTGAGTCATTTTAGTTGTGTCTGACTCTTCATGACCCCATTTGGGGTTTTCTTGGCAGAGATACTGGAGTTGTTTGTCATTTCCTTCTCCAGCTTGGGAAATAACAAGTGATTAATAAATACTTGTTGGCTAACTGACTAGTTCCTAAACAGGAGCATAACTAGTGAAGGCCAGATTATACAAGCTTGTAACCTTAACCTTGTGCTAGAATTATTGGTAGATGCGACATCTTATCTAAAGAACTGTAAGCTTGAGAGGATTCTGGGAAGATGGTGGAGTAGGTTAGAAAATTCCAAGCTCTCAAGATTTCCCCCTATAAAAGAGATGAAATAGCGCCTCAGGCCAAACATAGGTAAAAATAGATAAGAGTAGGAGCAGAACAGGAGTCCTCCTAGAACAATAGAAGAAGATAGAAGAAAAATCCCAGGACAAGGTTTGGTCTGTGTGAAGAGTAAACATCTCCATGCTAGGTCCTAGGTCCACTTAAACAACAAGCAGCTGAGTTGTAAGAGGCTGCTTCAGCCCCAGCAACAGGAACTTTTATCCCCGGGGATAGTGAGGGGAGTTGGGTATCTGTTAACTTCTTCTGACTGTATATTTTGGTCTTCTTTGTCACCAAAGAAGGATTCCAGAGTCTGAGACTGAATCTGGGTGTATTTTTGCCGCCTGGCCATGTTCCCAGCCAACTTACTTGACCTTTGAGTTTTTCAGTGGGGTATGACTGCTTGTAGACTAAAGAGTTCTATGTTCCACTCTTGGGTGGATGCGCTGCCTCACCAGCACTCCTCCTTCCCCAAGAAGCCCCTACCTGAACTGGGCTTAAATCTTCAGCAGGCTGTTCACTCCTGCTCTGATCCGCCACTTAATTCCTCCCACCAGGTGGGCCTGGGGCCAGAAGCAACTGCAGCTGTAGTTCTAAAGCTGCCGCACCTCTGCTGCCCAGGGGTGGTGGCCAAACCGCAAACTCAGTCCCCAGCAGCTTTTCCCACTAACCTTCTCTGTTGTCTCCTGTTTGTGGGTTGTGAGGTCTGGTAAATGCCACGGCTCAAGTAATTCAGGATGCTAGGGCACTTTCTGTCAGCTCCTGGTCTGGTCGGTCTGCGGGTCCACGCCATGCTCTGCTTGGCTCAGCTCTGCTCCCCTCAGCTGGGAGCTGGGAGCTCCATGCGGGACAGACCTTACCCAGAGACCATCCAGGCTGTCCTGGGCTGGAGCTCTGCTTCCCTCTGCCACTTTGTGGGTTCTGCAGCTCTAGAATTGGTTCAGAGCCATTTTTTATAGGTTTTTGGAGGGACTTGGTGGGGAGCTCATGCTAGCCCCTGCTTTCCAGCTGCCATCTTGGCTCCGCCCCGGGAGCTGGGTATCTGAAGGAGTGAAGATTGAGGGAACCTCTGCTGACAAAGAATGCCAGACCCAGCTGTACAGCAGAGATATGGGGCAGGTTGCGACTGAAGGAACCAGCACAAACATGACTGCTAAGTGCAGAAGCAGTGGGGCTAGGACGCTGTTGGTTATGGGCATTTACAGGAGGCTGGAGGTCTTGGTTCTATTTCCAGGCCAGAGAGGAGAACTGAAGATCTGAGGCCAGAGGCTCCATGCCCCATACCCCAGGACTAGAGGTGATTATAAAAATTAAGTTACTACTACTACAAAAAAAAAATGCACAAACAAAGGAGAAAGAATCTAACCATAGAGTTATTATGGGAATAGAGAAGACTGGACTTCATCTTCAGAGGAGGATATTGAAGCAAAGAAACTCTCTTCTACCCCAAAAAGTAACATCAAATGGTCACCTGCCCAAAAAGAATTCATAGAAGAACTTTAAAAAGACTTATAAAATCAAATGAAAGAGATAAAGAGATTGAGGAAAAACTGAACAAAACAAAAGAATGATCCAAGACAAACAAGATTATGAAAAGAAAGTCAATTAGAAAGGAGATCCAGAATCTTAAGGAAGAAAACAACTTGAAAATTAGAATTGGGCAAAGGGAAGCCAATGAAGTTATAAGAGACCAAGAAATAATAAAACAAAACATAAAGAATGAAAAAATAGAAGAGAAAGTGAAACATCTTGTAGGAAAAACAACTGATCTGGAGAACAGATCAAGAAGAGAAAACATAAGAATAATCAGACTACCTGAAAGCTATGATCAAAAAAAAAAATCTTGATACGATAATAAAGAAATAATTAAAGAAAATTGTCCTGAAACATTAGAACAAGAGGGGAAAGCAGAAATAGAAAAAACAAACTTCATTGATCACCACCTGAAGGAGGAAAACCCACAGGAATATCATAATGAAATTCCAAAAACCCCCATCTTGAGGATAAAATATTATAAACAACAAGAAAAAAAAATTTAGCTATGGCAGTGCCACAATTAAAATCACACAAGATCTAGCTGTGGTGACTTTGAAAGACTGCAGATCTTGAAACACTCCGTATCAGGCCTGCACAAATTGCAAAATCCTTTTGCATGCCGCAGGTTATGCAGACCTGCTATGTATCAAAGAGTAAAAGAACTGGGGTTCTGACTGAAAATACCATATCTGGAAAAGCTAAGCATCATCCTTAATGAAAAACAATGGACAGTTAATGAACAGTCTGACTTTCAGAACTTGTTGAAAAAAAATCTGAACTTAATAGAAGACTTGACATACAAGAGCCAAGAGAAATCTAAGATACATATCAAAGATTAATTATAAGGAACTCAAAAAGCACAGACTGTTTGCCTTTTATGTATGTGAAATGTAAAACATATATCTAGGACTGTTATTAGTAATTGGGTACTTCATAAGAAAGATTGGAGAAGACCTGAGTATGACATGACTTCAAAAAGTAAAACTGCTTAGGAACAGCTAAAAAGAATGATTGTCTTATACAAATGAGGTGCAAGAGGAAGAACCAACACAGAGGAATTTAGATGGGGTAGGAGGGCTGTTAGTTTTGGAAACCTACTTTCGTTGGGAATAGGTTCAAGAGGGAACAATTACACATAGATCTAGAAGAGTATAAAAGTCTTCTAATTCAGAAAGCAATAAAAAGTTAAGGGGGTAGGGAGTGGGGAGAGGATAATGGATGGATCTCTTGAGGGGATGGTGAGGGATAGGTTAAAGTGGGGTATAGAAGGGTGTTTAAATTTATGGGAATAGGGTAAGGCAGGAATCCAAGGAAGGGACCGGGGTAGGGTAATAGGAGGGCAAGGTAGCAAGTAGAAGTGAAGTAGAGGAGTCAGGAGGGATAGGAAATAAGAAACACACACAAGCATGAAAACAAGGATCAGGAGTAGAATTTGTTAGGGAAAGTATATGTCTATATATGTATGCATATGTGTATGCATGTATATATATATATATGTATATGTGTATGTATAAATCTATATTTATATATAAATATATCCAAGCTTAATTGTAGCCTTCAGGGGTGGGAGGGAGGAAGGGGGAAAAAGAATAAAGTAAAAAATGCACAGCAGAGAAGAAAAGAAAACTCACAGGATGCAAGGAAAAGATGAACAGCTCTTAACATAACACATAGTGTTTATTCTATAGGCTTTCTTGAAATGGAAATTTATTGTTATATATTTTGAATCCTCTCTTATGTTCTTCTGTGCACATGGCATGCTTTTTCTTCTTTTCTTATTTTGTGCTCAAGTTTCATTATTTCAGTTTATAATGTTTCTTTTTCTTTTCTCTATTGTGTATTCAAGTTTCAGTATTTAAGTCTAAAATAAAATTTAAAAAAAGAATCATAAGCTTTTTAAAGACACTATAAGCTTCTCAAGGACAAAGACTATATCTCACCCTTACATTCTCCACAGTCCCTAACACAGTACTTTGCATATAGCAGATGCTCAAAAAATGCTTGTTGAATGAAAGAGTTAATGGAGCCAAAACCATCTAATTGCAATGTGATTTGGGGTCAATCATATAAAGCTTCTGTGCCTATACTTCTATATCTGTTAATAGAATAGAAAGATACTGGAGAATCACATAAAATTGTTTTCAAGGGACTAAAATGATCCAGTGAACACGAAGAGACGATCTGTGTTTTCAAAGAGATTCAGAAATGGGTATACTTAGCTTCTGTTTTAAGGTTATTATGTTTTCTACAACATAACCCCACTACCCCCAGGTCAGAAGTCTGCCAGTTGTAATCTTGTGAAGGGGATTTCTCTGTGGATTTACACAGGAGTGGAAGAATTTCTCCACCCTCCCTTGATGAGGCAGTGGAGGAAAAAAAGAGTTTTCTTTCTCCTATTACTTCAAATTGCACCCTGTGGAACTACAATGGGAGAACTGAGCTGAAGAGACCTGTTTTTATTATTTATTTTCTTTAATCTTACTATTTTATAACTTAGTTAATACCTAGAGCATACGTGGTTCTTCAGATTTAACACACTATAATATTTTTTTTTCTTCAAGTGGAGTGAGTAATATCTTTGATCCTGATTGCCAGGATTAATATGAAAAGACCTCTTTGGTCTGATATCCTAAAGAAAAGTTCTTTAATTCAATTTTTAGGCAAGCTACATGGACAGATGGGGACAAGAGATTTATCTTTCTGACAATATTCTCACTTCCCTCTCATTCAGAGTCCAAATAGACCAGCAAGTACTGCTCCTTTGTTACTTGTCAGCTGATATAATTTTATTTTCTAATCTGTCTCTACATCACATAGTCTTTTCAATACTTTCTCCAATCTCTTGAGAGGAGGATGCATGTATGCAAATTTCTCTAAGCGCTCTTCATATACAATGTCACTTTTTTCTCTTTGTAATATTAAGTATACCTTTGATTTACTATTTCAATATCACCAGAAATGACTACATGGTACTTTAGGAGTCTCCTATTCATTAAATGCTTTTCTTGGCAAAGATTTTTCTCACTTTTGCATCTTTCCCTATCTCTAATGCATATTGCTTCCTATTTAAACAACAAAATAACAGTCACTTTTCCTTAAAATTGGTTGGGTAATGATAGGCACTTGAGAAATGGATGGTATTATGTCTCTTTGGAGGATTTTAAGGCTTCAGTATCATCATCTGTGTACACACCTGTAATAAGACTTCACTGGCGTTATTGTGTGGATAAAATATTGTCTTTGCTCTCAAAGAAAAGGTTAAAGGAACTTAAAGGGAGCCTATTAACTAGGTAGGGGAGAGGATAGGTCCAGACCATAGAGTAGATGTAGGGATAAGTATTGGATCTGAGATTTCATTCATTCATGCAGGGGATTCCTGGGTGAGGAAATTACTTACCTTTGCGGGTAACTTATAGTCTTAGAGAGATGTCTAGAGAACTGAGAGGTTTAGTGATCTTCTAAGGTTCATAAGGACACTGTGTGTCAGTTGCCATTTGGTGCAGTAGATAAAATACTGCACTTGGAATCAGGAAGATCCAAATTCAAATCCTTCTTCAGACCAGCTGGATGATTTTGGGCAAGTCACTTAATTTCTTTCAGTTTCCTCCTCTATAAAGGAGCTATAATAAAAGCACATACTTCACCTAGTTGTTGTGATGATTAAATAAGATCATATTTACAAACCTCAATGTGCTATGTAAATATTATTATTATTTTCTCTTTCAGAGGTATTACTTGAACCTAGTTCTTCTTGCCTTTCAGGCCAGCTCTCTACCTACTATGCCATGCTGCCTTGCTTTCAAGCAGATGTACCATATTACTCATCTTCAACATTCTATTCAGAGCCATAACTAAGACAGAGCAATTACGGTCTTGACTATGGACATTGAATTTAGAGGGGGATGCCAATACTTGTAGTCTTACAACTGATTCCAAAAATGGTGCTTAGCATTGAGTTAGCAAGAATAATTAAAATGGGAAGCTGTCATTGGTACATTTGCTCTATGTCTGTCCCCCCAAGTGAATTCCTCACTCCTGCCTTTCCCTGCTGTCTTCCCTAACTCCCTCCCCACACTGCCACAGTGCCTTCCTTTGAGTCTGTTTTCACCTATGTTTATCTCAATGTTGGTTTTTGCCACCTCCTCCAGGTGCAAAAATTGTTTTCAGATCTTTTTCTGAGAAGATAGCATATGATTGTCATTTATGTCACATTATATCCACATCCATGAGTAGGAGAAGGTCAGGATCACCTCCTAGTTATACCCTGGCTTGTGGGGTTGGTATTTGTACTAATAGATCCGTGTTTTTCCTCTAAGACGTCTATTATCAAAAGACTTGGTATTTGAGGAACTCTTTCCCTTGAGCTTGAGGACACTAGCAGCTAGGACAAGAAATGAAACTCATCTTCTCTTGTCGTCATAGGATCATCCATGCAAGTGCCTTTGAAAAAGGTAATTTCCAATCTGTCTGATGTGAGGCAAAAGCAAAGTAACGGCACGATATAGACTTTTACAAATATCCAATAAGATGAATTTTCCTTAAACAATATTTCACCTTGTTCTTTCCTCATCTCCTTGTGTCCATCTTTCAGCGTAAGACTGTCCTTTGCTTTCAATGAGGACATTTTTTGAGCCAACTGTACTTTAAAATAAAAACAAGCAGTGATTCAAACTTGGATTGAGAAGCTGTTTTCATGTTCTTTGGAGTAAGAAATTATTTTTCAGTTGTCTTTGTTTCATTAAGAATATTTCATTATGAAAAAAGACTTTGTAATTATAATCAAAACTATGTAGAATATACTGGAAACTTTGAATTTTCCACGTTTCACGAAATTGTCACTCTCTAGTTCATGGCACTGGGCTTGGAATCAGGAAGAGTCATCTTCATGAGTTCAAATTCAGCCCCAGACATTTACTAGCTGTGAGGCCTTGGAAAAGTCACTTACCCCTGTTTGCCTTAGTTTCACATCTATAAAATGATCTGGAGAAGGAAATGGCAAACCACTCCAGTATCTCTGCCAAGAAAATCCAGAGCTGGACACGACTGAAAAAAAAAAACCTAACAGTAACCACAACAGCTCATAGCAGCATAGCCTCAGAATCAATGGGATTTGAAATGATAACATCAAAATCTTCAGCTGAGAGTTTGGAGGTGTTCCACTTAGTTAAATTCAATAAGCTGATTGGGATTGGGGAAGGATGATGGTCCTTGGGGAGGAAAACAATGAATTGTAAGTCAAGGAGATGGGCTCTAAAATCACCACCGAGATGAATATCTATAGATTTGAAGCCAGAAGTAAACTTAGAGGCCTTCTAGCACCCCTCATTTTACAGATAAGGAAACTGAGGCCAGTAGAGGGTATGACTTGCTCTGTCTAGGAGTGACTTGCCCAAATAGCAAGTGGCATAATGATGTTTGAAACCAAGTCCTTTGGATTGAAATCTATGCCTGTTTCCATTGTGCTACATTGCCCAACAAATCACTGCACTCTTTTGCACAGAAGGCTAATAAAAATAATAAAAATGGCCATATTTGTTGCTCATTACTTTGTATGTGGAATGGAACATGTGGGTCCCTTTAGAAGAAAGCCACTGTAGAAAGAGAATTATGGTCATTGTTATAGCTTTAAATACTGTCACCTGAATCAGCGCTTTACCCAAGTGTTTTAAATACCAGAATATTTATAGAAGATTCAGTGTCTTACCTTACTTGTCTTCTGGAATAGCTACTGGGCAAGTCTTTTCTTTTTGGAATTAAATGGGTAATATGGTATGTGTAATGTAAGAGAAAATTAAATACAATGGCTGTTTAACTCTGATAAAAAATATACTCTTAACATTTGCTAATCTCTTCATTTTTTTTTTTTTGCTAAGAAGATGAGCTCTGGATCAGCATAAAGATGAAGCAAATCTTGATATATCTGTGCCAGAAAATTCAGTGTCCGTTTCTCAGCCAGGTAGGATTGTACTGCAATGCTGCTTAAAGACCTAACAGCTCTCAAATGGAAGACTTGGAGAGGAGAGAGGGGCCTTTGTTTCATATATAGCCTAATATACTTCTTTAATATCTAAGAGGGGACTCTGTTTAATATATTTTAGTATTCAGCATGGCATTCTTTTTATGTTTTGTTTATTTTATTTTTAATTCATGGAATAAAACAAACATTTCCATAACACAGTATGGAAAAAAAAAGACCATTGCATGAAACTCCAAATCTTTTATGTGCAACTTGCTATTCCTTTTAAACATATTAAATATTTAAATATATTCCTTTTAAATATATAATAAAGTTATCATATAAGTTTCTTTTTTTTCCTTCCTTCCCTACTTGTATTCCCTCCCATATTCCCATACCCACCCTCTACTCCTCATATTTAGTCTAGCACTCTTGCATCTATGTATCTGTCCAGTTATGGTTGATAATAGCAGTGGATGTTTATATAGCATGAAGGGTTACAAAGTTTTTATATATACATATATACACACATATATATGTATGTGCATACATATATATGTGAATATATAAATACTTATAATTTTCTATCTGCAAGTACCTATGAGCAAATGTCATACAGATCTATCTGTTTAATGTATTTCGGTATTCAGTATGGCACTCCTGCATCTATCTGTCCGTTCAGTTACAGTTGATAATAATAATAGATGTTTATGTAGCACTTGAAGGTTTACAAAATAATATATATCTATATATCACCTCATAATTTTTTTCTCCACAAGGACCTATAAGCAGGTGTCATACAGTTTCTCTCACCCTCTTGGGAGAGTCCTTGCCTTATATTTCACTGAAAAAAGCGAGGCCATTTATCAAAAACAAATTCTTCTCCCCTCTCCCGCATCTCATATCCTTCTGACATCATCTCCTACTATCTATACTCTCAGGTGAAAAGATGCTCCTTCTCTTGCCAAGGTCAACTCCTCTACAAATGGCTTTGATCCTATTTCCTTCTGTTTTCTCTAGCAAGTTGCCCCCCACCCCAATCATCTCCACTCTCTCTCTAATACTTAATCTCTTCTGATATATTGTTTTCCTTACTACAAACAGACATCCCCATATTTCTTCCATCCTCAAGAAACCCTAACTACTCATATCTGCTAGCTCTTGTTCTAAACTCCTTGAAAAAGTCCCCTACACTTAGTGTCTTCACTTACTTTTCTCTGATTCCCTTCTACACATTGAAATCTAGCTTCCTGTCTAATCATTCAACTGTTTCTACAAAAGGTACTAATGATCTCTTACTTGTCAAATTTAATTGCCTCAATTGCCTTTTCTCCATTTTCATCCTTCTTGGCCTCTGCAGAATTTGACTTTTGATGTTCAGTTTCTCATCCTACACATTTTGATGAATTTTTTGTGACACTGCTCTGTTTTCCTCCTGTCTGTCTTAACCGTGACTTCTCAATCTCTTTTACTGTATCTTCCTGTCATGCCAACTAACTATGAGTATGCCCCAAAACTCTGTCTTGGGCCCTCTTCTCTTTTCAGGTTACTCTCTTTAAATTAGTGATCTTATCAGATCCCAAGGGTTGAACTGAACGGTTCAATGATTCTCTCAGTGAAGACAATTATTTCTAAATCAATACATCTTGCCCTTAGTCTTTCTCCCTGAGCTGTAATCCTGCGTCCCCAGCTGCCTATTGGACATTGTAAACTGGATGTCCCTTTGGCATCTCAAAGTCAACATGTTTCAAATGCTATTTATCATCTTTACCTCCAGACCTAATCCTTTTCTGAACTTCTCTATTACTCTCCAGAGCATCACAATTTGCCTAGTAATACAGGTCTGCAACCTCAGAATCATCCTGAACCCTTCACTTTTTGTTCATTGTATGTATCCAATAAATTGCCAGATCTTGTTCCTAACTCCACACCATCTTTTGTATGTATTTCCTTTTCTCCAAATGTCTACCACTCTTGCTCAGGTCTTGCCTCCCCCCTTCTCACCTGGATTATATTGCAATAGTTTACTAATTGCTTCCCTGACCTCAAGTATCATCCCCCAGTAATCTGTCCCCCACAGAAGAGTTAAAGCGATTTTCCTAAAGCTTAGGCCCAACCAAGTCATCCCTCAACTCTGTAAGCTCTAGTGGTTCCCTATTACCTCAGTGTCAAATACAAACTCTTCTCTTTGGCTTTAAAGTTATTTACAATCTTGCCTCTTTCTAACTTTGCACTATTCTTACACGTTACTTCCCTCCATGTACTCTAAAGTCCAGTTGTATTTGCGTCTTTGCTGTTTTTCCACATATGATGCTCCTTCTTCCATTTCCCTATCTTTGTATTGGTTGCCACCTTGCCTGGAATGTTTTCCCCTCTCACCTCAACCTCCTGTTTTTTTTCAAAACTCTGCTTAAATGCCAGCTTCTGCAAGAGGTCTTTCCTTGTCCTTTCTATTGCTGTTGCTTTCCCATTGAGGTTACCTTCCATCAACTTTACAAATATACATACATACACAAATGATTATATACCTATATATTACACACATCACATACATATACATATAGTACCTTTCTATTTATGTGAGTGCAGCTAGATGGCGCAGTGGATAGAGCGCTGGGCCTGGAGTCAGGAAAATCCTTCTTCCTGATTTCAAATCTGGCCTCAGATACTTACTAGCTATGTGACCCTGGGCAAGTCACTTAACCCTGTTTACCTCAATTTCCTCATCTGTAAAATAAACTGACAAAGGAAATTGCAAACCACTCCAGTATCTTTGCCCACCCCCTTCCCTCCAAAAGAGCCAAATCACATTGTGAAGAGTGGGACACAATTGAACAGCAGATTATGTAAAAATTGACTCCTCCATTAGAATATAAACTCCTTGAGGCAGAGACTGTTTTTGCTTTTTTTTTTTCTATATCCTCAGCATTTAGCAGAGGGCCTGGCACATAGTAAACACTTAACAGATGTTGATTGATTCATCAAAGTTGGAGTCAAGGGACTAAGGCTTGAATCCTGACCCTACCACTTATTACCTTTGTAACTTTGGACAAATCAATTCATCTGGGCCTCAGTTTCCTCATTTGTAAAATTAAGGGATTTGAGTAGATGACCTCTAATGTTCTTTCCAGATCTAAACATATACTCCCATGATATAAATATTATTAGTCTTATTTTATAAATGAGGAAGCTAGAGCTCAGAGAGCTTAAATAACTCTCAAAATCACATAGCTAGTAAGTTCTAAAGATGGATTCCAAGTCAGGTTTCTCCTGTATCTGACTGTAGTTTACAAATTCCAGTCACCCAGGCTTGAAATCTTGAAGTCATCATTAACAGCTCCTTCTCCTTTGCCCCTAGCCCATATGTAATAACTGTCAAGTTCTATAGATTTTTTCTTCTACAATATCTCTCTCATCCTGTCTCTTTTCACTTGTTGTTCAGTGATTTTTCAGTCCTGTCCAACTCTTTATGACCCCATTTGGGGTTTTCTTGGCAAAGACACTGGGGTGATTTGCCATTTCCTTCTCCAGCTCATTGTATAGATCAGATGAGGAATGAGGCAAATAAGATAAAGTGACTTGCCCAGGGTCACCAAGTAGTGTCTGAGGCCAGATTTGAACACATGTAGATGAGTCTTCCTGATTCTAAGCCCAGCACTCTATCTGCTATACCACCTAGTTGCCTCTCTTTTTCCACTACTATAACCCTAGTTCAGGCCCTAGCTATGTATAAAAAGTATATAAAGTGCTAGACCGATTCAGGAAGACCTGAGTTCAAATCTCAGATATTTCCTAGCTGTGTAACCCTAGGCAAGTCACTTAACCTCTGACCTCTAAAACGGGGGTGATAATAGCACTTACTTCCTAAATTTGTTGGGAGGTTAAAATTTGCAAAGTGCTTTGCAATCCTTAATCCTATATATAAATTCTAGCTAGCTCTAATGGGGAAGTGTGTTGTAGTGGAAAGTGCCTTAGAGTTGGAATGAGAGGGCTTGGAATCCAATTTTGGCTCTTCTACTGACTACCTAGAGGAAGTGACTTTAGGAATAGTGTTGCATTTCTCCGAATCTTGGTTTTCTCGGTTTTAAAATGAGAGGCTTAGATTTTTGGATTCGATGATTGCAAGGGTCCCCTAAGAAGCAGCTAGGTGGAGAGTGCTGGGCCTGGAGTCAAGAAGACTCATTTTTCTGAATTCCAATCTGGGCTTCAGAGACTTACTAGCTGTTCGATCCTGGGCAAGTCACTTGGCCCTATTTGCCTCAGTTTCCTCATCTGTAAAATGAGCTGGAGAAGGAAATGGCAAATCACTCCAGTTTCTTTGCCAAGACAACCCCAAATGGGGTCACCAAGAGTTGGACAAGACTGAAAAACACCTGAACATCAACATCAACAACAAAAATCCTACCGGCTGTAAATTTTATAATTTTCTTGTCTTCCTCCTCCTCCCTTGGTCTCATGAACAATATACCACGGATCTCCACCCCATGCTTCTCTCCCTCCCATATATTATATGCCAATGCCAGTTTAACCACTGTAAAAACACAGGTATGATCATATCACCCGTTTGCTGCAAAACCTCCATAATGTGGTTCCAATTTACCCTTCTAGTTCTCTCTCACTGTTATCCTTCATCTACTCTGCCTCCAAGTGGACTACTCATCATTTTTCAAATATACGCCCAATGGTTTCCCACCTTTGTTCCTTTCCTTCTGCCTGGAATGTACTCCCTGCTTTTCCCCCAACACCTGTTTTGTTGCTTTTGACATCAAACCCATTCTTCCAGCTTGATTTCAAATGCCGCCTTTAATGAAGCCTTTTCTGATGTCCTCAGTTGGATGTAATCTCTCTGTCCTCTCTGCACCCACAACACACTTAACCCTCTTTACATATACTGCTTTGTGTACTTATCATCTTCCCATTTGTTGAATTTAATTGCAAAGATCCAAGAGAACATGGATTTACGACATGGATTTAGAAGCACCAGTAGCAATCCGAGATAGCAGAACATAATTAAAAACAAACAAAAGTATAAGACAAGAAAAAACTGGGCAGATCATCAACTAAGCAAATCTTAATAAATAACACTATTTCAGATATATTCTGATGTATTCAGAAGTAGCTTAGAGCTGAGGTAATTGGTGATGGAAATTTCTAAGCCTTTAATCAATTTGTTTTATTATTCTTTTCAAATTATTCACGATTGTTCAAATAATGTAATAATAATTGTTCGTGATAGTTCAAATAATACGTGTTCTAATGTAATAATAGCTATCATAGATGGTATTTTACACTTTCAAGACATGTTAAACAAATTTGATCCTCCTAATCTCAATGTGGAGGCAGCTAGGTGGTGCAGTAGATAGAGAGTTGGGTCTGGAGTTAGGAAGACCTGAGTTCAAATCCAGCCTTAAACACTTACTAGCTGTGTAACCCTGGGCAAGTCACTTGCCTCTGTTTGCATCAGTTTCCTCGTCTATAAAATGAGCTGGAAGAGGAAATGATAAGCCACTCCAGTATCTTTGCCAAGAAAACTCTAAATGGGGTCACAAAGAGTCAGACAGGACTGAACAACATAACAACAATCTCTTTTTAAAAATTTTTTTAAAAAAAAATTTGCACAAATACTAAAACTTAAATACATACTAAGACAAAGAAACATTATAAACTTAAATATAAAATAAGAAAAGAAAAAACATGTTATGTGCGCAGCAGACCATAGGAGAGGATTCAGAATATATAGCAATAACTTTTCATTTCACGAAAGCCTGTATGTTAAATGCTGTGCATTATGTTGAAAGCTGTCCATCTTTTCTTTGCTTCCTTGTAGGTTTTCTTTTGTTCTCTGCTGTATACTTTTTACTTTGTTCTTTTTTTCCCCTTCCTCTCCCCCCCCCTCTCCAGGGGCTACAATTGAGCATGGATATATTTATATATAGGTATTGATATATAATACACATATACATATATATACACATGTTTTCCCTAAGAGATTCTACTCCTAATCTTTGTTTTTATGTTTGTGCATATCTTTTTTCCCCATCTCTCCTAACTCTACTTTACTTCTACCTGCTACCTTACTCTCCTATCACTTAGCCTACCCTCACTCCAGCAATCCCTCCCTTATCCTCCCATTCTCCTAAATCTAAAGCCCCTTCTATATCCCTCTTTTAACCTATTCCCTTGCCTTCTCCTCTAAAGATCCCTCCTTTATACTTTGCCCCCTCCCTATCCCCTTAAAGTTTTATTTCCTTCAAATTTAGATGACTTTTATACTCTTCTAGATGTATATATATTTTCTCCTCTCAAACCCATTCCTGATGAAAGTACATTTCCAGAACTAAGAGCCCCCACCCTCATCTAGTTCCTCTGTATTAGTTCTTCCTCTTGCCCCTCATTTTTATAAGATAATTACTCTTTTAGCTCTTCTTGAATGGTTTTACTTTTTGAAGTCATCTCATACTCAGCTCTACCCCAATCTTTCTTATAAGCTACGTAATCACTAGTAACAATCTTAGACATAAGATTTTACATTTTCCATCCATAAAAGGTAAACATTCTATCCTTATTGAGTGACTTGTAATTGGTCATTGGTATGTACCTTATATTTCTCTTGGCTCTTGTATGTCAAATCTATTGAGTTCAGAGTTGTTTTTTTTTTAAACAAAGTCTTGAAAGTCTGACAGTTGATCAAGTGTCCATTTTTTTTCGTTCAGAATTATGCTTGGCTTTGCTAGGTATAATAACATTTTTTGGCTGGAAGCCTAGTTCTTCTGCTCTTCAGTATAGTGTTTCAGGACCTGCAATCTTTTAGTTTCTCCAATACCACCAGGTTTTGGGTGATTCTAATTGTGGTACCATCATATGTAAATTGTTTTTTTCTTGTTGCTTATAATATTTTGTCCATGACCTGGGTGTTTTGGAATTTAACTATAATATTCCTGTGAGTTTTCCTCATAGGATCTCTTTCAAGTGGTGATTGGTGGATTTTTTACTATTTCTACTTTCCCCTCTTTTCTAATGTTTCAGGACAATTTTCTTTAATTAGCTCTTGTATTATTGTATCAAGATTCTTTTTTTTGATCAGAACTTTCAGGTAATCCAATTCTTATGTTTTCTCTTTTTGACCTGTTCTCTAAATCTGTTGTTTTTTCATTCTTTATATATTTTCTTTTATTTTTTCTTCTCTTATAACTTTGCTAGCTTCCTCTTGCCCAATTCTGATTTTCAAGGAGTCATTTTCTTCCTTAAGATTCTGGATCTCCTTTTCTAATTGGTTGACTTTCTTGTCATAATCTTCTTGTTTTTCTTACATTCTTCTTATTTTTCTTTTTAATTTTCCCTCAATCTCTTTTATTTGATTTTTAAAGTTTTTTTCTAAGTTCTTCAATGAGTTCTTTTTGGGCAGGTGACCATTTGACATTACTCTTTGAAGTAGAAGAGTGTTACTTTGCTTCTGGATCCTCTTCTGAAGATGAAACCTGGTCTTCTCTATTTTCATAGTAGCTCTCTATGGTTAGATTCTTTCTCCTTTGCCTGTGCATTTTGGGGGGTGGCGGTGGTAACAGTAATAATTTAGTTTTTATAATCACCTCTAGTCCTGGGTTATGGCAGATGGTGCCTCTGGCCTCGGATCCTCTTCAGCTCTCCCCTCTGACCTTGAACTAAGTGCCCACAGGCAGCAGTGTCCTACTCCATTGCTTCTGCACACACCGGGTGTGTGCTGGGGCCTTCTTGCCCCTGCTGCTCCCCGCAGCACAACCGGGTCTGGCATTTCTTGTCACCAGAGGTTCTCTAGATCTTCTCCAGGTCAGAGACCCAGTTCCTCTCACTATGGGGGAAGGGAGTAAAGGCTCCTGGGGTGGAGCCAAAACAGCCTCCCAACCCAGTTGACCCCAGGCAGCTTGTGGCTTGTTGTTAAAGCTGACCCTCACCTGGAGGAGTTTACTTTTCACAGGGAGGAAATCTTGGCCTGGGGATTTTTCTTCAGATCTTCTCGGTTTGTCTCAGAAGGACCCTGGTTCTGCTCCTACTCTTATTTGTTTTCATGGGCTCTATGTTTACCCAGAGGCACTATTTTATCTCTTTTGTGGAGAAACATTTTGAGAGTTTGAAATTTTCTGAGCTACTCTACCACCTTCTCGGAATCCTCTCCAACGATAACAATCTCAATGTGACACAGGTGCATTGATTAGGCTTAACCCTCCTTAGGCTGATACATTAACACCTTGCTCATATGTAGTATGATCTGATTCACTGTTCTGCAAGAGAGACTATAATTTCTGCCTTAGTGGGGAGCAGGAGGAGAGCTCTAGTTGAGCCTTCTCTCACCTATCTCCCCAGAGAGGTATAGGCTAGAATTATTTCTATCTATCACATTTCAAATTTTGGTAACCTAGTGGTACAACATTTTCATAGGGCTTGGATCAACACCTATTTCCCTGGTTGCACTCTTGAGAGGGTTATAATACTTGGCTTACTATTGCCGGATTCAGTTTCCTTCCACCAAAAGCGGCTTAAAGAAAAGAACATAACGAGCGAATAGCAAATAAGCCCATATATCTGAGCAACCAGTAAATAGAAATTGGGGAATGCAAATTAAAATAGCCCAAATCATAAACAAGAGTAATGGGGAATGGGGAGACTGGGGAGAGATCTCAGCTTAAACCAAAAAAGATAGTGGTGTCAGTAAAGGGCAGCTAGTTTTCAGCCATCTCTAGGGTTGAAAGCACTGAAAATCAAGGGACATATTAGGGGGCTTGCTTTCCATGCCGTTTCTATGGCTCTCAAAGATAGCCATTAAAAAGTTCCTGCCTAACCTCTTTGACTATCTTTCTTAACGCCCTCCAATTACCTAAAGGAATCACACATTTAGGCATCATTCTCATAATCAATCAGGAATCATATCAGAATTTGGGTGTAACAGGGTTGTTCTTCAGGAAAACTGACCTAGACTTTGGCAAAAGTATAGTTACAAAGATAAAAGTCATACAACATATACATAGATGAGTAAATTCAAAAATATATTTAAGTTGTGATTAGGAAAGACTACTATCTGGGGGGATCAGGAAAGGCTTCATGTAGGAGGTATCATCTGAGCTAAGTCTTGAAGAGGATTTCAAGGGATGGAAGTGAGGAAGGAAAGGAGGAGATAGTCTGAGCAAAGACAAAAAGGTAAGAGATGGGAATGTCATGTGCGAAGAGTAGCAAGCAGTCCAGTTTAGGTGTGTCATGGAATGTATGAGGAAAAGCAATGTGAAGTAAGCCAGGAAAGACTCCATCAGATGGTAAAGGGTTTTAAGGGTGAAAAAGAGGAATTTAGGTCATTCTGAAAGGAATAGGGAGGGATCGAAGATTCTTGAGTTTTAGGGTGTGATAGACAGATATGTGTTTCAAGAAGATAATTTTAGTGGCTATATGGAGGGTAAATTGTGTATGATAATTAGAAGGCATTAATAGACTACTGAAAATAATCCAGGTAAAAGGTAATGAGGAACTAGATAGATACAAGGTAGCCTTGTAGATAAAAAGAAGGAAGTGAATGCAAGAGATGTTCAATCAATAACTCAACAAGCACTTATTCCACTTGCTATGTGCCAAGCACTATGGTGGGTTCTAAAAATACAAAGACAAAAATGAAATGGTCCTTGACCTGAAGGAGATTCCTTTCTACAGTGGAAGGCAACAAACATGCACATAAGTGTGTGCGTGTGTGTGTGCGCGCGCGCATGAATAACTAATATAAGGTAAATTTTAGACAGAAGCAGTAGTAGATGAGGGGATCAGGAAAAGCTCCTTGGATATCGAATTGAGCTTTGAGGGAAACTAGGGATTCTAAGAAGCAAACGTGAGGAGAGAGTGCAGGGGGGACAACTTTGCAAAGGCATGGAGGTGGGAACAGTAATAAGTATAGACCCTATAAAGGGGAGTAATGCATGATAAGGCTGAAAAAGTAGATTAGACTATACAAGGCTTTATTTGACAAAGAGTTTGTGGAGTTTATTTAATAGGACAGGAAACACAGTCCATCCTGTGCTTCAGGGATAGAATTTTGGCAATCTTATGAAAGCTGGAAGGGAGAAGGGAGAGACTTGAAATAGAGAGACCAAATAAGAAACTATCATAATAGTGTAGGCAAGAGTTTATGGTAGTAGCTATGTAAGTAGAGAAAAGGGAATGAGTCTAAGAGATGAGTCAAAGAGATGCCTCTGAGAGAGAGAAGCAAAATTGATGAAATCTGGCAACTAATTAGATATGGAAGTGAGGGAGGGTGGAATTAAGGATAACTGTGAGGTTGTAATCTTTGGGGTGTAGAGAAGATGACAGAACCCACAGGAACTGATGAGATCATGAAGGCAACATAGAAAGAGGAGAAGAGAGGAAAAGAGGTCAAGACATAGCTTTGGGAGTTGTCTAAGTTTAATGGACAGGAAGAAGATGATGATGATCCACTAAAGTATTACGATTTTCATTTGACAATAAGGAAAATGAATTTTAAAGGGGGGGGGCGGAGCCAAGATGGTGACTGGGAAGCAGTGACTGGCGTGAGCTCCCCAACAAGTTCCTCCAAAAACCTATAAAACAATGGCTCTGAACCAATTTTAGAGCTGCAGAACCCACAAAGTGGCAGAGGGAAGCAGGGCTCCACCGCAGGACAGCCTGGATGGTCTCTGGGCAAGGTCGGTCCCACACGGACCTCCCAGCCCCCAGCCGAGGGGAGCGGAGCTGAACGCAGCGCGCATGGCGCGAACAGACCAGACACGGACCTACCAGACCAGGAGACTAGCAGAAAGTGCCCTGGCATCCTGAAATACCAAGCTGTGGCATGTACGAGACCTCTCAACCCACAAAGAGCAAAGACAGCAGAGAAGGTTAGTGGGAAAAGCTGTGTGACTGAGTTTGCGGTTCCGGCCACTTGCCCCTGGGGCACGGGAGGTGGGGCAGCTTTAGAACTAGGCTGCAGTTGCTTCTGGCCCCAGGCCCACAGGGTGGGAGGAATTAAGTGGCTGATCAGAGCAGGAGAAAAGAGCTTGCTGAAGATTTAAGCCATCTGCGGCAGGGGCTTTTGGGGTAGGAGGAGCGTAGCTGATAAGGCAGTGCATCCACCCAAGCAAGGAACA
>CM053627.1:100702351-100735478 GCA_028646595.1 Phalanger gymnotis | reverse complement strand
TGGGCTGGAGTCCTGCTTCCCTCTGCCCCTTTGTGGGTTCTGTAGTTCTAGAATTGGTTCAGAGCCATTTTTTCATAGGTTTTTGGAGGGTCTTGGAGGGGAGCTCACGCCAGTTACTGCTTTCCAGTCGCCATCTTCTCAACCGCTCTATTTTTAACCGTTAACAAATTGTTTTGAAGAGTTGGAGATCTGACACTATTAGGTTCTTTTCTCTCCTGCTTTACTGTCATTATTGCTCTTGAGATTCTTGACCATTTCTTACTCCAAGTGACTTTTGTCCTTACTTTTCCTAGCTTGATAAAGCAATCCTTTGGTAGGTTAATTGATATGGCACTGAGTAAGTTAATTAATTTAGGTTGTATTGTTATTTTTATTATCTTGGCTGTGCTCACACATGAGATATTAATTTTTCTCCAATCATTTAGGTCTGTATTTCTGAAAAGAGGTTTTGTAGTTGTATTGATATAGTTCCTTTGGGTGTCTTTGTGGGTAGACTCTCTAATATTTTATACTTTCTGTAGTTATTTTAAACGAGATTTCCCTTTCTTTTCCTGTTGAGTTTTCTTGCTGGTGATATATGTTTTTTTTGTATATATTGCAACTTTACTGAAGTTATTAATTATTTTATTTTAGTTTATTTTATTTAAATTATTTTAGTTTATTATTATTTATTTATTATTATTATTTATTAATTATTTTAGTTTTTTAGTTGAATCTCTAGGGCTCTCTATGTAAACCATCACATCATCTGCAAAAAAGGATCATTTTGTTTCCTCTTTGCCTATGCTTATTGCGCATAATTTGCTCAAAGCAAAAAAAATGTAGCAATATAACAATTCCCACATAAACCTGAGGCACATATTTCTATGCATAGATACATCATCAGTGGGTGCTTATAAGGAGCATAAATGGAGAATCATACACATAAATAACATGTAGCTAGGGCAGACATGTGAAAGAACACTTATAAGAGGGAACACATGGATGGTGCACAGATGTGGAAAAGCCATTCGTGCTTACAATGATACAGGGATGTTAATATCTTCTGGACTCATAGTCTTTGCTGAATATGTCATCTTTACCAAATGTTGACAGATGTGGCCCCACTGGCCATATGGCTATGGAGAATCACTTTGTTTCTGTCTTCTGGCTTTACTCAAAATTCCTGGCTACAGTGCTGGAGTTTGCCATTCACTTTCTAATGTCCAAAGCTTTTATTTTTAAATACCTTTTTTGTTTTTAGAAAAGTAGAATTTCAAGAAAACTGGGGAAAAATTTACAGCAATTATCTCTGATGAAGGCCTCATTTCTCAAATGTATAGAGAACTGTGTCAAATTTATAAAAATATAGGTCATTCCCCAGTTGACAAATGGTCAAAGGATATGAACAGGCAGTTTTCAGACAAATCAAAGCTATCTATAGTCATATGCAAAAGATAAATGCAAATTAAAACAACTCTCAGGTACTACCTCATATCTATCAAATTGGCTAATATGACAAAAAAAAGGAAAATGATAAATGTTGGAGGGGATATGAGAAAAACTGGACACTAATGCACTGTTGGTGGAGTTGTGAACAGATCCAACTATTCTGGAGAACAATTTGGACCTATGCCTGAAGAGACATAAAACTGGGCCTTTGAGCCAGCAATACTACTGCTAGGTCTGCATTCCAAAGAGATTAAAAAAAGAGAGAGAAAAGAACCTATTTGTATAAAAATATTTATAGAAGTTCTCTTTATGGTGGCTAAGAATTGGGAATCAAAGAGATGCCCATCAATTGGAGAATGGCTAAACAAGTTGTGGTTTATGATTGTAATGGAATATTATTGTGCTATAAGAAATTACAGACAGGATGATTTAAAAACAACGTGGAAAGAAATAGATGAATTGATATAAAGTGAAGCGGGCAGAACCAAGAGAACATTGTACAAAGTAACAGCAATATCATACAATGAAGAATTAGCTATTCTCAGCAATACAATGATCCAAGACAATGCCAAAGGACTCATGATGAAAAATGTGATCCATCTACAAAGAACCGATGTTATTTGATTACAGACTGAAGCATACAGTCTCTGTAAATCCTTCCTTCCTTCCTTCCTTCCTTCCTTCCTTCCTTCCTTCCTTCCTTCCTTCCTTCCTTCCTTCCTCCCTTCCTTCATTCCTTTGAGTTTTCTTGCCCAAAATGACTAATAAGGAAATGTTTTACATGATTGTGTATGTATAACCTATATCAAATTGCTACTGTCTTGGGTGGGGTGGAGGGGAGGGGAGAGTGGAGAAGGAAGGATAGAATTTGGAATTCAAAACTTTAAAAAAATGTTAAAATTATTTTTGCATGTCATTGGGGAGAAAACTAAAATATTTTTTAAAAAGAAAAGTAGCAGCTCAGAAAATATTGGCACGCAAATACACTATTGGTAGAATTGTACCCGTCTAACAATTCTGGAAAGCAATTTGGAATTATGATTTTAAAAAGTAATTAAAATGTCCATACTTTCTTTTCAGAAGTCCCATGGCTAGGTACATATTCCATAGAGGTCTAAGACAGAAAGGTCCCATGAACACCAAAATAGTCAAAGTAGTACTCGTCATCATAAAAATCTGGAAACAAAGTAGATTGCATAACTTGGGAGATAATTAAACAAATTGTTCTACTTGAATTTAATGGAATATTACTTGTGGAGGATGGACTATGAGAACTAATAAGTACTAATAATTCAAGGAACTCATTATGGGACAAAGCTCTCCTTTCTGAGTTTGAGTGGTAGGTAACTGCTTCCAGTTATATATTTACCACAATGCAGAAATAATGAAGTAAAAACCTAGGTTTTATTATTAAACACAAGTTCAGGCCTCAGAGAAAAACTGAACCCCTATTAAGATATCCTTAAGCCCTCTTACAGTCAGAGAAACAATTCTTTTACATATTTCAGATTTGTACATTCCTCTTAAACCATTAACCTCTCCTCCTTAAAGAGAGGATAGGTCTATAAACCCACACTTACTTCAGTGTCATAAAAGTTGAACAAACTTTGTCAAGCAGAGTCATAATCTCATATATCCTCTGAGTAAACAAACCTCATCAAACAAACTCAGTAGGTAAATTAAGTCAGGTTACAGATTAAACTATATTCAGAGGATATACAAATAGACTGATTGAAGGGGAAGATTTACATGTCATAAGGGAGTCAGGGACAGTTGAATGTTGTCTATAGGAATACTGAAGATTTTAAGTAAGTTTTTACATCCCATGGGACAGGTTTTGGTCAACTCAACAACCTCTCAATTAGGGGAAATGTCTTTGACTTTCCCTTAATGTTATTGTTCCGTGAGTCAGGTTTTGGTTAGGTGATGTTAATATTAACAATCTTTTAGTTAACCAAAATTTGCAGGAGGAATGGCCCTAAGTCCTGAATAATAAAAGGCAATCTAAAATTCCCAAAATAAACTGATAAATCATGAAATGATGCAGAACCAAGGAAACAATGTAATTACTTAAGAAGCATGAATTAAGTGCCTAGCATGTTCTAGGTACTGTACCACTCAGTAGGGATATAAATATAACAAATGAACAAAACCCTACTTACAAAGAGCCAGCATTTACAATGATGACAACAATTGAAATGCAAAGAACAATCACAAGGAACTAAATGCAGTTGATGAAACGGACCTATCTCTCTTCTTTGCTGAACTGTAGGTACTGGTACTATGCAGGTAGAATACTATCAGACACAATTGATGTTGGTTGGTGGCTTTTCTGAAATTTTTTTTCTTTTTCATTCTTTCATTCAGGAAGGGCTTACGTGGGTCCAGTTGGGAGGAATATATTTGGAAATAAAAATTATATATAACAATATGTTAATAATAATATTTTCTTAAGAAAAAAAAAGCAGAAGGCCTTGACTCAGCCATATGACTAGTAAAAGCCTTCAATGGAAGAAACTTTCCTGTTTTTTCATGTTTTCTTCTCTTCCTATTCTTGGTGGTTATTTTTTTCATTTCCACTAAGAATTTTTTTTGTCCTGAGTTCCAAGCTCCCTAGAACAAAGAGCAAAAAAAAAAAAAACTCACCCAAATAGACTCAAATTTCTCTCTTCAACTCAGCTTCTTTGTCCAGGAACATGGGTCTCTATGTTGGACAGCACAGTTTAGTTCACAAAAAAAACATTCCCTGTGCCTTTTGATTTTGTTTTCTGAAGGTTAGACTATACCTAGTCATCCATGTTGGAATGACACCCCAGTAACTGTTAGAGTTGCTGAGATTCCAAGATCCCCCTTTTCCCCAACTCAAAACCCCCTACTGCTCTTTCATGTGACTTGAAAAAGGGGTGGGGGGAAAGGCACAAAGATAAAGCTGATCATGAAGGTTCAGAGTAAGGTCATTTTCTCCCCTGCCAAATATACGTGGACTGTTACATGGATATATGGCAGCAAAACCCCCAAAATCTTTGAGCTTACCTTTATACTACTATGAAGTGAAAATAAAATTTTAAACATTGGATCACAAATTTAGTCATGGGAATTCCCTCCATTAATACAGATTGCAAGAGAATTTCCTGAGATACATAAAGCATTTTAAGTGATTTGCCAGGATTACAGAACATGTAGGTGTCAGAAGAAGGATGTGAACTCAGACCTTCCTAATTTCAAACCCAGTATTTTATCCATTATACTATGCCGAAAGTGTTTTTTGGAAATTTAGAGTGTGTGTGTGTGTCCGTGTGCGTGTGCATGTGTGTGTGTTTGATTCGTGATATAATTGATGTGAGGAATTCTTGGTGTGGTCTTCTGCCATACACATTGGTAATCTACCAGTGCAGGTTGGCATTTTATTGGCAAATTACAGTCTTATAAAGGACTTAACAGGTTTAAAAAGCTGCCTGGGAAAACTGGGAGAGTATAAATGATTTTTCTAGAACCACATAGTAGGAGTCAGAGACAGGATTTGAACCCAGGTCTTATTGGCTCTCTATCTACTAGATAGTTCATTTACCTTTACATTAATTCTTTTACCAGTGGCAGTATATCAGAATGCCATCAAGGCAATAAAGGAGAGCTAGAAATTATTTTATGAGCAACACAGCTTAACAGCTCAGTATGTTTCTTCCAGGTAATTATTTTTAAATACTTGGAAATGCCGATTTTTTTCTTGTACTGGTTTAAGATGTGTATTAGACCAGATGCCTCCTTTAAAAGACCTAAATATGACTAGATAACTTACCTCAATCTCACCACTTGACCAAAGCAAATTTAGGTCCCTAGAAAGAAATCAAGAGCAAACTGCTTAGGGATGACCCAAGTTTTGCCTCATCAATATTCATCTACACTAATGTAGCAAACAGGAATTAGCCAAGAAGGGTGAGCAAAAGTTCCTCAGATGAATTGTGTACTCTTCCTCTTTCTCCCTGATGACTGTCTTCAGGAAAATCTACAGTATCCTGAGTCAAGCAATTAGCACCTGGCACTTCCTGCAGTTCATTGACTTTGGCAGAAAGGAAAATTATACAAACTAAAACTACCTAAGCAATGTCTTGTTTCATGCTGTATGTCATCTTTCATTCTAAACATTTTGTCCAAGAATGACCATAATCCTTAAAGAGATTAGGCTGCCATCTTATGGTAGTCTCCAGCACCAAACCAACTCAGTTTTTTAAAAAAAATCATTTACAATTAATAGAGTTATCTTCCTGCAGCTATATTTACTATGAACTTTTCTGCCAATGTTAGGAAGAGAATGCCCACTTTAGTTGTGAGGGCACGAGGTATTTGGTGATGCTATACTTCTCATTACTGGTGCCACCAGTTCTTCTGAGACACTTCTGGACTATTTTCCAGCATCTCTTCTATGCCACTTACTATCTGTAGGACTTTGGACAAGTCATTTAACATCTTTGGACCTCAGCTTCCTTATCTGTAAAATGGGGAGATTGAACTAGATGAAATTTAAAGGCCCTTCTAGCTCTAAATCTATGGTCCTATGTTTTATTCCACATGTTGTTATATTATGAACAGCTGGAAATCCTTTCCGAAGTTCAGGAAGTTGAATACTTAATCCCTGAGTATTATATGAGCTTGGAAGGTGCTTTGAATTTGGTGGAGACCAATAGCCCCATTGTGTGTATGTGCACACGAGCACCAGACATGTACCTCGTTACTCAGCAAGGCTAGCAGCAGCCTCCAATAGCCTCAAGGTCCTCTAAAGAGAGATATCATTTAATGCCAAATGAGGCTAGCAACAGAAGAGCAAGTGTGAGCCCTTCAGCACCACAAGGCATTTAAGCAAAACATGGCACTAGCTTTTACTTTGAAAACTTTTTGGTTCATTTCCTTATCAATTTCTCTCTCTGAATTTAAAAGTGAAATATCTGGGATATGGTCTGAACATGCATTCTGGAAAATGATTAATAACAAGTACAATCTCATCAGCTTTTATTCTTAGATCCAGTGATACTGGTGCCTCCTTGCTATACCTTGCTTGAGACTCTATCTCCCACGCTTTCTGGGCATTTTTGTTGACTTTCCCCCATCCATGACTGGAATTCTTTCACTTCTTATCTCTACTGTGGCATTTAAAAAGTTTGAGAGACATAATTTCTGGGTAGTTAATCATTTTATTAATAATGCTTATATTTTAATAAAAGAGGTCAGTGGCACTCTCAAATGTCGAAGACCTTCACGGCAGTGGGCTCAAGGTTTGTATATCATTGGAAAAGTGGGTGTTCTAGAGTTCAACTCTGATTGGTTAACAGGTAATGAGAGAATTAATATTACAATGAGGGGCTGGACCTATTCTAATGAACGTTGATTATGTCATTTGCAGTCTTTGGGCAATCTAATCCAAGAATTTATCCCACCCAAAACTGAGTAGAACACACTGGGATTAAATTCCATGTAAAATTGGGTGGGGTCTGACCAAGATTCAGGAGAGTTAAGTCAATGTCCTTAAACACATTGGATCTTGAAATGAGGACTAAAGAAAAAGGGGGAAACTGTGGATCTCCCCGAATTGTTGGTTATTAATAATCATTTCTCTCACTACTTCCTGGCTTCCCTAGATTCCTTCAGGTCCTAGATAAAATACCACCTTCTACAGAGGCCTTTCCCAATCACTCATAATTCTAATGTCTTCATTCTGTTGATTATCTTCAATCTACCCTGGATATATCTTGTTTGCACACAATTGCTTGCTGTGAGCTCTTTGAGATCAGGAATTAAATTTTGTCTTTCTTTGAATCCCCAGAGCTCAGTACAGTACTTGAAATGTGGTAGGTGCTTAATAAATATTTATTTACTAACTGACTGTGGCCCCACTCATACTGAACCGGAGGAAAACAATCCCTTCTCCCTGTTGGGTTTTGATTTTCCCTCTCTGAATCCTACTTGAACATAGTTGTCTTCAGGAGAAATCTAGGTTTTATGGACTTTTTGTTATTGAGCCTTTCAGTTGCATCTGATTCCTTGTGATCCTCTGGGGTTTGGAGTGATTCTTTCTCTTGCTCATTTTACAGATGAGGAACTGAGGAAAACAGAGTTAAGTGACTTGCCCAGGGTCATACAGCTAGCAAGTGTCTGAGGCCAGATTTGAACTTAGGAAGATGAGTCTTCCTGATTCTTAGCCCAGTGCTCTCTTCACTGAGCCACCTACCTGTTCCCTTAGTGACCATCAGAAGATAGAAGGAGCATGAGGAAGAAATTCAATCTGAAGGGGAGTCTGTTAACAATAGGAGGTTACAAATGGCACTTTTTATTTGACAGGAATTTCTGGGAATGTTGGAAAGTGATTTGGCAGAAATGATATTTAGACCAACATCTTCCATTATATAATAAACTACAGTAAGCTCAAAATGGTTGTGTGACCTGGGTATTAAGAGTCATAACATTAAACAAAAATTAGAAGGAAACTAAGTTAGATGCCTTTCACAGCTATAACTAGGGAGAGAATTCTTACCTAGATAAACAATAGCAATGATCACAAAATATAATATAATTTTGATTAGATAAAATTAGAAAACTTTCATAAACAAAATTAATGCTTCTTTTTTACATATATTGTTTATTTTTATTTTTTTAATTACATGTAAACAAAAAAATTAACATTAATTTTAAAAAATGTTTAAGTCTACATTCTTTCCCTCTCTTACCACTCCTTGAGAAGTCAAGCAATTTGATAAAGATTATACATGTACAGTCATGCAAAACATTTCCACATCGGCTATGTTGCAAAAGAAAGCCCAAACCAAAAAGACAAGAATTTTAGAGAAAGTTTAAAAAAAAAGTATTCTTCCATCTGCATTCAGCCTATCTTCTTTCTCTGGAGGTAAATAGCATTTTTCTTCCTAAGTCCTTCAGCACTGTCTTGGATCATTGCATTGCTGAGAATAGCTAAGTCATTCACAGTTGATTATCATACAGTATTATTATTAATGTATACAGTGTTCTTCTGGTTCTGCTCTCTTCACTTTGTATCAATTCATATACGTCTTCCCAGTTTTTTTGAAACTATCATGCTTATCATTTCTTATAGCACAGTAGTATTCAATCACAGTCATATACAACAATTTGTTCAACCATTCCTCAATTGATGGGCTTTGCCTTAATTTTCAGTTCTTTGCCACCACAGAAGAGCTGCAATAATTTTTTTTTTCAAATAGGTCCTTTCCTTTTTCTTTTATCTCTCTGAGACGTACACCTAGTAGTGGTATTGCTGTTTCAAAGGGTATGCATAGATTTTTTTTTGGAGGGGGGAAGGCAGGGAAATTGAGATTAAGTGACTTGCCCAAGGTCCCACAGCTAGTAAGTGTGTAAAGTGTCTGGGGCTGGATTTGAACTCAGATCATCCTGACTCCAGGGCTGGTGCTCTACTCACTGTACCACTTAGCTGCCTGGGTATGCACAGTTTTATAGTCCCTTAGGCATAGTTTCAAATTGATCTCTAGAATGCTTGGATCAGTTCACAGCTTCACCAACAGCACATTAGTGGCCCTATTTTTTAAAATTTATTTTAGACTCAAGGCCAGAACAGAAATACAGAATAGAGAGAAAAAACAAAGCCTATCATAAACTTAAATATTGAAACTTAAATACAAAATAAGAAAGAAAAAAGTATGTTGCGTACATAGCAGAATGTAAGAGAAGATTCAAAATATGTAACAACAAATTTTCATTTCAAGAAAGCCTATATGATAAATAATACATGTTGTGTCAAGAATTGTCCATCTTTTCTTTGCTTCCTTGTGAGTTTTCTTTTGTTTTCTGCTGTGCACTTTTACTTTGTTCTTTTTTTCCCTCCCCCTTTCCCCCAGAAGGCTACAATAAAGTTTAGATATGTTTCTCCATAGCTATAGATATATACATATACATACACATATATAGACATGTACTTTCCCAAACATACTCTACTCCTGATCTTTGTTTTTATGTTTGTGCATATCTCTTGTTTCCTATCCCTTCTGACTCCTTTACTTTACTTCTACTCACTACTTTGCCTTTCTATTACCTGCCTACCCCCCTCCAAGGATCCCTCCTCTACCTTCCCATTCCCATAAGTCTAAACACGCTTCTATACCTCCCTTTACCTATTCCCTCATTCTCTCTCCTAAAAATCCCTCTCTTATCCTCTCCCCCCTCCCTATGTCTCTACCATTTTATTTCTTCTAAATTTAAAAGACTTTAATACTCTTCTAAATAAAAATGTATTGTTCCTTCTTAAACCCATTCCCAATGAAAGTAGGTTAATAGAACTACTAGCCCTCCTCCCCCATCTAATTCCTCTGTATCCTTTATTCCTTTTGCACCTCATTTATGTAAAATAATTACTCTTTTTAGCTGTTCCTAAATGGTTTTACTTTTTAAATTCATATCATAGTCAGATTTACCCCAATCTTTCTTATGAGCTCACCAATTATTAATAAGAGTCTTAGATATACATTTTACATATACAAAAGGTGCGCAGTTTGTCCTTGTTTATCCCTTATAATCAGTCTTTGGTAGGTACCTTATGTTTCTCTTGGTTCTTGTATGTTGAATCTTCTATTAAGTTCAGGATTTGTTTTAACAAAATCTTGAAAGTCTGAGAGTTTATCAAATATGCATTTTTTTTCATTCATGATAATACTTAATTTTGCAGGGTATGATATTTTTGGCCAGAGCCCCAGCTCTTTTGCTCTTTGATATATTGCGTTCCAAGACCTGTGGTCCTTTAATATCTCTGCTGCTAGGTCTTGTGTAATTCTAATTGTAGCACCATCATATTTGAATTGTTTTAATCTTGGTGCTTTTAATATTTTATCCTTGAGCTGGGGGTTTCAAAATTTGACTGTGATATAGATTTCTTTTAAGTGGTGATCAATGGATTTTTTCTATTCCTACTTTCTTGCCTTGCTCTAATGCTTCAGGACAATTTTCTTTAATTATTTCTTGTATTATAGTATCAAGATTCTGTTTTTGATCACAACTTTCAGTTACTCTGATTATTTTTAATGTTTTTTCTTCTTGATCTATTCTCCAAATCTGTTGTTTTTCTTATAAAATGTTTCACTTTCTCTTCTATTTTTCATTATTCATATTTTGTTTAATTATTTCTTGATCTCTTATAATTTCACTGGCTTCACTTTGCCCAATTCTACTTTTCAAGGTATCATTTTCCTCCTTAAGATTCTGGATCTCTTCTTCTAATTGGTTGACTTTTCCTTCACGACCTTCTTGTTTTTCTTGGATTCTTCTTCCTTTTTTTTTTTTTTTAGCTTTTCCTCCATCTCTGTCATTTGATTTTTAAAGTCTTTTTTAAGATCTTTGATAAATTCTTTTGGGACAGGTGACCATTTGACATTACTCTTTGGGGTTTTTTTTACTTCAATATCCTTCTCTGAAGATGAACCCCAGTCATCTCGATGCCAGTAATACATTTCTATGGTTGAATTCCTTCTCCTTTGCCTGTGTATTTTTTGTGATAATAGCTTGATGTTTGTGATCACCAATAGTCCTGGGGTATGGGAAATGGTGGCCCCCCAGATCTTCAGTTCTTCGCTCTAGCCTGGAACCAAAGCCAAACCTCCATCCTCCAGTAAGTGCCCACAGCCAGGGGCTTTCTGCCCCACCCCCTTCTGCACAGGCCTGTGCTGGTTCCTTCTTGCCTCCACTGCTCTTCACAGCACAGCTGAGTCTAGCATTCCTCATCAGCAGAGATTCCGTCAGTCTTCATAGGCTCAAACACCCAACTCCCCTCACTCACTATCCTGGGGTGAAAAGTTCCTGTGGCTGGGCCTAGGCAGCCTCTCAAACCAACTAACCCTAGGACTTGCCCTTGTTGCTAAAAAATGGAATCTAGCCTGGAGGTGTTTACTTTTGGCAGGGACCAAACCTTGTCCTGGGATTTTTCTTCCCATCTCAAATTGTCCCAGGAAGACCCAGGTTGTGCCCCTATTCTTCTTTGTCTCCACCCACACTTTGTTTGCCCTAAGGCACAGTTTTAATTCTTTTGTGGGGGGAAATCTTGAGAGCATGGAATTTTCTGACCTTTTCTGCCATCTT
Organism: Phalanger gymnotis; assembly: GCA_028646595.1. Taxonomy (NCBI): domain Eukaryota; kingdom Metazoa; phylum Chordata; class Mammalia; order Diprotodontia; family Phalangeridae; genus Phalanger; species Phalanger gymnotis. Next base: position 100,723,943 of record CM053627.1, on the reverse strand, counting down.
CCCAGAATCCTCTCCCAGTGCCCTTATTTTTCAATATGCCCTCTAACATTTGTCATTTTCCTTTTCTGTTTTATTAGTCAATCTGATAGAAGTGAGATGGTAGCTGAGAGTTGTTTTAATTTGCACTGTTCTAATCAATAGTGATATAGAGATTTTTTTTTCATAGGATTGTAAATAGTTTTGATTTCTTCATGAAAACTACCCGTTCATATCTTTGACCAATTTATCAATTGGGGAATTGACTTGTATTTTTGATTCTGTTCTCTGTACATTTGAGAATTGAGGACTTTATCAGAGAAACTTTCTGTAAACCTTCACCCACCCATCCCCATACCCCTAATTTCCAGCTTTCCTTCTAATCTTGGTTGCGTTGATTTTGTTTGTGCAAACCCTTTTTAATTTAATGCAATCAAAATTATCCATTTTACATCCTGTAATACTCTCTATCTCTTGTTTGGCCATAAACTATTCCCTTAACTGCAAATCTTACATGTAAAATAGTCCATACTCCCTTAATTTGTTTGCGATATCACCCTTTATATCTAAACCATATTTACTCATTTTGACCTTATCTTGGTATATGGTATAAAATGATGGTCTATACCTAGTTGCTTCCAAACTGCTTTCCAGTTTTCCCAGCAGTTTTTGTCAAATATTGATTTCTTGTCTCCAAATCTTGGATCTTGGAGTTTGACAGACACTAGATTGCTGTGATCATTTATTAATGTGTATTTTGTCCTAATCTGTCCCACTTTTTCACCACTCTATTTCTTACCCAGTGCCACGTTGTTTTAATGATTACCACTTTGTAATACAGTTGGAGATCTTGTACTACTAGGCAACTTTTTTTCTCATTTCTCCCCCCTTAATTCCCTTGATATTCCTGAATTTTTGTTCCTCCAGATGAATTTTATTATAATTTTTTTCTAGCTCTGTAAGATGATTTTTGGTCATTTGATTCATAAGAAGCAAATTAATTTAGGTAGAATTGTCATTTTTGTTATATTATCTTGGCCTACCCATAGGCAATTGATATTTTTCCAGTTGTTTAGATCTGACTTTATTTGGGAGAAAAATGTTTTGTAATTGTGTTCATATAGTTCCTGGGTTTGTCTTGCCAAGTAGACTCCCAAGTATTTTATATTATCTGCAGTTATTTTAAATGGAATTTCTCTTTCTGTCTCTTGCTGCTGGACTTTGTGGGTAGTATATAGAAATGCTGATGATTTATGTGGGCTTATTTTATATCCTGCAACTTTGCTGAAAATGTTAATTATTTTAGCCACTTTTTATACTTGATTCTCTAGGATTCTCTAAGTATACAATCCTATCATCTGCAAAGAGTGATAGTATCATTTCTTCATTACCAATTCTAATTTCTTTAATTTCTTTTCCTTGGCTTATTGTAATAGCTAACATTTCTAGAACAATATTGAATAATAGTAGTGATAATGAGCATCCTTGTTTCACTCCTGTTCTTATTGGAAAGGCTTCTAGCTTATCCCAGTTATAGATAATACTTGCTGATGGTTTTAGATAGATGCTATTTATTATTTAAAGGAAATTTCCATTTATTCCTATGCTTTTTAGTGTTTTCAATAGGAATGAATGTTGTATTTTGTCAAAAGCTTTTTCTGCATCTATTGAGACAATCATATTACTTTTGTTGCTTTTGTTGTTTACATGGTCAGTTATACTGAAAGTTTTCTTAATATCAAACCAGTCCTGCCTTCCTGGTATAAATCCCACTTGGTCATTCAGTAGGATCTATGTGATACATTGCTGTAATTTCCTCTCTGGTATTTTATTTAACATTTTTTTTTGCATCAGTATTCATCAGGAAATTAGTCTATCTTTCTCTTTTTCTGTTTTTGAAAATCAACGCTTCTAGGATCAGAAGGAAGGCAGTCAATTGGGAAAAAAGTTTGTGTTGCATATAAGGGGCTCAAATACCAGATATATTTGAAATTAACACAAATGGGTATGTGGGGGGTTATGCGTATGTGTTCAAAGAATATGAACAAACAGCTCTTATTGGAATTGCAAAGTATTATCCATATCCATATGAAAATGTAATAATATGAGAATTGTTGATAAAGACAACTCTGAGATTTCACTTCATATCCAGTGAATTGTCAAAGATGACAAATGATGTAAATAGTCAATCTGGGGAGCCTATGGAAAGGCAGACAAGCTAATATACTATTCTATGAGTTGTAAGTTGATTCAACTATTCTGGAAAGCAATTTGGCATTATTTTAAGAAAAAGACAAAGATTCCCATCCCCTTTGATTCAGAAATTCTGCTGCCAGTCATACTCCATGGAGGTCCATGATGAAAAGAAAAGTCTCATATGAAGAAAATATTTATTGGAACACTTTCTATAGCAGCAGAAACCTAGAAACAAAATAGATGAATATTGATTATGGAATGGCTATTGTGGTAAATAAATGTAATGAGAAATTATATTGTGCTATAAAAAATTATATGAATTCAGAGAAGTCTGAGAAGAATTATATGAACAGATGTATCATGAAGTGAACAGAACCAGAAAAATAATATACAAAATTATTATGGTAGTATAAATGGAAAGAACAACAACAAAACAATAAAAACTGAACAATGCAAACTCATAATGCTCAAGCCTGGCCCTACTTCCGTTCTTTGCACAATGGTGTACTTTGGGTATAGGATGCTGAACATAATATTGTACTTGTTGATGTGTTGGTTAGTTTTGTTAAACTATTTTTTTGCATTCTTTCTTTTATTATACAGGGTGGCCTCTAGGATGGAGAAATGGGAGAGGTATAGTGGGAAATGAAGGTGATGTAAAAATAAAGCTTTTAATTAACACATAAAAATAAATAAGCAAATGTTTATTCAATTGATTTGATGGTCACAGGACCTGAATAGGAGAACAGCTTGGGATGGTCCACTGAGTGGGCTGGTGGAGAACAGCATTGTATTGGGGTAGGGAAGAGAATTATACCTGATTTCTAACCCCATTGACATCTAGCAAAACTCTGCCTTTACATGTTAACTCTGGCTCTTGATATTCCTACAGAAAGTCCAAAATAAAGCATTCTCTGTTGTAGAAAATCCAAAATAAATCCTTCTCTGTTTCGTTTGGCAAAAGGAGTTAGAGAGCAGGTAATTCCTGGGTGACTGTTAGGAATCGTATGATGCATACCAATGTGGCTTCGTGAGATTTAGGAGGTATTTTTTTCAATAGACCAGCTTCATCTAAAAGATACATCTTTCCTAGAGGAATCATTAATCTAGGTCTCACTATAGTACCGTGTACATGGTGGCTATACCATAAATACTTTTGGTTATATCTTGAAGGAATTATCTTTCTCAGAATTAGAACTTAGAAAACTCAGAAATGCAGTTAGATCTCTTCACTCATAAATTCTGGGTGAGAGATATCTTTGGCATAAAGATTCCATATTTCTCCTGGCTCAGGCTTCTACCTAGAAATCAGAGGCAAAAAAACCCAAAACAAAACAAAAAAAAACCTGTTACCTGGAGAGTGTAGAAAACTGGTACCAAAACTACACCTGCAGATATGATGGTTATATTATATCAAAGAAAGCTTTATTAGTAAAGAAAATGGAAACAAACTTTAATTTGCTTCCCATATCAAATGGATTATAAGATCCCCAATTCTCATAAAGCTCCACAACATCAATTTTCCAGGATTCCCTTTGATCTCAGGTGTGAATGCTCCTCTGGCTGAGACTTTCCTTCAATCTTTTCAATTCCTGCTAACTCGGTTGCTTTGAGGCAGCTAGCTGGTGTGGTGGATAAAGCACCAGGTTTGGAGTCAGGATGACCTGAGTCCAACTGTGACCTCAGACACTTACTAGCTGTGTCACCCTGGGTAAGTCTCTTAAGCCTGTTTCCCTCGGTTTCTTCATCTGTAAAATGAGCTGGAGAAGGAAATAGAAAACTACTCCAGTATCTTTACCAAGAAAATCCACATGGGGTCACGAATAGTTGCATATGACTAAAACAAATGAACAATTACAAACAAATGGTGACAGCTCCTCAAGTTGTGATCCTTTTGGGGTGATGGCTCCTTGAGTTGTGATGCCTTTGGCGATTCTCACTCAACATGGCAGGGTCTCATCTTCTATTGAAGCAATATTGACATACAGTACATCATTCTCTCTCAAGCATTAAATAATCTATTTTATTCTGGTTATCTATAATTCCGGGATATGTGAGATTATTCTTCTTGTCTGGCTTTGTTTGAGTCACAGCAGTTTCCTGCCGAGCTCATGGTTCTAAGAATAGGATGCTAGAAAAGAAATCAAGGGCAGTTAATAATCTTAGTGAAGAACTCTGGACTTAATGTCAGGAAGTCTCAAATTCAAATCCCCTGTGACCTGGGGGACAAGTTGCTAAATGGCTCCAAATACCATTTTCTTATCTTTGAAACAGAGATAATATGAATACCTACTTCATAGGGTTGTTGTGAAGATTGGATGAAATATTATACACAAAGCGATCTGCAAAACTTGAAAAACACAAATGGCTTTGCAATACCCTGTGCAAATAAATGTTAGTTACTGCTATTATTCATAATCACTATTGTTATTGTAATGGCTTCTGCTTTAGCAAAGCTTTCACCCTAAACACAGAAACATAGGGATACTCAGTCACTCATCAGTCAGAACATGACTCCTTTGCACTCAAATGGATGGGAGATCAGTAATACCCTCCCAGTTTCATATAAGGTGATGAACCTCAGCTCAGCTCTAATGTCCTTCCTACTTCCAGTACTAGGGATGGTATTTCCTGAAGAAAAGCATTATTCCCAGAAATGTAGCGAAGACCTTTTCCATCTGGAGTAAAAAATAGTTGCAGGAGAAAAGCACTAGAGGGGAGAGTATGACAAAAGCGGGGTGAGTTGGTAGCTGAGGACAGTCTGGTAGGGGGATGGGGAGTTAGTGACATTGGTACAGAGTATACAGTTTGATAGGGGATGGGGTGGCATTTCAGAACATAATCTGGCTGTGGGTACAGTTGTTCTAGGGGAGGAGGGCCAACCTACTCTTGGAAGCATACAATCGGTATCTCCAGCAATTTGGGGGAAATGTGAATCTGGGCATATGGTGATAGGGCCCCTGGGGTTGTCAGCTCCAGACTGAGGAAAAAACCTCACTGAATGACATAGCACAAGCCAACAGAGGAGAAGCAGTGTGACGCACAAGGATAGTGGTCTCTGGGCTACCATAGTGAGGAAGTATCAGTCTCTCCATGGGGGATCTCAATGGAGGAAAGTCCCAGCAGTGTCTCTGTCGTTATGGCTCTATTTGGGGGCTATAACCTTGTATGAAGGTGGGATATACTTGTCAGAGATGATGAAACACCCCACTTAATTCTCATTTTACTCTATGTAAACCATACATTGGGAGGGTTATTTGAATCACCTGAGGTTGTGTACAATCTGTGTCCTTAGCAATCTAAAATAAGGACGCTCTGGGGCCTACCTACAATTTAACTGAACTATGTAATTAAGCTAAGCACATCCCTTCAGCCTCACCAAGTAAAAGTTCTTGTCTGAGTATGCTTGAATTGGGAAAATGTTTGACACAAAAACAAAATTCTTTCGATTCTTTCGGATTTTTACAATGTTGTCAACCTTTCACAGAGTTTGTTCTAAGAAAAAGACAAACAAATTAGGTTGTGTGTCCATGTTTTAATTTCTCTCAAGCTGGCAACATGCATTGCATAGGAGATACAGTCCAGAACTGGCTCAATTTGGGGGTTGGGAGGTACAGAGTTAAATGCTATTCTAAAAATAGGTGTTCCCAAGGGGTGCCAATCAACTCTAATTGATCAACACACTGAGAGGTGGGCTATATTAAAATGAGGGGCTTGAGTACACGATTTGGGTCACTTAATCCTGGTCAAAGAGACATCAATTTGCATATCACCTGTCTTGACGATATAGGGTATTCCTAAAGTCTGGACACATAGGCAAAAATGCATTTTTTCAAGTAATGAAGTGAATGAAATTTTCAACCACATTTTATTTAATTGAAATATTAACAATATGATTTCCACCATTTGTGATGCAAAGGTCGATGCGCTTTGCAAGATTCACTTGAATCTGACGCAGTAATTCCATATCACCGTCCATTTTAGCACATTCACTCTTTGTATGTTTATGTGTTCAATGGAGTGTGCTGCATCTGTGATTTTCATTGAGTACACCTTCTCCTTTAGCATACCCCAGGAAAAGAAGTAGCTGAACAACACAGTCTTAGGTGAAATGGTTAATGAGATGTTCATGAGATGTCCCACGTGTCCAGACTTTAGGGACACCCTGTAGAGAGGAACACAATGAGTTGGAGTTGAGCCATTACATTAGATGAAGGGGGATGGGGCAAGCTCTGAGACTCCAAGCTGATGATTACTAAGACAGGTCACTTTTCACAAATGCTATGACTTCATACTATAATAAAAAGATAGTTCAAGTGTAAAGAAAGAAAAAAAAATGAAGAAAGAAAATGCTTCCACAAAATCTGTGGCTATCGTTTCCTATTTCCTATTGTTAGAAACACACTCACATTGTCTAGGAATAAGCAAGACTCGTTAGGAAGTCAGAAATGTTTTAATTATGATTTACATTGATTCCCCCTGGATAAATGGGTACCTCCCTTGAACAGAATAAAGGAGAAAGTACAAAGGACTCAGATGGATGCCAGTCCTTTAATAGACCCTCACCTTGAATCTCCCTCCAGGCTCTTCATTGGCCAGATACAACCCCCTTAACGCCTCCTTCATGCCCTCTTCAAATGGCTCATTTAAGCATACCCTCTGACCTTTCACCTGACCCACCTGAGGCCTGGTTTCTGCTAACGGTTGGGGGGGGGGAGTGGGGTGGCGAGGGAGAAGTACACCTTCAACTCTGTGGAAACAAAACTCCTCCTCCCATTTCTTACACTATCATGTTACTTAGGAATAAAAAAGTTTCACTAAGGTTTAAGTGTAACATTTTTAGATTTGGAATTGGAGGATTTAGAACTAAAAATCTAACCATCTCATTTTACAAGTGAGAAAACCCATAGAGGTTAAGTGACTTGGCCAAGGGCACACAGCACAGTACTAGAACTGGAAATTGAATCTACATCCTCTGACTCCAAATAGCATGCTGTTTTACGCGTTTAATAAATAAATAAATTCAGTTCGATGGTCATCATGTATTCATGGACACAGTTTATGTAACATAGATTATGAAAGGACATCAGAGCTACAGATGAGACTCAAACTGTAAAAATCACGAGATTTGCATATAGAGCCAAGAAGAAAGAGGGCGCTCCATAAACCTGGCATTTTTCATTGTACAACAGACCATTCATGTTTTAAGGAAACTCTACAGGGTTTTGGAAAGGGCGACTTTCTGGAATACTGTAATGGCAAATATATTAGATCTGGATAACAAAGCTCTGCCTTTGTTATCACCAGAGGAATGGCCACCAAATGAATTGTGTTTTTTCTCTCTCTCTCTCTCTCTTTTTTTTTTTTTTGTTGCCACAGCAACTCGTGAAGACTGCCTCCTAAGAAGTTTGCAATATACCTTGGTGAAGTGAGTACCCTATCGATGAAAATAGGAATCCTTGTAGTATTCTTGTTGTTCGGTTATCTTTTAGTCACGTCTGACTCTTGGTGACCCCATTTGGGGTTTTCTCAGCAAAGACACAAGAGTAGTTTTCCGTTTCTTTCTCTAGTTCATTTTACAAAGGAGGACACTGAGGCAAACAGTGCTAAGCAGCTTGCCCAGAGTCACAGAGCTACTAAGTGTCTGAAGCCAGATTTGGAGTCAGGACCCTAGGCTTAAGGCTCTGTCCACTGTGCCACCTAGCTGTCCTTGTAGTATTAAAGGATTGTTATTGTTACCATACTTATAATAAAAGAATGTATAAAGTATGTGTGTGTGTGCATGTTTATCTCTTCTTCCTCCTCTTCCTCTTTGATTTTTTTTTCTTCTCCTCCCAGTAGAAGAGCGAGTAGGATTCAGCTTGGGAGACTCAGAGATCAACTAGTGAAGATAGATTAGACTAATTTAGCCTGGAGAGATCGGATTGAATTGGGGTCCCCTGAAGTTCCTAGCTTTTCTAAACTCATCTTAATGTTTTATTTCAGTCATCAGCTATCTAGGATGTTGATTTTCAGTGACATATTAGGTGTCCCCAAGGCCATAGGTAAAATAGTAATGGAAGTGAAGTTTGGCTTTGTGCCCCTCTCTACCTCGCTTTCTGAACCCCTCTTTCAATTTCTGTTCATTTTATAGGATCCTAGATCGATAGCCAACATGGATGTTAGAGATAATCTACCCTCATATTAGAGGTTCAAATGAAATGGAATGGTTGGTCTAGGCTCACGATCAATCAATTAATCAGTCATACTAAGTGATTACCAAACTCTAGGTACTGAGCTGTCTTTAATGGTGGCAAGGCCCCACTTCCAACTCAGATCCTCTGACTACATGTTTAGTACTCGTTCCACTGTGCCACATTGCCTTCTTGCTTCCCAGCTTTCTGGCTGTCAAACTATCTTACTTCATCTGTTATGGTCTTAATTCAATCTTTCTCTTCTTCTCTCCAGTTCTCAATCAAAGCTCATTTCCTGGCCGCTAAGGATTAGCAAAGCATTGATCAGACTAGAGCAATTCACACTAAGGAATAAATGAGGGCTAACCAGCCCAGGGAACATTTACATTTTAAGAGAAGAGCTAGTTAATTCCTATAATCTCTAATTGGTTCTATATGTATGCAGTGAGCTGGGGATCCTATTTCCCCTTTTACCTAGCCTTCAGGGGAAATAAAATGCACCATAATCATCTCTGCAGCTGCACATCCATCCTCTCTGCCATTGCGAGAGACTCAATGAAAACAAAGAGTCATCTAAAAGATCTTGAAAAATTGAGTCATGAATATTCACAAACTGTAATAAAGAATCCTTGGATTTGGAGTGCCTGCTTTATAGCACTTTGTACATTCAGAGAGCTTTTACATAACATGATCTCATTCAATCATCATAACAATACTGTAAAGCAGGCAGCTTAAGAAATATTATTCTCGCATTTATAAATGAAAAAATAAAAAAGTAAAATGACTTGGCCAGAGTCATGTAGCCTTTTAGTGACAGAGTCAGGGTGAGAACCCTCCTTCTTGATTCCTAGCCCACTATGCTTTCCAACAGCATTTTTTTTTCAAATAGAGATTTAGTTTTTTGGATTTATCCTAATAGAACCCTCATTCCACTCTCTCCTCTTTTAGGGAGCTTTGGAGGAAGGAAAGGGTGTGAGTGGACAAGTTCAGGTATTGATTGAAAGAGACGGAGGAAGAAGTGACATTAATTTTTGGCCAAGTAGGACAGATGGGAAATTTATGGATGTAGACGTACGGGGAAGGCAAGATGGCAAGTGGCCATCCACTTTTGAACTGCTTTTCTTCCCTGTTCTCTACTTTTCCATGAGCAAGGTACCAGGCAGGAAATGATGGCTATAGGTCTGTATCGTTCAGTCAATGAACAGTGAATCAGGAAGCAGGTAGAAAAGACTGAACGTTACTGCTTCTGACAGAAATGTGAATTAAAAAATGCCATGAGCTGAATCCTGAGCTCCTCCATTGCTCTCTAAGATATGGACATTAATACCCCCAAGAGGCCGTGAGTTGAATAGCATTCAGGAGTTGTGTTTCATAACACAATCCTTCCTCTTTGTTCACTTTTGGAAGAAGGAAAGCAACCAGGAGGGCTAAACCAAATGATCTATGTCTTTCCAAAACTCTCCTGCTCAGAGTCATTGGTAGAACATAGGCATCTTGAACTGTGTCCAAAAACTCCTGAGTTCTATATTTCTCTACATTAAAATGGCTTGAAGAGTGACTAGGGGAAACCATGGCAGCATAGCTACGTTTAAGTTCTATTGCCACTTAGTTTATGCCTTTTATTTGTAACCTGGCCATGTCCGGATATGTTCATTTATCTGAACATAAAGATGCCCTTTGGAGCACATCCAGATTGCCTGGATCACATATTGATTCTATGTTTTAAAAGAAAAAACCCCAAAACAACCTTCTATAGAATTAATCATGTCTGTCTACTGCATATGTGGGTGGCCAACTTCATTATGCCAAAGTCACATGACCAAGGCTCAGAGACATATACAGTTCGGGGAAGGGGCAGATTTCTATAGCACATAGAGCCTCAGAGCTATTCCAATGAGAGGAGTATACCTACTCTGAGAAAGGTAGAACTGAGGATTAGAAAGTCCCCTACTCTTTTAAGAGCCACCTATTCTCTGAGACAGTTAGGGAGTCTGGCTTTTCCCTGAGATTCCAGTCAGAGGAAGGTGGATGGCATATAACTGCCATGGTGTCAGACTCCCTAGTACTTGCTCCTTTTGGTCAATAGGAGCAGGCTGGTAGCTGGCGGTTCCATTTAGTAGTTAAGCTAATTAGATCCAGCCTATTTTGTTGCTGGTCCTGGAGAAATTGTCACTTAACAAATGCTTGTTGACTAAGTGACTGTCTGTCTCTTTTCTTTTACCCAGATGGCTTTTGGAATTCCTACACAAAATTCCGTGTTATGAATGCAGATGAGTTAGAATTGTTCCCTAACCAGGACAGGTTTGAGTTGAAAATTGAAAATTTTTTCTCCTCCAATGTTAGAGTATTCCACAGAAAAATATTTTGTAGGAAGCTAAAGTAATAAAAACCAATCAATTACCTGTAATTTATTGGTCACTTATGCCTCTGTAGTCCTGTGTGCAAAACATGTCTCTAGGTTATAGTTAGCAATATGATCTTGGCCAAAAATTCTCAGTAGAGTCAGCAGCATAGAATGAAGATGATTAACAATTGTGAATGATCTCAACCAGTGACAGATCATGAGGGATATTGAATTACAGTATTCTAAGGTGAATCATCCTATGTTTCTAAGTTTATCAAAGGCTAAATCAGGAAAGTCAGTGAAAGATAAAAGTCACTCTTCAATCACAAGTATATGGTCTAAATAAATGGAGTGGGGAAATAATTCTCAAAGTGATATTATAGATACCTGGTTTGGAAGGGAAAATTTGCCATTGAATTTTAAGAATATTAAGACCAAACAAAGAATTGTAAGTTGTTTGTTCGTTTTTTTAAAATCGAAATTAGCCTTTGACTAATTAAGACAACCAAATCACCTTAACTTTTGTCATTGAGGAATATGTTATGCTTTATTTCCTAAAAGGACCAAAATTGGCTTCTGAATGATTTCTTCTGTTCTTAGATCTCGTTTTCTTATTTTTCCATTCTTTGTCTAACATTTATTCAGCAAATCGAGCAATCTACCAAGAATTATTTCCATTATTAATGCAAATGCTCTCCATGGGCTGTTCCATATTATTATATGCAAATTGTAGGACTGAATTGTGCAAAATGTAGGATTTGTGGTGTTGAGCACATATATTTTACAGTTTAAGATTTAGCTGAGAAGCTTTCCTATGATTCTGTGACTGTAAGATTTGTGTATATTTATATCTCTAAACAAGTTGGTATTTTTCCAGTGGACTTAGCAGGGAAGAAAAAGAATAAGAAAATTTGTTTTGACACTTTTCTCTAGATACATTTTCAACGATTCGTTAGAGCTAGAGTTTTAACCCCGTTATGAATGGTGTTGTAGTGTAGTAGGAAATTGATGTGGGAGTCAAAGTAACTGAGGTACGGTCCCAGATCCTCCACTTACTAACTGGGACCTTGGGCAAGCCACTTTACTCTCAGTCTAAGCCTTTCTTTCTTCATCCTCAAAATGGAGGTAATAATACCTGCCCCCCCCCACCTTTACCTCACAGAGTTGTCATGAACATAAAATAAGCTAAAGAATGTAAAAGTTTCTCCCCTCTCCAATCTGTCCTCCATTCAGCCATTAAAGTGATTTTCTTAAAATGCAGGTCCAATTATATTATTCTCTTACTCAACAAACTCCAGTGGTTTCTTATTGTCTCTAGAAGCAAAAACAAAATGCTCTGTTTGGCATTCAAAGCCCTTCATAACCTATCTTTCTAGTCTTTTTATACTTTGTTCCCCAAAATGTACTCTTTGATCTAGTGACACTGGCCTCCTGGCTCTTCCACAAATAAGATACTCCACTTCTTGGCTCTGGACATTTTCTTTGACTGTTCTCCGTGCCTGGAATGTTCTCCCTCTTCTCCTCTGACTACTGACCTCTCTGGCTAACTTTAAGTCCCTACTAAAATCTCACCGTTTATAGGAAACCTTCTCCAACCCCTCTTCATTCCAGTGCCTCCCCTCTAATAATTTTTCTCTATTTATCCTATACATAGCTTGCTTTGTATATATTTGTTCACATATTGTCTTCCCCATTACATCATAAGGTCCTTGAGGGTAAGGATTGTCTTTTGCCTCTTTTTGTAACCCCAGTGCTTAGTATACAGTACCTGCTACATAGTAGGTGTTTAATAAATGTTTATTGATTGGTGTGCTGCCTGTATGTAACACTCAAATGGACATCAATCTCATAGATTCTAGATATACTCGTTACAATGAAAATCATAACCCACCCATGTCTGCCCATCTTGTGTGACCCATGTTCATGTCCTCCTCTGAGTTCCCAATATGTCAGATGCCTTCTTCCCTTTATTCTGACAGTACCATTGGAGCTCCACGGCGGTCTATTTGGCATCCTTTACCCTTTGTGTTTGTCTAATATCCTCTGTGTGGTATTAATTTCAAATTCTTTTGAGTTTGCTTTACTCTGTTTCTCATTACCTTACAACAGTGCTTATGAAGTTTGGAATTAAAAAAGAAGGGCCATTTTTTTTTCACATGAAACCATCATATCAAGAATAGTAGCAGTAGCCACAATAATAATTCCATTCCAGACCACTGAGCTGCTCATGGTTTTTATTGGTTTATCAGAGTAAAACTCAAGGCAGCTTTGGGCTTATTCAGCTGTATTCAGCAGAAGTCACTGGCAGAGCACAATAATTTAGCATCCCTTGTGGTATATCAGTGTTTGAACTCATTTGCAAGTGTTAACCATCTTCATTGTATGCTGCTGACTCTACTGAGAATTGTTGACCAGGGTCATATTGATAATCATGACCTCCAGATGTGCGGTGCACACAGGGCTGAACACATAATAGGTGTTCAATAAATACTGGGTGATTGATTGACTATTATGACATTAGCCTCTCATGAAAGCTTTTTTTATGGATTGCTCTAAAGTTGTCTGGAGGAGAAAAAGCTTTCAATTTACATTTCAAACTTGTCCTAGTTAGAGAGCAATTCTAACTCATCTGTGGACATCACATGCAATTCTTGCATGTGGGAATTCCAACAGCAGTCTGGGTAAAAGAACGCAGATAGTCAAATATTTATTAAGCACTTACTCTGTGCCAGATACTGTGTTACACTTGGAATACGAAGAAAGACAAAATAAAGTTCTGCTCTCAAGGAACCCTTGTTTCAATGGGTAAGGAGGTAGACAACATGCAAACAACTATGTACAAACAAAATTTATCTTTATTTCTATTGTCTCTACCATCTTGGTCATCTCTCTCTATTTCTGTCTCTGCATCTGAATCTTTCTCTCTCTCCCTCTCCCTCCTTCTCCCCTCTCTCTCTTCCTCTTCTTTTCCCTCTCTCTCTCTCTCTCTCTCTCTCTCTCTCTCTCTCTCTCCTCTTTCTCCCCCTCCCTCCCTCCCTCTCTCTCACCCTATCACCTTTCCTCTTTCCCCATCTCTCCCTCCCTTTCTCCCTCTCCCTTCTCCTTCTCCTTCTCCTCTCCTGACCATATCATCCCCTGATTCATTAAACTTTAGTGACTCCCTATTCCCTCCAGGATAAAATGTAAAATCCTCTATTTGCCCTTTAAAACTCTTTATCACCTATGACCCCTTCCTTTCCACTTTTCTTATACCTTATGCCCAATACTCTGCCATCTAGTGACATTGGCCTCTTTGGCATCCTCAAATAGGACACCCTATCTTCCAACTTCAACAATGGCTATCTTCCATCCCTCCTCATTTTAGCCTCATGGATTCCCTGGCTTCTTTCAAATCTCACCTAAAGTCCCACCTTTCATAAGAAGTCCTTTCCTAGTCCCCAATCTTAGTGTCCTCCATCTGTAATAATCTCCAACTTATCTGGTATATGTCTTGTTTGTACATAGGAATTTGCCTGTTGTCTCCCTCATTAGACTGTGAGCTTCTTGAGAGCAGGGCCTGTCTTTCGCCTTTCTTTGTATTCCCCAATACTTGGCATAATGCCTGGCATATACATACTTGTTACCTCTCCAGTAAACTAAGCACCTAACTAACAAAGGGTCAAAATCTAATATATGCCAGAAGCAGGACTTGAATCTAGTTCTTGACTCTGAGACTTGGCTCTCTACCGAGGATACCATGCTATTTCCTAGTACTTGTACGAAAGCATTATCAATTCTTCTATTCCAATATGATTGATGGAAAAATAACACAAATTGTGAAATGAGTGAGGTACTAAAAGAAATCTATAGGAATTTAATAGCACATGAAAATTATTACAGCTCTTATCCCATTTTGGGGTTCTTTTTATTTGTCCTAGTCTATTGTAGCTACTTTTTGGTACCTAGGGATTTCTATGAGTGGTTGACTTGTCAATCATATCAGAAACAATAATCCTTTATGTGGTTCATTTTAACTTGTTTAAGGCAAGACAAATGTTTAATACAGTATTAAGGGGCATCGGAAATGGGGCATCAAGTGAAGAGATAACAGGGTTATTTCTGGATCATAATCATTGGAGAGACAAGGCTACAACTGGATCTCTAGAAAGGACGGGATATGTCTGTGATCCAGCCAGCAGAAAGGAGAGTCAGTTCTCATGGGAGATGATCCAGACTACAGCAGAAGGATGAAAGAGTTCTGGGAGGCTATGAGAGGCGGTTCTACTGATCTACCAAGCAGTTTAGACTAGACTCTTGCCCTTCCTCTGAGTTTGGTACAGTATTCCTTCACTTTATCCCATAGAAAATTGTGACTCTGGGATGTGGCAGAAGGCTAGGTGTTTTTTAGTTAGGGTCAGGGTGTCTAACAAACTCATCTGATCAGTTTTCCATCTCTGATATCACAGGAACGGAGCTTTAAGGATTCAGTGTGGGAATTTTCCAATATGGAAAATTTCAGAAATGCGTAGAGGAGTTCCAGAAAAAAGAGAAAGAGAAGGATAGATAGCAAGAGAAGGAGGAAGCAGATAGCTAGCACAGAGATAGGCTATCATATGGAAGGCTAGGCTTAGAAAACCAGAGAAGAGTTTTGGGATATTATAATATTCGAACTCAACGGTGCATAACTAACTCGCTCAAATCAGCACTTCAGCCTGTTCACCCTGAAAAGATAGTCAAAGCAAAGACTAAAGCTTGGGAACAAATATACAAATTCTCTGAAAATTGGAAAAATTGAAAATTGAATTGTGATAGAATTGAGACCACAATTTGAAATATCTGCCATGTGCTGATTCAATCTTCTTTTATGTTTGCACATTTCATATACTTTGGTTTTGAGAGGTTGGTTGTCTGAAAAATGTTATTTGTTCTTTCTCATATGCAAAGACTATCTTTTCTGCACAAAGATCTGTCATTCTGTAAATTAGCAAGTTGGACCCGTCTAGTTGTAAATATAAGCTTGATTCAAGGTGATGGTGATATGTTGGTATAGGGAGGGCCACCACCCCCTCTCAAGGAAACTCATTCAATCAATGCTGATCTTCAACTACATTACAAATTATGACCTAAGAGAATTGCCTAGGGGAACAGAGAAATCAGGTAAGTTGGGTAGAG
Source organism: Phalanger gymnotis (assembly GCA_028646595.1). Lineage (NCBI taxonomy): Eukaryota > Metazoa > Chordata > Mammalia > Diprotodontia > Phalangeridae > Phalanger > Phalanger gymnotis. The sequence continues at coordinate 100,708,103 of CM053627.1, read as the reverse complement.
TCACTCAGTATGCAGCTGAGGTGGGATTTGAATCCAGGTCTTCCTGGATCCTAGGCCAGCTTTCTTTTTCTTATTGGCCATCACTGTGTCATTGACCAACACTGTTCTAACAGGGGTCCTGGTTTAAACTAGTACTATACTAAGGCATTTAGGTTATAAAAGGCACCAGCGATTGCTATGATGAAAGAGATAGCAAAGCTATTTTACTCTCCATCAGAAATCAAAAAGACTGACTTTGGTATAAGTTCCTTCCTCATCTCTCTGAGTTTTTTTCTGATATTTTCACTTGATTTTTACTTATTCTAGGTTTCCATAAAAATTTCTCTTCTTCCCCTTGTGTTTAATTTCTTTTTAGAGGGAATGTAGCATGAAACAGTGGTAAACATTGTATTTGGAAGAAGATGACCATCTCCATGGATGTTAAAAATAACCAACATTTATATAGCATGTACTATGTGCTAGGCACTTTACAATTATTATCTATTTTGATTCTCAGAATAAACCTGGGAGATTGGTACTATTAGTAGCTCCATTTTACAAATGAGGAAACCAAGGCAAACAGGTTAAGTGACTTGCCCAGGGTCACAGTTAATAAATGTTTGAGGCCAGATTTAAACTCAAATCTTCCTGATTCCAGGCCTGGCCCTCTATCCATTTCCAATAGTATACAAAAATACTTATGTCTTGTCTTATTACATGCTTCCTCAGAAAAGAAAGTATTAAGCATACCCTGCTGCCTTTCCGAAGCAAGATTTAAATAAATTGTTTGAGTTTAAAAAGAAACCCACATAAATTAATTTTGTGTTGACCTCTGAATGTCCTTGCAACCTAAAGATTCATGCTTTTTGAAATTAACAGCTTTCCAATGATATCAGAGCCTTATCACCTAATAAATATGAGTTGGAATGGAAGATATTTCCAGTTCTTGAGATAAATTTCTTAATGCCCTAACTCATTGCTTCCTATGTAAGGTCTAAAACTTGTTGAAATCCACAAGAAATCATCTAAATTACAAAACAAACAAACCAACAACTTTGATGGGAAAAACAAACCCAAACTATAACCCAATGCAAATTGAAAGATGACTCCAAGTGTCTGAAAACAAACTTCTGGAAAGCTCAACACAGTTTGTAAAGATTGTGAAAACAGCTTTCCTACATCTCAGTTCCATAGTATTTTATGACAGGTTTGAAATAGCTGAGTGGAGAAAGTACACAGGCTCAGATCTGAGTCTCTGATAGGATGTTAAAATTCTTACCAAAAAGAGGATGAAAACCTTATTTTAGACTTTCACCTAGACTCTCAGCAATGCCAACTATGTTGTTTGGGTCATGTTTTCAGTGAAAAAACAAAGGAAAAAAACAAACGGAGAAGCCTAGAGGAAGTCTGTAATCTACTATTGCCAAGAATTCAACACCACAAGGTCAGGAATGGCCCCTGCCCAGTGGCTCCACACAATCTCAGAATGTCAGAGTTGGAAGTGAGCTCTGGGGATGTTTATCCCCTCAGAGCTGACATCCAGTCTCTGCTCGAAAACCTCAAGGCCCTGCGACCTTGCCAGGCAGCCTATTCTACCTTCTAGCAGTTCTAATACTTCGACAGCTCATTCCTCAAGGAAAAACCTGTCACTGTTCAGCCTCTACCCAAAGCCCCAGTACTGTCTTCTGCACCATTTGTCACCGTTGACTGATGATAACAAGAAAATTAGCATTAGGGGCAGCTAGGTGGCACAGTGAGTAGAGCACTGGCCCTGGAGTCAGGAGGACCTGAGTTCAACTCCAGCCTCAGACACCTGACACACTTACTAGCTGTGTTACCCTGGACAAGTCACTTAACCCCAATTGTCCTGCCAAAAAAAAAAGCAAAAAAAAAATTAGCATTAGAAAGTAAACAGAAGAGTAAACCTTTTTCCTCTCCAGAAACACATACACCAATCAAGAGATGAACAAATTGATCACAGGAAATATCATGCGGGGGGAAGGAGTAGCAACCATATTAAGCCTTCGAGTTATTGTGAGATAGCAGCATGAAGAAACTGGGGTAGAGAAGACTCTGCTACCAGTATAATGACTATATAAAGTGACAAGTTTTGGAGGTTTTTTTAATGTTTAAGAAGGTTCTAGTAGCTACAACCAAGAATTAATCACTTTTTCTGATATGTAATAATAGCACATATATATGTACATATATATGTGCATGCATATATAATATACATATATACGTGTATAATATATATTTACATACTTATATAATTTGTTTTATTACATTTGTATAACTTATATTTCTATAATATTTCTATAATTTATATATTTTATCAGTGCTTTTTATGTAATTTATATCTATGTGTCTATATTTATATCTCTATATATCTCTGTCTTTATCTATCTATCTATCTATCTATCTATCTATCTATCTATCTATCTATCTATTTATCTATCTATGATGTTCTCATCTTTATAAAACACTGTCTTTCCAGCAACTAGTTGAGGTATGTAATGCAAGTTTGGGGCAACTAGGTGACACAGTGGATAGAGTGAGGGGCCTGGAGTCAGGAAGACTCATATTCCTGAATTCAAAACCAGCTTCAGACACTTACTAGCTGTGTGACCCTGGATAAGTCACTTCACCTTGTTTGCCTCAGTTCCTCATCTGTAAAATGAGCAGGAGAACGAAATAGCAAACCACACCAGTATCTTTGCCACAAAAACCCCAAGTGGGGTCTCCTAGAGTTAGACATGAGTTAAAAACAATTAAAAAATAAAGTGCAAATGTTATCCTGATTTTACAAATGAAGAAAGTGAGACTTGGAAATAATTTGCCCATGCTTACAGAGCTAGTAAGTACGAGAGTGAAAATTATGGATAACCAGGGTTATGCTGGAATCAGAGTGTGTTAAATTTTCAGTCTAAGTATTTGTACCTTAGGAATTGGCAAAAGGTCCAAATCAGGGCTTGTTTTGTTATCTGGACTTAATAAAGTAATGAAGAAAATGTTAATAATGCAGATTAAGCTATGCACCCTACTTACATGTACTTTACTAGAGAGCTGGTTGTTAAACATTTACCAGCATGTTCCAGCTTCTACTTCAGGTCCAATGTCTAGCGGTGAAGAACCCTGTCTATTGTACCTACTCTCACTTTGAGTGACTCCTTTCTTTCTCATAGTTCTTCTGGGACAGTCTCAGACATTTCCCCAAAGTTATGCACTTTTTTTTGGTGGAGGCCAAGAATTTTTTCTCTCCTGGGAATTCTCTAGAGATGAGAAGCAGACATGAAAAAACAGAACTGTCTTTTTTTTAAAAGAATTAATCATTGTTGTTATTATTATTTTTAGTTTACAACACTCAGTTCCACAAGTTTGAGTTCCAAATTTTCTCCCCTCCCCCCTACTCCCCCAAAGACGGCATGTGATCTGATATAGATTCTACATATACTTTCACATTAAAATTCTAAAATTATTTTCCCAATAATCAAGTTGTAAAGAATTATAACCAATGAAATGAACCATGAGAAAGATGAAACAAAACCAAAAATTAAATTAATTTTTTTAAAAAAGAGAGCAAATAGTTTGCTTCAATCTGCATTCAGACTCCATAATTCTTTCTCTGGGTATGGACAGCCTTTTCCATCATGAGTTTTTTGGAGCTGTCTTAGAACCTTGCATTGTTGAGAAGAGCCAAGTCTATCAAAGTTAGTCATCATAGAAGCAATGGGTCTGTGGTTGTGTACAACATTCTCTTGATTCTGCTCCCTTCACTTATCATCAGATCATGAAAAAAAAAACCAGAACTGTCTTAACAAGCCTAGGGACATTTAGTTCCCTTAAAATAATCCATGGTGACAGACCTTCTGGGGAGGAAGACAATTACATATGGACATAAATAAATGCAATGCCCTGCATGCCACTGCCATCCAACTACTATCTGAGGGCGAAGGACAGAGTACAGGGTTCCTTCGTCCCTTCTTCCCTTCCTCCTTCCCTCCCCCCACCCTGTCTTTTCATTTTTGCCTTTTCATCATTTTCTTTTCCATGTTTTCATATAACGCTTGTTGGAACCATCATTGTTATTTCTATCAGCTGGGCTTTGGTGCCTTTCCTTGGTCCCCTGATGGCTTGGTTTGTCAGAGATTTTTAACTTTTAATTAAATTGGGGTAAGACAGCACTCTCTATTTCTGGAGATAGGAATAGATCATCTGGTACTACAGAGTGAGACACTTAAGCTGCTCTTTCTCCTGCCCTCTGAATTCCCCTTTGGCACAAAAGTTCCTTGATAACATACTGGAAATTTCTAAACATGCTACTGTCATACCTTCCTCTTCTGGGGTCCTTAGGGACTGAAAAATGAGCACAACAACTAAGTGACTCCCTATACTTACAGGGTAAATTATTTGTATTGTTATATAGTATTTAAATTGTACATAAATATGCAAGAATATATATTAATATATAAATTATTTGTGTATGGCAGTATGGAGTGGCATATATAATGTTAGCCTTGGAGGCAGCAGTGCCTTTGGACTTTTTGTTGTTGTGAACAATTGTTTCAGTCATGCCTGACCTTTTGTGACCCCCATTTGGGGTTTTCTTGGCAGAGATACTGGAACCGTTTGCCATTTCCTTCTGCACTTCATTTTACATAATGAGGAAACTGAGGGTAAACAGTAACTTGCCCAGGGTCATGCAGCTAATGTCTGAGGTCAGATCTGAACTCAGGAAGATGAGTATCTATGTACTATGGTGTCACCCAGATACCCCTGCCTTTGAACTAGTCTTCCTCTATTTAGAATTCACTCTGTCTTCATCTCTGCCTCGTAGAGTCCTCACCTTCCTTTAACATGCAGCACAGGTACCATCTTCTAAATGAAGCCTTTCCTGACTCACCGACAATTAGCTCTCTCCATCTCAAACTATGCTATTTATTTTTTAGTTACGTAGTATATATTTGTATTTATTAATTTTATGTAGTATATATTTTATATGTACTTATTATCCCTCCCATTATCAATCAATCAATCAATCACTAAACATTTATTAAGCACTTACTATGTGCCTGGCACTGTGCTAAGCACTGGGAATACACACAGAAGCAAAAGACAGTCTTTACCCACAAACAGCTTATAAGAGGCCACTAACTCAAAGGGTATGTGTTGGGGAATAATGTATAAAGACACTGGAGATGTGAGATTGGAGATCACCAAGAGAGACTGGGACAGGAAAGACATTAAAGAATCATCAGCATGACATGGTAATTAAATCCATTAAATGGTAAACTCCTTGTGAGCAGGGTTTGTTTTTTTTTTTAATTCTTTTTTATTTCTATTCTCAGAGTCTAGCACTGGCATATAGCTTGTTAATTAATTGATTCCCTTTTCTCCTTTCCCTTTCTTCCCTTTCTTCCTTTACTTCCTGCTCTTCTCTGCCATCTATCTATCTATCTATCTATCTATCTATCTATCTATCTATCTATCTATCTATCTATCTATCTATCTTTCTATGTATCTAGGTATCTATCTTGGATAAATAAAGTATACCTCCTAGATGACCTCCATAGTCATTCAAAAAGAATTTGGCCTAATGGTTCACACAGGGAAAAACACAAACATTTATAGGAAGCAAATGTCTTGTCCAGGCTGTGACATGGAGTTAGATGGATCTCACCTATACTGTACTGGTTGAAGACTGACTATAGTTGTCTTCCTTCCTTCCTTCCTTCCTTCCTTCCTTCCTTCCTTCCTTCCTTCCTTCCTTCCT
>CM053627.1:100639553-100701851 GCA_028646595.1 Phalanger gymnotis | reverse complement strand
TCTTCCTTCCTTCCTTCCTTCCTTCCTTCCTTCCTTCCTTCCTTCCTTCCTTCCTTCCTTCCTTCCTTCCTTCCTTCCTTCCTTCCTTCCTCCCTCCCTCCCTCCCTCCCTCCCTCCCTCTTTATCACCAGTCCCAACAGATAGTGATCTTCTCTAGTCAGTAGAGAACTCTTTGGGGGAAAAATCCCTAGAAACCAAGGGAAACATTTGAATATAAAAAACAAGCAGGTATAAGAGAGAAGCACATTGACTTGGCAGTTAACAAATATTTATTAAGCACTTATACTGTACTAAGTGTTTGGAATACAAATACAAGGAAAGAGGAAAGATAACTCTTGCCTTCAGGAAACTCGTATTCTAATGAAGGTAGAAAATACATGGAAGGATGCTGAAAAGTTGAAGGGGCGAAGGAGAACGTACTTTGATCAGTCAGAAGAAGGGACTACAGGGACAGAATGATCTTCCCAGGTGAAAAGACTGATGCGTCATAGTATACAATAGAGTCTGTTCAATAGAGCCCACAGAAGAATGAAGGTGTGAAAAGAAAGAAGTTAAAATGAAGAAACATTCCCAAAAGGTCCACAGTATAGTGAATAAGTATTCTGTTTTGAAAAAAAAAAAAAAACTAAAAACTCCCAGTGGGAAAAAAAAAGAGAAAGACAATAAATGTAGATTCCCCAGATAAAATGGATCAATAGTAGGAAATTCCAGAGTGGAACTAAAGAGCTTTAAAAGAAGATATATTGATGCAAATTAGGTAAGAAATATGAGTTTCCATGGAAGTAATAGATAAAACAAACAGTAAAGAACGTAATTTAGAACACTATGAAAAAGCTCTCCAAAGTAGAAGTCTTTTAGGAAGAGAATCATAGATTTGGAACTCAGAAATGTGGAGGTTGAAAAAAATTCAGGTGAAAAAAAAAACCAACGTTAAAGAACATTTAAATTCTATACAAATCAAAATAATTGACATTAAATACAGGATGCACTAAGTTAATCTAAGGACCATATATGTCTCAGGAAAAAAAAACATGAAAGAATTTAAAAGCCTGAATAAAATACTATGGGAAAAACATGAACTTCCCCCAATTTTTGAGAACAAAGATCAGGGCACTTATTGATAGAATTCATAGACTACCAACAGAGAAAAGTTCTAAGCTTGAAACTATAGTTGAATATAGTTGAAAATATAGTTGAAACTAAACTTGAACCTACAGTTAAATTTCAGAATTTCAATTAAAATTGCAATCATCAAGAAGAAAAGCCTTTGGCTATGAAGAAAAATCAGCCAAAACCTAATCTATATCTATGAGAAGCCAGAGAAGTGATTGTAATAATATTACACAAATGAAAGATGATCAGGAAGTATACCTAGAATAGAATATCTTATAAACCTGAGCCTAATCACCAAAAAAGAAAGATAGATATTCATTAAGAAAGAAGCATTTGAATCATTATGGCCAAAGAAATCAGAAGTGAGCAAAATACTTGACTTACTACTCCAAGCCAGAGGAACAAAAGAAAGTAGAGTATAATTATCTAGAAAAGGCTAACCAATGAAACAAATTTATAGCTTCTAGATCAAGACAGGGCTATTGTTTATATGTGTGCATATGTGTATGTATAGAATTTCAAAGGAAAGAACAAAAAAGGAAAAAAGGACCTAAAGAGCTAAAGATTTAAGAAAAACAAAGGCTCAGGATAAGAAAAGAAGAACTAAGTGCTATTTAATGTTATCATTCCACATATTAAATATTACATTCCCCTATAAGTGAATCAGTATTCTCTTTGTGTAGAGACGTAAAATTGAGGAAAGCACACTGAATAGGGAGCAGGAAGGGACACACACACATATATATATATACACACATGCAAATATATACACATACATGCATACATGTATTTACATATGCATAGCATATGTACATGTATGTATGTATACATGTGTGTATCCATATCTATATCTGTATTTATACACACACATGCATGCACATACATACATACACTCCCACCAAACCAAGATGTGAATGGGCAGGGGATAGTAATCTATTCAGTTACAACAACATTGGGGTATTGAAGATTGGAAGAGAGTAAAAAAGGAGCAAAGAGGGCAGGGTCCGGATTTGGGCTTTTGGGGCAGAATGAGATACTGGTATCTCCATAGAAGGAGAAATATGGGATTGCCATTGAAGCATATTCCTATGTTTTCCCAGCATTTTATCCTACTCCGAGGTGAGGTGATATCTGGCTCCCTAGAACTATCCTACATCTGTGGTAGGAGTACAGGCAGGAAGAAAGAAAAACTAAGAGTTTAAATAAACTCAAGGAACTTCAAACAGGAACAAATAAATGAGAGTAGTGGAACAAAAAGGTGAGGATCAAATTATTGTAAGTCAATGTAATTTCAGGGGAAAAGTGTTAACTCAAAGGAGAAAGATCTAAGATATCAATACAAAATAAATTAGTAGAAGAAAATGAAAACATAATAGATACAATCTTAAATGTGAATGGATTAAACTCTCCAACTAAAGGAAAGACAATGGCATAATGAATTAGAAAACAGATAGGCCTCTGGAAGAGTTAATAATAATTATTGAAAAATCTTATTTCCTTTATATTTCCAAATGATATTGCTGATTTCAGGAGAGAGAAAAAAAGAAACATCTTAAAGGAGGAAGGGGGGGTGGAGAGAATATTTTCTATTGCCAGTTGTGATTGCTGAAGGAAAGAACTGATTTTTCATGGTTATTCTTTGTTTCCAAGAGCCAATTGGATTGCCATTGGTTTGATAGAATCTACTAAGCCTCTGGAATATTGACACCCCCTCCTCATGCATCAATTTGCTACATTTGAGAGATAACCTAACTGAACATTTTAAGCTTTCTCACCAAAGTCTCTCTTTTTTTCTTTCTCAGTCCAATAAGAACATCAACTTGTTTTCAAAGTCAGTGGAAGTTTTGTAGATATGGGGATATTTTGAATAAATAGTAGCCAGTTCATTTTGGTCTGCTCATGTGTGTAGGAGCTCTACATGGTGTCTGGTTTTGTGATGAGAATTATGTGGCTGGTCATCATGTAACTGACTTGACCCTGTTTTCTCTAGTAAATATGCAATGCTTCTTTGATGTGTTTTCTGGACAGTTTTCCTAGTGATAATGAATGGAGGTACAGCAGTACGTATCTCTAAAGATACATTAAAGAAAAAGGAAAAAGCTTAAGATTTTGAGAGAGATGCTGAATCAATAATAATATAAGCCTCATTTTGTTATTGTAACACCCTGTGAGGTAGGTAAAATTGACGTTTCATTTCTTCATCTTCATAAGCTCCTTGAGGACAAGTACATTGTCTCAATTATTTTTGTATCTGCCCAAGTGATTCCGATGCATGTCACTTTGTAAGGGTTTAATAAATTTTCAAGTGAATGACTGCTCACTTTACAGAGAAGTAAATGAAAACAGAGAGTTTGTGACTTTCCCAATGGAATATACCTAGTAAGTGGAGGAGTGAGGGCTAATAACTCCATTCCATTTCCTCCTCCCACTGCTGTCCCACTCTCTTATCCTTGGGACAAGACCTAAATTGTGTTATCCCAAAGCAATGATATTATCTTGGCAGAATTTGGGCAAGGGATTTGTGTATCCTAAATAAGTTTTCTTCTAGTTTCTGTCTAATGGAGGATTTGAGCTTTTATTTAACACATGCTGTTTTCTTTTAGAAAATACTTACATGTCATAGTGAGTAGGACTATCTGAATATATGCATTTATAAAAAAGTAATGTTTTGAGTCTCTTGTGCTCTCTCCATTTTGAGAGAGCATCCGAGGTAGGGTGACTCGCTTTGTTTTATTCCTAGTCCTAGTTCTATGTATTATGATAGAGGCAAAAGAGTACTGTAGAAAGAGTTTTGGACCTGGAGTTAAGATATCTGGGTATGACTTCTATCATTTAGCATACCATGAGCCTCAGTTTCCTCATCTGCAAAATGTTGGATGACGAGATCAGCACTACCTACTTCAAAAGGTTGTTGTGAAGAAAGTAGTTTGTAAATAATAACAGATATTTACATGATGCTTTAAAGTTTGCAAGGCATTTAACAAATATGATTCTGAATCATATCAAGAATGTGATATAGGTACCATAGATTTTATTATCCTATTTTATAGATGGTGAAACTGAGCCTCAATGAAGTTGAGTAACTTATTCGCGGCTATAAAGCCAGTAGATTTTAGGGTTGTGATTTGAACCAAGGTTTTCCCTAATCCAGGATCAGCTCTCTAATGATGGCACCATCCTATGTTCCCTTAAAGTACTATACAAACATCAAAATGTTACAGAAATGTGAGCTATTATTTTGCCATTGTTTTAAAGGATTGGCTTTCAAACGCCCATATTCATGAGATCAATTATTTCCCAGATCTCATGCCTACAATTTGTATGAATATTGGTGCCTAAGCATATTTGTGTGGACTGAACAGAAAAAATTTCTGATAATGTGTATAAACCAAGTTTTAGTTTCCTGCCCACAATTCCAATCTGATTATGATTTTTATTAAAAAAAATTGCATGTTACAATCATTTATTAATTAAAGCATATTAATATTCAAGCATTTATTAAGCACTTTCTATAATCCAGGAGCCATCCTAATAACTGAGGATACAAATACGAAAGTATAATAGTCCCTGCCATCAAGATCTTACATTCTAAGGGTGGCAGTGGGAGGCAGATGATGTGTAGTTATCTAGGTATTCACAAGGCATATACAAAGTAATTTTGAAGAGGAAGGCAGCAACAGCTGCTGGTCCACTAGGAAAGACTTCCTGTAGAAGATAATACTTTAGTTAGGTCTTGAACGAGACCAGGGATTCCAAGAGACAGAAGTAAGGAGGGAGGGCATTGCAGTCATGGAGAACAAATGCATGAGGCAGGAGATGAAGATTTTTTTGAGTATGAGGACAGTGTGTAAGTCAATATGGATAGTCCGTAGAGAGTCTGGAGGGGAACAATATAAAAGAAGACTGGAAAGGTAAAAAGGAGCTAAGTTAAATGTCAGAGGAATTTATATTTGACACTTAGGGTAACAGGAAGTCACTGGAGGTGAGCAGATAATGTAATCAAAACTTCACTTGAGGAAAATCATTGTGGTAGCTGTCTAGAGGACAGATATGGGTAGGGACAGACTTGAGACTAGGAGACCAATTAAGAGGCTATTCCAATTGTCAGGGGAAGAGCCTAGGAGTGCCTAAACAAAGATGGTGGCTCTGCTAATGGAGAGAAGAGGACATTTGTGAAAGAAGTCATAGAGTTAGAAATGACAGGATTTACCACCAATTAGATATGTAGCATGAATGAGAGTGAGGAATTGAAGATGACACTGAGGTTTTGAACTGGGATAACTAGAAGGACGGTGGTACCAAGAACTTTCAGGGACTTTATCTCACAAATATTTGACAAATTATTGATCTGAAGAATGAGTCATAGCGGATAGAAGGATGCCAACTTTAAACAAGGCATACCTCCAGAATTTGGAGATGCATCGAAAAAGTACCACTTCCGATTTTCCTAAAGTGAAGATGTGATTATGTCACTTGGCATGTATAAGTGCTAAATGTTAGCTATCAATGTTGTTATAATTAGTATTTTTAATGTGCCTCTCAGCTTTAATAATGACTCTTGAACATAATAAATAGTTTTCCAAGTCTGTAGTAGTTTATCCGTATGGAGAATTGATTTTCCCAGGGCTGCTCACCTTTTAGGTGTGGGGTAGCTGAAAAGTTCACATGTTGTACCATCCTCAGTCCTTTTCACGTGGTATATACATAAAGATTGTCCCTGTACGTGGATCGTGAAGCCTCATGCTCTTCTGTATGTTGGAACTATTTCTATCCTGGCATTTTTAGCACTTGCCTTCCTTCTTAGCCTTTCCATGGTGAGTGTGGCCTCCTCTGCTTCCCTGAATTATTATTGTTGCCATAGCAATCACCTGGTTCTTTTCTACTTTAACAGAGTGGGGGGATAAGAGGACACACTTTTTTTGTTTGTCACTAATAAGTCATGTGTCCAAAGATGAGAGTTTCTTTCTTCTCTAGCATTAGGGAAAGGAAAATACAGAAGTCCCTGCCCACAAGGGGCTTACAATCTAGTAGAGGAAAGAGGATACATTCAAATTGAAAACTATTTTTGAAATCAGTTTACAATCCGCTAGGTGGAACAGTGGATAGAATATTCGGGGTGAAGTCAGGAAGATTCATCTTTCTGAGTTCAAATCTGGCCTCAGACACTTAACTAGCTGTGTGACCCTGGGCAAGTCACTTAACATTCTTTGCCTCAGTTTCCTCATCTGTAAAATGAGCTGAAGACAGAAACAGCAAATCACTAGCATCTTTGCCAAGAAAACCCCACATGGGGTCATGAAGAATTAAACATGACTGAAACAACTGAATAACAACTTGACTGGTTCAGAACACTTAGAGTTTAAGAAAAATTATCACAAATGGTCTTCAAAGTTCATTTTAAAATTTTTTTTTATCAGCTACTTTTGCATACCCCTAGAATTTGGGGTTTGTGTTGGGGGGGTAGGATTGTTTTCAAAATAATTGAATAAAGTCAATAATAATTCTCTTTTAAAAAACGGGGCAGTTAGGTGGTGCAGTGAATAGAGCACTGTCCCTGGAATTGGGAGGACCTGAGTTCAAATCCAGTCTCAGACACTTGACACACTTACTAGCTGTGTGACCTTGGACAAGTCACTTAACTCCAATTGCCCTACCTTCCCCCCTGCAAAAAAAAAAAAACAATGGACAATTCACTGTTTTAGGCCTTACTCTTTACTGTTTCCACGTCTTTGTTCATGTTATTCCCTTGACCTAGATTGACTCTCAACATACGTTCTTGACTTATATAGAGTATTTACAGTAAACAGCCTCTACTTTCCATATCTTACCCATTCTATAGTACTCAGTTCAAATGCCACCTCTTCCATGAACTCTTACCTGATCACCTTCCTCTTCTAATTTCCTATAGTACTCGGTTCTTAACTCTGTTAAGATATGTGTCACATACTATCTTATTCAATCTTTGTTTATGTACAAATCCTGTCTTCCCTATCAGACTGTAAACTCAACCAGGGAAGGGGCCATGTTTTATTCGTATTTGCATCTCCCACTGCTCCCAGTATGGTAATTTGCACATATTCTATGCTCAGTGAACATTTGTTAATGGATGTCACAGATAATGTATGCTAAAATAAATAACTTAGAAGAGAAAGAGATTATTTCCAGCTAGGGGTGGCCAGAAAAGGCTTCATTGATTTAAGATATGCTTTCAAAGATGAGTCAGATTCAGATAGATGGATAAAGGGATCTGCTTTTTGTTGCCCATTTCGTACCTAAACTCAGCCTAGCAAATACATGCTGAAGCAAGCATTCCTTATTCCTTGGTTAGTTCACAGGGTACAATAGAAAGATCTCTGGGCTAGATGTGAAAAGAATTGGATTCTTGGCTGGCTTTGCCACTTTGTAGCTAAGTGAGAAGTAGTATGATATGGCATAAAGAACATTACTTGTAGTCAAAAGAAACTTGAGTATAAACCTGAGCTCACATACTTGCTGGGTAATTATATGACCTTGAACAATTATCCTACATCTCCCAGCTGGTTTCCTCATCTGCACAATGAATGGGCTGAATACCTCCATATAAAGTGCCTTTTGGATCAAAATCCTGACTTGGGGAAAGTCAGCTAACCTCTTTGCTTGTCCTGCCTATGTGTCAAGAGGCTCGAGATACTGTATATGAAAGTGCTTTGTATACTCAAGTTCCATGGAAATGGAAAATACCTAGCACATAGTAGGCCTTCAGTAAGTTGCTGAATGGATGAAAGAATGAAGTAGATAAGTAAATGAATTATCCAGAAAATTATTGTTGGAGGCAAGAATTGGCAGTCAGAAGATCGTAGTGTTTTAGAGGTAGAGAGGACTTTCAAGTTAATTTGGTATGTAGTGTTCAGAGGACCCTTGTGACAAATTGAGTTTTGTCTGAAGATGAGACAATAATATCACGTCATGTTAGAGCTTGATGCCATATCAAGCTTTCCAGTTTCTCAAAGGACATGCTGCCCTTAATTCAGTTTTCTGCTTTTTTGAGTAGCAGCATCTGACTGGACAGTGTGAAGCCTTGAGACAAAGTCTTAGGAATGGCTTTCACCTCTGCTTTACTGATGAACATTTTTGGCTGCTTCTCAGGTTTCTCTGGTCTAGACTGCTACGTGACTTAAGCCCATGCTGACTCACTGGTAATGTTCAGTATTATGTTGAATATAAATTCATTATTCCCTTTGCACATGCTCCAGTGTGTGAGAATGAGTTTGTTGGAGTTCACAGAAGTAGAGTTAACCTTATGTAAATGTAAATCATTTTTCACATTGTCTTGCACATTTGAAAAACTCAGTAAGTTAATAGTCAGTCAAGAAACATTTGTTAGTCACCTACGATAAGCTAGGCACTGTGCTAAGCACTGGGGAATGCAAAGAAAGGCAAAAGACAGTCCCTAATCTCAAAGAGCTAACAGCCTAATGGGGGAGACAGTATGCAAATACTCATGCACAAACAAGCTACATACAGAATAAATTGGAGATATTTGACAGAAGGAAGGCACTAGAATTAAAGGGAAATCAATGAGGCTTCTTTTGGAAGGTGAAATTTTAGTTGGGACTCAACAGAAGCCAAGAGACAGAAATGAAGAAAGAGAGCATTCCACATTTGGAAGACCACCAGTGAAAATTTCTAGATAAGGAAATGGAGCATCTTGTTCAAGGAAGAGCAAAGAGTCCATTGTCACTGGCTCGCAGGATAGGTGGGCATAAGAAGGCTGCACAGGTAAGGAGGTGGGAGTTAATAATGGACTTTAAACATGAAATGGAGGATTATTATTATTTTTTAAATTTTGATCTTGGAAGTGAGAGGGTGCTATTAATGGAGTATATTTAGAGGAATGACATAGTTGGACCTATACTTTGGGAATATCACTTTGGCAGCTGAGTGGAGGATGGACTGGAGTGGAGAGAAAGTTGAGGCAGCCATACTACCCAGAAGATTATTGCAGTAGTCCAGGAATGAGAGGATGGGGGCCTGCACCATGGTGGTTGTGGCAGTATCAGAGAATAAAAAGGAGCATGCACAAGCGATGTTATGAATGTAAAATTGATAGGCCTTAACAATGGATTGGATATATGGGAAGAGAGAGAGTGAAGAGTTGAAGAAGACATCTAGGTTCTGAGCCTGGG
Source organism: Phalanger gymnotis (assembly GCA_028646595.1). NCBI lineage: Eukaryota > Metazoa > Chordata > Mammalia > Diprotodontia > Phalangeridae > Phalanger > Phalanger gymnotis. Next base: position 100,692,573 of record CM053627.1, on the reverse strand, counting down.
TGTTTAGAACGATGGTGATATCCTCAATGGGAATAGGGGAAAGTTTAGAAAGGAAGATGAGTTCAGTTTTGGACTTGGTAAGTTTAAAATGCCTGTGGGATCAATTTGAAATACCCAATAGATAATTAGGAATGTGAAACTAGAGATTAGAGGGTTAGGACTGGATAAGTGGATGAGAATTATCACCATAGAAATAATAATTGAATCTATGGAAACTGATGAACTCACCAAGTGAAATAATATAGAGGGAGGGGAGAAGAGCGCCCAAGACAGCAGGCATGACATGCATGAAGGTCTAGCAAAGGAGAGCTAGGACTGGTTAAATAGGTAGGAGGAGAACCAGGAAAGAATAGTGTCATGAAAATCTTGAAAGAAGAAAATATCTGGAAGTAGAGAACAATCAATGTATTAAAGGCTTCAGAGATTCAAGAACGATGATTACTGAGAAAAGGCCATTGAATTTGACAATTAAGAGATCATTAGTAACTTTGGAGAGAGCACTTGTGATTGAATCAGGAGGTCAGGAGTCAACAAGAGAGTGAAAAGTGGAGGCACCTATCATAAATGGCCTACTGGAAGAGTTTAGTCCACAAAAGGGAGGAGAAAAATAGGACAATATCTAACAGGGATGTATGGATCAAATGAGAATGGGAAGGTGTAGAGAAGTAGCTCATAGATAAGTAGAAATTGAAGATATGTAAGAGAGTGAATATAATAGAGAAGACAATCTGCTAGAGAAGAAGGGATGGAAGGGAGTCAGTTGTGCAAATAGTGGCTTGCCTCAACAAATATTTATTGAATGAGTGAATGAATGAATGGATGAATGAATGACACTAGAAAGGACCAACTGAGATGTAGTTGGAAAGGATCTTAGAAGTCATTTAGTCCAATTTCCTTCCCACTGCAAGCATTCCTTCTAAAATATCCCTGACAAATGGTCATACAAGCTCTGCTTGAAAATAGCTAGCATTTACACACTGCTTTAAAGTTTTCACAATGCTGGGATTGCATGGCTTTGAGTGTTTGTGGACAAATTTGAACTTAGATCTCCCCAACTCCACGTCCAGTGCTCCACTGTGCCAACTAGCTGCCTTTTGAACACGTTTGGTGATGGGAAACTTACTTCCATAATAGGCAGATCAATTTTTAAAAAATTTGTTGTTAGGAAGATTTGTTATTATGAAGTCTTTTCTTGTATTGAACCAGTATTTGCTTCCCTGAATCTTTCTTTCATTGGTACTAGCTCTGTCTTATGGAGAAATATAAAATATATCTAATCCCATTCCCATAAGGTAGTCCTTCAGGACCTAAAACAATTCCAAAAGACTCATGATAGAAAATGCCATCCACATCCAGACAAGGAAATATGGAGTCTGGGTGCAGATCGAAGCATACTATTTGTTCCCTTTTTATGTTTTGTTTTTTCTTTCTCATGGTTTCTCCCTTTCATTCTAATTCTTCTATATAGCATGACTGAAGTGGAAATATATTGGGTGGGAATGTACGTGTAGAGCCTATATTAGATTGCATGCCATCTTGGGAAGGGGGGAGAGGAGGGAGGTGGAGAAAATTTAAAACTTGTGGAAGTGAATGTTGAAAACTAAAAATAAATAAATAAGTTTTTTTAAAAAAGCAAAAAAAAAGACAGTCTTTCAGATATTTGAATGTAGTGACAGTGAAACTTATGTCTTCACCTCCCCAGACCAAAGCTCCTCAGTTCTTGGACCCTTTCTTTCTATTAGGACTCTTAACTTTGAACAGAAAGGTCTTAGATAAAAGTTTCAAGGACTTTGGAAGATGGTCATATGTTTTAGTTCATGATTTAACATTGAGTACTAGCACATGACACATTCAGTGAGACTTTACTGACTGTATAGTAATAGGATCTAAACAACTAATGGATCATAGATTTAAATCTCTTCGTTTTATCAATGAAGAAACCAAGGTTTAGAGAGTTTAAGTGACATGCCCAAAGTCACATGGAGGTAGCAAATGTCAGGAATGGAATTTGAAGCAAAGATAGGATCCTCTGACTCCAAATTTAGCATTTTTTTCCTTTTGTTTCCACCATCACTCCATTGGAGATAGGAAATAGATTGAATGGAATACTCTACACTTTTACACAATCATCAGGTCTTGGGAGGATAGTCTTAGAATTCAATTATTTCAATTTAACAAGCATTTACTGTGTGCTTACCATGTATCAGGCACTGTGCCAGGTACTCAGGATTAGATACAGAAATAAAAGGATCTCTGCCCTCAAGGACCTAGCATTCTGCCAGGGGTGTATAACATGTGCCTGATTATTATAAGCTAAAAAAAGTAGTTACAAGAACAGCGTTCAGACCAAGGAGGAGCAGTAATGTCTTCAGGTAGGACACACTCCTTGACCAGTACTTTGAAGGAAAGCAGTGATTCTAAGAAGTGAGAGCAGTGAGAGAATGCATCCCAGGTATGGGAGGTGAGCATGGTGCGGCCAGTTCAAAGACATGAAGTGAGATATTGAACATTATGTATGGAGACTATCTAGCGAGACAGTTTGACTGGAAAAGAGAGTGTATTAAGAGGAGTAATACAAATATTGATTGGAAATTTAGGTGGAAGCCAGATTTTGGAGGGCTTTCATTGCCAAACGAAGGATTCTGTAGTTTATTCTAGCAATACTAGGGAATGTTTGAGTAGGGATAGAGATGAGTGACATGGTTTCGTTTTTTAGAAATGTCAATTTGGCAGATGTGTGGAAAATAGGATTGGAGTGGTGTGAAACTGTATTGACCCAAGTGCACCAGAGACTCTTTTCAGATTCTTTTAGTATTTTATGGAAAATATGCAACACTTTGCTTGACCATCTTTAATTCTTTATTCTTTCTAAACGACTGGCTCATCTCCTTTTCTGGCAATATCTACAAATCATGGTGGGCTTGGCAAAGTATGGCCCGAGGGCCAAATCCATCTTGCTGCTTATTTCCACAGGCCTGTACATTAGGAATAGTTTTTACATTTTTAAATAGGATAAAATTTTGTCTAAAAATTAAAAAAAAATTCTTAACTTATTGATTATACCAAGACAGGTGGCAAGTTGTGGGCCCTGATTTTCTAGTGCTGGTATATTAAAAAGAGCAGTTAATTTTGAATTGGAGGAATCATATTCAAAGTTGAGTTTTGCCAGTGTCTCAGGCAAGTCACATAAAATCACAGGACTCTAGGTGGTGTGATGAGTAGAGCGCTGGCACTGGAGTCAGGAGGACCTGAGTTCAAATTCGGCCTCAGACACTTGACACGCTTACTAACTGTGTGACCTTGGGCAAGTCACTTAACCCCAATTGCCCTGCCTTCACCCCTTGAAAAAAAGACTCTGACTTCTTCATCTATCAAATGAGAAGGTTGTACTAGTTGAAATTCTTTTTTTCTAGCCCTAAATCTATGCTCTTTTATCTATGATTATGTCTTCTATGTTGCTCCTAGTATACAGGTTATTATAGGTAATATGCTGTTGCCTACCTATTATGGATCTTTCTAGTACCCTTTGTGCCACTTTCAATTTTGATTCCTTTGGGATCATGGTGTTCCATTATTGGAAACCATTAGCATAATCTCTGGGAGAATACTGATGTTTCTCAGATTTATAGTTACATGTCAACCAAATCATGAGCAACCCAACTGTCTCTATTTTACAAATGACAACCTTTTATTGGTGACAAATCTGCCTCTTTGTAACTTCATTCGCTGGTTCTAGTCTTTCCCTCTAGGTCTTGACAGAATAAGATTACTCCCCATCCAACATGACAACTCCTTTCAAATATTTTAAGATAATCATTCTCTCTTCTCTTTCTCCATCCCGTACCTTCTCTTATATAAGCTAAACATCACCAATTGACTCTTATAAATGAAGAAACTGAGGCACAGAGAAAGTTAAATGACTTAACTTTATATTTTATTTTATTTTACATTTTTATATGGTCATATAGATGGAAGAACCAAGACTCAGACCCAAGCATTCTAATTTCAGGTCTGGGACAGGAATAGGTTTTAAACATATGCTTTTGTTGGTATAAGGAAATCTCAGATGGAGAAATTCCCTCTACCAATGTAGGTTGGCAGCTTCTCTGAAATTTGTAATCTTGGAGTATGGCCTAGAACACCAAGAGTCACAGAACTAGTATGTGTCAGAGATGGGACTTAAACCCAGGTCTTCCTGGCTTCATGGTTACGTATTTATTTATGCAACACTGCCCATCTTTAAAAATATAACAAAAACCAAAGCAAAGCAAAAAACCAAATCTGAGCAATTTTTTCCTCCTCTCTCTGTCCTCAGCCAATTTGTGATTCTACCAATACAAAATGTCCTAAGAAAGACCCTGGCCTGTAACAGAGTATAATCAATAATTTATAACTGAGGTTGAGCAGACCTCCTCCACATGGTTTCAGATGCGTAGCTTCCAGAATGTACACCTGTACTATTCCTTGACTTAAGCTTGTAGGTAGTATTTATTCTTTATTTGCATGTTTAGAACCTAGAAAATACTTCTTTCTTGTCTTTGCATTTCCATGACAACCAGATATCATTATTATACATTTCCTTAACATAAAAATTGACTTTGTAGATTCATCCAAATAGATTAAGCTAACAAACAACTCATACTAATGTGTTACTCATAAAACTACAGCACCTTATGCATTTCTTTAATGCTTTGACTCTGAATTACTTTTCATTCCATCCCTCAAGTTTTTACCCATAGAATTACGATATTAAAAAGCTGTGGGGGCAGCTAGATGGTGCAGTGGTTGGAGTACTGGGTCTGGAGTCAGGGAGACCTGAGTTCAGATGTGACCACAAACACTTGCTCACTCTGTGGACCTGGTTAAGTCATTTTACTTCTGTTTTCCTCCAGCACCTACCTTCCAGAATTGTTGTGAATCTCAGGTGAGGTAATATTTGCAAAGCGTTTAGCACAGTTCCTGGTACATAGAAGATAACATATAAATGCTTTCTCCCTTCTCATCCCTTCTGCTGTAGGTGTTAAGCAATCATAAAAAGCTAGCGCTGAAAACAGAAACTTCTGACAAAGCTCTTCCTGCCCAAATCTCTCTCCCCTTGAGTTTATCGCTTCTGGGAGAAGTTAAACGGTCGAACAGACTGGCCCCTCAGAATAAAAGCAGTGGTTGGATATTGTCAAAGAAATCCTGGCCCTAGTAGAAACAGATGTTATAGTTTTGGGTAAGTTACCCTTCCTGAAAATGGACCTTTTCGGCATCCAATTCTACCCATCTATCATCACAACAAAGCAAATGGCCTTCGTCATGCATGTGAGCTTCAGAATGTTTAGTGCTCCTTCAGGTGCCAAGAGCCAAGTGAGTCTGACAGCTTGGACTCTGGACACATAGCAATGAAAGGTTCATTTCCAACAAGATCTTGTGTGCAGTAGAATGTATAATTTGTTGGCTGCTGTTTCCAGAGTGGCAGGTGACTTTTAAAGCCATTAAAGCTAACAATTCATTTATTGTGCTATGTCTTAGAAAAAAAAAAACAATTTCCTCTATCTACTGACTCATCACATTTCATTTTTGGAATCTTCTAGTTGAAAGGAAGTTTTTTATTTGTTTTTGTTTTTTTCCTCCATTGAGCCTAAATCTGATTCTTTGTAAGTACCACCTGTTTCTCCTAGTTGAGTCCTTTGGGGCAAGCAGAAGAAATTGAATCTCCCTCCTACATGTACAGCTGAATGGTACATATAAGTACTGGGTATGGAGTGTTCAAGGAGGACTGGTACTTCTGGTGTGAGGGTTTGTTAAGCCCTTTTCAGTGCTTCTCATCCACCTGTGGCTCCAAGAAGTTGTAGAATGTGCAATGGCCACAGCCCAGTAAACTGTCTTGAAAGAAGGGCTAAACCAGGTTGAGGGTAACTGAGGGATCTCAGACCCATTGGTGAATTAGAGAATGTCTACCTCAGGAAAGTATGAAAACTTCTTCCAGAAGAATGGGTGGATAAGAACAATTTGTTCCAACATCCAGGAAGGTGACTGAAGCAGGTGCTGTGGAGCACTTAGAGTTTGGGCAGACATTGAAGAAGCCAGGGTCATCCACTGCATTCTGGGTCATTGCCAGTCTTCCTCACTTTTGTCCTGCCAGTTGACTTTGATGACTCTGGAAGAGAGAGTGAAGCTGACAACTTTGTGCAATTCTCCCTCACTTAAATCCAATTCACATGCAAGTCAAGACATCACCTGTGATGTCATTAGTTTTCTTCAAAAATGAAGAACAAAACTCAAAAACATGTAAGCACATACAGAATTGTCATTTGCATAAAGATATGCATATGTGTATATGCCCCTGTGTTTTATTCTAGAGGGCAAAACCTGTAAGCAGAGAAAAGGACTTGAAAACACTTGTTGATTTGTTTCTGTTGGTGATGGCAGTTTCTAGGCTCAGCCACAAATTGTGATAACAGTCCCGGAGGCCTTTAGCTGTTAGAGCACTACTCTGCTTTGCTTGCTAGAGGAGCAGAACTGCAGGAGAAGTGACTGCAAAAGAAAGGCAATACCTATTAGAAGCCTCTATTTATAAACCAGTGCTACTCAGTTCTAAAAACAGTCTAGAGGGGAGCAAGCAGCAGCACGGCCAAGATGTGTGACTTCACGGAGGATCAGACCGCAGAGTTCAAGGAGTCCTTCCAGCTGTTTGACCAAACAGGGGATAGAAAGATCTTATACAGCCAGCGTGGGGATGTGATGCGAGCCCTGGGCCAGAATCCTACCGATGCTGAGGTGCTCAAGGTCTTAGGGAATCCCAAGAGTGATGAGATGAATGTGATGGTGCTGGACTTTGAACATTTTCTGCCAATGCTGCAGACCGTAGCAAAGAATAAGGACCAGGGCATATATGAAGACTATGTAGAAGGGCTTCAGGTGTTTGATAAGGAAGGGAATGGCACAGTCATGGGGGCTAAAATACGACACGTCCTCATCACCCTGGGTGAGAAGATGACAGAGGAAGAAGTGGAAGTGTTGGTGGCAGGGCATGAAGACAGCAACGGTTGTATCAACTGTGAAGAGCTAGTCCAGATGGTGCTGAATGGCTAAGACCAACTCCCCTTTCCACAAAGAACCCCCTAACTTTCTCAGTGTGAAAATCATCATCTTGCCCCTGAAGCAACTAACTACATTTTCAGGGTTACCAACATCCTTACTTCCAACCCCCACCATAATATGTCCTCTTTGGCCTATCTGCTCTCTGCTTTCACCAAATAAAACTTGCTAACTGCTCCTAAAAAATAAACAAACAAACAAACAAACAAACAAAAACAGTCTAGAGGGTTGAGGTGGGGCATGGAGGAAAGAACTGAATGCAGTGAACTGTGGGAATCGGCTATTCTCTGGTTAAACCAATAACTACCACACCACTGTGCAGCATCATGAATATTTTGGAACATGTTTACATGCAGAAATGAGAGAAAGATTTCTGTGTGTATGATTTAATTGATGAATATACTTCTTGGCTTTCAGTTCATCTAGGCCACCTTACAATTCTGTGTGCATTGCTTCTGAGGCATACCAAAGCACCTGGAAATATTTAGTCAACTGACTAGTGGAGAAACTTGGTGACATGCTCATTGCTCCATTTATCTTAATAAGAAGAAGCCCTGTAATACTTTTATATGTGTGTAGTGCTTTTATCTTTTTAAAAAGGTCTTTCATACCTACTTTCTCATTAATGCGAGGAGCCTGAGCTATTTTAGATACACAATGGAATTGGATGGAAATTTGAATTGGCCAGATAGGTAAATCTCTCTTAATTATGTCAACCTGTAGACAATTCTCTATGCAAATGTGTTCTGTATTGCACCATTTGACTTCTTGGACTCATAAAAGTAGGTGAAACAGTATGAGCTAAATAAGCACTGGCTCAGGTTGCTCTTTTTTGGGTCTCTTTCTCCTCCTGCTACCTTTTCTCCCTCTCCAAAATCTAGCAATGTTTTTTTAGGAAATAAAAGTTTTCCTTCTCATATTTAAAAAAACTGAATTTATAAAACGTTCATAGCTATAATCTGATTTGTCATTTATACTGGTTTATGTCACTTATACCTTTTTCCCTTTTGACATTTGGAGAAAAGACAAGTCTGTTGCCTTTTTTTTTCTTTGAGGGGGACAGGAGTAGTCTTTGGACTTAATGAATAGTAAGTAGACCAGCTTGACTATTACCCAGTTTTTTCCTCCTACTGTCAGGGCCAGATATGCAGAGATTATATTCCCCAGGAAAAATCCTACCTGTGGCTCCCTACAGAAAATCATGGTCTGGGTGACAGCAATTATTCTTTGCCTCAGTTACTTTATTTGTAAAATGGGCATAGTAACATTTGTTCAGTGTTTTGAATCAGTGTTTTGACAGATTCAGCCCATGAGTGTAGCCTGTTAGGATCTTTCGTATCTCATTTCTGTCATCCAATGTATTATCTAACCCTTCCAGTTTTGTGACATTTATAAGTCTGGTACATCTTATCTATGCCTTAATCCAAGATGTTGACAAAAGTGGTGAACAGAATCAGTCAGGATAATGATTGCTCTGGACTGGAGTCCAGCCTGACTGCCTAAAAGCATCAAGGACAGAGAGAACAAAGAGACAGAAAGAGCTATTATTAGAAAGCACACTAAAGGACATAGAAGTATGTCCTGAGAGGTTCTATGAACCTGTATTATGGCTACATACAATATCCTGCTCAGAGTCTTCCAGATTTAGACTGTAAATTCTGAATACAGACACCATGTCTACTACTTTATTCATCAAATCATAGATTCTTGAGATTTGGAAGAGACGTCGGAGGTCGTTTAGTCCAGTGTCTACTCAAACCAGGAATCTTATGTGTCATATCACCAATAAGTGGTCAAGCAATTTTACCCTGAAGACTTCTGGTCTTCCTCATGCCCTGAGACAGCTTTTTAAAATTTTGGAGAGCTCTAATTCTGAGGAAGTTTTTCCTCATGTTGAGGGTTTCTAGCATACTTCTATGGGTCCTCACTTCTAAAACACAGAAGCTCAAGTGCCTATATTAGTGCCTTTAACAGTCAGCCTGTAGATACTATTTAGCTGAATATAAAGAGTAAAGTATGAAACATTCTCCTCAAAAGCTTCCTGTGTACTCTTCTATAAACAGACACAGGATTTAGTAGGAAGAGTGAGCATGAGCACAAACAATGAGGACATTGATCCTGAATGATACTGAAGCCCACATATAGTGAACACATGTGGCCAAGGCAACTCATGTTTTTACTACAGCAGAGTCCCAATGTCCTTTTTTTTTCTGATTGTAGAGTCCTCACATTTCTCCCCCCTCCCCACTCCTCACTGTTGCAGCATTGCTGCTGGATGGGTCACTCACCTAGCTCCTTGTATCCGCTCTTTACAGGTAAGCTGCCAAATGCCAGGGTTAATTTTCCCTTAGATTCACAGTTGATTCTCTTCTTTGTTGCCATCTTCTCTTCATTTCTCACCTGACTACCCTCCTTCGGACTTCTCAATCATGCTCACATGATTAAATCAGATTAAAGAGATTAAATCAGCCTTGGTACTCACATCTCATCAATCCCCATACCACTGAGGCTCTTCTGAAGGGAAGGTGGAATGGAGAGGTGTTCCCCTCCACCCCCACCTCCCAACCTCCATTTAAGGAGGGCCCCCATACCGCAATCTCTTCATTCCCACCCAATACACTCCTTTGGACTTCTCCATGATGCTCCTTTCCCTATCCTCCAACCCCACCCCCTTTTCAGCTTCCTTTTGTCTATTTTCTTCTCTCATTAGATTGCAAGTTCCTTGAAGGCAAGGACTGTCTTTGTTTCTTGCTTTTGTATCCCTTGAATTTGGCATAGTGTCTGGAACATAGTAGGTATTTAATAAATGTTTATTCCCTACTCACAGGGAATTCCTCATTCCTCACAACTTTGTGTCTTGAATATTGCCTCTATTTTTGTATTTATCTGAAGATTGTGTATTCCTGCTTGCTATCTTGAATTGCTTGACTCTCCTTGTTGGAACTGGTGTCTCCTACTGCTACTAGACGCCATGGCTGATTGAAGAGGGTTGAGGATCCCTCATCATCTTCTGGTAGAATTGCAGGAGATCACTTTCCATGGTGATCCATGGAGCTGCTACCTGACTTGGATGTCTCAAACTCTCAGGCTGACTGAAATACTGCTAAGGCTTGGCAGGCTCATCTTTTAAGAGCCAGTTGGCATAGAGCCAATTTTTTTCCCCAGCCAATGGCCAGGCTTGCCTTTCAATCCAATCACAGACCATTTTCATATTTCACGGATGGATGACAGGTGTAGACACAGCTTTGTAATTTGTTAGTGTATTAATACCCAATTACCTCTGCTATCCAGAGCTTACTTTCTGTGACTACATTAGTCAGCTTGGATAAGAATAGTGGCATAAGGAACCAAATCTCTTTCCTTCTATCATATCAGTAAATCTTTTTTTTTAACTAAATTGAATTATCTAGACAGTGTTACCTTATGAGTCATGGTCTAGTTTCAGTGCCTCAGTTTCACCTATACTCTTGTTGTAATGGTGGGTCCAAGATGACTATTCTCTCTGTTCTCATATATTCCTCCTTCATTTCTTTTTTTGTTTGTTTGTTTTGTTTTGTTTTGTTTTTGGAAGGGAGAAGTCAGGGCAATTGGGGTTAAGTGATTTGCCTAAGGTCACACAGCTACTAAGTGTGTCGAGTGTCCGAGGTCGGATTTGAACTTAGATTCAAATGGAGTGACTCCAGAGCCAGTGCTCTACTCACTGTGCCACCTAGCTGCCCTCTCCTTCATTTCTACCATTATAGGAAGTAACATTTACCTCATTTGTATACAGTTACTAAGATGCTACCATAGTCAATACTTTAATGGAACATCGATCTTATTAGTGTGGGTAGTCCCTTTCCTTCTGCAGATTGCAACTCATCTAAACTTTCTGTGTGAGCCTTATCCACCATGTCTTTCCATGAGTCCTTCATACAGTCAGTTTGATGGAGTGGAAGGGAAGCAGAACTGAGAGTCACAAGAGGTATGAGCTCCAAGCCAGCCTCTTAAACCTCTCTCTCTATCTCAGTGTCCTCATCTTTAAAATGAGGATAATAATGCCTCTAATACTTAACTCTTGCAGTTGATATGAATATTAAATAAAGCAATGCATGTGAAGTACCTTGCAAATCTTAAAGTTATAGAGATTGTTATTATATAATAAATGTATTATAGACTATATAATATAATGTAATGTTATATAAATGCAGCTCTTCTTCAATGACTTGCCTAACTTCTTTTATGATCACATATGTCCTTGATCTCGTCTACTATTGTATTCTGTATTCATTGGAATAGCAGCCATTTATCTTTGAGCTAACCTAGGTGGTTTGGCTTTTCTTAACTCAAATTTGATATCCCATCATGAGTGAATTACTAATTGCCTTAGTTCTCATTAGATTGCCAGACAGGATTGAACTCAGATTCCATTGTATGCTGCAGTATTTCCTTAGCTGCAGAAAGTTCATGGTTTATGGCAACCACCAAGATTTACACAGCTCAGTTCACTCCCAAAGAGAGCAGGTTGTAGGGAAAGATAAGAAAGGACAAAAGTCAGGCAATGGGAGAACTAAATAAGAGTTGTACCTTTAATGACAACATCTATTATTCAGAATCATGCAGCCTGGAGATAGTTAGTAGTATGAATTGATGATGATGCTTACAGGTCCATTTTTGGCTAAATATTGTAAATTGCCTAATTACACGCTTTTAATGAGAATTACTTTCTGAATACATTCCCATTGGAAATTAGGTGGAAAATAAACTCAGGTCAGGGAGTCTAAATATAGTTTCATGACCTGCTGAGTTACTTAAATCCATTTGCTCCCACACAAGCTAGTGATAGATAAATGCAGTAAGCCAGAAAGTGAAAATCACCACTCTGAGGTCTATGCCAAAAAGAGAATACCAAGACATTGCCTATACCATCTATTTTGTTTCCTTTCTTCCTTAAATCAGTGAGTATTTTTTTTATTCTTAAAATCATTATGCTCACATCCTTTTCCTAATTATCACTCACTTAACAAGTGATTTGCTGCTGTCTCTGACAACACAGGAGAAATATTAGTATTAAAGTGGAAGCATTCATTAACACAAAAGAAGTGGTGGAAACCATTATGTTTTCAGCATGTCACATACTAGTCCACTAATGGTAAGATAATGTGTTAATTAATCACCAACATTAATTGAAATATAAAAGAGGTAGTCACCACAATCTTTTGGTACCAAAGCCTCTTAGCATTACCTGAACAAAAAAAGTGACTAATTGAATATAATTAGGCACACTCTATTAAGCTCTTTAGGTATATTCCATTTTTCTTTTGTGTTTATTATTCATTTCAACCCCTCATCTGTAGAAGTCAAAACTATTAATAGTTAATAGCGCTAACTATTAAAAGTAATAGCTCATGGTATTAATTATCTTCTCTAGTCTATTACATCATCAAATGCCTCTTTCTGGAGTGGAGAAGGACTTTGGTTCTTGAAGGGTATAACATCAGAGTATTAACTCTCTCATTTCAAGCTAGTTAGGTTTTGAGTACAAGTTCAGTGATAGACTTTGCGTGTGTGAATTGTTCAAGGGCTGCTGCAGCCAAGGGTAGAGAGACTTCTTATCATAAGGCTGGCCATCAGATAAAGTTTTTTTATGTCCCACAAATTCATGGAAACCATCTACTAAAACATGGAGCAATTACACCGTGCACTGGTAGAAGGGGGTTGTGTACAAATGAAATCATTCTGAAGAATTATAGTTTTCATCTTAATTCTATTTCTTGAAAGGTAACTTTCAGCTAAAATTTATTTAATAGGATGCCAGAATTTTGGAGTTGGGAAGAAATTCAGAGGTCATTTAGAAATACTCATAACTGGACAATAATCTCCTCTATCATATCCTAGACAAGTAGACTAGTCATGACAGCGAGCTTCTTGAGGACAGGGCTGTCTTTTGCCTTTTGTCTTATCCCCAGTGTTTAGCACAGTACCTGCTATACATACAGTAGGTGCTTGGTAATTGTTCATTAATTGATTGATAATAAATGTTTACTGGCTGGTCATCAGCTGTTACTGGAAGACCTCTGGCACTGGAGAACCATTACCTTTTCAAATTCCCAACGATTAATTAGTGTGCCTTTCTGTGTAATTAGAACCTGATATAAAGAGGATATTTTATATTGGATTGGAAAAAGGAATGACAAAAGAACATTTCCCTAAACATTTGAATGAAAATTATATTTAAGAGGCGTGCTGCTATGGTAGCTAATCTCATCTACCTTTTCATAGTAAGTATTGCAAATTTTTTTCCCTTTAGCACATAGCTGTGAGTAGGAGAAATAACCCTCATATCCTCTTCTCTTTTCTAGATCTTCATAGAATCATTTATATAGATCCGGGAGAGACTTTAGAAATCATCTAGTCCAATTCCCTCTCTTTACAGATGAGGAAGCTGAGGCCTGGAGAGGTAATGTCTTACAAGAAGCAGCTTGTGGTGATTGGACTAACCTCACCTCATTGTTAAGGAGGATGTGTGGGAAATGTATCAGGGACCATGAAATGAATGGGGATGGTAAGGCTTTCCCCTTGAATACATAGACCCATCAGGAAGTGCTGACTTGAGCCGGAAATAAGACTGCTCAAGTGCTAGGAGAGAGAATATCACATGATAATAAGCTATCAAGAATATATAAGGAGTTACACGTGAAATCTTTTTGTAAAGTAGGGGAAATGATTCCGATAGTCCATAAGGTACCTCTTATATGTGAGGCCTGCACTTTTTGAGTTTAACATACAAAAAAGGCTTTAGAACAAAAGAGGCACTTGGGTTCAAGGTACATGCTCTTCAATCTTGGATGGGACCTCACCCAACTAAGAGACCTTACTTTTGTTTAGAGTGTAAATCCAGTGTAGGTGAGTTCTTGTCTCAAGGAAATGAACCCCTGTCCTTGCACTCCTTCATTAGAGTTTGGGGTGACCCAGCTCATGAAGGAGAAAACCAACAAGAGTGGCCTGGATGGAGATGGATTCTCCTGTCTGGATTGTTGGAGGAGGCTGAGTTTCACGATCAAGCCCCTGATTCTCAGCAGAAGAGGTTGAAGATTTCTAGCTTACCTCCTCAATAAATGTCCACCAATCAGGATTAATTTTTACTTGTGAGGGGCATTCCCTTTTCTAAAAAAATGAAATTTTTTGTATCTTTCTTTTCAATTTTTTTATAATTAATTAATTTATTTTTAGTTTTCAACATTGACTTCCATAAGATTTTGAATTTTGAATTTTCTCCCCTTCCTTCTCCCTCCTCCCCAAGATGGTGTGCAATATGATTTAGGCTGTACTTATACATTCATATTAAACATTTCACATTACTCATGATGTAAAGAAGAATTAGAATGAATAAGAGTAACCAAGAGAAAGAAAAACATAACACAAAACAAAACAAAAAAAGAAAATAGTTTGCTTTGATCTGCATTCAGACTCCGTATTTCTTTTCCTGGATGTGGATGGTATTTTCTATCATGAGTCTTTTGGAATTATTTTAGGTCCTTGCATTGCTGAGAAGAGCTAAGTCTATAAAAGTCAGTCATTGCATACTGTGGCTGTTACTGTGTACAATGTTCTCCTGGTTCTGCTCACTTCATTCAGCATCAGTTCATATAAGTCTTTCCAGGGTTTTTCTGAAGTCCACTTGTTCATCATTTCTTATACCATAATAGTATTCCATTACATTCATATACCACAACTTGTTCAGCCATTCCCCAATTGATGGGCTGTAACAGCAAGCAAAGTGGGATTTTTTGCTGTTTTTTCTGTTTGTGTTATTCAGTTTCCTAACCTTAGTCTTGCATGCCTCTGTGCTGAGTCAATCAGACATGTGCAAGTGGGCTCTAGCCAATCAGATGCTGAAGAGAACTGTGTATATATAGAGAGCCTATGTTGAGAAAGCAGACAGTAAGAGAGCCAGCATTGAAGGGGTGAGTCAGCATTGAAAAGAAGAAACTACAGTGAGGGAGACCTCTGAGAGTGGAGAGGAGACCTCTGATAGCAGAGACTTGCTGAAGGAGCCTCTGAACTTTGAAAGTGAATAGAATTGTAGAGGCTTAACTTGAGACCCTTTTAAGAGCTGTTAAAGTGAACTGAGCTGTTATCACAGAGCCTCTGGACTTTGAAGGTGGATTGAGATGGTGGTGCTGGTGGCATGTGTCAGTATTGTTGTTGCCCTGTTGTGCTTTGTTTTCCGAGGAGAGGCAGAAGCCCCTGGAGCCTGCTGTTGGGCAGGAGCAGGGAGAGCTTGGAGTGGAGCAGTCCCCGTGAACTGAGATGTGGAACAGGAATAGAGAGCTGCCTACATGTGAATCCAGGCAAGAGATCAGCCCTCAGAGGAAAAGCCATGGGATTTGGAAGTCAACCTAGAGGTAGCATGAAAGAGGACTTTACTTGGACAGTTGGTATTTATTAAGGAGATTGTTCTTACTGTGACCTAGGGGTGGACAGTGTGGTATTTTCTGCTACCCCATAAGGATGTTTTGTGCTAGGGAAGACCCTGGCCTGGGACACCCTGATTGTATAAACATGTATTCTGGGGAATGCTACGGAATGCAATGATATATGCTATATGCTATACAACATATGATGTCCTGAATGTTATGACGTACACACACACACACACACACACACACACATCCCGCCATTTCCAATTCTTGGCCACCACAAAAAGAGTTGCTATGAATATTTTTGTACACGTGGGTCTTTTTCCCGTTTTTATGATCTCTTTGAGATACAGGCCTAGAAGTGGTATTACTAGGTCAAAGGGTATGCACATTTTTATAGCCCTTTGGGCATAGTTCTGAATTGCTCTCTAGAATGGTTAGATCAGTTCACAACTCCACCAACAATATATCAGTGTTCCAATTTTCCTACATCTTTGCCAACATTCATCATTTTCCTGTTTTGTCATGTTAGCCAGTATGATAGGTGTGATGTGGTATCTCAGAGTTGTTTTGATTTGCATTTCTCTAATCAATAGTGATTTAGAGCTTTTTTCATATGACTATAGATATCTTTAATTTCTTCCCCTGAATACTGCCTGTTCATATCCTTTGACCATTTATCAATTGGGGAATGACTTGTATTCTTCTAAATTTGATTCAGTTCTCTATACATTTTAGGAATGAGGCCTTTATCAGAGACACTGGCTATAAAAATTGTTTCCTAGCTTTCTGCTTCTCTTTTAATCTTAATTACATTGGCTTTGTCTGTGCAAAAACTTTTCAATTTAATGTAATTAAAATCATCCATTTTGTATTTCATAATATTCTCTATCTCTTGTTTGGTTATAAATTCTTCCCTTCTCCATAGATCTGACAGGTAAACTATTCCTTGCTCTCCTGGTTTGCTTATAGTATCAGGCTTTATACCTAAATCATGAACCCATTTTGACTTTATTTTGGTATAGTGTGTAAGATGTTGGTCTATGCCTAGTTTCTGCCATACTGTTATCCAGTTTTCCAAGCAGTCTTTGTTAAATAGTGAATTCTTATCCCAGAAGCTGGAGTCTTTGGATTTATCAAAGAGCAGATCGCTATAATCATTGACTATTGTGACTATTGTGTCACTATAGTGACCTATTCCACTGATCCACCTCTCTATTTCTTAGCCAGTACCAAGTAGTTTTGATGATTGCTGCTTTATAATACGATTTAAGATCTGATGCAGCTAGGCCACCTTCCCTAGCATTACTTTTCATTACTTCCCTAGCATTTCTTTTCATTACTTCCCTTGATATTCTGGATCTTTTGTTCTCCCAGATGAATTTTGTTATTATTTTTTCTATCCCTATAAATAATTTTTGTTAGTTTGATTGATATGGCACTGAATAAGTAATTTAATTTGGGTAGAATTGTCATTTTTTATTATATTAGCTTGGCCTACCCATGAACAACTGATATTTTTCAATTATTTAGAGCTGACTTTATTTGTGTGAAAAGTGTTTTGCAATTGTGTTCATATAGTTCCTGGGTTTATTTTGGCAGGTAGACTCCCAAATATTTTATAATGTCTGCAGTAACTTTAAATGGAATTTCTCTTTCTACCTCTTGCCGTTGGGCTTTGTTAGTAACATAGAAATGTTGATGATTTATGTGGGTTTATTTTATATCCTGCAACTTTGGTAAATTTATTATTTTAAGTAATTTTTTACTTGATTCTCTAGGATTCTCTAAGTATACCATCATATCATCTGCAAAGAGTGATAACTTTGTTTCTTCTTTGCTTATTTTAATTCCTTCTATTTCTTTTTCTTCTTTTATTGCTAAAGCTAACATTTCTTTTACAACATTGAATAACATTGGTGATAATGGACATCCTTGTTTCACCCCTGATCTTATTGGAAATGCCTCTAGCTTATCCCCATTGCACATGCTTGCTGATGGTTCTAGATAGATGCTACCTATCATTTTAAGGAAGACTCCATTTATTCCTATGCACTCTAGTGTTTTTAATAGGAATGGGTGTTGTATTTTGTCAAATGCTTTTTCCGCATCTATTGAGATAATCATATGATTTCTGTTAGTTTTGTTGTTGATATTGTCAATTGTGTTGATAGTTTTCTTAATATTGAACTAGCTCTACGTTTCTGGTATAAATCCTATTTGGTCATAGTATATTATCCTTAAGATAAATTGCTGTAATCTTTTTTCTAATATTTTATTTAAAATTTTTGCATCTATATTCATAGGGAAATTGGTCTATAATTTTCTTTCTCTGTTTTGACTCCTCCCAGCTTAGGTATCAGCACCATATTTGTATCACAAAAAGAATTTGGTAAGACTCCTTCTTCACCTGTTTTCCCAAATAGTTTACATAGCATTGAAAGTAATTTTTCTTTAAATGTTTGATAGAATTCGCTTGTATATCCATCTGGTCCTGGAGATTTTGTCTTAGGAAGTTCATTGATGGCTTGTTCAATTTCTTTTTCTGATAATTTAAGTATTTTATTCCCTCTTCTGTTAATCTGGGCAATTTATATTTTTGTAAATGTTCATAGATTTCACTAAGATAGTCATATTCATTGGCATACAGTTGGACAAAATAGCTCTTAATTATTGTTTTGATTTCTTCTTCATTAGTGGTAAGCTCACCCTTTGCATTTCTGATGCTGGTAATTTGGTTTTCTTCTTTCTTTTTTTAATCAAATTAAAGGTTTATCTATTTTATTTTATTTTTTTTCATAAAGGCATTCCTTTTCAAAAATATTTAAGACTTTCCAGATGTCCATGATTTTATCTTTGGTTATTGAGAGAAACCACTTGCTATCAATTTATTGATTATTAATTACCCCAAAACTCTGTCTCTCAGGTTTATTCTATGTCAAAGAACCATGCACATCTTAAAGTCCTGAAAAAATCCTGTCATCTACATATGTACTTTCTCCTATCCTTGTACTTTGAAAATACATAAGGTAAGCACTTTATACGTAGGCCAAAGATCATTTCTGATTTTTTCAATGCTGTTTGTTTCCCACAGACCATTTTATTCACTGAAGTACTATTTCTATTTTCAATTGCCCAGTGCTTCCTTATTGGTAGGGGACAGGACTTTGAGAACAAATGGGAAATATATTGACCCTGGGCAGGCATTCAGTTCTGTAAAGGTCTTGATTACAATTGTGACAGAGTCATCTGAACAAAGATGAGAGTTGTTTCATTTCTCTTAAATGACATGAATGCAAATAAGATTGTTTGTTTGCAATCAACCTCTGAGGGGAAAATGAGGTGGAGTACACAAAGGTTTGAAATGCAGGAACTACAGGTTATTTTTAAAAAAGAATTTATTTTCTAATAAGCCACATGTTGAGTAATAATTCGAACAGACATGCTCTCTTTTGCCCCCCGCCACACACACAAACATACACACTTCAATCAAAGTTATCTGGATAGTCTCAGAGTGGTACAGTGATATAAACCCCAGGGTTTAGAGGAGGAAGACCTGAGTTCAAATTCCAGCCCTGATACTCACTGCCTATAGGTAATTCTTAGCCTCTCTGGCTTTAATTTCCCCTTTTGTAAAATGCTGAATGTGGTGGGCTTTTCCAGCTCTAATATTAGAAGTTATGAGAACATAAGAATTATATAGTGCAGAATTGTAGAGTTGGAAGGGATCTTAGAAGTCTCACCCAATCTCCTGTGTAATTAACATGTTATATGTATATGCACATATATACATATATACACATATGTGTTTAATATGTAAGGGAATATCTATATTTATAGCTACCTGTCTAAGTGCATTAAGACTTACAAAGTATCGAAAGGATTTACAAGTATGGAAACCAAGGCCCGGAGAGCTATAGTGACTTGTTTGCTGTCACGTAACTGCTAAGTGCCAGAGCCATGATTATAACCTCAGTCTTCCCAGTCCAAGGGCAATACTTTTTCCATTGTTTCCATCCTCTCTATCTCCAGGACATATTTTCTCTGGCTGCTGCTACATCCTATTCAGACATTCCCTCCCAGAATGTCCCTTATAGCAAAGGCAAGGAAATGCTTCCCTAATAACTCCACAGAAGGTTCCTTTTGTACTTGAACATCAGTTGAGTTGTGACCCTGACATCTGATGAATCCTAGAGAATGAAAACCTCCTGAGCTCTGCTCCAGGAAGTAGAATGAGAAGAAAGTGAAAATGAGGCTGGAATTTTTTTAAATGGATCATTTTTCTAATGACCGCAGGCAGAAGGAGTAGGGAGCACCAGCTGGGGAGCTTCATTAGTATGATATCAAGCCTGTAAAAGGAATTTCTGTTATAGGCACATTTTCAATTCAAATTTTTACCTTAAATTACTATGAAATAGAATATGGTTCTAAATGCTTTATGGTATTATTAAATATGTTTTTGTGGATGGGGGACTAAATCATAGCTTTCTGTAGGACTCTCCTGCCTTCTTAGTATGAGCATAAATCCCACATCCTCTCATTATTTTCTGTCTTTTCATTTAGCACCAAAATTGATTCTTTAAATCATCCTTCACATTTTATTTGCTGTCTCTCTCTGCTAGAAATTTAAATTACTAAGTTCTATGTATCTCTGCCTCTTCTCACGTTTGTTCTCTCTAGATTGACTGTCATTAGTCTTTCTCCATTTCTCTGCATTTCCACCTCCAGGATTTAGTCATTTAGGAAGTCAGGTTCACTCTCTGTCACTTTCTCTCCGTTTTGCTTCCTAGGCCTTTATTTTTATACTGTTGACATTACACTCAGTATCGGATATAAAAATAGTTGTTCAGAGTTTTCCATTGAAGTTCAACAAATAAGATTTTATTGTAAGTGTGGTTATTATTACTGAAGCATAAAAGTTCCAACATGGCTATGTCTATTCTGGCCGAATTGTTGAAGTGTCTATGCCCATGAGAATACTTGTATGGCATGGTCCATACAAAGTATAGGGAGCTGATCTCACATACTTTGAACCCATATTTTTGGCTGATGTATTATTGTTCGTTAAGTTTGTGTTTCTGTTGTTCTTCATGCCGTAGGCCAGGCCTAATTCAGGTAAGTCCAGGAGTTTGGGCTGTGGATTATAATACAGTGTGGATTATAATACAATGCTGGTAGGCATAAAAGAAGTTTGCTCAGATATAAAAAGGATCAGTAAGGATACAGCATTGCTTTAGGTAGCTACAACTCCCTCTGCTTATTCATCTGTTATGGTGGCAATGCCCAGTTAGTGAGTTATGTTAACCAGTAGCACAGTGATGGGAATTCTGTCAAGCTTAAGGAGCCTCATTCTTCATAGACTAGACTTTTTATACCTCAGGAAGCCATGCCAATATTTCAAGCCTTAATCCTTCAAACCAAATAAAATCCTGAGAATAGTCTTCTTGCCCCCTTGAAGAGAAACCAGCCTAGGGAATGTAAAATAGATGCAGATGCTACCATACTTTTTTGGAGTAGCCTATCTTAATTTGCCTCAACCTTCTGGATTGCTCTTTTAGCACTGGATCAGAGAATCCAGGGAAGCTTGCTAACCATTTCCAATTGCCTTTATTGATCAACCAGTCAATCAGTTATTAAGTGCTTAATTAGTATGTTCCAGCAGGGTTGAAAATAAAAATAATAACAAAAAATCAAAAATAGTCCCTGCCGTCAAGAAGCATACAATTTAATGGAGGACAAAACACATACATAAATAGGCACATACGAGATACAGAGTAGATGAAAGTTAACATCACAGGGAAAGGCCCTATTAGCTGGGGGAAGTAGGAAAGACTCCCTATGGAAGGTGGTGTTTGAGTTGTCTTGAAGGAATCAAGGGTTCTTAGAGGCAGAAGCGATAAGGGAGAAAATCCTAGGTATGACAGGCAGTCAAAACCATGACTTGGAGTCAGAAGATGGAGTGGCACATGTCAGGAACAGTAAGTTGGCCTTGAAAAGGACATTGTCTCTAAATTCTCTGAGATAAATTCAAGTGCAAAACTCATCCTTCATGCCCTTTTCCATTTCTCTTTAACTATAATTTATTGACAGAAAAAGGACACAGGATTGATTTTGTTTTGATTTTTGGTGACCCAGAGGAAGCCAACCTCTCTGACGGGGATGGATCAAAATGGGAATAAGTATCTTTTCTCTCTATTCTAAGTCCTCTTAACCAGGACAGGGATAGAGAGTTGGATTCCAGAATAACTGAACAATCAAGGATTTAATTTGCTTGATTTATTTTGTTAAATCTCATGGAGAAAGACTGCTGGATCTTTTGCTAGCTTTAGTATGGGATAGAGGATAGAGACCTGGCCTTGGAATTAGGAACCCTGGTTCAGATATCACTTCTGACCACCTACTGGTTGTGTGACCCTTAGAGTGCTCTAGGCAACTCTCTATGATTGCAAGTTGCAGAGAAAGTGCCAGCCTATATTAGTGGAGATAGTTTTCTTATCTGGTAGTATCTTATACCAATTAAATCATAGTTCCATTGTTCTATCCTGATCCAAGGTTTCAAGACTTAGCAAGGTTTGCCAACTAGGACTCTATTTTTCGCCCATGTTAGCAATCATTCCCTGTAAAAAGCAGCCTAGCATAGCAGGAATAGAAAAGGAATCTGCCTAGGGCTTAAAGAAAAATTGTCTTTGATAATATGATTGGCATAGCATTAAAAGTATAAAACAAATTTTTTGCATTGTCATTTTTTAATGTTAGCCCAGCCCAGCCATTTACAATGAACATTTATTTCTCAGGTGATTTAAGTTGTTAATTTCTTTAAGAATCACTTTGTAACTGAATCTATATGACTTTTGTGTACTTTGGTAGATCGATCCCCAAGCATTTTATGCATTTTGCAGTTATTTGGAATGAGACTTCCCTATTATTGCCCCTTGGATTTTGTTGTTATTCTATATAAATGAAATTGATTTTCGAGAGTTTATTTTATTGCCTAAAACTTCGCTATAGCTGTCGATTCTTCAGTGAGTATTTCTCCTTATTCCTAGGGTTTATCTCTTCTTTATCTTAACACCTTTAATTTTATTCTCTTGTTATTATTGTTAGTATCTCCAGAATTATACAAAATAATAGTGGGGAGGAAAAGCCACTTGATTAGTTTGAGTAACAGGAGGATATAGATAATGGGAGCAGGAGGGTATAAAGAATATTATTTATTATTCTTGGGAGTACAAATGCCATTGTACCAAATTCAATTTTTCATCATTCCTTTAGCTGGTGTTAGTATTCAGTTCTTAAGGTCAGGTTCCTGGTGTTTGTGTGTCTTGAAGGAACAATTAGATGTTCTTTTGTCCCATCCTGCCCCCCTTCCCCTTCCTTAATATGCCATATGTGGGTAGATATAGTATTCTGGCCTAAGCCTGACTTAGGGTGATTTGATAGTTTGGGACTGGGATAAGAATGAAATGAGACCCTTATAGATCACCTAACATTTAACAAAAGGGGGGTTACTCAATAAGAACACGGAAAGAATATTCATCAAGGATTCTGCCTTGATTCAGATGGGCACAACACTCCTGCCTCCACTTTGTCACGATGCTGCACCTTGTCAGAAGGATGTGTAAGCCCTGAGGACCACCCTCCCCTCCCACCCATGCCCAGGGTTCTTGTACTTAGGAAATCAGAAATCTACATCAATGCTTTGAATCTTAGTCCTATGAACCAATTAAATCTTGAGGTTGGTTTTGTTACCTTTATGGAAAAATTAGTCTAGACTTACATGGGCACTGAACTTGGTAATGTTACTTCTGTCCCAGGTGGTCTCTGCCTCTTAGGTTCTACAGCCTCTATCACAGACCTGTATATACAAAGTGCTCACTGAATGATTTTTGGCTTATCAAATCTACTTTCTGCTACCTTTTAGAGGTGGAGTTCTTAACTTGGCATTTGTGAGCTTGTATTTAAAAATATTTTTGATAACCATTTCAACAAAATAGATTTTCTTTGCAAGCTTCTGTATTTTATTTTATGCATTTAAAAACATTATTCTGAAGAGTCCACACGCTTCACCAATATGCCAAAGGGCTTCATTACAACCTTAAGCAGGGGTCCTATCTTATCTATGGCAGGGCAGCTAGAGCTTTAGCCTAGGGTACCACAATTCGGAGGATGCTTCCTTTTAATACTGCATTATATGATCTGCTTCCCTTTTGTATAGTTTCATATTATTTTTGCCAGGTTATACTTCTTCCTCACCATTGACTACACCCCACTTGAGCTCCTTACTCCTCATGTAAGGTGCAAAAATTCCTAGTTACATTTGTAACCCTCCTTCATACCAGAGACTCAGTCAGGAGAAAAGACAGAGAGTAGCAAGTGGAAATTGGCCAGAAATTCATTGTTAACACTGTGAAGGTTGACAAAGGTTCCAGACAGTTGCTGTTAAAAAAAATAAACACAGTATTGAATGTATAAGTCATAAAAGACCATTCTTGTATTTGTGCTCAGCTTACAAAGCCCTTGCTTATGGGTTTTGCATAATTACCTTTTTTGTTGATTTTTCCAAAAATGCATTTTTACAAAGATAAATGATTTAATTTGGCATTCTTTCCAGTTCTCTAGACTTGCTCTGCATAACGAACATATATGAGCACCATGCTGAAAATGAGTCATTTTGTTTAACCAAAAGCTTGTCAGATATTAAAATTTCATTTTCCTTTACTTAAGAAGTCTTCATCAAGGCAATAGCTGCCCAGTCCTACAAAAGCAGTATGTGAAATGATGGAGGACAATCACTCATGTGCTACAATATAATAAGCAGAGGGAGATTAAACTTTATAAAAACACCATGCCTATTACAATACCTGTTAGGATGAGATAATTGCTATCATTAGAATTCAGGGAAGAAAGCTTCCACTAATCGTTGCACAAATACTGTGGTCATTAATAATAAACACTGGGAATGAGGCAATTTGTTTTTCATCATCATCTGCAGTACAGACTGCGGATTTCTTTTCATAGTTTAAGAAGATGATTGCACAGAACTGAAAAACCATATGCACATATTACTTAAAATGTACACATTGATATATTCCAAGAAGAAAAAGATGCTAGAAAAATACTACATAGTAGTTGCTCTGTGTGCCTAGAAATTTATATAAGATGGTAGAGAAAGAACATCAGACTGAGTCTGGAGATATGGGTTCTAATTTCATCTTTCTTACTACCTGGCTATATGGCTTTGGGAATGTCCTTTAGGTTCTTTGATTTTCATTTTCCTCATGTGGAAAATGATGGCATTGGAATAGATAATAGGATCGTAGGTCAATAAACATTTCAGTCAATAAGCTTTTATTATGTGTCTGCTATGTGCCAGGCACTGTGCTAAGTGCTGGAAGGGACTTAGGAGGAGGTTAAGTATTGTAAAGGTCTTGGTTATTTTCACATATCATTATTTCTCTTTTCTACAAGAGGTAAGGACCCTGACAGCTGTGCCAAGACATCCTTAGCTGTACTTCTCTGGTGTAGCAGAATCCTTATGTTTGCCTAAGGGCTGTAGTTTCTTCCCACTGCTATTGGTTCCGGCCATGTTTCAACCCAAGCAATGTGTTTCTCCATTGGAATCTATCATGCATAGTATTTCACACAGTTCATAGATGATAGATTCAGAATTGAAAAGGAATAGCTTCTTCATTTTGGAGACGAGGAACCTGAGGCACAGGGAAGTTAAATGACTTGCTCAGGACCACCCAACTAGTAAATGTCTGAGGTAAGATTTGAATATGTATCTTTGGGATGCCAAGTTTAGTGTTCTATCCAGTATTTCATGTCACTGCTTGGTTGACTGGAAGACATAGACGATGTAATTCCACTAAAGTATGTGAAATATTTATTGATTATGAAAAGATGTGCATTTTATTTGGAAGAACAAAATGGAATCTTAAGGAATGTCCTCCAATATATGTTATATATTCATAAAATCATAAGAGATTCTTTGACAGTTGTAACCAGAGAGGTAACTTTGCTAATGATTTTATAATTATTTATTTGAATCAAGTTTTGTCATCTTCAAAGAAAATGTCCTCCACAAAGTTGAAACAGAAATGGAATTAATTACAGATTGTGAGGTCCTTGAACTGTTTTTGTTTATGGAAGATTTTGTGCTTATTGCATCAGCTCCAGATTACTACAAAGCCTCTTTGATAATATCTATGTTCATTCAAGGGAGATCAGCCTAATAATCCACACAGTAAAAGGCAAATGGATAGATAATGTTCATCTCATTTATGAGATGATTATGGCATTGAGCTCATCCATAGGTATGTAAGCTTTGGATTTATATTGCAGACAGACAATGAATTAGACCTAGAATTAAACAGAAAGAAAAAAATGAACTGGATTGCATTTATGAAGTTGTTTAACATTTTTGTGATTTAAAGCTGCTTGGAAACATACATAATGCACCCCAAACACCAGATTTTTCCAGTGCATTTGGTGAGAGTCAGAATGGCATAATGGATAAAATACTGGAATAGGAAAGTGTCAGAAAAACCTGCTTTCAAATCTTGACTCTTACACCTACTAGTTGTATGACTATGGCAAGTCACTTAATCACTGTGAACCTGATAATAAAATTTTTAGTTGAGTTGCCACCTGCATTGGTAGAAGGAATTCCCACGTCGGTGGAATAACACATTCTTGACCCATTGACTTACCGATTCTTCCATTGGTGATTTATTATTATGAATTATTTACTACTAATTAATAACAATTATTTTTTGTCTGGGCTCATGTTTTCACTGATAGGGAGAACTCCCTGGTGTGAAAACTTCCCCCTCAATTACAGATCAGCAACTCATTTATTCCTCTTTGTATTTATTAGTAATACCAATTAATTATTTATTACTACGAATCAGGAAACAACACATTCTCAGAAGAATCAAAGTTTCGGGTGTTCTAAAGGGCAATGGAGAAACAGACGTTCAGTGTACCATATTGCCAGTGCTAATTTTCATGCAAGAAATGGCTATCTATCTATGAAATTTGTGATTGGAAAAGGAGATGTTCACTTAACGAGAATGAACATCGACAGATGGACATCCTGAATGAAACCAATACACACGAGATTTAAAAAAAAACCCTAAAGGAAGCCTTCTATCTTGTTATATAAACCCTTTGTAGTTAATTTATGGATGAGAGTTGTACAGGATTAGAAAGCATTAACGAGTTCAAATCCACATTGTCAGAATCAATACCCACATCAAAATATCATAGTATATTCTTAATCCTTTTTTTCAATACTTTAATGGATTTCCAATTAGTCTGGAAATAGGACTGTGCATCAAAATGTGAAGCTAGATGTAAAATCAAATAATATCTGAGTATGTCAAAGTTACAATTAGGTTTGTAATGTGTGTATTAGACATTTAAAATTGGTGGATGCTAATTCTAGGATTGTAAATGCACTCCAAAAAACTTTTCTCAGGATGGTATACACCTTGGGTTGATTCAAGTTTATAAATCCATGTATGTTTCCAATTTTAACAAATGAGCTGTTTTAGACAGCAGAAGTTGCTATGTTAGTGTTCAATTTCACAGAAATCAAATTAGTCCTAACTTGCTTTCTCCTGGAATATCATGGGATAATGAATCACTTAGGGATAAGTAAGCTACTTAATTGGGCAGGTAGGTGATACAGTGGATAGAGCACCAGGCCTGGAGTCAGAAAGACTCATTTTCCTGAGTTCAAATCCAGCCTCAGACACTGACAGCTGTGTGACCCTGGGCAAGTCACTTAACCCTATTTGCCTCAGTTTCCTCCTCTGTAAAAGGACCTGGAGAATGAAATGGCAAACAACTCTAGTATCTTTGCCAAGAAAACCCCAAATGGGGTCATGAAGAGGCAGACATGACTGAAATAACTGAAAAAAGCTAGTTAAATGGAAATTGGGAATATATAACTGATTTGATTACAACTAATAATCAAGCCTTTCAAAGTTTCAGAAAGTCCAGATGATTTTAATTTTGTCCCACTCCTTGGAATTAAAATGGAATGATAAGATTTTTGGTCATAATGCTTTTAGTTATTTGTCATTTACATCCTGACCATGGAAACATTGCTCTGTAACTTGTTTGAAGTAGATCCTCTTTAAAACCATATTACATTATATTATTGTTGTTTCAAATTATTCATCCCATATATCTTATCTTTGATATAGGATGGCCTTTTTTTTCTCTTCATGGACCTACTCCCAGGCCCATTAGTTGATTCACTGGGTCCTTTGTGTTGACTGACTACATTTGGAAAAAAAGGAGTATCAATTTTGCCATGGTATTAATCATCTAAAAGCCCCAAAGGAGTCAGCAGTTTGGTGTAGTGGCTAAAGGATGACCATGGAGTCATGTAGACCTAGGTTCAATTCTTGCCCTTACACCTGCTATGTAGGTCACTTAACTCTAAGTACCATGGTTAGCTCTCAAAGAATAATAAATGGGTTGCTGATCTGTAATTGAGGGGGAAGTATTCACACTAGGGAATTCTCAGTGAAAACATGAGTCCAAACAAAAACAATTAATCCACTAGCTTTAAGTATAGCTTTCATTAGAATTTCTCCCTTGGTTTTCATCACATATATTAAATATTTTGGTCACTCCTTACTTGTTTCTGGAGACAATGAAAATGACTCAATTGGATAAGTCAGTTCACTCTGGAAGAGTGGTTTTGTCTATTTGAGGCCATCTATAGTCCTGATTTGAGCTGTTGTGCTTGCTCCATGTACATGGGCCATTTTGACATTATTTTCAAATGCCTAAAATAGTATTCCAAGCGAATATACATTCAGACCCAAATGGAATAGGAGATGATGCACAGTGAGAAAAAACATAGAATTTATTGATGTGGAATAGAACATCTCTTTTAGCACAAGAGAAATCATTTTAACTCCGGACACACTTTCCATGAGTGCCATTTCATTTGATATTTTAAAAGTTTTATTGATTGTTGTATGACTATTTGTACCATGATTATATATTCCAGTTTGGTCAATACATTCCAATTCTTTTCTTTAATTGTCTTGGTGACCAAATACACAGCAATTACTTGACCAGAAATAGTGGCTCAATTCTGTAAGACTGCATCATTCTCAAAGTATTTGTCAATAGAAGACCATCAAAGTAAAACACCCAAGAACACTTCTGGGAATTAAGAGTAAGATTGAAAGTGTCAAAAGTAATATAAGCAACATGCCCTGAGTGAGAACCCAGAAATTTGTTGGCCTCGTCGGCTGTATTGGGAATGGAGAGAGTTTAGTAATCAGAAATAATCTAGTCAATTCATCTGTGCCTTTTAGAAAAAAAAACAACTCAAAGAGAGAATTGGGAGGAAGAGTTGAACAAATAAGTGTTGTGCATTGGCTTTTTTCATTTTTAACTGAGGGATTTTGGTTCTGAGTAGACAAAACCCAGTATCATCACTATTAAAAAAATAAGTAGCAGTAGGCCAAAATAAAGTTGTCATCCTTGCTCACTTAGCACATGATAGATGTAGATGCTTAATAAATGTTGTCTGACTGTGCTCTGAGGAAAGAAAATACAAGATCAGGAATGTGCTAGTCAACTTATTATCTCCGTCTGTCATACCAGCAATCCCTTTTCCCAGGGAATCCTAGTCTTTCAAGAGATATGCTGTACCCAGAAAAGATACGGACTCACTCTTTGAAGTTTCGGTCCATGGGGGAAAAAGAGAGAGTTACATATTCACATTAAGGGTAAATAAAGACATGGAAGCTGCTGCTACCCTGGGCTACAGCTGTGATCCTGAATCCTGAGCCGGGTACCACCAAGACATTGTATCCTATATACCATATCAATAAGACTTCCATCCATTTGTCTCAGCAGAATCAATCGGGACTTGGTGATGCTTTGTAGATGTTTCCTATAATTACCTCCTGGAGACACAATTATCCCACTCCTAGATAGCAATTTGCTACTCACTCACAGTAACAGTTCCCAGGCACACAGTGGATCTGAATACTGCTTACCTGTCCTTTACATTATCACTTAGGCTGAAATGCTTCCACTGGAGTCCTGTTCCAAGTCCTCGTTGCAGCCTGGAGGTGATCCTGAATTCTTAAACTCCTTGAGACTTAAAAATCTAGACTAGCAAAGTGTAAGTTCTGGCAGGTCCCAGACCAAGCAAGAAAGGCTTTGAATATGAGCCTGATATAATACTACTTGGCTATTGTCAGAAAACCACCTGGGTAAGTGCCAAAAGGCTCATTATCAGCAGGTTAACCACTGGATAATTAATTTTTATTTTACCCTCAGCAACCACATGTGGTCTATATTGGCAAAGAGATGCCCCACAGTGATAGAATCATGGATCCTTGGAATGAATATTAAAGCACAGGCTTAAATGAAGAAATCCTGGCTAAATCATCTCTTTGCTATGGAGCTTTGGTTAGAGAAATGTTTAAACTTCTAGTCACCACTACAGTCTAGCTTTCCTGAAACCAGGATTTTTACAGCCTTAGTAAATATCTTTTCTTGTTATAAACTAGAGTCTCATAGCAAAAACAAGGGGTGGTTTAATACAAAGACTTTTCCTCCTCAGTTTAACTCTTTAACAAATTGATTAATCAGTCTTTAGGCATTTATTAAACGCTCTGTGCCAGACATTGTGCTAAAGCCTTGAAATACAAAGACAAAGGTGAAATAGTAACTGCCCTCATGGTGCTTACATTCTAATGAGAGAGACACTGCAAATACATACACATATGTATATATGTATATATATGTAAGCATGCATGCATGCATGTATGTATGTATGTACATGTAGGATATCCCAAGAGTCTTAGTGCAGTTCTAACCTTTAAAAACTTCAGAAATATAAATGCAACTACAAACTTAAAAAAATTTTTGAAAGGCTAACTATGTACATTTTAAAAAATATTGCTATTTTTTTAAATTCAACATAACCATCATCTCGGGCTACATATCACTCTAACTGACTTCTGAACTTTTTAAAATCTTTCATCAGCTTCTACTCAGTGACTGAAAGAAATATATAATCCTAGCCTCAAGATAATCTAAAGAAGAAGACAGTTTTGATGTGCCTCCACAAGAAAAAGTCTAATGCAGATAAATCATGTTACTGAGGTGGTCAGGGAAGAGGACATCTTCTCATTCTACTGTCTTATTCTATGATCAGCTCATGGCTTCTAAATTCACAGCTATGCCGCTAACTCAAAATTTGATTGACATGACTTCCCTCACCCTCCTGTTTCCTCTGACTAGACAGTGGGTGGGTGGAGTAACAAACTCTTCCCAGTGTCTTCCTTTCTAAAGAGCAGAAACTGGACTCTGAACTCATCTGCTGCTCTGACTGGTTTCAACTCCATGGAACAAAAAGCCCCAGTGCCGATCCCTTCCCCAATATTTCCACCTCAGTTTTCTGCCTCCTTTTGTGCGCTGTCTTCCCCTTAGATTGTGAGCTTCTTGAGGACGGGAAACATCTTTTTATTAATTGTGTCCCCAGCAGTCAGCACAGTGCCTGGTGGTACTTACTACATGTTTATTGGATTGGAATTGGATTTTATTGTCCTAAGACAATGTCATCTAGAAACTGCTACACATGTGAAAATAATCACAAAAGGCCCTGTCTTATTAAAATTAAAATAAAAAACTTTTTTTTTCTTGAAAATTCATGACTATATAAGTGCAAAAGAAATTTAAATAATTAAACATTCAAATAATTTCTGTAAATTTATAGCAATTACATTTCTGAAGCTATTAAGGCCTAAAACTGCACTAATACTTTTGGGACACCCTGTATCTATACATATACATGCATATTTTATATAAAGTCAATACAAAGTAATTTGGGGAGAGTGCCCAGTAGCAATGGGGGCATGGAAGGAGGGTGGAGCGGGAAAGGCTTCCTGCAGGTAATGCTTGAGCTGAATCATAGAGGAAGCTGTGGAATTCAAGAATTGGAAATAAGGAGAAAGCACATGTCAAGCATGGGGAAGAAGTGCAAATACAAAAAAAAAATTAGATATGGAGTATCATGTGAACAGAATACTGAGTAGGCCAGTATAGCTGGATTGCAGAGTAGAAGGAGGGAAGGAATGTGAAAGAAGACTGGAAATTTTGACCTCAATCCTCACTTCTGAAGAGTGCTGACAACTGACATGTGGAAACCACATTGCTTGTGAGATCTGTTGGTCGCTCCTTCTGTCTGTATCCTCTTCTATAAACATGAAGGTGACATATGCCAAACTCTTTATGGTCGCACAGAGAAGAAAATGTGCCAAGTTTTTGAGGTGCAAAAAAGAGACATCAAGCAAAACTGGGGAAATTTGGGGAAATATAATACACAAAGGTAAATTAACAAGAGCCTCTCATCACCTCTTTGGCAGGGCTCTAGCATCCCCTATAAGCCAGTGCTGTAATGCCAATAGAATATTTCTTCCTTCTGTTTGAAAAATAAATAATAATTTGAAACCTAGAACTGAGAATTGAGTAGCTTCTGTCAAAGTAAAGCATTGTGGCTCCCCAGAATGCTATTATCACTCAGAAGGATAGGGTGACTCAGTCTGCCTGGGATATGCTTCTTCAGAGAGATGAAATTTATCTGCAAACTAAAAGATTATGTCCAAGTATTTGAAAATGAACCTGTGCCCAGAATGACACTCCAAACTTTACAAGCATACTTTTAAGTAAGATTTTTATCCTGAACTCATTTATACTGTTTATCTCTTGAATATAGTCTTTTATTCCTTGTTATTATTCAATTTTCACATCTTATTCTAACCTGAGTGACTGAAAATAATCCAGTTTATAAATACCATTTGTACCCACTTGTCACAAGATGCCTGGCCTTTGGCAAGTGATTCTGCTCTATGGGGCTGGTTTCTCATATGTAAAATGAGAGAACTGGACTGGGAGATCTCTTATGTTCTTCCCAATGAAACATTCTACAGTACTGAGTATTTCTAGGGCACTTGCTATGTGCCCAACATTGTGCTAAGCCCTGTGGAGGATTCAAAGAAATAAAAGATATGAACATGAATCTGGCCTTGTCAGAGCCTCATTGTCTGCAACAAATTAGGGGCAAGGAGACAATAGGCGGCTTGTTCTCTTTCATTTAGGAAATACAGAAAATTGCCCAGCTACTTTGGGTGTGAAAAGACTGCCTTATTGATTACAGGTTGATGAGATGAATCTTGGAGACAAAAGTACTTTCATCGGTGGGAAGGCTGACCTAGGGCCATAGTGTCTTATAAAATTTAAAAATCATGAACAAATCCTGAAGTTTTAAGTCCTCTTGAATTTCTCATATACAGGATATAAGAAATGGGAGGAAACAGATTATTTAGTCCATTAACTGTATTACCTTGGAAGAGTCACCAAGCCTCCTTGGGCCTCAGTTTTTTCATCTGTAAAATGAGAGAATTGGTTTAGATGGTCTCAGAAATCCCTTCTAGCTCTATGATTGATAAAAATCGATATATATATATGTATATATATATATATACATAGATAATATCATTGATGATAATATTGATAATGATGAAAATAATATGAATAATAACATTTATATAGTGCTTCATGGTTTGCAAAGTGCTTTACTATGTTATTTTTTTTTGATCCTCACAACAGCCCTCTGAGGTAGGAGCCTTTATTATCCCCATTTTATAGAATAGGGAAATTGAGGCAAAGAGAGGTTAAATGACTTGTTTGGAGCCATGCAGATCATAAGTGACTGAAGTAAAATTCAAACTCAGGTCTCTTGACTCCAAGTCCACCTAAATTAGAGGCCATTTGCTGTGAGCTCTCTCTTCTCCCCTTCTCCTCCTCTCACATCACCCAAATGCCTTCTCTCTCTATCTCTTCCTTCACTCCTGACTCATACCATGAGGTGGCCCTTCTTGCCAAGGCAAACTCCTTTATAGGCACAAATGATCCAATGCCATCCCATTTTCTCCAGCAGATTTTCCCCTCTATCGTTTATACTCTCTCACTTATCTTTGATCTCTCTGTGTCTATTGGCTGCTTCCCCATTGCCTACAAATGTGTCCATGGCTCCCCCATCCTCAAAAAGCCCTCACTTAATCCACTTTTCTCTGAAAGCAACCATCCATTTATCTCCTCCCTTTGCATTTCAACTACTTGAGGAGGCCATTTACAATAGATACCTCCACTTCCTTTCATCTCATCCACTTCTTAACTCCCTACAGTCTAATTTCCTACCTTTTCATTCAATCTGGACTTTGATGATAGCCTACAGGTTGGTCTGCCTTTCACAAGTCTGCCCTTACTCAAGTCCATGCTCCATTCAACCATGAGAGTGATTTTCCTAAAGGGGAGGGTCTGATTGTCACCCTCCCTCCCCCAAGCCACCCCCTACTCAATAAACTTCAGTGGCTCCCTATCACCTCAAGGATCAAGTACAAAAACCTCTATTTGGTGTTTAAAACCCTTCATAACCTAACCTTCTCTCCCACCTTTCCACTCGTCTCATACTTTATAGTCCTCACACCACCCTTATTCTTCAATCCAGTGACATTGACTTTCTTGCTATTGCCTTAACAAGACACTCCATCTCTTGGCTCGGGGCATTCTCAGTGGCTGTCCCTTATGTATGAAACTCTCTTTCTCCTCATTTCCACCTCCTGGCTTCCCCGGTTTCCTCTAAGTCCCAGCTAAAACCCCACCTTCTATAAGAAGCCTTTTCCCAATCTTCTTTAATGCCAGTTAGTTTTCTTTCTGTTGATTATTTCCTGTTAGTTTCATTAGTGTTTAGTCTATTTATTACTATTTTATTTAGCTTAGTTACTATTTATTACTATTTCGTTTATTACTATACTGGTATTACTAATGCCAGTTAGTTTTCCTTCTGTTGATTATTTCCAGTTTGTTTTATTACTATTTAGTTTACTATTTAGTTTAGATAAGTTACTATTTATTACTATTTAGTTTATTATTATGCTGGCATTATTAATGTCATTTAATTTTCCTTCTGTTGATTATTTCCAGTTAGATTTATTGCTATTTAGTTTAGATTAGTTATTATTTATTACTATTTAGTTTACTACTATACCAGCATTATTGATGCCAGTTCGTTTTCCTTCTGTTGATTATTTCCAATTTATCTTGTATATAGCTTCTTTGTACATGTTTGTATTTTGTTTCTCCTATTAGATCATGAGTTCCATGAGGGTAAAAACTGTCTTTTGTCTTTCTTTGTACTCCAAGCACTTTGCCCAGTCCCTGGCATACAGTAGAAACTTGATAAATTTTTATTGACTGCGTGCCTAATTAACCCACCTGCTTGAGTAATCCTATCAATGCTCTCATTCTATTTGAGGAAACTGAGGCCCAGAAACTAATACCCAGGATCATAAACCTTATAAGTGGACAAGCCAGGAACAGTGTTCAGGGTTCCTTTCTTTTAGATTCCAGTGTTTTTACTCTTATAGCACTCTGGATAATGGGATCACATATTTTAACAGTTCAGCTTTTTCCTTTTCTGATGAGAATGGAAAGGCTAATCTCCATCTGGCCTTTTAAATCCTGTTTGCTGAATAGTGTTCCTTTCTAAAGTGACCCCATTATCTAGCTTTAGGATATTCAATTTAGTTTTCACATCATGGAATGTTCATAGCACTTACCATTCCCCCAGGCCCTCAGCAGGAGAGAGAGCTCTTTAGAAATATCATTATTATTTTAATCATTTGTTATGTGTTATAGGTAGTTTTATCCTATTTTTAAGACTGTGATAGGTATAGTACAGTTTGACCAAAATGAGAAGGTCCTGGTCTCTGCCAAATGGAATCAGGTGGGGGTAAATTCAAGCCAGCAGAATTATAAGCCAGAGGTGTAGACCTATAGGGCTGGGCCAGATGCAAGCAAGATTAAGTAGGGTCAGAATCTAAGAACTTGGATTAAACAGAAGCAGAAAGATGAGTCAATAAGGGAATATTTGAAGTTAAGGATAGGAATGATAGGGCCAGGGCTGTAACGAGGGAGGAGCCATTAGAGCTTTGTTCCAGCAGAAGAAATAGAAAGGCTACCGACAG
Organism: Phalanger gymnotis; assembly: GCA_028646595.1. Lineage (NCBI taxonomy): Eukaryota > Metazoa > Chordata > Mammalia > Diprotodontia > Phalangeridae > Phalanger > Phalanger gymnotis. Next base: position 100,657,007 of record CM053627.1, on the reverse strand, counting down.
TACATACCATCAATCCTTCCCTTGCCTAGTCTTGATCCTGGTGGTGGTCTTATTGAAGTATTTATTTCCTTCCTCTGGAAGTTGGGAAATTTAGCCATCGTTTGCTTCCCAGTCCTTCCGCTCAGGTCCTCAACTGTTCCAAACTACCACCTACACTACTGACCCTGCTCAGTGGCTGGTGTTATCTTAGGACATACTCCACCCCATCTTCCTCTGCAATCGTACTAGGGTGCTCAAAACTCAGCCTAAAGCTCTCCTCCTCCCAGTGATGACCTCATCCTGGGTCATACTCCCTCTCCTCCCCACTATGGCTAAACCCCAAGTAAGCCTTCTTTCTCCCCACCCTACCCCACCCCCAGCAATTTGCTTACTTGGCAATAATATTGGTTTGCCACACTGACTTTCTTTTCTTTCCTGCTTAGCCTAACTCGATGCCCTTTGGTTGACTGCTAATACATAATTTGGATAGGGTGTAGGCAATCCACCCAACCACCACCAGATACTGTGCTGAGCACTGAGGGTATAAATACAATGGATCAACTGATTCCTGTTTTCAATAAGCCTACAGTTAGGGATGTACCTTTTTCACCAAAGCTCCAACCAAACTTTACATATGACATATTTTTTATGGATAAAAGGAGCTTTTTGGAAAGAAAGGAAGAAAGGAAAGAAAAAGAAAAGAAGGAAAGAAAAAGAAAGAAAAGAATCAGGGAATCACCACCACAAGAGGATGGGTAGGAGCTTGTATGTAATGATAGTAGTAGCCTGTGGCAGTTTCCACCGAAGGTTAAATTGTCTTTCCTGTTATCTTCTCCTGGTGACTCTATCGATTGATTCAGAGCAGGGCTTGTTATAGGAGAAACAGGAAAGAGATAAGCTGAAAAAATGAAGATTATGTACAGAGTTGGCTTCTGGAAGCCCAAGACTCAGTTCAGTAGAGATTGTCTGATTTAAAAATAAAGTGAAGTCAGAAGTCTGGGGGGCCTGGTCTAATAGAGCTAAGGCACTTAGGTCAGTGAAGTCAGATTAGAACTGCTACAGAAATAAAATACCCAAATATCAAACAAGCATTTATCTAGGGCTTATTATGTGCCAGGTACTGTACTAAGCAATGGGGATACAAATACAAACACAAGACAATCCCTGTCATCAAGCATCTTATGTTCCAAGGGGAGTCAACTTCTATATAAATAGGCATGTTGCATTTTCCCAAGACTCCTCATTAGTAGAAAGAATGATTATTTGATGCCAGGTAACTGTGTGAGGGTTGTCCCTGGTATGAGAGCTTGAAAGAAGAGAGATTTTTTCTTGTTTTTGGCTCCCAGAAGAAACACACATGGTTCTAGCCAGGGATGGGGAACCTGTGGCCTCGAGGCCATATGTGCCTTCCAGGTCCTTGGATGTAGCCTTTTGACTGAGTCCAAGTTTTACAGAACAAATCCTTTTATTAAGGGCATTTGTTCGGTGAAATTTGGATTCAAAGGGCTGCACTTGAGGACCTAGAGGGCCACATGTAGCCTCAAGGCTGCAGGTTCCCCACCCCACTAAGCTCGTTTTAAGAAGAGATCCCTTGAGAGAGAAGGAAAAGTCTTCAGAAAGTGATAGACAGGTAGAGGAAACTTTGGGGAAATTCCCTGCTTCATTAATGAGAACAGTCTTATAAAAAATGCACCAGCCTCAAGCCCTGGGATACATAGGTATATACAAGAGAGATAAGTAATATAGCCATTAGTGAAAAAGGCTCTAACATGGAGGTTGAACTGAATCATAGGAAACCAAAGATTCCAAGAGGGAGGAAAAGAGAGAGAGGCAGAGACAGAGACAAGAGAGACATTCAGAGACAGATACACAGAGAGAGACATATAGAGACGAGAAAGACAAGAGAGAGACAGAGGGACAGATACACAGACAAACACAGAGACAGAGAGAGATAGAGAGACGGAGAAACAGAGACAGAGTCAGTCATAATTGCACTTTATGAAGATTACTTTGGTTGCATTATAGACTATAGATTGACCTGGGGAGAGATTGAGGCAGAGGATGAAACAGAAGGCTTTTATAGTTCAGATGATTAGTGAAACCCAAATCCTTTCCCCTTCGCCACATCTGGGTTCTTTTGGAACAGCTGATTTTAACCAGACCTAATAAAAGTTGTATGGAACAAGCTTCAGTTATCACTATCCTACAGTACTTGTTTTCCAGTTGTTTCCAAAAATGAAAAAAAAAATCTTGCCTCATGGAAGCTTATGGAAATATCATATAGGTTCTTTCTTTATTTTTTTGCGCTGACCATGCTTCTCCCCCCCCCACCCCCCAACTCTTGAGAGGTAAATCACAATTTTCCTTACTTGGCTGAAAAGAGGTCAGCTTCAGGGACACCTGTCCCTGTTAGCAAGTGACTCAGATGATAAATTACAGGCACAAATCAGCATTGATGGTTGGCGGGAATCCATTTCAGAGCTGGCATTGTTTGGTACAGTTTAATTAAAAAGAGAATTCAACACTTTTTATTTATACTGAAAAGCTAGTGGCAGAGGTAAGTAGATACAGCACAGAAAATGAAGACAAGAGAGACAACAGTATAATCAACTGCTCTGGGGCAGTTCTATCCTTTGTGGTGGGAGAGAATGCATTAAAAAAAATGGACTATTCAATACTCTACCACTGAGGCTGGTCTGGTTTTTAAGGTTCAGGTGGATTACCTATTTGAATATAAATATATATATGTGTGTGTGTGTGTGTGTGTGTGTGTGTGTGTGTGTGTGTGTGTATATTTTTTTTTCCTCTTTGCCCCTGGAGCCCCAGTGAAGCTATCATCAGAACTAAGTTTCTATACACAGGGATAGTTTCAGAGTGGGAGAGATTGCATGCTTCTATCCACTGAGTCACCTAGCTGCCTCTGTCTTGCTATGGTAATGTGCAACAGGTTCTTGAGCAGTCCCTAGATGGACATAAAACTTGGAAACAAGTCATTTACAGATAGTGCTCCCCATATTTGTATAAGGTTAATGCTGTTAAGGACTTAAAGGGTTAAGAATTGGAGGATACCTTAAAGATGATGTTTTACAGCCCACTTTTTTTTGAGGCTTTGCTTATAGGTATTTTCTTCTGAGTTTGTGTTTTGAGCTTCCCTGTCACCATATTAACTTTTTTTTTTATGGTCAGGTTCTTTTTTGATGTTGCTTGCTCTTTTTCCTAGTCTATTTCTTGACTTTGAGTTTTGTGTTAGACTTGGGCTTTGCTTTTCTGGAGGGTGTGGGTAGGGGTAATGTTGATAATAATATCGTATCCTAAGCCCTCTGATGTGGAAGCTGCTAGATCTTGTGTGATCTTGACTGTGGCTCTATGATATATGAAGTTTCTTTCTGGATGCTTTTAAGATATTTTCTCCTTGACCTAGAAATTCTAGAATTTGACCATAATATTCCTAGGAGTGTTCATTTTACAATCTCATTGGGGTGGGCCTGATCTTTGGTTTTTTATGGCCTTCTACTTTCACACCTTTGCTGGGGCCCTATAAGTTTTTGGTGTCTCCAGTGTGGCGTGATCTAGGGAGAGGTCTCATCATTGCCCTTGTGGTCTGTGCTCTGGTCCTTACCCAGGTAGGGCTTCCCTAGGGAGACACCCTTGTAACTGCAACTGCTCCTTTTGACCCTGGATCTGCAACCTGGAATGGTATAATGGCCAAAGTAGCTGCCAAATGATATCAGATCCTATGGCCAGAGCTATTACAGAGGTCCTCTGAGAACTCTTCCTGACCAGATATTTAGTCCCCTTGACATTGTTTGGTACTGCTGCTGCTCCATAGCTCATAACTGGCGGTGCTTCCTCAATTCCACCTTTGTCACACACTCAGGGCCAGGCCTTACCCTAATGCCCACAGAGCTCTCTTTCCATCTTCCTAAGCTGCCATGGGCTGGAAAATTACTCCTTATGACTTGAGGTTTGCCTACTTAGTATTCTGTTTGGTGTTTTCTGTACTCATTTTGTAGGAGAGGTTTGGCAGTTCTGATCTTTCATTCTGCCACCTTGACTCCACCCTCCAGCCCACTCATTTTACAAATAAAATATTAAACTAAATCTAATGAAATTACCTGCCAAGGTAACATAGGAGCAGAGCCAGCATCTGAAACTAGCTTCTCTGTCTCTAAGCCCACTACTCTTCCCATGGCTCTCATCTATTACCACTGACTTCAGATAGTAGGATAAATAAACCCCTGGGCAAAAAAGAACTACTATTTATGTCCTAACTCATTTAATGTAGTTTCTCATGGGTATCATCATTTGTTTCTTTTGCTTATCAAAAGGTAATAAGCCTCTCTTCAATATTATTTTCTTTTTATATTTTGAGTTCCAGATTCTCTCTCTCCCTCCTGAACCTCTCCTACCCACTGAGAAGACAAATGATATATCGATTATACATGAGCAATAACGCAGAACATTTCCATACTAGCCATATCTCAAAACAAAGCAAAAATAATGCACTTCCCTCAGCCAATTCAGATGAGGGTAATGGTCAAGAATTGCCACCTCTCCCATTTTCCTTTCCACTATAAAAACACATTCTTTTTGTGCCTCTTTTATGTGAGATTTTCCGCATTGTGCCTCTCCATTCTATCTGCTCCCAATGAACCCCTCTTTCTCACTCCTACATTTTTTTCTGGTGACCATCCCAACATAATTAACTCACATTTATGTCCTCTGTTTATGTAGACATGTAATAATGCTAAGGTTCCTGGGAGCTGCATGTATCACATCCCATATAGGAATGTAAACAGTTTAACTTTATTGAGTCTCTTATGATTACTTTTTCATGTTTATCTTTTTACAAACCTCTTGAATCTTCTGTTTGAATGTCAAATTTTCTATTTAGTACTATTTAATCAGGAATGCTTGGAAATCCTCTCTTTTGTTAAATGTCTATTTTTCCCCCCGACAGATTATACTCAGTTTTGCTGGAGAGGTTATTCTTGGTTGTAATCCTAGCTCCTTTGTTTCTGGAATATCATATCCTAAGCCCTCTGATGTGGAAGCTGCTAGATCTTGTGTGATCCTGACTATGGCTCTATGATATATGAAGTTTCTTTCTGGATGCTTTTAAGATATTTTCTCCTTGACCTAGAAGTTCTGGAATTTGACTATAATATTCCTGGGAGTGTTCATTTTACAATCTCATTGAAGTGGAGGTGATCAGTGGATTCTTTCAATTTCTGTTTTACCTTCTGGATCTCAGATATTGGGGCAGTTTTCTTTTATAATTTTTGAACTATGATGTTGAGACTCTTTTTAAAAAATCATGGCTTTCAGGTAGACAAATAATTCTTAAATTATCTCTCCTTGATCTTTTTTCCAAGTCAGTTGTTTTTCCTATAAGGTAGTTCACATTTCCCCCCCCTATTTTTCATTCTTTTGATTTTTTTTTAATTGTCTCTTGTTATCTTATAGAGTCATTAGCTTTCACTTGTCCAATTATAATTTTTAGAAATTATTTTCTGCTGTGAACTTTTTTACTTTTTCCATTTGGCCAATTCTGCTTTTTAAGGAGTTCTTTTCTTTAGGAATTTTTATGCCTCTTTTACCATTAGGCTGATTCTATTTTTTAAGGTGTTATTTTCTTTAGTATTTTTTGTGCCTCTTTTACCAATCTGTTGTTGGTTCTCTTTTCAAAATTTTCTTGCATCACTCTCATTTCTTCTCTCAATTTTTCTTCTATCTCTCTTATTTGGAGTTTACAGTCCTTTCTGAGCTCTTTCAGGAATTCTTGGACTTGTATTCACTTCACATTTTTCCTTGAGCTTTGCTTGTAGTTGCTTTGACATTATTTTCTTCTTGGTTTGTTTCGTGATCTTCCCTGACCCCATAGTAACTTGTCATGGTCAGGTTCTTTATTTGTTGTTTGCTCATTTTTTCAGTGTATTTCTTGCCTTTTATCTTTCTGTTAAAGTTGAACTCTGCTCCTGGGATGGAGGGGACTCTGTCCTGAGCTTCAGGTCTTTCTTGCTGCTATTTTCAGAGCTGTCTCTGGGGGTCTGTAGGTTTTCAATGCTTCCATGATCTAGGGGAGAGGTATGGTCACTGTACTGGTCTGTGTTCTTGTCTTTACCTAGGAAGTGATCTTATTACCCTATAGCCACCAGTGTTAGCACTCTTCTGGCCCTGGGGCTATGACTCAGTTCCCTCCTCTCCTGCTGCCATAATTGCTAGTCCTCCCCTCTGTCTTAGAATTGAGCCCAGGGTCCCTACTCCACTGTAAGTGACAATGAACACCTCTCCAGTCTAGAATCACAACCAGGGCCCCTGTTCCTTGTGGCTGAGGTGCTTTTGCTCCTTTTGTCCCTGGGGCTGTGACCCAGAACAGCATATGGATGATGTGACCAGGTCCTGAATCCACTGCCAGCAAAGAGTCCCCTGCAATCTATTTCTGAATTGTTTCCCCCTTGAAACCAGCCTGTGCTGCACAGTCTGCCTGGTGCTCCAGGTCCACCCAACCACCACTCTGGTGAGACAGACCTTTACTGTTGACTTCCTATGTTATCTTAAGCTGGAAGACCAACCTTCTGTTGGTTCTGTAGCTCCAGAAATTGACTTGAGGTGTTATTTTAGAGTTCTTTTGAGGGAAAGTTGGGAGAGCTTGGCTGAGTGCTTCTCTACTCTGCCATCTTGGCTTTGTCTCTCTGTGTTTACTTTTATAAATCAACCAGAGGACACAGTTTAAAGTACAAGTTTTTAATGAAAAATCATAGTAACAAAATAACAAGAAATTATTGCTCCCATAATCCTTGAGGTCACTTTCCCACAAATATACACATTCTGAAGGGGAATAGTAGACATATATAGGAATTATGTGTGGAGGGCACACATGCAAAGAACATGTGTGATCAGGACAATGCATGGAGTGGTACATGTAGGGAACACACGTGACCGAGGCACACAATAGAGAAGTCACTTGATCTTCCAATGCTACAGAGCTACAGGCATCTTCTTGGAGCATCATTTGTTAAGCTTCCTTCTTGATGGGTAGCATTTCTCTGCTGCTTTGTGTATAATACAACTGTTCTTCATGTCTCCAGCTATCCACAGGATCACTTAATACTTTCTCCATCATCAGCTGAGCATGCTCTGGTTATTAAGACTGTCCTACATTTGGAGAGTTATAGCTTCGTTGGCCAACTATTAGTTGAGGTGCTGTCTTCATGGTCACCCCCTACTCTGTATTCCACTCCCTGGCAGGGAGTCTAATAAGACCTCTCTATAGGGTAAGGGTCCAACTTTCCTTAGTTCTCTTAGCCAATGGCTCAGTCAGCTATTAACATCCATTATCTGCCTTTTGCCAATTACTCTAAAATTCTTTCCTTCAGAGAGACTGCTTCCAAGACACAGCAGATATTCATGTATGTTGGGAAACAAGGTGGGCTCTTAGAACTTATTCAGCCAAGTGCCCTTGAAGAGTTTGGCCTTTGTTTCCTTGATTAAATTAGGAGTCCTGGATGACCTCCTTCCCTCAAGGGAAAGCCTAGTTTACATGGGTTTGAGAGACATGTTTGTGACATCAGAGGCTTTTAGACCACATGGATTTAAGTTGCATTTTTGTGATGATTTTAGGTCATGTGAATCCTAAGGGGAGTTGCTAAGACCAGAGCCAACAGTAAGAGCTTAAGTTCTGGTCACACAGATGACGTTTGATGATGGCTAATGAGTGCATAAAGAGGGAAGGCAGAGCTATTTGCTTAGAGCTCTCACTCTTGGTGGTGCACTGATGTGGAGACTCTGGGCAGCTGTAGTTGAGAGCCCTCCAGCTTGTGAACCCAGATGTTCAGACTTTGTTAAACTCTGGTAACTATGGATTGAGATTTGAATCAGACAAGGTCTGTCTGTTGATGTTTGTAATTTGTATTTGCTTTGAAGTTCAGGGTGCTGGCTTTTCCCCCTGAACCAAGTGAATGATATTTGTATGCTGGATTAAATTGAGACTGCTAACCCCTTAACATTGCTTTCCTTAGTAAAGCAGATCAAATGAACCTGGGCTTGCAGCGTTCTGTGAGCTGGTTGTTGTTGGTTTTACACCCTCCCACAGCAGCTGCTAGCCAGATTGTTGAAATATCATGCTAGAATTATGTTTATTCTTTGAACTTTTCATTGAACTGTTCTTTCTTCAAATGTCTGCTCTGAGTCTTTCAGTTCAATTTTCATCTGATTTATGATCAGAAACCCATTTTAGTTCCCTGGATGGGGCAAAAATCCCTACTTCCTCAGATGAATAGGAGGCTGAATGAAATTGTTGTAGAGACATTCCAAATCATGGTTCTTTGTTCTATGCTAATGAAAGACTGCATTGGTTGTCAAAAACTCAAAGGGCCGGACACCTTTATTCTACTACTTCTTCACCCTGCACCTCAAAATCATAGCTTGGTCTCCCTCTGTTCTCTATACATCTGCATAAAATATATTCCCTAAGCTTTTACAGAATAATTGACCTTACTGAGGGTGTTTTAGAGATCTTGGATACAAAAAAACAAAAACTTGATTATCCTAAATAATTAGGGATTTGAGATTTTTCCATTGAAGAGAGATTTTGAGCTACTAGTAAATTATTTATATAACCTACTATAGAAATGATTTCATTGAATTAATTTAGGGTTTGGTGAATTTTTTTTAAAGATATATAAGCCTGTTTCTATTGTATATTCATCTTTTTGATGGTTTTGGAGAAAGGACTGGGCCTTTGATTTCATTGGTATAGGAAATTCCCAACGAGAAATTTCTTCTATCGATGCAAGTTGGCACCTTTTCTGAAACTTATAGCCTCAATTTAGATAATTGCTGGGAGCACTGAGGCGTTAGGTGAATTGCCTAGGAGTGCCCAGGCAGTAAGGGTCAGAGCTGAACTTGAACACATCTTTGGTGACTTTGAGGCCAACTCTCTATCCCCTGGAGCACTGCTGTCTCCTCATCAATTTGGTATAGACTTGTTTCTTACTAGAGTTCCAGAAGTCCAGGCCGATGCTACTGAATGGAACTGGTGACAAATTTACTCTTCTTCGGGTAACAGATATCAGGTAAGACAGAGTTGTAGAGAGTAACAAAATCTCACAACTCATTTTCAAGAACAAGGTAAATGCTTGCACAGTTTTGTCTCTTGCTTCGAGCACAGGACAGAACAACATATCACATTAATCTGATGTGATCACTTCTGCTAAGGTTTAAGACCAGGTGACATTTCAGAGTTTCACTCTATGCCTTATTAATAGAATAAATTTAGTAATTGAACTGTATTCTGGTACTGTGCTGGCAAATGTTTAAATTGCTCCCTTTGTAATAGTATAATTATATAGAGAATTGACTAAATTGTTGGGGTATGATAGAAGTCATTTATCAGGTAAATAATCTAGAAAACAACATAGTCTTAATGGTTTGCATCTATTAAGAATGTGACAATGCACTTACAGATAACAAAGAATGGTTCTGGGCTCAGTATGATACCAGTTCTTTTCTCTCAGAAGTGGGGCAGCGGTGTAAGGAGTAAAAGTAAATGGATGAGTTAGAAAAGATATGTTAACTAAACTGCACCCTCATTTATTTTGGTATTATTTTTAAAGTCACTAAAGTATTTTTTTTCTAGGGGTACAAATCCTATTGGAAAAACTACCATCTGTGAGTACAGTTTCTAACCAGGCTGTCTTGGTCATCCTGAAAACAGGAGCAATGCCATCATGAAGGTCACATGATACCACAGTCTGAGGCCAGGAGGCTTATGAATGAAACCTTACATAGAAGTATCTCAGGGAGGAGATAAAGAAGTTATTGATCAGATCCTCTGGCTTTCTAGTTAACTGATCTTGAAAAAGATGTTTCTCTTTTTTTTTTTGCTGCTGTGTTTGTGGCAGAGTGGACAATTCCTTCAAGTAGAAAGTGAGTAATAAATTGCTAACCAATCAAAAAACATTATTAAGCTCCTACATATGCTAGGCACTTTGCTAAGTGCTGGGGGGCTGGTGACCTTTGCCCTCAATTGCCTTATATTAATATTATAAATATTTCATTTATATTATACATCCACATACACTTACACACAGATATGGGTATATGTGAGTGTGTTGCTTCCCTTATTAAAATATAAGCTCTTTGAGAGAATGGACTAACTCATTTTTGTCTGTATCTTCAGTGCCTAGCACAACAGTTTGCCGTATAGTAACCATTAGTAAATTCCTATTGGTTGTTAATTGGAAAACAGTATTGACATACATACCTTGTTTTCTTGAATATAACTATGGAAGGCATTGGTAGTGGTGGCTCTTGATAAACATTCTTGCCATAACAGTCTAAAACAGGCCCCAGGCCACGTTGAAGCAAAATTGTGAATAATATGAACATTTTGGAAAGGAGGAAGGGTGACATTTTACTTCCCTTTCAGTGCCCCCCTACTTCTCTTCTAGAATCCCTTTCTCTGACCTATTTTTTCCAATTCCAAACACTTTTTCTACATCTTTTTTTCCTCTAATAATTCTCTCTAGTCAGTCTTTAGCAACAGTAACAAATGTTGGCATCATCAGTTGTCCTAAGCATTGTGACAAATTCATTGGTCCTTCTCGTATTAGCCCCTATGAAAGTGAACAAAGAACAAAAAGGAGTAAAATAAGTGAAAATTTCTATAGAATGGGCAACATAATCTTTGCAACAATTACCAATGTTTTAAGGTGCAGAGCAATCATAGGTCAAGGTAACTACAGTGTAAAATGTTTTATAGTAGATGTAAATATTAAAGTTTTAATAACTGCCTTCTAGTATAAGGTCAAAACTACCAATTTAATTTATGCACATGGAGTAATTCCAAGCCCTCTGTTATTGATCTGATTGTCCTCAATGCTCTTTGACTGTTCTAAAATATTTTTTGATGTTATTGAGACCAGTAATTTCTTCTACACAAGGGACTCTCACAATGGGAAATCCCTCCTCCAATGCAGATGGGCAACTGTTCTATAACGAGTAATAATAAAGACAACAACAATAACTAACAGCATTTTGAGGATTTCAAAGTGCTATACACGTTATCTAATTTGATCCTCATAGGGGCCCTTTGTGGTAGGTGCTATTATCCCCATTTTACAGTTGAGAAAAGTGATGCTGAGGTAGGTAAAATGAATTATTCAGAGTAACACACCTGGTGAGTTTCTATGGCAGGATTTGAACTCAGGTTTTCCTTATTCCAAACCCACTCTTCTATTTGCTTTGACAGGCATTTGCCCCACTTATAGCCATACACAGTTGCCTTGGGCACTGAGAGATTAAAGGATTTGCTTATGATTACATAGGTAGTATTTGTCAGTCAGGAGTTGAATTCAGGTCTTCTTGATTCTAAAGCTGGCTCTCTGTCCATTAAGTCAAGCTACTTTTGGAGGTATCAGATAATAATAGTTTGATATATTATCCCTACCAGAAGATTATAATAGGATCATAGAACACCGAGTCCAAAGGGGTCTTTAAGTTCACATCTTCATTTTAAAGGTAAGGAAACAAATACGGAGGTTAATAATTTTCCCTAAACTACACAGGAAATAAGTAGTAAAACTGGAATTTGAACCCAAATCTTTTGACTTCAAATATACTATTCTTTCAACTTACCTTACATTGAGGAAAAATTTTTTTTCTGAAAGAAATGAATCTCTATTTCTGAGTTTAGGCAGCGTTGTAGGATAATAGGAGATTATTATACTTTAGGTGAACTAAAAAAAAGTGGAGGTAGCAATTACAATCTCAGACAAGGAAACATTAAAAATAGACACGGTTAAAGGAAAAAGAGTTAACTACATTATGCCTAAAGGCACCATAGACAAAGAAATAAAATCAATACTTTGTATATGTGCACCAAGTGACACAGAACCCAAGTACTTAAAGGAAAAATTAATTAAATTACGGGGAGAAAAAGAGAGCAAAATTATCATAGCTAGGAGCCACAATGTGCCCCTTTCAGAACTAAACAAATATAACAAAAAGAAAAGAAAGAAGTTAAATACCTGATTAGAATAATAGAAAAGTCAGAAAGAACAGATCGCTGGTGACTGATAAATAACAAAGGAAAAGAAAATACATATTGTCAGATTGTGACAAAAGTATAATACTTTTACCTTTCTCTGCCTGAAATATGGACTAGATTAGATTTTCCCTAAAGAAAGTACAGACGGGGCAGCTACATGGTGCAGTGGATAGAGCACCAGCTCTGGAGTCAGGAGAATGTGAACTCAAATACAGAGTCACTAGCTGTGTGACCCTGGGCAAGTCCCTTAACCCTGATTGCCTCCAAAAAATGTACAGATTGTGCCAAAAGTGTGATGCTTTTACCAAAAATTATGCTAGGGTATAAAAATCTTATATACTAATGCAGAAAAGTAGAAATCAAGCACATCATTTATTAACTACACTGCAATAAATATTTTAATAAAGAGCTATGAAGAAAAGATTAAAACTTAAAAAGATAAGAAATAATTTAATCCTAAAGAACTAGTAGGTCAAAGAATAAACAATAGAAACAATAGTTAGAAATATAGAAACAACAAAGAAAATGACAACAGTGAGACAACAGATTTTAACTTTTCGTTGCATCCAAAGCAGTCTTCAGAGGAAATTTTATATATCTAAACACTTTCACCAATAAATGAGAGAAAAAACAAATCAATGAACTGTGTATGGAACAAACACAACAAAACTAGAAAAACAGTTGAAACCACTCAACTAAACATCAAAAATTCTGAAAATCAAAAGAGAGATTGGCAAAACTGAAAGCAACCCCTCCCATTGAATTGATAAATAAAATTGATTTTCAAAATTAGTTGTTAAAAAATTTGCTAATCTGATTTTTACAAAGAAATAAAAACTAAATTGCCAGTTCCAAAAAGGAAAATTTACAAGAAATGAATGTAAAACAAAGAAAAATATCAGAAATTATTTTGCCAATTATATACACTAATAAAAACTAATAACAAGTGAATTAGATAAAGTTTTACAAAATTATTAGGAACTCAAATTAACGACAAAAATAGAGAATTTAAATAACCTCTTCTCAGAAAAAAAAAACTATATATACTCCTAAAGACCAAAACAAACACCAAACCAAATCAGTTTACAAGAAAATTCTATTAAACATACCCCCGAAATTAGTTCTAATCTATATAAACTGTTTTCAAAAGAAAAAAGAAGAGTGGATCCTACCCTACATGTAATAGGACCTGTAACTACCAGTGTCCTCCCCTCTCTGCCTGAAATATGGACTAAACTAGATTTTCCCTAAAAGATGACAAAGCCAGGACTTCATTGGTCTGGGGGTAGAGCAAGATTCAAGTATTTCCTTTCACGTAGCTTCCTGGTGGCCTCTGGCTATGTTTATGAGGCCTCCTGGTCACTTAAGGGAATAAAAGGCCCTTCCCATGTAGACTTGGGACCCTTCAAAGTAGATGGATGATTAAAGACCACATGAGTCACTATACTCTGTCCTATTGACCAGATGGTTTCTGTATGGAAGTGAGAAAGGCCTTATCTACCTGAGTTAAGTGCTACCATATATCCTTGCTGTATCAGGGCTAAATAAACTTTTTGTTAACTGTTTAATGATCTATGAGTACCTCATTTTGCTCCAACATTGAATCTGAATGAAGAGGGACCTGGTGACAGGCCTGCTTCTAACACTACAAAATTCCTTCTATGAAACTTATGTGGTCATGATATCTAAACTAAGAGAGACAGACCAGAGAAATAAAATGATAGATTAATATCTCTAACATCAATACAAAAACACTGAGTAAATATTAGGAAAGAGGCTACAAAAGCATATTAAAAGATTATATATTATGACAAGCTTGCATTTATACTAGAATTGAAGAGTTCAATATTAGGTTCGATATTTTAGGTTCAATTATTATTAGGTTCAATAATTAGGTTCAAAATAAAACTAAATCAATATTAGGTTCAATATTAGGAAAACTAAAAACATGATATGCTACATTAATAACAAAAATAGATTTTAAAACCACAAGATTATATCAATGCATGTAGTGGGGGAGGGAAACCTTTTGTCAAAATATAATACTCATATATATTAAAATATATAAAATAACATATTATATATATTTAAAAAAACATTAAAAAACACAGGTATAAACAGTCATTTTCTTAATAGTATCTATCTAAAATCAAGAGTCATTTCATTTGTAATGGAGATATGCCAGAAATCTTTCCCGTAAGATCAGAGTGTAAAGCAAGGATATTCATTATTTCCATTATTATTTGACATTGTTCTAGAAAAAGAAATTCTCTAAGAGGAAATATAAGCTATCAACAACCACATTAAAAATTCTCTAAATCATTACTAAAAGAAGTGCAAATTAAAATATCTCTGAAGTTCTGCCTTTTATCAGTAGGATTGGGAAAGATGGCAAAAAGAAAATAACAATTGTTAGAGAGAATTTGGGAGGGTGGGTAAATTTAGAACTGCCAATTGGTCAAGCTATTTTGTAAAACAATTTCTAACTATGTCCAAAAAGTCACTAAACTGCCTGCCTTTGACTCAGCAATGCCACAATTGGCATATAATCCAAAGAGACCAAAGAAAGAGGGATAGACCCTATATGCTGAAAAAAAAATCATAGCATTTTGTGTTGTAGCAAATAAATGGAAACTAGGGGGTTTCCCATAAATTGTGGAATAGCTGAGCAAATTATAAGAATGTAACAGTCTATGTTACTGCATCATAAGGAATGACAAAAAGAATGTATCTGGAGAAACCTAAGAGGATTTGTATATACCAATGCAGAGTAAAGTGAGCAGAAATGGGAAAATTTTAGAGAATGATTATGTAATATTGTAAAGAAAAACAACTGAAAAACTTACACATGTTGATCATTGAATGCAATGACCAACCACAACTCTATACGACTGATGATGAAGCCTGCTTTCCACCTTTTGACAGAGAGGCATTGAAATAGAGGCACATAAAGACACGTATTTTGCAACACTGACCAAAGCATGGATATGTTTTGCTTAACTATTTGTTGCATGAAAAGGTTTTTTTTTTTCTTTTTGGTGCGGAGGGGGCTAGTAATGATGGCTGTGTGATACCAAAATGAAGATAATAAAGAAAAGAGAATCAGACAAACATTTAAAAGAGAACAGAAGGAAACTCAGGAAACGGAGAAGTAGAACCGCTTTGGAAGTATCTTGCATTTGTTATATAATTTGTATAAAATAAGCTGTACTTAAGATTTGTGCTTTCATATATAATGTTCTTTTTCTGTTCTTTGTATATAGAAATCTTCGTTGATATTTGTCAAGTTCAGAACAAATTAAAATTAAAAGCCTAAAAATAGTCGTTAGGAGAGGGACTTCTGGGCATTGTGCCTTGGCTGTTGCTTCTCAAATCACTCCATGAAGGGGCTGGCCATCTTGTCAGGCAGTTCTGGTCTATCAGAAAAGGAACAAATGTTTATAGCAATTCTGACTACTTTAAGCATTCAGCACAGCTAAAAGCATCCAATTACAGAAGTCTATCTCACCTTTCTGAGCCCTGTGCCAACTCCACCAGAATATTTAATTTATTCCCTCTATCTCTAGCAGGCTGAGAGCCTCCACTGCTGTCCTCCCTATTCTCTCCTCCTCTCCCCAACATGACCACCCTTGAGGATATCAAGAACCCCCTAATCTACAGTGGCTTTTCCTGTCTCAGAATTTCTACTTCACTACCATTCATTTAACAAAATTTATTGTCCTGTGGTTGGATTAGAATGTCTTCTAAGTGCTTGTATCCCTATCTCATGTCTACATTGTTAAGCTCCTTGAGAAGAGATTTTTGCCTTACATTTTTGTGTTTCCCCACAGTTTCTATTTAAGGACTATTTTGAAGTACTGCTTATAGTAGATGCTTTTGATTAATTATTGATCCCTAAGTTCTTAGATCACAGATTCACAGAACATAGAAATATCAGCGTTGGATTGGACTTCAGAGACTGTCTAATTGAAGCTATTCTGCTGAAATATGCTAGGCAAGTGGTTTTTCCTTGAAGACCTCTGATGAAGTGAGGGAAGAGTCATAGAAGAAGGGATTAAGTATCTCTTGAGTCAGTTCATTTTGCTTTTGGGCGGCTCTAAGAATTATAGTGGTTTTTTCTTCCACCTAGAGAGTCAAATCTCCTTTTTTTCAATGTCTACCTATTGCTCCAAATTCTGCCTTTGGGGCTTAAACAGAATGTCTTCTGGGGGCAGAGCCAAGATGGTGGCTGGAAAGCAGGGACTTGCTTAAGCTCTCCCCCAGGTCCCTCCAAACATCTGTAAAAAATGGCTCTGAACAAATTCTAGAGATTCAGAACCCACAAAATTGCAGAGGGAAGCTGGGCTCCAGCCCAGGAAAGCCTAGATGTTTGCAGGGAAGGGTCTATCACACAGAGCTGGGAGGAGAGCCCAGCACAGCCCAGCATGGGCCTCGCCAAGACCAACTAGACTGGGAGCTGGGCTGAACAGGTGGTAGGGCCCTGAATCATTGAGCTGTGGCAGTTACCAGACTTCTCAACCCACAAACATCAAAGACAACAGAGAAGGTTAGTGGAAAAACTGCCAGAGTGAAAGGAGTGTGCAGTCAGCCATAGCCCTGGGGGCAAGGAAGTGGTGCAGCTCTGGGGCTGCTTCCAGAGCTCCAGCTGTGGTTGCTTCCAGCCCCAGGCCCACCTGGTGGGAGGAATTAAGCAGTGGATTAGACCAGGAGTGCAGAGCCTGCTTAGATCTGAGTCACAGTCTGGGTTGGCAGTTCTTGGGGGAGAAGGAGTGCTGGTGTGGCAGAGTTTGCTGTGTAGAAGTAGCTCTGAAAACAGCAGCACAATCTCTTAAGCTTGAGACAAAGTACTCTCTACTTTACAAGCAGACATACCTTTACAAAAAGCTCAAGGGTCAAGTACTTGGCCAGGAACATGGATAGGCAGTGAAAACAGACTCAGATTCAGACTCAGACTTTGGAATCTTTTTTTGGTGACAAAGATCAAAACATACAGCCAGAAGAAGTCAATAAAGTCAAAAACCTACATCAAAAGCCTCCAAGAAAAATGTGAATTAGACTCAGACCATGGAAGAGCTCAAAAAGGATTTGGAAAAGCAAGTTAGAGAAGTAGAAGAAAAATTGGGAAGAGAAATGAGAATGATGTGAGAAAATCATGAAAAACAAGTCAATGACTTGCTAAAGGAGACCCCCCAAAAAAACTGAAAAAAAAATACTGAAGAAAACAACACCTTAAAAAATAGACTAACTCAAATGGCAAAAGAGCTCCAAAAAGCCAATGAGGAGAAGAATGCCTTGAAAGACAGAATTAGCCAAATGGAAAAGGAGGTCCAAAAGACCACTGAAGAAAATACTACCTTGGGGGGGGCGGAGCCAAGATAGCGACTGGAAAGCAGTAACTGGCGTGAGCTCCCCACCAAGTCCCT
>CM053627.1:100617185-100639053 GCA_028646595.1 Phalanger gymnotis | reverse complement strand
TGGGGGAAAACTAGGGAACAGGGCAACCAGAGTGTACGCCATCTTGGAGTTGGGGGGGGGATGGAAATGGGGAGAAAATCTGTAATTCAAACGCATGTGAAAATCAATGCTGAAAACTAAACATATTAAAAATAAATTTAAAAAAAAAAAGAAAATACTACCTTAAAAATTAGATTGGAGCAAGTGGAAGCTAGTGACTTGATGAGAAATCAAGATATTATCAAACAGAACCAAAGGAATGAAAAAATGGAAGACAATGTGAAATATCTCATTGGAAAAACCACTGACCTAGAATATAGATCCAGGAGAGATCATTTAAAAATTATTGGACTACATGAAAGCCATGATCAAAAAAAGAGCCTAGACATCATCTTTCAAGAAATTTTCAAGAAAAATTGCCCTGATATTCTAGAGCCAGAGGGCACAATAGAAATTGAAAGAATCCACCAATTGCCTCCTCAAATAGATCCCAAAAAGAAAACTCCTAGGAATATTGTTGACAAACTGCAGAGTTCCCAGGTCAAGGAGAAAATACTGCAAGCAGCCAGAAAGAAACAATTTGAGTATTGTGGAAACACAATCAGGATGACACAAGATCTAGCAGCTTCCACATTAAGGCATCCAAGGGCCTGGAATATGATATTCTGGAGGTCAAAGGAGTTAGGATTAAAACCAAGAATCACCTACCCAGCAAAACTGAGTATCATGCTCTAAGGCAAAATATGGATTTTCAGTAAAATAGAAGACTTTCAAACTTTCTCAGTGAAAAGACCAGAGCTGAATAGAAAATTTGACTTTCAAACAAAGAATCAAAAGAAGCATAAAAAGTAAACAAGAAAGAGAAATCATAAGGGACTTACTAAAGTGGAACTGTTTTGCTTACATTCCTACATGGAAAGATGATGTGTGTAATGCATGAGACCTCAGTATTAGGGTAGTTGAAGGGAATGTACAGATATATAGACAGAGGGCACAGAGTGAGTTCAATATGAAGGGATAATAACTTTTTTTTTTTGGTCATAGCTTTCAGGTAGTCCAATAATTCTTAAATTTTCTCTCCTAGATCTATTTTCCAGGTCAGTTGTTTTTCCAGTGAGATAGTTCACATTTTCTTCTATTTTTCATTCTTTTAACTTTGTTTTATTGTTTCTTGATGTCTCATGGAATCATTAACTTCCATTTGCCTAATTCTAATTTTTAAGGAATTATTTTCATAAATGTACTTCTTCCATTTGACCAATTCTGCTTTTTAAGCATTCTTCAATGAATTTTTGTGCCTTTTTTACCATTTAGCAAATTCTGATGTTTTTTTATAGGTGTTAATTTTCTTCAGTATTTTATGCCTCCTTTTTTTTAAACCAAACTTGTTTTTCTTTTCATAATTTTATTGCATCACTCATTTGTTTTTCCAATTTTTCCTTTACCATTCTTGTTTCTCTTCTTTTGGTTCTTCCAAAAAAAATTTTGGACTTGTACACAATTTGTCATTTTCTTTGACGTTTTGCTTGTAGAAGTTTTCACATTGATGTCTTCTTCTGAATTTGTGTCTTGATCTTTTCTGTCACCATAGTAGCTTTTTAGAGTTAAGCTCTTTTTTTCTTGTTCACTCATTTTTCCAGCCTTTCTTTTTTTTTTAACTTTGAACTTTATGTTAAAGTTGGGCTCTGCTCACCAAGGGGTGGCAAGGCACTAACTCAATCTTCAGGCTTTTTTGTGTTGCTTTTTTTCAGAGTTCTCTTGCAGCCACCAACAGTAACGCTTCTCTTTGCTCAGGATCCACAACACAGCTCTGTGTGGGCAATGGAGTTGCTGAATAGCATACGGTCCTGCACCCAGTGACAGCCCGGGGGTCCCCTATAGTCTTTTTCTAACCAGTTGCCTAATCCTTTTACCATCTTTGAGCTAACAGCTCCTAAAGCTGCAGCAGCTACTGCTCCTGCTACTTCTCTCCTACCTTCCTTTAAAGTCACTGGTGTTGCTCCATGTGCTTGCCAGGCTGTCCCCCACCCTGGTATCACAAATATCTCCTTCCCACTTCCTAAGTGGTCCTGGCTGGAAAAATGTCTCATCTCAACCTTTTATTGGTTATGCCACTTCAGAATTTGATGAATTATTTTAAAATTGTTTGGAGGGGAATTTGGGGAGAGTTTGGCTGGATTGCTGCCTCTATTCCACCATATTGACTCCACACCTCTTCCCCCAATGCTTGAGACATGTCTTATAACACAGTAAGACAAGAAAACTAATAATATAGTAACATCCTCTGAGAAATCATGCAACATTCCACATCTGTACCAACCCCCTCCCCCCAACACTCTATTTTTAATTGTTTTTTTAACTAATAGAAATCTCTTTTCTCTCTCTAGCACCTCCTACTCCATTGGGGGAAAAAAGAGAGAGAAAATGCCTTGTAATGAATATGCATAGTCAAGGAAAGCGAAATCCCTCCCTTACTGTAAGCAAAAAACATATATGTCTCTATCTATACTCTATCCCTATCATCTCTCTGCTAGGAGGTAGAGAGTATATTTTATTACCAGGCCTCCGAAATTATAATGATCAAATTTTATTAAATTTGGCTCAATATTCCAGCTTAGTGATATATTTTGTAATATTGCTTTGTTGCCCAATGAATTTACTATGCCTCCTAGCTTTGTGTCATCTTCTTGCCTCAGAGCTACCTTTGATTTATGTTGTGACCTTGAAGATGTTATTTAACCAAGTTATTTAATGTTGTTTGAGCAAATCATATTCCCTGTGGCTCATTCATGTATGTAATGATGATAAGGATGATGATAACAATAATAGCTCACATTAACACTAAGCTTTTAGGCTTATAAAGCAATTTCTTTATAACAGCCTTGTAATAGAAATATCACAGAATCTCTCTTGTAAGCATTTTCAGATGCCATCTAAATCAATAAGGAAATTTAGGTTCAGGTAAGTTAAGTGACTTGGCCATGGTCACACAGCTCATAAATTTCAAAGACTTTTTTCAAACCCAGGTTTCCTGATACAAGATTTCCAGATACATGTTCAATCTTCATTCCCTTTTGTGCCATACTAAATATGTCCACCATTTACCTGGCCAATGAGATCATAATAAGGGTTAATGAGTAAGTGTTCATGATGCATTTAGAGATACTGAGGTGTTAAAAGAAAGATTGAGCAGCTAGGTGGCCCAGTGGCTGGGCACAGAGTGCTGGGCCTGGAATCAGGGAGATTCATCTTCATGAGTTCAAACCTGGCCTCACACATTTACTAGCTCTGTGACCCTGAGCAAGTCACTTAATCCTGTTTGCCTCAATTTCTTCATTTGTCAAATGAGCTGGAGAAGGAAATGGCAAACTACTCCAGTATCTTTGCCAAGAAAACCACAAATAGGGTTATGAAGAGTCAAACATGACTGAAATGACTGAACAACAAGAAAGAAAGAAGAAAGATCACTGGATTCAGAGTCAGGCAATGTGCACTAGAATCATTACTGTGTGATTTAACTTCTCTGAACCACAGTTTCTTCATCTATAAAATAGATATAACAATCCTTGCTCAATCTATCTCACCAGGTTGTTGTTGTGAGGCAAGAGATTTTTAAATATGTAAAATATAAAAGTGCTGCATCAATTAATTTGCTATCATTACATAAGTTGGTAGGTAGTCCTCTGCCTTGTTCAGCAATAAGCCAAGTACCATTTTCACGGAAGAATTTGTGCAGTTAAAAATAGTAGGAAGGAAAGGAGAGTAGAAGATGGAAGGAGAGAAACGGAATGGGCTTAGGGGAAAATGGGGGAGGAAAAGATATGGGGGTGGGGGAAAGTGCTTGTGTTCTTCCCAGCTCAACAACTGTCATTGAATGGCATTTTTTCTGAATCACTTGGATTTATCCTAGATAAACCAGCATCGTAGAAATATACGCCTTAAGCAGTGAAATAAAAGGTTACTGTAGCAAAAAGCAATTCAGCAAGGCATTTGCAATACCTTTAGGGCTCTAGAATTTATGACAAGTCAGTGAACTTGAATTAAATGAATCAGGAGCTCTAACGAGGAACTCCTGCATACACACAATTTAGTTAATAATGTGCCTCAATTGTGAACAATCTGAAAATGCAATTAATTCATTTCTTCTTTAATGAGCTCCTTCCAGGTTTCCCCCATGGTGGGAGTGTTTTGAGAATGTTTGTGTGCTCCTCTGTTTTTATTGTTCTAAGCAATCCTGGGTGATAGTTTTTCAGTCCTTTTAAAACATAGGATTTCAGCATGGCCTATCCCCACGGTGTTACTTTTGATTTGCACTATTGTGGTCATTGTCTGGATTCTTCCCACTGGTGAGTTCCTCCTAGGGCCTCCATTTTATTTTAATTGTTTTTGGAAGGGGAGTTTGGGGGTGTCCAAGCCAGTCTACTTTCATGCCTCTTCTGGCTCTGCTTCTGACTTTTCATGCTTTGTCTCCATGCCTCAAGTGCTATTTCAAGCTGTAACTTCCCTCAGCACTTGGGACCTTCTCACTCTAGAATACTCTGCCAAACCTCTTCTCCTGTTGGTAAGTTGCTCCAAAGGCCTCCATTTTGGAGAGAGGCCCAGGTTGGCCATGTCCATTTCCCTCCTGGGTCTGCTTCTAACTCTGTAAACTTCAAAACTTTCCCCTCCACTACATGTACGTGCTCCTCCCTCCTTTTCTCATCCTCCTCTTCTTTTCATTTCTCTTAAGTCTATTGTCTTTCCCCATTAGATTGTAAAGTCCTCAAGGGCTGAGATTGTTTATTTTGGTTTGTATTTGTATCCTCAGCAATTACCACGGTGCCTAGCACATCACAAGTAATTAATAAATGCTCAGTACTTTGCCTTTTTCTGCCAGGTCTATTTTCACTCTGTCAGTTTATAAAGTTCTACCCAAGTTTCTCTATCACTGACATTTCTTGCTGTAATCAGTAACTAGTCCTGAAGTCCCAGTCCTGACAGCACGCAGCATAGGCTCTATCTACATGCTGCTAACTCAAGGGAATTTTGATGAGAATGCTTTGGAAGAAAATGGCGATGTACAGTGGAAGGGTCCTACTCCCCAGTTCAGAATATGCACAGGGATTTTCTCTCTGTTTCTTGTCTACTTACTGAGTATTGAAACCATTTCAATTATACATCAAGTCTCACAAACCTTTAGTTCATCTTTCGCCGGTTGATAATTCCTCTGTGATATTGTAAACAAGGTCAAAATTTGGAGTAACTAGGGTATGTTCATATTTACTGCTTTTATATCTTAAAGCTAGAGGCCCTTCTCCAGTATATCTATTCAGTAAATTCCAGTGACTTGCCATAATCTCCAGGTTCAAATAGAAAACCTTCCTTTTGGTTCTTAAAATCTTTCATAAACTGGCCCCTTCCTACCTTTCCAGGCATCTTACACCTTATTTCTCTGTACCAACTCTACAATCCAGTGCCATTGGTCTCCTTTGCTGTTCCTTGCACATGGTACTCCATCTCCTGACTCCCTGCATTTTCACTGACAGTTCCTCGTGCCTCAAATCCTATCCCTGTTCCCATATGTACTATTTTTTTCTCTCTTTGTTTCCACCTCCTGGCATCTCTGGCTTCCTTCAAGTCTCAGCTAAAATCCCACCTTCTGCAAAAAGCCTTTCCCAGTCCCCTTTAATGTGAGTGCTTCCCCTCTGTGGTTATCTCCAGTTCATCCTGTATGTAGCTTGTTTGTACACAGCTGTTTATTGTCTTCCCTATTAGACTGAGCTCCTTGAGAGCAGAAACTTTTTGCCTTAATTTTTTTTTCTGTTACCTTCTGTTGCCAACGCAGTGTTTGGTGTATGACAGGTACTTAAGAAATACTTATTGACCCGATTTGGACTATTACTTGTGGGCAGCTAGGAGGTCCAGTGGATAGAGTGCCAGGCTTAGGGTAGGAAGTCTCATCTTCCTAAGTTCAAATATAACCTCATACCCTTCCTAGCTGTGTGACTCTAAGCAAGTCACTTGTTTGCCTCAGTTTCCTCATCTGTAAAATGAGCTGGAGAAGGAAATGGCAAATCGCTCCAGTATTTCTGCCAAGAAAACTCCAAATGGGGTCAGGAAGAGTCAAACATGACTGAAATGACTGAAAAACAACAAATACTCACGTGTTCAACCTCGAACAAGACATTCAACTTCTCAGATCTCATTTTCTCCCTTTGTAAGAAGGGATCTTAGATCTGATGGCCTCCACGGTCCCTTCCAGCTCTAAATCTAAGATAAAATGATCAGGCTTCTTATATTAAAAAGTAAATAATTTTAGCTTTGATATTTCCCCTTAACCTAATATACATGAATACATTTTAACTATCTTAATGATCCATATATTAAGCAAACAATAGAAAAAAATGAACAAAATACATGGAGGAAGAGGTCCCTTGCTTTGGTATGCGATAATGGAGAAAGCAACAAATTTAGTGCATAGATCTAGGACATACAAGTTGTTTGATTTTTAACTGTAACTTTACCTCCCAACCCCAATTATCTTATTTGTAAAATGGGTATAAAAATACCGACCTGGAGTAGTTGTGAGGAATGCCCTTTTTGAATTATAAAACACTTCATGAATGTAATCAATCGTTATCATTTCAAGAAAACTTCTCATATATAGAATATTTTTTTGCACTATTTGAGAAAGAAAAAGAAATGGTCAACTTCTATATTTCCCAGAAAACTTTTATATCCCTATGATTTCTGTTGGAAAACACACAGGACTACTTAGACCATTGGGAAGATTTAATTATTCAACCCAAGATTTATCAGTTCTGGGGTGTTCTGAGTGGGTTGTGACTTGGTAGCTAATCCTAGAGTTTCATAAGACATTTTCCAAGAGAGTGTTTATTCACAGAAGAACTAACACATTAAATTTAGGACAAAGATCCATGGGGGCTTGTAACTTTGAATTATAACCATGAGGCAAAGCCTGAGCTGTGACTCAGACTGAAATAGCTGGTTCAAAAGGCCCTCGGGGAACATGGCAGCCAGATGGGGATGAACTACAGGAGAAAGGGGCTGAGATGGCACTGCAGACTATTACCGTGAGGCAATTACATTGCTCTGTGCTTCTGGGAGGTTCTCTACCAGTTGTAGGATATCAACCGAAAACAGGTCAGTTGCCATAAATTTAGCCAGACAATACTTGTCTAAGAACTTCAACTTCAGTTTTGATTTTCCAGTTCAGAGTTTAAGTTGGTGGGTTAGTCATGGTACCAGGGGCTTCCAAATATTCACTTACAGATGGAACTGAAATAAAATATCTTCTGTTATATGCAGACAGTTTCAGAACTTTAGTTTAACTTTCAGCCTAGCTGGCCAGGAATCATTTAACCAAAAAACACCCTCTATGCAGGTGAAACATGGCATCTATTTTAGGGCATATGGTTACTCTGAGTGATGATTCATTTATTTATTAATTTGACTTTTTTGAAAAAGCGTCCATTGGTGAGCAGCCTCAAGACACAAATAAAACAGCTAAAAATAGTTAATTAAAATATCCAAGAGCAATATTAAAAACAGCAGGAGAGAACCACAAATAGATAACGGAATTTTAAAAAAAAACACCCTTACTGTTGGTAACTGTAACTTTACCTCCCAACCCCAATTACCTTATTTGTAAAATGGGTGTAAAAATACCAATCTGGAGTAGCTGTGAGGAATGCCCTTTTTGAATTATAAAGCACTTCATGAATGTAATCAATCATTATCATTTCAAGAAAACTTCTCATATACAGAATAAGAACTTATCTTCAAAGCCTGGTGAAGCTTCATATATAGAATAAGAACTTATCTTCAAAGCAGGATATGCCAATTTAAAATGATAAGTCTACCATACATACTCATACATATCGAAGTTCAGTTTAAAAAAGGTCAGTTCGTCTGAGACAGAATAGGTAATGTGTTCCACATAAAATGTTTTGATTCTAGTTCCCCAAAATATCCATAGATATTGTGACCTTTGTGACCTTTGTGACCTATGGACCATAGGACACCAGGCCTATCTTCCACTATCTCCTGGAGTCTGTCCAAGCTAATGTTTATTGTTTTCATGACACTATCACACCATCTATCCTCTGCATCCCCTTTTCCTTTTGCCTTCAGTCTTTCCCAACATCTGGGTCTTTTCCAATGAGTCCTATCTTCTCATTATGTAGCCAGTGTCTTTAAGCTTCAGCTCTGGTATTTGTCCCTCCGATGAGTAGTATGAATTAATTTAATTATTGACGGATTTTATTTCTTTGCTGTCCAAGGGACTCTCAAAATTCTTCTCTAGCCCCTCAATTTGAAAGTGTTCATTCTGTGGCCCTCAGCTTTCCTTATAGTCCAACTCTCACAGCCATACATTTCTACTGGGAAAACCATAGTTTTGACACTATAGGCCTTTGTTGGAGAGGTGATGTCTCTGCTTTTTAGTGTGTTCAGATTTGCCATAGCTTTCCTTCCAAGGAGCAAGCATCTTTTAATTTCATGGTTGCAGGTGCCATCTATAGTGATCTCTGAGCCCAACAATATAAAATTTGACATTGCTTCCATTTCTTATCCCTCTTTTTGCCAGGAAATAATGGGACCAGTTGCAATGATCTTAGTTTTTTTAATGTTTCAAGTCAGCTTTACACTTTCTTCTTTCATCCTCATCAACAGGCTTCTTAATTCTCCCTCATTTTCTGTCATCAGTGGCATCATCTGCATATCTGGGATTTTTGATATTTCTTCCAGCAACCTTAATTCTGCCCTTTGATTCATCCAGTCTGGCATTTCTCATGACATACTCTGTGTAAAAATTAAATAAAGTGACGATATATAACCTTGTCATACTCCTTTTCCAATCTTAAATCAATCAGTTCTATGTTCAGTTCTAACTGTCGCTTCTTGACCCATATACAGATTCCTCAGGAGAAAAGTAAGTTGATCTGGCACTTTCATTTCTAGCTAGTCTGGATCAAAGTCCACCTCTAGGCAAAATCATAAGGAGATGAAGTTGAAGTTTGATAGCATAAGGCCCTGCTTTTTGTAGTCTTTTCCTTTTTTCCTTACCTTCTTTGCCTCTAGCTAACTAGTGTGCTAAAGAAGAAGAAGAAGCAGCAGCAGCAGGTTTTTGCTTTCAAAGTAAAAGTCATTCTGATGAACTACTTCATATTGAAGTGCTAAGGACTCTAAGTATTAGAGTCCTCCTTTATTTGCATTTTAAAAGAAGTCCCCAAGGAGAGAGTGATGCTTAGTCCAAAGAAATAAATCATGCATCTCAGAATTTTAGGCATTGGGAGAGTAATTTGGGCAGGCAATGGGCCTGCTGCTTTCGAATCACACTGTGTTGGTTACTACGCACTGTAAGGTGGCCCTGTCTCTTTGGGCACCTACTATCATATTCTCTATTCAGGTGATATTACCTGAATTTTTCTTGTAGCTCCAACACACTGATCTCAAAGAAAGCAAATTCCTCCTGTCAGAAAAGAAAAGCAGTTGATGGATTGCTTCCCAAAACTTTAAGTATGGTTCATTTTCCACCACCCATGTCACAGATGGAAATGTTACTCCTTCTATAACAAAGATTCTTAATTTGGTATCTGTGAACTTTAAAAAGAAATTTTGATAACTATTTCAATCACGTAGTTCAGTATATGCATTTTATTCATTCCAAAGCAGAAATACACAGGCTTCACCAGGCTGCCAAAGGGGTTCATGACACACCCAAAAAGGTTAAGAATCTCTGCACTAAAGGGCTCCATGTGTTTATCCCTTGTATATAGTAAGTATTTAATAAATGTTTATTGATTGCCTGATCTACCCAGAAACTTTCCAGATTAATGCTACAGAAAGAATACATAATATATTATTACGTAACACAGTATAGATTGTGATCTTGTATTAGCACACTCAGGATGGCCTGCTAGCACAGGTTCTTTGATCTGCTTTTCTAAAGGAAAGACAGCTTCAAAGGGGTCAAGAATCTTACTGTAATTACAGATAAGTAGAAAGAAGTTAGTATCCAAGAAAGAATCCAATAGACAGGGCTCTAACTGTCTAAACAAAATAATAGATACATAATCACCAGAGCAGAGAGCACCAACATCTAGGTTCACAAGTGGGGAGGGGGTTCCTTAACAACAGCTACCCAGAATCTTGTCTGGCCAAATCACAAAGACCTCAGGTGAACATTCTTCCCATGAGTGAGCCCCAAAACAAAAGCCCACCTCAGAATATGTGTACTTTCAGCTAATTGGCTCAGAGCCAGAAGGTATCACAATCCTTATGACTCAGTGCCTAATTAGCTTAGTACCAAAAGGTATGAAAGCTTCTCTGCAAGCAAGCCTCCCCATAAGCAAGTTCTTCCCCCAATGGGCTCTATGTGACTCATGATGTATCACAGCTGTGAACTGGGCCAGAGCTCAAGGCAGCAAGACATCTGTGATTGAAATACCTGTGTAACTTTAGGCCTGGGAACACAGCCTTGATCCAAGGAGAAAAAGGGAACATATGTGGTCACATAGGCCTATTAATGGACGGGGAAATCTTCTATTCCATTAACCTTATTACATAAAAATAGTCATTTGAAGGCTTACAATGCCTCTTATTTCCAAAAAACCCTGGGTGATTGGTCTTCATTTTACATAGAAAGAAACTGAAGCTGAGAAGCTAGTAAAGTGATTTGCCTACAGACATAGTTAGGTAATACTGGAGACAGGATAACAACCAAGTACCAACCATATGCAAGACCACATTCTGGGTACAGGGAGGCCTTTACCTAGTCTATGCAAGGTCAAATTCTAGATACAATGAAGTTGTACCTGAATCCTTGCCTTCTTGAATGTTATACTTTAGTAGAGGAGAAAAGACATGTACAGAGGTAGTTACAATACAAGACCAACTATCAATGCCAGAAGAGAGATACAACCAAAGCAAAGAGAATTGGGGGGCAATACCATAAGAGGACTGGTTCAAAGAACTGTGGATTTTTGGCTTGGGGGGAGGGTAGGGGATTTAATAGCGCCTTCAAATATGTGCCAAATTGTTATGGGGAAGAAGGATTATACTTCTGTGAAATTCCACCTCTCAATTCCTTGCTTTTTCCCTGGCTATTTCTTGTACCTTGAAGACTCTTTCTCCTCACCTGTGTCTCCTGGCTTCCTTAAAACTTCAGCTCAAATCCCACCTTCTTCAAGAGGTCTTTTAAAGGCTGCTGTGTAACACCTTTCCTCTGAGATTACTTTTACATTGTTTATATCTGGTATGTAACTACTTTACACTGTTTATATCTTGTATGTACCTAGTTAGACTTCCAGGTCATGTGACCAATAAGATAGAGGACAAAGTATTTTTCCTGATTCTCATGACCTCTTAAACCTTTCACAAACAGGAATTACATACAAGTCATTGTCTAGGACACAAGAACCCAAATGAGAACACAAAATTTTGATAAACTAACACAAAATTCCCTAACCCATTAATTGCTGACTTTGAGTTTTCTGCTGTCCCCTCAACTAGCCTACCATAGTGTGGGAGTAGGGCTACAGAAGTTGACCCATAGGCTTGTAGTAGAACTCTAAAAACCCTCATTCCTTCCTCCCAATACCTTGGAGATCAAAATGGCAGCAATTTGTTCAGGTAGCACAGCAAAGACCAGTAGTGCTCTGAGGGGCAAAGTAGCTCAGCAGAGGACTGAGGAACAGAGGGGCAGGACATGTGTATGACTTGGTGGCACTCCACTCAATTCGAGCTAAAGAGTCTGACATCTTGCTCCGATCAATTCTTTTACCCCAGAATTTACTTGGGGTAGATACGTAGGTTGATGAACCATGAATTACCCAGCTTGGGAGGTGGCTGAGACAGCTTTGAGACCTAGTCCTCAGGGAAACTGCCATCAAATGGGAGAGAGTCAGAACATAAGTAAAAGTAGAAAATATGGGGTAAAAAAACCCAAAATTATTAATGTTCTCAGGAGGAAGAAAAATTGATTAAAAACCTTGAACATAATCAGATAAAATAACAGGGTAGATATTAATAATAGAAAGGAGGATGGCCTCTAGATCATGAGAAAAGAATTCAGATATATATAAATATTGCAAGACAAAGGAAAAGAATCAACATGGAATGAAGCCAAGGACCCTGTGAATTCTGATGAGAGCATAGAACCAAAGCATGATATTCCTGAAGTGTTTAATGGGGAAATAAGAATTGTTATAATAAAATTTACTTCCTGCAGAGCAGAAATATTTGCAGACTATAAAAACTTTAATCTGTAGTCAGAAGTCTCACCAAAGAAACAAAAGAGAAAATAATTCTTGGGGGATGCAAATATCAAGTTCCAAAAGTAGAAATGAAGGGCAATCTCAAACATAGAAGGGGAAAAAAAAGCAATAATGAAAAGAAAGCACTATCTTCATGTAAGCAAAATATATGATCTTGAACCCAGGATGTATAGAGAAAATTTGAGGATTATGAATCTCTTGAAGGACATAAGACAAAAAACCTGCTATAATGCAGGAAATAATACAAGAAGACAGTCTAGAACTTCTGAACATAGAAGACAAAATGTCAATTGAAAGAATTCTTAGATCAGCTTCAGCAAAAAACCCAAGGTTGCAAACATAGTTGTTAAATTGAATAATTCTACTGATCAACAGCAAATTCTGCAAACAATCAGAAAAAACTTCAAATATAAAAGAAATTTGAATAACACAAGACTATTTGGCACCCACTGGAAAAATGAAGGAGGGAATGGAATAATGTGATCCAAAGCAGGGCTCAAGATGCAATTCTAGGCAACCTATCCTGGAAATCTGAGCCTAACCATTAATAGAACAAGACAGATATTCAATTTTTAAAAAAGTATTTGAAATGTTCCTAGAAAGAAAAATAAACCCAAAGAAATCACTCACTTCTCAAACACCCTAGATATCAGAAATCCAAGAAAAGTATATATCTAGTTGTTTACGTATTGTCTTCCCTAGTATAATGTGAACTCCTTGGGTGCAGGGGTCATGGTTTTACCTTCCTTTCTGTCCCTAACACTTACCCTGGTGCCTGGAACATGGGAAATGCTTAAAGAGATGCTTCTTGCTTGCTTGTTTATTGCTTGCTTATTTAGCCCTCAGAGGCAGAACTAGGAGTGATGAAGAGAAGCTGGAGGAAGACAGATTTAAGCTTGAGGTAAGGAAAGACATTCGAAACTGTCCCAAAGTAAAATTAATGAGCTGTTTTGGGAGGTAGTGGGCTCCCTATTGCTGGAGTTATTAAGTGGAAGCTGGGTGGTCATTTGTTAGGGATGTCGTAGAAAGGATTTATATTCCATTATAGCTTGGACCAGATGACTGCTAAGGTTCCTTTCAAATCAGAGATTCTGAAATTCAATGAAAATGCCATC
Source organism: Phalanger gymnotis (assembly GCA_028646595.1). Taxonomy (NCBI): domain Eukaryota; kingdom Metazoa; phylum Chordata; class Mammalia; order Diprotodontia; family Phalangeridae; genus Phalanger; species Phalanger gymnotis. Next base: position 100,625,681 of record CM053627.1, on the reverse strand, counting down.
GGATTCAAGTTCAGGTCCACTGACTCCGAGTCTAGTTCTCTTTCAACTATACCATATTGTTGGAATCCATGTCATTAACCAACATGTAAACTTCAGATTTATATGAGTCATGAGCTATTTGACAGGAACCAAGAGGGGAAAAAACCCCAAGAGAATAGAAAGCCACAAGTACCAGCTCCTGTCTTTTCTTATTGTTTCCTAGGGGAGATGCTTTCCAGGGTAGTTAGGAAAATAACCTGAAGCTTCCTCTGGTTTGCTAGGTCTGTGCTATTCAGGCAGTACTAGTCATAGCTAAGTCAGAAAGGTGGACTCCAGGGAAACCTGTGAAGCAACTGGAGCTTATCTACTTATTATGGCTTCTTAGCATGGTACCTTGACTGGACCAGACTTGTGATTGCTGTTGTCCCACTTCTTTCCCTCATCATTGAAATGATCAGAACTATAACCACAGAGGGTGATTCCTCCAACATACCACATTTAGAGGTTGTGGAACCCACTTGTAGTCCTTATGAAGTATAGAAACCACAAAGCTTACCCTCTAGTTAGCAAGAATTAGTTAAAATAAGAAATTACCACATGGCAGGATAGAGTCATCTTCTCTGTCCATATCTTGTCTGTCTCCCACCCCTCCCAACCAGCTGAGGACATGTTTTGTGTCAATTGACTCTAGCATGTTTTGTGGTACTTGCCATAGATGAATTCCTAGTTACAGGGCTGGAGTCAAGTCATTCTACAACTCATTCTCCAAGACTTTCTTTGCTTTCAGAAGTATCCAAAGCCCAGCTTACCTGACAAACCAATTTATGACCCTCCTGTCCCACTCTCAATAAATTTCAATTCAATTAAACTTTAGGGAATAAATGAGAAGCAACTTGATGTATTGAACAGACAGCTGACCTCCTAAGGAAGAAGATCTGGGTTGAAGTCACATGATGACTCCTAAGGAAGGCTGTGCAGACCACAGGACTCCCAGAGAAAGACCAAGTGGTAGCCCCCCTTAATCTGTGGGGATCACAGGGCTTCCTAGGGTCAGACCCTAAGGAGGACCCAAGCGATGGCTCTTAGAATGGTGGTAAGATCAAGGTTCCTGGGACAGGGCCAGAAGTCCTAAGTGATGTACCCTCAAGAAGGCTGTACAGACCACAGGGTTCCCCAGGGAAATCCCGAGTGGTGGCCCTCTTAACACCGCAGTGGGGATCACAGGACTCCCCAAGGCAGGGTCAGGAAGTTAGCCTGAGACGTACTTCTGCAGCTCATTGCTTTCCTGGTGGCATGACCTTGGGAAGATCCATGTGATTTGCTCATTCTCACCCAAAGAACTCAGGACCAGAGTGGGCAGAGGAAAGTTTTTATTACACTCCTCAAGAGAGCAGGTGTGGTGCTCACTGGAAACACTCACACTGATACAGCTGCAGAAGGTGGGGGGAGGGGGGAGGTATAACCATTCCCTCCACTCCTGCTAGAGTTATGGTTAGTTTACATTCTTTACTTTTTACATAGTTTTCCTAGGTTATACAATTTATATAGGTAGGATAATAAGGATACAGAAGCAAAAGTGAAGTTAATTAGATTTTCCTCCTCTGAGTTTAGGATTAACCTACATTCTTTATTTCCCCTACCTTCCCTCTTTAACATATGCAAATTATGCAAATCAGTAGGCCTGGACTCTTGACCAAGACCTGGCCCTTGATAAGCTTGAACTGGTTCAACCAGTTTGGCCTCTCTAGTTCCCGACTGGCTACATCATGCCCTCCTCAAATGTCTCGTTTAAGCATGCATAAAAGCCTCTGACCTTTCACCTGACTGACCTGAGGCCTGGTTTCTGCTAAAGCTGGGGGGCGGGGAAGTACACCTTCAGTTCTGTGGAAACAAAACTCCTCCTCCCATTTCTTACAAAAACACTAGTAACTGTTTCATTCAGTAACTACTATACATAAAGTCTTTGTGGACACAAACATGAATAAGACACAGTCCTATCTTCTTTCTTCCAAACTTTCTTATTTTTGTCAAAAGCACCAGTATAATTCCGGTATCCTAGCTTTGTAACCTTAGTAAGATGCTGAGCTCTCTCTTGTACAACATATCCAATCACCTGCCAAATCTTGCTGTTTCTACTTTAATACTATCTCTTTGACTCAACCCCTTTTCTCCACTCATACATAGTTGCCACCTTAATTCAGGCTCCTCTCCTTTCTCTTCTAGATTGTTTTAACATTTCCAGTCTATACTACATGCAAACCTCTCCAGTTTTTCTTAAGTGCAGATCTGATCATATGACTCCCCTACTGAATGAACTCTAGCAACTCTCTTTTGCCTAGAGGAAGAAATAGATAATCCTCTATTTAGCTTTTAAAACTTTATACAAATTGCCCTAAGTCAACTTTCTAGCAGGGGTAGGGAACTTACTGCCTCCAGGCCACATGTAGCCCTTGAGGTCCTCAAGTGTGGCCCTTTGACTGAATCCAAACTTCATAGAACAAATCACCTTAATAAAAGGATTTGTTCTGTAAAATCTGGACTCAGTCAAAAGCTTCACCCAAGGTCCTAGAAAGCCGCAGGTGGTCTTGAGGTCACAGGTTCCACTTCTGTATGATCTAACTTCATTGGACATCATTCCCCTTCCCACGATCTTCTCTCTAGTCAAACTGACTGTCTTTGTTCCTCACGCATTGGCTGTCCTCTATGCCTGGAATTCACTCTCTCTTTACCTTTGCCTTGTTGAGTACTTCTCTTCCTTTAAAACACTTAAGTACCATCTTTTCTGTGAAGTCTTTTTTAATTCTTTCTATACCTAGGGTCCTCCCTTCCATACTCCCTTGTACTTAAATACTACATATATATTTTACTTATTCTTCTATAATTACCCTATATGGATTTATAGATGTACTTATTCTCCTCTCCTCTACTCCATTAGAATGTATGCTAATTATGAAAAAGGATTGCTTTGTTTCTTTAATCTCGAGTGCCTAGTACTATGTGCCTGGGTACATAGTAAGTGCTTAATAAATGCTGGTTGGTTAATTAAGAGTCAGATTTCCTATACTTGGAATCAGAACACATTTATTTGAATCCAGCTCCATTACTGAGATAGTTTTAGAACTGGGAAGGGCCTTAGACATCACCTAATTCAAACTTCATTTTGTAGCTGAGGAAGACTTGCCCAAAGCCACATAGGTCAGGAGTGCCAGGCAGGATTTCAACCTAGGTCCCTAGACTCCAGATCCAGCTGTCCTTCCTCTGTATGACATGGTTACCTCTAGGCTTCAGTTTCCTCAGCTGTAAAATGATTAGGTGATCTTACAGGTCCTTTCTAGCTCTAACATTGTGTGAGCTACAGTTGTATGATCTATGACTTATCCCAAATGGGTGTTTTGAACTGGCATCGGGAAGCCAATTTAGTGAGGAGGCATCAAGCAGACCCGGCAAGAACACTACATGGAAAGATCTGCCGGCCATCCCCAGATCTTTGTAGCAACTTCACACATGGACGTATGAAAGCCAATAGTATATAGCTTGACAGAGACACTGCTATTGTGTTAATAGAACGTTAGAACCAGATTTATAGATTATCTAGTATCTAGGTACCCCTCACTTTACATATGGAAAAAAACCTGAAGAAATGATGTCCTTGCTTACTCTCCTGCAGCTAATTAGTAGCAGAAGTGGAACAAGAAACCAGGGCTAACTTCTAACTCCTATGAATGAAGAAATAAAAGAACACTTATTAAATGCTTACGATATGGAAAGCAATGTGCTAAGGACTGTGGATACAAACAAAAGAACCAGTCAATGTTTGCTCTAAAAGAGATTATATGTTGACAGAGGGATATAAGACATTCCAATTTTAAGTCATATGGAAAGCCCAGAGGTCCTTAGGATGCAGTGGCAAGGCCAATCATAACATTGTGGTCTAGGGGTGCTAGGAACCTTGAAATGCAAGGGTACAGGTCAGGGGGGCGGTCTGCCTTGAAAGAATATGACCACTCAAGCCTTCTTTCAATCCAAGTAGTGAGTTTGTTAAGATGCTGATTGGGGTGGGTGAGATTCCTAGTGAGACTGAATATTTGATAAGGACAAGACTGATATTTCTATAGCGAAAAAGACCATGGGAAGATCTGGATGGGATCAAGGAGTGGCAAATAGCCTGGGGTGTCCAGGGGTAACAGAGAAAGGGGCCTGGATAGGATTAAGGAGTGTCAAGTAAGCTAATTAAGTGATCGAGGTGGGCAGGGGTGAGCTGAATACCGTAGGTGAATGCCAGGGACTGGTTCTTAAAATCTGTGGGAAAGTTCAAGGGGTTTTCGTTTTAGGGGTCCAGATTCCCCCCCCCTCATTAATGCATCTCTTAGGCTGGTGACTCATGCCAACCCAACTTCACAGTGAGAACTTTACAGATCCCATTTGGTCTTGCCCAAGGCATTTTTTGGAACTGGCAGCAATCATGGTTGCTGTGTTCTTAGCTTTGTTCTGCCTCCTGCCCCACCCCCCCAAGTCTAAGGTACAATATATCTATTTTTAATCTTACACTGAATTAAATTAACCTCATTATAAAGCACACTCCATTCCACACAAAGGTAGATGGATCCGTGGCAGTTGCCAATGTGACTCACTTTTCCTTACCAAGTATTTTTCACATCCATTCCTCACTAGAGAAAGAAAACTGTGCAGCACAGGGACTTCTGAGGCCAACTTTATTTAATGAGCAAATACTTCAGCATCCATTTACTGTGTGAGATAGGTCATCAAAATGGGGCACTCAGCAGGCGCTAGTATTTTAAACACAATGTGGAAGACTTTGTGAAGTCAGCAAGCCAGCCAGCCCACCCTAGAGCCTCTCCTTTTTCTGGCAGTCCTCTTTTTAGAGTGGGTTTCGTTTCCTCTTCAATTATGAGAACAATTAGCTCAGGTAATAGTTGTTGTTGGTTTTTTTCTCCTATTGCAAGCCGCACTAATGGGCACTGGTATGCAAATTCTTTCCTTTGCCTTGGATAAAGGCTGCTATTCAGGTGTAGATGGCTATTGATGTAAGTTTTAAAATTTCATATTCATTTCTTTGAATGAAGAGGTAATTGTTCCTGCAGGGATCATTTCGGGAGAACAAATAATTACTTCAGCTAGTCCTTGTCTCTTTTCCTTTCTGAAAGCTATACTTTGCCAGACTAATTTTCTCATCTCTGTTGTTTGTCTTTATAACCCACAAAAGCAGCTGCATTATCAATGCTTTGCCCCTTGTTTGTCTCATTCTGATCAGAAGCACCTAGACTAAAACAAGGGTGTTGGGGGGAAAATTTGTGATGCTATCTTATCGTCATCTCTTAATTGATGCCCATAATCTGATTTCCTGGGAGTCATTGTTGATTTTACTGTGTTTTTTTTTAAAAGAGTAGTACATTACTAACTCAACCTTTCAATTTGCCTTTGAAGGAGCCACATACTGTAATTTCTGGCTTGACTTGAATTGGCTCTGAGCCTAGAAACCCCTCCAGTATTAATCTGCATACAATGGAGCTGACAAATGAGAAGTGAATGATTTGCTAATCAGCGGAGTTTAGATGCCATTCTTATCATTGTCTTCCTTTGACTGTACAACCTGCCTGTCACCCAAGTACTTAGGCTGGGCTAGGTTATGTTCGCATACACACAAGATTTCCCTTCAAGCCCTTTGAGGAGGAGGGAAGGATAAGGAGAAAGAGTACTATAGTTTAAAAAGAAGTTTAAAAATGCTTAAACATGCTGTCCTTATTCTAAATCAAACATGCACACTGTCAGAGGCAGGGCAAACAGGTGACATTTGAACTGAAGGAACAGCAAGGATCTGGCGTGGTTGTTCAGTTCTGAGGATTAGGACATCTGAATCTCAAGTGGAGCTCAGTGTGCCCACATTTGCATTAAGACTGCCATTATCATGTATACCCTCTGAGTAATGGCCTGTGTCTGCTTCTACTAAGTGTGGTACCATACATAGCCTGAGTACTTCTTCTAAATGGTATTTCTTATTTGGATTAGTGCTCATTTCGCGTTTAAAACTTGAGTCTAAATGTCCCAACAGCCTTGGCATTATTGATGGTTGTGATGGTGTAATGCTGTGACTTGTGGCCCCATTTGCCCATGTTGCAATCATAATATGGGACAGGACAATATTTGTCTTCCTGAAATATTGGCTCCCTTGTCATCTACAAGGAATCAATCAACCCAAGTCTCTCTCTCTCTCTCTCTCTCTCATACTCACAGAGCCATTATTACACATTCCATTTTGTATGGGACAGAATTTTTAAATAATAGGAGAGACATCCTTAGGAGGAACAAAGTAAATTTATTTCACAAACCTTGCAAGATTTGGGCATACCTCCATAATGGAGAAGGCGAGGTAAAAGGGAACCTGTCCTAATTTATATTCTTAACGAAAAAGATTCCCACCCACCTCTATTCCTTCTCACCATTGGCTGGGAGGTGGGCTTACAGTCTAGGTCCGAAAACTACACAGAGGACCAAGGTTGATCTGGTCCATTCAGGTTTTTCCCTATCAGAACTCAACTGTCTGGGTGGCGTCTGAAAGTCTAGGAGAAGGAGAGACCTTCCTAGAGCAAAGAATAAATAGCTCACAGGAAATTCATTATCTTCTAACATCTGAGAGAGAGGGGGAAGGGCATGCCTTCCAAAATTACAAGGCCAAATCCCAAAACCTCTCTATTAGACATACCCTGTGAAGTCTTCACAATTATCTATCTCATTCAATTTTTTGTTTAAAACTCTTTCTTCCATTGTTCCCATCCTCACCACCCTCCTATGCAGTAACAATGTATCTTGGTTTCCAATAAAGAGGCTTGCTACATATCTGCTACTTCACCAAAGGGAATGGTAGCATTTTTTTTAACCTTTAGGTTGTGTTGAGACCAGGGATTTGAGCAAAGGAAGGGATTCCTTTCTTTTGCAGAAGAAATGGGTTGCTGTGAAGTAGATTCTTTGTGGAATTTAGACTCTAGACAGAGCTGCCCAGACAGTCCCATCAGATTGATAGGTGGGAAGTAGGGACCTGTCTGTTGTGTTACCTGGTTCCTAAGTGGGCAAAACTCAAGCTGAAAACAATTAGTAAGCATTTCCATTTCACTGGAGTCTTGTAAGCATCTAGGATGATACTGAATACACCATTTCTCCTTTGTCTGTGAACAGATGAGCTCTTCATTCTTCTCCCCCCTTTCCTCTGGGTACACAACTCAAGATTGATGTGGAAGTGGCACTATCTAAATCCCATCTGGAATATCTGTCACTGTTTAGCTGCAAAAGACATACACCTATGCCAGAGTCACAGCTAGACTTCCCTGGATAATTCTCCCCTGTCATATCTGAATTATCAATGTTACAAGGTTGTATGACATCCCATTGCTGAAAGGTGGTGAGGGGGTGTACCTGAAATCCCCTCACATTGTGCTTTGTTTATCCTTTTCAGTTCTTTCTCATTAAAATGTCAATTCTTGGGATAGGATGGCTTAGACAGACTCTTACCTGCAAGATAAATTCTAAAGGAGAGGTGGTGATGAGAAAATGGAGGTGTTCTGAAGTCAGCATACTCCTCTATCATCTTTGCTTGTGTAAGATCCTATGCAACGTGCACCTATATAACATTTGAAGAAAACAGGTATCCTGATTTTCAGTCTTGCAAAAATTTGAATTCATAGGAGGCATGAATTCATAGGGAGGCAGCATAGCACAGTGGGGAGAAAAACGTTCTCTGGAGCAAGTGGACTCAGGTTTGTTGTGGTTTGGGGTGTGGGGAACCCCAAAATGCAAGGGTACAGGGCGGGTCTTCTTTGAAAGAATTTGACCACTCAAGTCTTCTTTCAGTCAGGGTAGTGAGGTTTAATTGTGACATTGGTTGGGTGGGCAAGATTTCTAGTAAATCTGTAGTATTTGTGATGTTAATAGAAGTGGCCAAGATACTAAGAAGCTGTGCAATTTAATGGGGCTAAGATTGGTACATTTATACAGAAAAAGTCTGTGAGAAGATACGGGATTAAGGAGTAGCAAGTAGCCTGGGCTGGGGCAGGTGCAAACAATGAAAGGGTCTGGATAGAATTAAGGTGTATCAAGTAAACTAATTAAGTAATTAAGGTGTACTGGGGTGGACCAGATACCTCAGGCAAAACGCCAGGGATTGGGTTGCTTTCAAAAACATGATTTCTGTTTGGGAGGGTCCCCCCCTCCTGTGGCTAAAAGGACCCTGCTTGGAATAAGTTTAACCAGCCACAGGGGTGGTGATTGGACTAGGTCCTGCCAAATCAGAATGTACGGGACCTGATCCAGGTGTCCCATTCCTTCCCCAACAATCACTCTTTTTACCTTTAAAATTATAGATAGGTCAAAAGAGCTGTCCGAGGGCCACCCTACCCCAAACGTGGGCCACTCGGAGGTACAGAACTTAACAAGCTGACTTTTCCAAATCACGACGGACAGGGAGAGACCCCTGGTCCGGATGTCACGGAAATTGGCTAGGAGAAG
>CM053627.1:100590406-100616685 GCA_028646595.1 Phalanger gymnotis | reverse complement strand
AGAGACCCCGACTTCAGGTTTAAGGCAGAATTTGTAGGGTACAGAAACAAAGAAGTAATTAGGGTACAGAAACGAAGAGGCAATTAATGTATAGTCAACATTCCATTCCTATCAGTTCCTGGGGTCCAGATATTATCAGTTCCTGGGGTCCAGACGTTATCAGTTCCTGGGGGGGTCCAGACATCCTGACGCCCCATGTTTACCTTCTTATCTGTAAGAACAGACCCCACCTGGAGGTCAGGTCCCACCCAGAGGTAGCCTGGAGGTCAGGTGGGACAGACCCCACCTGGAGGTCAGGTCCCACCCACAGGTAGCTAATCTTGTTGTGACAATTTTTATCATTCTGCTCATATTTTCAATTATTTCCTTGTTGAGACTATTAATCCTTTCCTAGGTCCCTACAAGGGGTTCAGGTCCCATTACCCCATCAGGTTCAGATCTCAACTCTGACACTACTCATATGACCCCAAGTGAGTCTCTTAACCTCTCTGGGCCTCGGCTTCCTTATATGTAAAATGAAGGGATTGGACTAAATCAAAAGATCATAGATTTAGAGCCAGAAGGAGCTTTAGAGTCAATTGCATCTAAACCCTTCATTTTACATGAAGAAACTGAGGCACAGAGAAAAATAACTTGCCAGAGGTCACATGGCTAGTGTGGCTATCTGAGGCAAGATGGTCCTTTCATTTCTCTACAGACTGTTCTGGAAGCAGCCTAGAGGGACCTTCTCTATCACGCCCCAGCTCTTCATTCTGAAGCCTCACTCCAGACCTGGAATTCACACATTGGAAATATCTTCCACCTTTGTTCCTTCTCTCTCTGGCTGGGTAGTTCCTCTTAGAACCTCCATTGTAGGAGGATGCTTAGGCAAGCAATGTCTCATTTCTCTCTGGGTTGCACCCTGGGCTTTCTCTACTATGTTCTGAAAGTGGGTACATTTGACCTTCTCCCATCCTTCCCTCCACTTCAGCTTCCTTTAATATGTTGTCTCCCCTGCCCCTTGAAGGCAAAGATTTACTTTTTATTTGTATTCATATTCTTGGTGTTTATAATAACACCTGGCACACAGTAAGTGCTTAATAAATGTCAGTTGACTGGACAACTGGCCTCTGTGGTGCCTCCTAGCTCTCTACATATGATCTTTTGAATGGGGAAGAGTTGGGAGTTGGGAAAATGTATGAGCTTGAGTCTGGGTCATTTGAAGAAAGAAATATAATGTGTGAATTTTTATATATTAGGGGATTAGTTTCATGTTTACACTGAAAAGATTAGATTAGAATAACAAGAATAATTAGTAAGTAGAATAAGACTTGTTCACCCCTCCTTAGTCTCTCAAATCTCTATTTACAAGTATAGATGATAGTTTCTGTCCCTATGAAACAGGCACAGTCTACATGTTTATTATTTGTATTAAAAAATGGATACCAAGGTTGATTGTTACCTGTGCACAAATGTAGCTGAAAAGATTAGTGCTCAATGTGTAGTCTTTTCTGGACTGCATGGAGGTCAAGTAGTACACTATGTTTTGGACCTTATCTGACAGCCATCTCATCTTCTCTTCCTACTCTCCTGTCACTGATATCTACTTGGAGAGCATCTTCATCATAGAATCAGCATTTGAAGGGACCTTAGAAGTCATATGTGCCCTCTATTCCCAAAGAGAAATCTCTTTCTAACAATCAGTCCTAACTTATTAAATACCCACTATATACTAGGCACTATGCTAGCTGTTGAGAATACAAATAAGCAAACCAGTGTCTGCCCTCAAGGTTCTTATATTCTAATAGGGGGACACAATACATACTGAGGAGGGGTGGTCAGGTAAGGAAGTTGTGGACTAGGCCAGCCAAAGGAAATGTGAGTAGAGCCATAGGTGTATATCTTGTCATGCCTGTTACAGTAATATTGACATAATCATTGTTCATAGAGCAAGTGGCTCAAGAAAAGGAGAACTGAGTCTTTATGGCAGGGTAGACGGCAAGGTGCTTGCCTTCATAGATCCCTCTTGTCCTGGTAGATGGCTAGATGGGATATAAAGTATGGGTTGGGGCTAGACAGACGTTGTAAGCTAGGTAAGTTATCACTGTCATCTATCAATAAGGATTCTTCAGCCCCGTGGAGTAACCCTAAAAGTGAGTGGATTAACTCCTCCCCACATTGGGATGGGACCTGATAACTTGAAGGTGAAGTCTGTGTCTAGATTTTACTGATATAATAATTAGTTGAAATTTATATATTGTTAACATTTATAATGAGCATTTCATGCATTATTTTCTGTTGTCCCTCATAACCAACTTGTGAAAGGCAGAACAATTACTCTTGTTCTCCTTTTATAAATAAGGTAACCAAGACTTCTTCAAGTTAATTATTAAGATTTATTAAAGTTAAATGGGCCTCAAACCCAGACTTCCTTCAATGCCTAGTATAGTACTTTTTCTAATATTACTCTATTACTCAATACATTTCAGTGGTCCCCTATTACCTCTAGGATAAAATAAAAAAATTTTAAAAGTCTCTTTATAACCTGTCCCCTTTCTACCTTTTCAGTCTTTATAGACCTTATTCTCTTCCTGTACTTTGCAGTATAGTAACATTGACTTTGGTAACCCATGGTGCACACTTAAAACTAATTTACCAATTACACATCAGTTAGGTATACTAATTAGTGTGACAGAAACACCAATTAGACTTATACTTCTCAATGAATGCAATTGAACTTTATTAATCAATGTGTGCAGACATCATCCCTATAGGAACAAAGCACCAACCTGATTTCTACAGGTCCTGGTAAATGTGTTTCACAGTGGTGTTCCTGACTAGGTTCGCTCTCTGCCCACTTAAGCCACGTGTCTCCCTCTGAAACGTTTTATTAGCAAGTCTCTCTCAGGTAGCACTGTTCTGGAGCAAATACGTAATTCTCAAATCTGCAAGTGTAGGGAATACAGGAATCAGTTCCAAAGCAGATTGATGGCTAGGGCCTCTGGCAGGTTTTTGTGGCTTTGACTAAGGACATTTACAAACTGCATCTAAATTCTGGTTGGTGATCAATTACCTAAGGTTATGACGAAAGGAAACTATCAATGTAGAAAGGGTGAAAGGAAGAGAATGAGCATTTATATAGCACCTACTATATGCTATATAAATGTGCTAAGTGCTTTGCAAACATCATTTCATTTGATCCTCATAACAGCCCTGAGAGGTAGGTGGTGTTATTATCCTTGTATTACAGCTGAGGAAACTGAGGCAAAGAGAGGTTAAAAGATGTGCTTAGAATTAAAGATCTGGTAAGCGTCTGAAGTCACATTTGAACTCAGCTCAGCACTCTGTCTCCTGGCACACCTAGAGACTCCATTCAGAGCTTCAGTTTTCTAACATCATTAAAAAATATTTAACCAGGTTTTTTTTAAAAAATAGATTTGGGACATATATAAGCATCATTTGCAGTTGTTTATCAAATCTGGGGGATTCATTATTAGTAATGGTTTGTCAAACTTAGGGGACACACATGTCATTGCCAAACTATACTACTTTTTTTTCTTGTTATAGAAAAACAACTTCAATTATAACTCCTCAGTCATAATTTGAGGCTTAAAAAGGGGAGTTACTTATCTTATGTTAACATACTTATTCCCAATGTAGTTTTCTTGCTTTTCTTCACATAAGACACTCCATCTCCTGACTGTGGACATTTTTACCAGCCATCTCCAACTCCTGAACTCTTTTCCTCCTTATCTCCTTCTCTTGGCTTCCATGGATTTCTCCAAATCCCAGCTAAAGTCCCATTTTCTTCAAGAAGTCCTTCCTTGTCTTCATTAGTGCTTTTCCTTTGAGATTTTCTGCAATTTTTCAATGTAAATATTTTGTTCGTACATCATCGTTTGCATGTTTTCTCCCGTATTAGTTTTTGGCCTTTTTTTGGTATCACTGGCACTTAGCACAATCCACATAGTAGGTACTTAACAAATGGTGATTTAGGTACTTAATAAATCGCAATTTACCTACCTAGCATCCTTGACAAGTGAAAATTCAGCCTCTCCCAAAAGGGAGAGGAAATTTAGCACCTCCTATAGTGGCCCATTCTACTTTCAGATAGTATTAATTCGCAGGTAAGTTTTTCTCATCTGAAGCCCTAATTTGCTTCTCTTTCTCTGCATTATCTCTGAAGAGTTAGATTTTTGCCCTCTGGGGCCAAACAAAACTTCTTTAAATGTCTTTCCCTTCAAATATTTGAAGACAGTTGTCATATTCATACCTAAGCTTTATCTTCTTAGGGTTAAATATCCTCTCTTCTTTAAATGATCCTTCTATGGTGTAGGTTCCAGCGCAGCCAGAATCATTCTACTTTGGACATGCTCTGGCTTGTCAATGTTTTCCCAAAATGTGCCTTTCAGAACTGTGCACAATCTTCCGAATATTGTCTGAGTAGCACAGAGTACAGCAGTACTCTAAAATACCTCATTATGGCCATCCCAAAACTGCATTAATTTCTGCAGCTGTCACATTATACTATCTAGTCACATTCAGATTGCTGTCCGTTAAAATTCCCAGGTTTTTTGCCATGCCTCTGTGAAGTTGACCTTTTAAACTTGATGTTGGACTTTGTTTATTTTGGGGATGTGGACCCAAATGCAGACTGGCAGCTCTTCGGGTCCTGAGATAGTGACTTGACAGTGGTCATACATATCAGAGGCAGAATTTGAACTTATGTTTCCCTAACTGTAAGACAGGCCCTCTACTTCTATATCACACTGCTTCTGACTTAACATTTATCCATATTCAGTCTTTTCATGTTATAGCTGTCCTATTGCTCTAGTCTGTTAAGAGTAGGTTCTGATTCTGGCATCCAACATGTTAATTATACCTCTCAACTCTGTCACTTACAAATTTGACAAATATGCCACCTACATCTTAATACAATTACTTGCTAAAAATATTGAATGGAGTAGGGCCAAGGACAAATTCTGGGGCCATTCTCTTGGAGACTCAACTCATTAATAGCTTCTCATCATCAACCAATCACTTCTAAATGCATCTTAGTATAATAATCCATCTGTCTCTATTTTACCAATTGCATGAAATGCTTGGTTAGTTGACTTACTGAAATCCATGCATAATGGATGGATTGCATTCGCCTGGGTTTTTCATTAATTAATCGATTGATTGGTTGATTGATTAATTGATTTGCATGAATAGGTTTGTTTCTTTTTAAAATCAGAACTGTGATTTTGTTAATGCAGGGAGCTTGCAATGAAGATTTCTCTCTATCAAAGCAGATTAGGGCATGCTCTGAAATTTATAGTCTTAGAGAGTTGCCCCAAGAAACCAAAAGGTTAAGTGACTTATCCAGGGTCAGACAGCCAGTATGTGGACTTTAATTCAAGTCTTCCTGATTCATACAAAATTTCTATCCATTATATTGTACCACCCCTTAATAGAAATACAAATCTAAAAATGAAAATAGATTCATCTAATAGATACTGGAACCTTGCTATATAACACTATTAGTGAGTGGAAATCATTTTAAAGCAAATCCTTGCTGGACCCTAATCTAAGTGTTTATTTACTAAGGTACCCAAAGGACCTCATTATAAGGTGGTTTACATATAAATCAGTCCTGTGGCAAGAACCTGGAGTTCAGCGATGCTTTACCATAATGAAATTCACATGTAATGATTGATGAATTCAGGATTATTAGAGATGCTCATTAGAGGGGTTCTTTCAAATAGTGAAATATCAGGAATGAACAAATAAGCAATTATGACACTATTTTGTGGCAATCTCAAAAATCTAAGCTTTTCATTTTAAAATTCTTTCTCCCCCACATGCCAAGAAGTATTGATTCAATCCCAAGGAACACAGATCTGGAGGAGTTTAACTTTACTTCACAGGGAGCATTGTATATAATGAGGAAGACACTGAACTTATTGTGTCTGGTGAAGTGTTCCTGATCCACCTCTTTGCTTGCTAACTCTATGACCTGAGGCAGTCTCACATCTCTCAATGCCTTTCAGAGGTCTCTCACTGGATGTGATGCAGAGATCTAAAACTCAAAATGGCTGAAATTGAACTCATTGTCTTTCTCCCCCAAATTTTCCCTTCTTCCTAACTTTGCTATTATTGTCATCATCTTAGACCCCCAAGCTCAAAACTTGTCATCTTTGACTTCTCACTCTCCCTTACTCCATCTGCTTTCCTGCCCCACATCCAATTAGTTGTCAAGTTTTGTCTTTTTTGTCTCTAAATATCTCTCATCTATATTACCATCTCTCCCTCTGATACTGCCACCACCCTAGTTCAGGCCCTTATCACCCTCACTTCCAGACTATCACAGTAACCTGCTGGTTGTTCTGCTTGCCTCCAGGGTCTCCCCACTCCACTATTCAGCCTCTTTTCAACTGTCAAATGGGTCTTCTTAAAGCTGACAATGTCACCCCTATTCAATTACCTCTATGGCTCCCTATTAACTCCAAGATCAAAAGTAAAATCTTTGGGCTTTTAAAGCTCTTCATAACCTAGACCCTTCCTACCTTTCCAGGTTTCTTTTACCTTTTCCCCACTGAAGTGCTCTGCCACCCAATGCTGCTAGACTCTTTAGTATCCTTTGCACAAGACATTCTATCTCCTGACTCCTGAGCATTTTTGCTGACTGTGTCCCCTATGCCTGGAATTTTTTCCCTCCTCATTTTCATTTCCTGCCTTTCTTCAAGTCTCATCTCAAGTCCCATCTTCTGCAAGAAGCCTTTCCTCATCCCCTTTCACCTTAGTGTCTACCTCCTGAGATCATCTCCAATTTACCCTGTACAGCTTGTTTGTGAATAGTTTTTTTTTTTTGCCTGCTATTTCCACTATTAGACCATGAACTCCTTGACAAAGGGAATGTTTTTGCCTTCTTGTATCTCCAGCACTTAGCCAAGTGCCTGGCACATAGTAGATACTTAATAAATACTAGCTGACTTCTTGGCTTGAGTAAGCTGCCTAAGCCTCAGTTTTGTCTTCAGCAAAATGGGGAAAATAATATTTGCATACTGTATTTCCCAGGGTGCTTGTGAGGATCATGTATGTAAAGAGTTCTTCAAACCCAAGACACTAGAAAATGTCACTTATTTTGTTTCGCAAGTCCTGGGAAGGCTCTGATTTACTCCTTGCAAATTGTACTTAATTCTTTATGTTCTTATGCTCCCCAGAAGAATCACTAGCTCAACTCTGTAGGTACTTCCCTTTAAATAACACCATTTGAGCAAATACAGTAACAGCATGCTTGATTCCTATAGTCATTGCTATACATCAGACTGACTTAAGGGAATTGACACAGATTTTTTTTTTCCTTTCTTCCTTTCACATTTCTTCCCTTCATATCCCTCATTTTAAATGCTTAATTTTGAATCTGGACTTCTGAGGCCAAGATGGTGGAGTGAGAAAGGAACCCTTTGAAACTCTCCCAAATTCCCCCCAAACAACTAGAAAACTTCTTCAGAATTGATTTAGGAGCAGAGAAGCAGCTTACCAACCTGGCAGGAAAAGTCTGTCTCACTGGGGTGGGAGGGGAGTGAAATCCAAGAACAGCAGCCAGCCTCACAGCAGGGGCACTCCAGCTAGTCTACAAGCCTGGAGCAATCCAACAGTGAGGCCCTGCCCTCCTGCAAACCAGCAGGCCCCTAGGCAAGTGAGTAATCTGCATAGCACAGCAAGACCCCACCCCAGTGACCCCACCTCTAGCACAAGCCCCTGTTAGGCCTTGACCCCATTGCTCACCAGCAGTAAAAGCTCCACCTGGCCAATAGCAAGGTCTTTTTCCTGGGGCCTATCAGCAGTGAGACGCTGTTTCCACAGAAATGCAGCAGCAGGAGCCCACCCTTGGTGCAGGCCAGCAACAACATCTCTACTCCAGAGCCTGCCATCAGAAAACTCTGTTACTATAGCAATCAGCAGCAAGGCCCCCACCCCCGCCCCCACCGGAGCAGGCCATCAGCTAAACACTGCATCCAGGGGAGGCCAATAAGGGAGGTCCCACCCCCAGTTCGAGCTAGAAGAGAAACCTACTCTCCAGAGAAAGCAAGCAGCTAAGCCTTGAAGCCCAGTGAAAGGAGAAATTAATAAAATTGAAAGCAAGAAAAGTTGAATTAATAAATAAAACTAGAAGCTGGTTTTATGAAAAAACCAATAACATACATAAGCCATTGGTTAATTTGATTAAAAAAAGTAAAGAAGAAAACCAAATTAATAGTATCAAAAATGAAAGGGGTGAACTCACCACCAAGGAAGAGAAAATGAAGACGATTTTAGGAGTTGTTTTACCCAATTGTATGCCAATAAATTTAAATGAAATTTATTAAATTTCATTTAACAATTTAAATGAAATGGATGAATAGCACAAAAATATAAATTACCCAGATTAACAGAAGAAGCAACAAAATGCTTAAATAACCCAATCTTACAAAAAGAAACTGAATAAGCCATCAATGAACTTCCTAAGAAAAAATTCCCAGGACCAGATGGATTCACAAGATAATTCTAACAAACATTTAAAGAACAATTAATTCCAATACTATATAAACTATTTGGAAAAATAGGAGAAGTAAGAGTCCTACCAAATTCCTTTTTTGACATAAATATGGTACTGATACCCAAACCAGGAAGAGCCAAAACAGAGAAAGAAAATTACAGACCAATTTCCTAATGAATATTGATGCAAAAGTTTTAAATAAAATACTAGCAAAGAGATTACAAAGCAATATATCACAAGAATCATACAATACAACCATGTGGGATTTATACCGGGAATGCAGGACTGGTCCAATATTAGGAAAACTATCAGCATAATTGACTACATCAATAACAAAACCAAGAGAAATCATATGATTATCTCAATAGATGCAGAAAAAGCCTTTGACAAAGTACAGCACCCATTCCTATTTAAAAAAAAAAAACCCTAGAGAACATAGGAATAAATGCAACTTAATATGATAAGGAATATTTCTCTAAAGCCACCAGCAAGCATCATCTGTAATGGGGATTAGTTAAAGTCTTCCCAGTGCAATCAGGAGTGAAGCAAGGACACCCATTATCACTGCTATTATTTAATATTGTACTCGAAATGTTAGCGATAGCAATAAGAGAAGAAAAAGAAATTAGAAGAATTAGAATAGGTAATGAGGACACAAAACTCTCACTCTTTTCAGGTGATATTATACTTAAAAATCATAGAGAATCAACTAAAAAATTACTTGAAATTATTTACAACTTTAGCAAAGTTGCAAGACACAAAATAAACCCACATAAATCATCAGCATTTCTGTATATAACCAACAAAGTTCAGCTGCAAGAGATAGAAAGAGAAATTCCATTTAAAATAATTGTAGACAACATAAAATACTTGAGAGTCTACCTGCCAAGACAAACCCAGGAGCTATATGAACACAACTATAAAACACTTTTCACACAAATTAATTCAGATCTAAACAATTGGAAAAATATTAATTGCTCATGGGTAAGCCTAGCCAATATAACAAAAATGGTTATTCTACCTAAATCTATTTTTTCAATGCCATACCAGTCAATTTATCAAAAAATTATTTTAAAGAGCTAGAAAAAAAAATCGTAACAAAATTCATTTGGAAGAACAAAAAACCAAAGATATCAAGGGAATCAGTGAAAGACAAATTCAAAAGAAGGTAGGGTAGCCATACTAGATCTCAAACTGTGTCATAAAGTGGTAATTATCAAAACAATCTGGTACTGGCTAAGAAATAGAGTGGTGGATTAGTGAAATAGATTAGGTACAAAGTACACTATAGTAAATGACCATAGTAATATAGTATATGACAAACCCATAAATCCAATCTTTTGGAACGAAAACTCATTATTTAACAAAAACTGGAAAACAGTATGGCAGAAACTAGATATAGACCAACAGCCCATACTGTACACTGAGATAAGATCAAAATGGGTACATGGTTTACACATAAAGGGTGATACCATATTGCCCAAATTAAGAGAGTTTATCTGTCAGATTTATGGAAAAGGGAAGAATTTAGAAAAAAGAAGATATAGAGAACATTACAAAATGTAAAATAGATAATTTCAATTATACAAAAGTAAAAAGATTTTGCACAAACAAAACCAATGCAACCAAAATAATAGGGAAAGCAGAAAACTGGGGGTAGGGGAGAGAATTTGCAACAAGTATCTCTCATAAAGGCCTCATTTCTCAGATATATAGAGAACTGAGTCAAATTTATAAAAATACAAATCTTTCCCAAATTGATAAATGGTCAAATGGTACAAACAGGTAATTTTCAGACAAAGAAATCAAAGCGATCTATAGTCATATGAAAAATGCTCTAAATCACTATTGATTAGAGAAATGCAATTAAAACAACTCTGAGGTACCACCTCACACCTATCAGAGTGGTTAACATGACACAAAATGACACAATATGACACAAAAGGAAAATGCTGGGTATTGAAGGAGATATGGGAAAACTGGGCCACTAATGCACTATTGGTGGAGTTGTGAACTGATCTGACCATTCTGAAGAACAGTTTAGAACTATGCCCAAAGGGCTATGAAACTGTGCATACCCTTTGATCCAGCAATACCACTTCTAGGATTGTATCCCAAAGACATCCCAAAAAATGGAAAAGGATCAATATATACAAAAATATTTATAGCAGTTCTTTTTGTGGTAGCTGAGAATTGGAAATCAAAAGGATGCCCATCAATTGGGGAATGGCCAAACAAGCTGTGGTATATGATTGTAATGGGATGTTACTGTGCTAACAAGCAAGATGGTTTCAGAAAAACCTGGAAAAACTTACGTGCACTGATGCAAAGTGAAGTGAACAGAGCCAGAAGAATGTTGTACACAGTAGCAGCAATATTGTTCAATGAAGAACTGTGAATGACTTGACTATTCTCAGAAATACAACGACCTAAGACAATCCCAAAGGACTAATGATGATGCATACTATCCACCTCCAGAGAAAGAACAGATATTGATTGAATATGGACTGAAGAATATTATTTTTCACTGTTTTTCTTTCTTTTTTTTCTTTCTTTTTGAGTCTTATACAAAATGAGCAATATAGAAATGTTTTACACAACTGCACATATATAGCCTATATCTGATTGCTACTGTCTCAGGGAGGGAGGAGAATTGAGAATGAGGGAGGGATATAATTTGAAACTCAAAACTTTAAATAAAAATGTTAAAAAGAAATCTTGAATCTGCTTTATATACAAATTGTAAATGTTCGAGTCTATCTAGAAAGTGACAGGAGGCAAAGGGTTAACCTGTCCACCTTATGTCTCAGAGATCTGCAGAGGGCAAGGGTATTCAGACTGAACAGGTTCCATTACAAGGTGAGTTATAAGCCTGCTGGGTTAAGTGCCAAGCCTGGAAATGAGATAATTTCATGAGCTGGAGTCATTAGGAGATCTGGCCAAGAAGAGGAAGACAGAGAGAAGTGATGTGTCACATCTGAGGAGCAGAAACAAATGTAACCGAATCAAGAATCTAAGTCAGACGGAGTGTCTGATACTGAGAACAGATTATATAAAAAAGAAGGGGAAATGAATAGGGATACTAGAGCCAAAGATTGCTTGAGTCAAAGTCATGGAGAAGCTAGACGTGAAATGTAGGCCATAGCTGCTACAAATTGGTGAGTGGGTAGAACAGATTAGGTTGGTCTTCCTTTGATGAGGGTTATTGGGACAACCTCTTAATGGATTAATAACTGAGTAAATTTTAATAGTAACACAATCAGAATAACTCACATTTGTTTAGTGCTTTAAGGTGTACGAAACAATTTCCTCACAACAACCCTGTATTAGTGAAAGTATTATTATCCCTATTTTACAAATGAGAAAACTGAGCTTCATACAGGTCTCACAACATCTGAGGAGGCAGAATCAGATCTTCTCTTGTTCGACGATAACCTTGGCTTGGCCCGGGTTCACACATCTAGTCAGTGTCAGAGGCAGCATTCAAAGTCAGATTTCTCTTGACTCCAAGTCTAGAACTCTTTACATTACATCTAGATTTTGAAAATAAAGTCTCTGAGATCAAGAACTATGTCTTATACTTTCTTTACATCTTGAACGCTGATATTATCCGCATTGGGAAGTATATTGAAAACTTACATTGCGTACGGGTTGTGGTTCAGGTCTGGTAGTTCGAATTCAGAACTGGAATAAAATGAGACATCTCCAGATATTGAAGAGTTAACAAAAGGAAGTTTACTTGGTGAAAATATAGAAAAGCTGTTCAGTAAGGATATAGTATTTTATGAGTTGGGTATAGCTTCCCTTCCTCTGCATTTGGCAATTCTACCTATGTCATTGGAATCTAAGTGGCTCAATGAAGGGAGTGGTGGGCCAGGAGTCAGAAAGATCCAAATTCAAATCTGGGAATCCTGGGAATGTCACTTTCCCTCTCCCTCCATTTCCCCTCATGGGTTTGTCATAAGGCCCAAATGAGAGGATAATATTCATAAACTGCTTAGCACAGGGCCTGGCTCATTGTAGGTACTTAATAAATATTTTGTTTTGCTTTTTAAAGATAACAAGTCTAATAAAGTGTTTGCTTCTGATGCCTCTGCTCTTACTTCTGTACTTAGGCCAACAGGAAACTACTTAATGATTTGATCTTTAGTCCTCTAGGCCAAAGGAGTCTTGAGGATGGTTTTTAAATCTTTTAAGGAGAAGTCAGCCTACTCTGCACAAGCCTAGCTCTAAGGTATGGCCTTAAGAGAAACTACCCAAGTAGACAGTGCTTTTACCATAAAAGGGTACCAGTTTGATATGCTATTGGTAGTTATTTATTCAGTTCAATCTAGTGTAGCCTGGAATACCCCTTTTCAGATCTTATTTTTTGGAAGCTTATTTTGGAGAAAGGAAAGCCTGGAAGCAGGGAGACCAATTATGTTGTTTTGAGGATAATGTGTGTAAAGGACTATTATATATAAGCTGTTATTATTATGTAAAGTGCTTTTCCCCTCTAGGGTGATTGGGTATGTAAGATAAAGCTGGTTGGGAGGAATTCAATTCAATAAATATTTATCAGATGCCTACCATATCCAAGGCCCTTTTGTAGCCACATTGGATATAAAAATAAAGACAACAATCCTCACCTCCCAAGAAGATTACATTTTGGGGTCTGGCAGGCTAGAAATGAAATACAAATCAGGGCTTTATTTATTCTCGTGTTTGTCTAGACTTAAGAAAATGTTAATAATGCCGATTAAACAAAAATGTAGGTGCATACATTTTTTTTCCTGGGAAGCTTAGTTCCTAACACCAACACGACTTAGTTTTACTATATAAACATTGCTTAGCACAGTAGGGAGTACAGCAGAAGTGATCACTAGATCGAAGTTGTCACCAGACTAGAGGCCTGGGGATGGTAGGATAATAATAATGATGATGATGGTAGCAATAACAATAACCACAACACCAACGGGCCTTTACAAAGCATTTTAAGATTTGCAAAGTGCTTTAGTTATTATCTCCTTTGAGCCTCATGACACCCCCTCTAGTTAGCTTTATATGTATATGTTGTCTATCTCTTATAGAATGTAAACTCCTGAAATACAGTGGGTTTTTTTTTTCCGCTTTTGTCTCTATGTTCCCTAGACTTAACACAATGTCTGGCATATTTACCAGATACTTAATATGGGCAGCTATGTGGTACAGTAAGTACAGCACTGACCCTGTAGTCAGGAGGATCTGAGTTCAAATTCAGCCCCAGATACTCACTAGCTGTGTGACCCTGGGCAAGTCACTTAACTGTTTGCCTTAGGTCCTCGTCTGTGAAATGAGCTAGAGAGGGAAATGGCAAACCACCCTAAATAGGGTCATGGATAGTTGGACGCAATTGAAAGACTCAACAGCAACAAAAAATACTTAATAACTTGTTGTCAATTATGTATAAATGGTTGTGTTACTATCAAGCCCAAACATGCACTCTTGGTGAAACAAGAAAAGATAGTCTAGCAATGACTTTTGAATCAACTGAGTCTTCTTCCTGTTTTCTGTCTTTAGAAAATGACCCTTGTGGACAATGAGAGTATATATAACATTCCTTTTGACTCTTATTCCAAAATCTGAAGCGCTCTGTTCATCCAAGCCATGTCTGAAGACATCCTTGTTTTCTGAGCCTTAGTTGATAAATAAGGCTTTTGTAATCCTATGGCAAGAAAGGCAATATGAAGGTCTCTGTGAGGTTATGAATGTTCCTCATTGTAGGGGCATGGCTCAGGTGTAGAGATGTGTGCATAAAGCTCAGATTGTGAATATAGTGAGTGTGGGGTGCGCGGGCACATGGGTCCCAAGGTTTTCTAAAGCTACTACTCCTCTGACATATGCACTGATTAGTTGCTAAGTGACTCCATTCTGCTCAGAAGTTCATGTCAGTCCAGGGCTCTAGCCATAATCCATGATGGCTAAGAGGCCTTCCTCTTTCATCAGGCACAATCTGTAGGGTGGAGCGGAAAGAACTTTTGACCAGAACTCAGGAGCCAGGGTTCTTGTCCTGATTTTGAGGAATAAATCACTGACCTTCTGTGTTTAAATTTCTTGGTCTCTAAAATTGAGATTAATGATGTCTATCTTGCCTACTTCATATGGTTGTTGGAATATCAGCTGAGCTAATGGGATTTGGAAGTGTTTGAGTATTTGAAAGGATTAAAATGGTATATAAATACAAAGTGTTTTAAATAGAAGCTTTGACTTGCTGAATCTCTTAGAGTTGCAGGGTTCTGGCTCCCCCACCTCATTGGTTCTATTGGGCTGGGTTTTGTTTGTTTTATTATTGTTGTTTTTTGCATTATGCAGAAATGGAAAAAGGTAGAATGCTCTGACAGAGCTCTAAGTGGGGCTTTTTTTTTTCATCTGGGACAAAAACAGTTGGTGGAGGTGGGGTGGGGGTAGCCCTGAAGGTCCTATGTGGTTGGTGGGGTGGGGAGGTGGCAACTCAGAGGACAATCTAACCATCTGTACAACAGTGCAGAGAAAATTATTCATTCCACAGAGAGTATAGACTATACTATTCTTTTTCTTTAGCGGGGAAAGTGTCTTCAGTCCTACAGGCTTTCCAGTTCACAAGGGCTGTTTTATTGTAGAGGAAATAATTTTTCAGAGTATAGATACCTCTTTCAAACTCATACATTTTCTTACAATATGGGAAGAGTTAATACAATTCAAAAAAGGACAGTGGCTTCCTCCCTTCTCAGACCCTCATCTGTCTGTTAGAATTCTGGACAGAACTCATCTTCTTCTGAGTAAATTTATTATCAGCCCAGAGAAAATTAGTGCTAATTCCTTTGCAAATAGACATTCCTATGATTTCTAAAAAGTCCTTTAATGCCATCTGTACTACATTGCTTTGTTGAGGAAATAAAGGTGTAAGATATACCACCTGGGGTGCTGCCACTCACAGAAGGCCATTTCAAAAGCACATTGACCCTATTTATGGTTTAGCAGTTAGCTAATTAGGGGAGCCCACCATTCTAGGAAGTGTTAGGGGGAGGGAGATCTCCAAAAAATGGCAAAGCCTTAGGTCCTCTGGGGGCCTCTAATGCTATGGATTGGACCAAGGTCCCTAACACCAGCCACAAAGGACACTCCCACTGTGCAGCCCCCAGACTTGCCTTTCAGTTGCTGCAGAAACAAAACATGAAATAAGTAACATTGACTTTTTCCTTTCTTTTGAGGGTGTTGATTAAAAAGGAAGAGGGTTTGTCTTTTATCAGGGCCCTGACAGCCCTAACTGGGTTCTTTCTCAAACCTCATTACTTCTTCATTCCTAGACTTCCCCCAAATATTACTTTTTGCATTTTCAAGGATAAATTAGATGCCATTTCCACAGTGACACGAGTGCACTCTGTGGATGCCACAGTGGAAGTTTGCTTACTTACCAGCAAAAGAGGCCACAGAGAAATAAAAGGCACCACAAAAAAGACAGCCCCCAGAAGGGCCTCAGGGGTAGAGAGAGGAGAAGTGGAGTAATACCAGCCAGAGCACATGAGTCACTGAAAAAAATCATTTTTCTTCGCTTCAAAAAAAGGATAGATTTTTCTCCCTCTGCATCAAATCTCTCCTGATACAACAAAGGCGTGGAAGAGACAGATGGGATTATTTCATTGGCTATCCCCATCCATGCTGATGTCAAGGGATGGATCAATTCCCCATTGATTCACTAAGATAGCTACATGGCTAAAATGACTGGATTGACTTTTTAAAACTTTATTCAGGAAGAGTTTGGCCATTTTGTATGTATGGATTTGCCACATAGGGTGACATCTCTAGCATTTAGAAGGCCTGCATAAATTAAAAGATGTGAGTATGGAAAGTGTTTCTCTCCCTCCCTCATCAACTGAGTCTTGGCCCTCTGCTAGTGATCCAAGAAAAGGCCCAGATGTTGGTGGAGTACTAGGATTTCCCAGTCACTGGAGGTCTTCATGCAGAAACTAAATGACCACTTGCTGTTGTTGCTCATCTTTTCTTCTTGAAAAGGACCAGCGGCATCATGAGGGTGATGTCTTGACTTACATGTGAATTGGATTTAATTGAGGCAAAGCTGTGAAAAGTCATCAGCGTCGATTTCTCCTCCAGAGTTACTAGAGGCCAGTGGCAAGACAAGAGTCAAGAAGACTGTCGATGGCTCTGGATGTAGTGGGTGACCTTGGCCTTTTTAAATTAAGGTCTTTCCCAGGTCTCAGTTTGTCAAGGGATACTGTAAAGAAGATTTCTATTAAGTAGAGGTTGGACTAGTTGGCCTGTGAAGTAATTTCCAATTCCACGAACTTGGCTTCAGCTTATTATCAGAAAATTGGAGATCCTTTATTCTGGTATTTTCCCCTTGTTTACATGGTACTTGTAATGGTTTAAAAATTCATTACATTTGTGAGTCCTTGATCGTCCGGCTAGCTCCTATACCTCTTGAGGCAATCTGTTTCAATCTAAAGAACCATTTTTGGTTCAAAACCCTGTGCTAAGTGCTGGGAGTACAAAGACAAACAAAAACTGGCCTAAGTTTTCAGGAGTTTAACTTCTACTGTGGGACAGATAGCACCAAACAGTTACAAACACAAACCATCATCAGAGGGAGAAGGAAAGAGATGCGGGTGGGGAAGGGGTAGATTTCAGGCCTGGAGGAGAGCCTCAGCAATGTCAAAGAAGAGGAAGGTGGAACGTCGAATTCAGGGAACAGTGATTAGGCTAATGTGGTTGAAATGTAGAGTGCATAAAGGGGCCTTCTTTGCAATAAGCCTAGAAATACAGACAGGAGCCGGGTGACAAAGGTCTTCAAATGCTAGGCTGAGGAGGGTGGATTTTATTGTAGCAGTGAGGATGATATAACAACAATGTTGCTAGTAGTTGCTGTGGGGGCATAAGGCCAGAAACACCAGCACACAGGAGGGCTGCTAGGATAGGTTCTTTTGATCTGCTTTTCCAAGGAAAGCAATTTCAAGGAGTTAACAATCTCAGTTTAATTAAACATATATATACCATTCACTTAGTTCAGGAAGAAAAGCCAACACCCTGAACTTCAGAGCAAATACTAACAGAAATTACAGAGACAATATAAACAGATCAACATTTCCATCTAATCAAATCACAATACATAGTTACCAGAGAAGCACCAACATACCAGAGAAGCAGAAAGGGTAGAGTTGCTTCAAGGGCTTACCCAGAGTCTCCTCACCAACACTCTTTGAATGAGTGGGCCCCCAAAGGCAAACTGCTAACCTCTGAGTTTACATACACTTCTTCAGGGTCAAAGGATGTCACAACCATTCAGCTAAAACCTATATGAACTAGGCTTGCTTGTTTCTTAAGCAGGTCAAAGACTCTTGATTCAATCAAAGAAACAAAAGACAACAAAAAGTCTACTTTGCTTGCCTTTATATTTGAAAGGCAAGACTCATCAAAGGCACAAACAAAACAAAAAAGTCCCTCCCTGATTACCATTACCTATGGACATGTAGTTGGAGGAGATTATTTTGACCGTTGTGTGGCTAATGGATTAGATGGGGGGTGGGGGAGGACTAGAAGCTAGGAATCCAATTAGTGACTGATACTTTAATAGATCAATGAGCATTTATGAAATACCTACTGTGTGTCAGGAATTGTGCTAGGTACTCAAGGAGAAGGCAATAAGCATTTATTAAGCTTACTACATGACAGGCTTTGTACTAAGCACTTTACAAATATTATCTCATGTGATCCTTACAAAAATCCTGGGAGGTAAGTGCTGTTATTATCCTCACTTTACGGTTGTGGAAACTGAGGCAAACAGAGGCTAAGTCACTCACCTAGGGTCACAAAGCTAGTGTCTGAGGCTGGATTTGAACTCTGGTCTTCTTGACCGTAGGCAGCTAGATGGCACAGTGGATGGAGGCACTAGGCCTGGAGTCAGGAACACTATCTTTTATCTTCTAGGCCTAGTGCTTTAAGACTCATGGCACCTGGCTGCCTCTTTTGCTAAGGATGGAAAGACAAAGGAATAATCCTTAGTTTCAAGGAAGTTTTGTTCTATGGGGAGAAATATATGAGTAGGAACAAAATAAATGTGAAGAAAATTTTGGAAAGAGAAGGCACTGGCAGGTGAGAACTGATTAAGGCTAAGACTATGGTGGGGGCTGGGAAGGGAACAAATGTGAGACATGCTGTAAAGGGAGAGATTGATGTGCAAATGAAAAGCATGGAGAATCTCAGCTGAACACAATGAACAGATTTTTAGAATTGCCTGTGACTTAGTGCTGGGCTGGCCAACCCATATCCACCAGAACTCTGGGAGACATTCTTTCCTTTTGCTAGATTCCAGGTATTATCCCTTAGTTCCAGGTGGCGCCTTCTTTTTCTTTAGTACCTGAACCTTTACATATCAGGGCTGCTCTCATTCTGATTTCGCCTGGAACTTTGACAAGTTTCTGTTGTCCCTTTGTTTTCGATTAGACAAACTTTTCTTAATAGTGGCCCTCCATTCGAAGGCCTTGTCTAATGGCTCTAGCTCAGGTCAGCTTGTGGTAGCCCTTCCACCCTCTTTCTAAACCCATGTTCTTTAAATAGCTCCCTTGCATTTAGAGGCCTTGTCATCTCCCCTGAGCACTAATCTCTATAGCTGTCAAATCCATCACAACATTAGCATTTCTAAAGCTGACTTGTATATTCCATAACATTTCCTTTTTTTTTAATCTAGAGGGAAGCTCAGCTTACTATACAATAAGTAACATGGATTTGATGGGCATGTTTTTCTATAATCCTACCTTAGGATCAGTTCCATTTCCATTTCTCCTCTAATTGAATATATTAATCACTCTGTTGACTATCAGTCCTTCACACCACTCCCCCCACCCACAACAAGCAAACCAAAAAAATTTTAGAAACATAAAATATAGTCAAAATAGTCTTGAAAGTACTAAGCAGAATTTTGGTAAATCTGCCCTGTATTTCCTTGCATTCATGCAGTTACATCATAAAAGATAAATCCCAATGCAAACAACAATGTCTTCATTATAAAGACTGATTTCTGTATAGGTAGGAACTAGTTAAAGTATTGGTTAATAGACTTGTGTTTAATCGCTGTAAGCAAGGCAGCAAAGCATAATGGGCCAACTGCCAGGACAGGAAATGGTTTCTTTATACCTGGCCTGACACAAAGACATTTATCAAAGAGGTCACTTTGATGCTCCACTTACTGATACAGACCAAACATTTATAGTCCATGTCTAATGGAAGCAAGTGTTTTCCAATAATGCTATATTACTTCTTTCTGAGAGCTTCCCCACCCCCATTCCTTGTCTCCAAAGAACTGGGGAAGGCATTAAAGGAGGACAGGGTAGAAAAGTGGTTATTCTCACTAATCACTGTAAATAAACAAGATTATATGTAGAAACCTTCTTTCAATACAAACCAACAAAACACACTGACTTGAAATCACTGTTTCCATGGGATGTTTTAGTTAATAAAAGTTATTCATCTATTAAGAAATCAGTATCTATATTCTACATCGTTGTTAATTAAATGTAATATTTTATCCTGGGATTAAAAAAATCAACTTGACAATTATAAGATAAAGGAGATGTGGTAAGATAGCTAGCAGTTTATATATTTTTTTAAAAAGTATGATTCTGGGGCTTTAGTGGCCTATAAGCCCAAGGTTGCCATGAGGGTAAATGGATCAATTGAGATTGTGTGTGTGTGTGCATGTATATGTTTGTGTGTATGTATATACATGCATGCATGTATATGTATGTGCATGTTTATATGTGCCTATGTACATATGTATATACACATACATGTTGTTATTTATCCTTTGTTTTCAAAGACGACTATGTCATCAGGGAGGTGATATCATGACATGCAGGTGAATTGGATTTAAGTAAGGGAGGGCTGTGCAACGTCACCAGCCTTACTTTCTTCTCCAGAGCCATCTGGGTCCAGTGACAAGATATAGATCAGGATGACTAGAGATGGCCATGGATGCCTTGGGAAACCTTGGCCTTTTTAGGTTAAGGGCTTTAACAGGTTTCGCTTTGACTAAGGTTATGCCCATTCAGTGATTAAGGCTAGGAAAGAAATAAGGCAAAGAATGGCCTCTTTACCTAGTTAATTTTTTTCTTGTATACACACACATACACACACACACATGTCATATTTACATATATACACACACATACATACACACATGCACCCACTAATAATGTGTGCTTTGGTTGCATTGAAATAGACATAGTATACTGGACTAGTGAAGTAATATTTTCATTGTTTTCTGCCCTGATCTGTCAGATCATATTGGGGCAGTATATTCAGTTCTGGGTACCACATGTTAGGAAGAACATTAATAAGTTAGATATCACCAAGCAGTGCCTGAAGGAACTGGTAAGGGTCTTGAAATATCCTAAGGATTAGTAGGAGGAACTGGTGATGTTTAGCCAGGCAATGAGAAAACCTAAGGGGAATATAATGATGTTTGTCTCTAAATATTCAAAGGGCTATCATGGAAAACAAATTTGATTTGAGCAGTTAAACCCTAGAGGTTAAAATTATGTGTATTGGGTAGGTTTTATGTAGAGGCCGAGCTGAGCTCACTTTGAGCTCACTCAATGAAAAACTTCCTAACAGGTAAAGCCATCTCAAAGTGGAATGAGATGCTTCAGGAGGCAGTGGGTCCCTTTCCCTGGATGTCCTAAAGAAAAGACTGGTCATTTGTTGAGCAAAGCTAGAGTTATGTACGTACGTATGTATGTATGTATGCAAGCATGTACATATGTGATTGTTATTTAGGCTTAGTTTAGAGTAGATGGTCCCTGATGTTATTTCTAATTCAGATTCTGATGGTATGATGCCACCCTCCAAAAATTTGTTAGCTTTCATGTAGATAAGGCTTTAGTGACTTGCTTCAGTTTCCTGGTTTGTATAAGAAACATCATTATATTTCTTAACTATGTAATGTACTGACATGACATTAAGGAGCATCTTTGAGTTTTCTGGATTTAATTTATTTTTCATGGGGAGAAAAAACCAGTCAGAATAACCCAGTATAAACCTTAGCTCTGATATTTACTAAATATGTGACCTTGAGGATGACACTCAATTTTTTTGAGCCTTACCTTCCTCCATAATAAAATAGAACTAGCAATAATTGTGTTTCCTACCTAACAGGTTTGCTGTGAAGAACATGCTTTCTAAACCCTAAAGTGCTATAAAAATATGAGCCGTTATTGTTATTAGTATCGATGGCTTTACCAAGAGTCTAACGATAATAACTTCCATTTACAGCGTCTGACTATCAGAAAGTAACTTCCCTCAGCAATAATAATAATAATAATAATAATAGTAATAACTTGTCCTCAGGCCATTTCTATCTAAACACGATCAAAAAGATGAAAAAGAACAAGATGATAATAATAGTTCATATTTATTCAGGGCTCTAAGTTTTGTAAAGTACTTTCCTCATAACAGGCTAGTAAAGTGGGGAAGGCAAGCACCGTCATTCCCAGTTTACTGCTGAGAAACTAAAATTAGATCATTGAAGTGACTCGCTTTAGGTAGGAGCAGCAATGCTTGAACCTACATTCTTTTCCTGGTGATGATAAGTGACAGACGGTCATAGAGTACTTTATGGTTTGCAAAGCAGCTGATTATGCAGTCACTATAGGTATTATCTCCATTTTGCAATTGAAGGAATAAGAAATCTACAGAGAAGATAAGTGATTTGTCCAATTAGTAAATGTCAGACAAAATTCGATTCCAAGTTTTTCCTGACTGAAATTCCAGCTCTTTCCATCATACCACTTTCTGTCTTTCTAACTAATAATAGAGATGCAGGATGAGAACGGGAGCTTTGGCTCTGATCTATGATACTGGAAGAAATCTTGAAGAAAGTAATTGTGTTTTTATAAGAGGGAAAGAGAAGGATGCCTCGTTCCTACTGAATTATAATAGAGAATGCTTGAATGGGGATTTGAGTTAATCAATAAGCGTTTTTCAAATGTTTATTAAATTTCAGGCAAGGGCATTTGGAGAGGACTAGCACCTCTGATGTGAGGGTTTGCTGAGCCTTTTTCAGGGCTGCTCATCCATCTCTGGTGTCTGTCTTTTACCCAACACTCACCTGTGGCTCCAAGAAGCTGGAGCATGCACCATGGCCACACATTTCTCAGCAGATGGGCCATACCAGGTGGAGGGTAACCGACAGGCCTCAAACCCATCGGTAAATTAGGAGAGTGTCTAGTCCAAGCATGCAAAAACTATTACCCTCCTCCGTGGAATGGGCAGATGAGAACAATTTGTTCCAGTGGCCATGAAGGTGGCTGAAGCA
This sequence comes from Phalanger gymnotis, assembly GCA_028646595.1. Classification (NCBI taxonomy): domain Eukaryota; kingdom Metazoa; phylum Chordata; class Mammalia; order Diprotodontia; family Phalangeridae; genus Phalanger; species Phalanger gymnotis. The sequence continues at coordinate 100,593,859 of CM053627.1, read as the reverse complement.
GGTGAAGGAGCTTGTTAGGCACTGCTGTTGTTTATCCTTTGTTCTCAAAGAGGACAATGACATCAGGGAAGTGATGCCATGACATACAAGTGAATTGGATTTAAGTGAGGGAGGGCTATGCAAAGTCACCAGCCTCACTTTCTCCTTCGGAGCCATCTGGGTCCAGTGGCCAGATGGGGTGTTAGGCATTGAAGACACCAAGATCATTCAGTGCATGCCAGGCCAGCACCAGTTGTCTTGACTTTGCTCTTGCCGCTGGACTTCAAGGACTTTGGAAGAGAGACTGAGGCTGATGACTGTAATTCTGCCTCACTTAAATCCAACTCACATGCAAATCAGGACATCATCCCTTGATGTCATTGGTTGTCTTCAAAAGGAAGGATGAACAACAACAATCCAGGCACTGTGCTACAAATTGGAGATACAAATATAAAGAATGAAATAATCTCTACCCTCAAGGAGCTTACATTCTAAGTTTTAAAATCATGAAGAACAGAGTCCACTTTTCCTGTACCTGTTCTATAGCTCTTGTCTGCTCTTTCTGGACATGCAGAAAACGTTACAAAGGATTTGAGATTAGACCACAGAATTAATGAGATTGAAGTACCAGGAACTGTGACTGACTAAAGAGAGAAAAGTGACTGCCTGGAATCCATGAATTTAACATGGCCATCTGAGAGTTTACAGGAAGAAGCCAAAGTGGCATTTTTTTTTTTGCTTAGTTTCCGTACTGAAGGAAAGAAAATGAACTATTTAATACATAACAATGATGAAGTTGTCCTTTATGATTCTACTTAGAACTCCTTTAAAAAGATGGATTTATTCCTCTTCTTCTTGCCCTCCCCACTTAGACATACCTTATCACCAAAGTGGTTTGATAATGTCTTTCAAACTGCCAATTTCTCTAAATTGGCTGAAGTAATTAGTAAAATCGGAAATAAAGCAAAAGGCCATTTAATTAGTATCTCTCTTTCCTTGGCACAGACATTATGTCAAAGCAGGCTCTGAATTTTTCAGAGTAGCTGGCATTGTGTATCTGATTTTTATATTATGATGTCGTAGCTGGTCTGCAACCTTTGTCAATAAAGGACATTGAAGCCTTAATTTCTTTCAAACCAGAAACATCTGTTAAATCTCTGTGGATTAATTTGCCAGTTTTCCTTGCTGTTTATTATCTTCATGCAGTTTATCAGATTTCTTTACATTCTCAATATTTTTTATTCTTCCCACCCCTTTGAACTACATCCTCCTAATAGCTCTAAACTTGACAGAGAATGAACAGCTTTTGATCTAATAATAAGAACTTTTTGCTGGATCCCATGGGATGGTGTATAGACCCATTCTCTACATAAAGGGCCTCTGGACCCAGCTATATAGAACATACTACGATTAATCCTGTAGGAGCCTTGCTTCTTTTTCCACACTGATTAAACCTTTTTATCCATTGTACTTGTAAATTGTACAAAGACAGTTTACTTTTAGCTTAGGTTTAGGCTCGTGTCTAGGGTTTCCCCAAAAGGAGGAGGAGAAAGGTACTCAGTGAACAATATGAATCAGATATGGGAGAGATATTTTTTCTTACATACAAAAGAAATGCTAAAATACTAAATATTCCTCCAAGAGTGCTAACAGCAAAAATCAAGATGGCAGAGAAGAAGGAAATAGTAGAGAATAGCTCTTTGGTGCCACTACACAAACCTGTCACCAAACAACTTACCCCCCATGGACAAATATGATCTAGATCTCCTCAGGGATGAAAGTAAAAAGATCCATGAAAAGGAAAAAAAAAGTTTTTTTCCTTAGGAACTACATCTAAAATGAAAGTAAAAGACCAGGTCTTAAAAAAGGGAATATAGCCTTTAGTGGGAACTCTGTTTAGGATCGGTAGTGAAACTGAAAGCCTTCAGTGCTAAAGTTAAACACAAAACCAAAGACCACACCACCCTACATTCGGAGAGAAAAAAAAATCATTGGGAAGAAAAAAAGATTCTGAACAGGCTACCTATTGCTTTTAGGAGGAAAAAAAAGAAAAAAAATAGGAGAAAAGCTTAAATTGTTGTAGAAGAAAAGGACCTTATCATAGTGTTAGTATAAAAATATGTTATAAAAGAAATGAGACCTATGAAGGGATGACTTGGAGAAAAGTATCAATAACTTAACAGAAGAGGTACAAAACCTTATTCTACTAAAAAAAAAAACCTAAAAATCAGAATGGATTGAATAGGAATCAATAACTCCAGGAGACAACAAGAATTCTGAAAATAAAGTCAAAAGAATGATAAAACGGAAGAAAATGTAAAATATCTCATATAAAAACAACTGACCAGAAAACAGGCTTAGGAGAAACAACTTAAGAATCATAGGATAGGGGGTGGAGCCAAGATGGCAGCTGGAAAGCAAGGACTTGCATGAGCTACCAGCCAGGTCCTTTCAAAAACCTGTAAAAAATGGCTCTGAACAAATTCTAATGCTGCAGAACCCACAAAATAGCAGAGGGAAGCAGGGCTCCAGCCCAGGACAACCTGGATGGTCTCTGGGTGAGGTCTATCATGCATGGAGCTGGGAGCCAAGGGGAGCAGAGCCCAGCGTGAGCTGTGCCTGGACCAACCAGACCAGGAGCCAGGGGGAACAGGGCCTAGCACCCTGAATCAGTGAGCTGTGGCAGTTACCAGACTTCTCAACCCACATACACCAAAGACAACAGAGAAGGTTAGTGGGAAAAGCTACTGGGGACAGAGTGGAAGGAGTTTTTGGTTGGGCCACTGCCCCAGGGTCAGTGGGGGTGGTGCAGCTACAGAAATACAGCTGCAGTTGCTTCTGGCCCCAGGCCCACCTGGTGGGAGGAATTAAGTGGCAGATCAGAGCAGGGTGCAGAGCCTGCTTAAGATCTGAGTCCAGTCCGTGTAGGTAGTTCTTGGGGAAGGAAGAGTGCTGGTGTGGCAGAGCTGGCTGTATAGAAATAGCTCTTAAGGGGGCGGAGCCAAGATGGTGGCTGGGAAGCAGTGACTGGCGTGAGCTTCCCACCAAGTTCCTCCAAAAACCTATAAAACAATGGCTCTGAACCAATTTTAGAGCTGCAGAACCCACAAAGTGGCAGAGGGAAGCAGGGCTCCACCGCAGGACAGCCTGGATGGTCCCTGGGTAAGGTCGGTCCCACACGGACCTCCCAGGCCCCAGCCGAGGGGAGCGGAGCTGAGCGCAGCGTGCACGGCGCGAACAGACCAGACGCGGACCTACCAGACCAGGAGACGAGCGGAAAGTTCCCTGGCATCCCGAAATATCGAGCTGTGGCATGTACCAGACCTCTCAACCCACAAAGAGCAAAGACAGCAGAGAAGGTTAGTGGGAAAAGCTGTGTGACTGAGTTTGCGGTTCCGGCCATTTGCCCCTGGGGCAGCAGAGGTGGGGCAGCTTTAGAAATAGGCTGCAGCTGTGTCTGGCCCCAGGCCCACC
>CM053627.1:100559295-100589906 GCA_028646595.1 Phalanger gymnotis | reverse complement strand
CAAAAACAAACACTTTCGAAAAGGGACAGGGTCAAGGGAGAAAATTCACGAAAGGGGGATAAGTTAGGAAGGAGCAAAATATAGTTAGTCTTTCACAACATGAGTATTGTGGAAGGGTTTTACATAATGATACCTATGTTGAATTGCTTGTCTTCTTAGGGAGGGTGGGTGGGGAGGGAAGAGGGGAGAGAATTTGGAACTCAAAGTTTTATAAACCAATGTTCAAAAACAAACAAAAAAGTTTTTGCATGCACCTAGGAAATAAGATACACAGGCAATGGGGCACAGAAATTTATCTTGCCCTACGAGAAAGGAAGGGAAAAGGGGATGGGAGTGGAATGGGGTGGCAGAAGGGAGGGCTGACTGGAGAATGGGGCAACTAGAATATATGCCATCTTGGAGTGGGTAGGAGGTAGAAATGGGGAGAAAATTTGTAATTCAAACTCTTGTGGCAAGCGATGCTGAAAACTAAATATATTAAATAAATTACATTTAAAAAAAGAAAAAAAATCATAGAATCACTCAAAATCCATGACCAAAAAAAGACCTTTTGATATCTTATTTCAAGAAATCATTACAGAAAATTGCCCACAAAGAACAAGAGGGAAATGTGAAAATAAAAATAGTCCACTGATCACCTCCTGAAAGAAACTGAAAAATGGAAACTCCCAGGAAAGTCACTGTAAAACCAGAGCTTCCAGGCCAAAAAAAAAATACTCCAAACAAATTGAAAGAAATAATTCAATCTCAAAGGAATAGTCAGGATCGCACAAGATTTATCAGCTCTCCCTAGATAGGAGGGGAGAGTAGGTAATGAGATATTCCATAAGGCTAAAGATAAGGGTCTAAAACAAATAATTACTTACTCAGAAAAATTGAGTTATAAGCCTATGAGGAAAAAAATGGATTTTCAATGAAATAGAGGACTTTTAAACATTTCATTTTTTTTTTTAAAAAAAAGCTAGAGAAGAACTTTGAAATGAAATTTGGGAGTCAAGAGGAAAAAAAGGTAAATAAAAGCAAACAATCAAAATGGACTTTATAAAGATACATTTTTGCATAATAATGAAGGGAAAAGGTTAGAGTGTTCTTTCAGAATCCTAATTTCAAAACGGATCATAAAGTTAGTCAATTGATACATAAGACTTATAATAGTTTTATTATGTTTGGAAGACTTTGTAAGAAAAAAGGAAAGGGAATGAGATAGGATACATGAGAGGAAAATCGGAAGAAAGATGGGAGAATGTATGACCCAAGTTTTACAAATAAAACTACATTTAAAAATGGAAAGAGTAGGGGAGAATTGGGTATCACTTGAACTTCTCTTTCAGTTAACTGATCTAAAGAGTGTAGAACACACATATATAAACATGCACAAAGTTTTGTGAAGAAATACATTCAGCTTGACAGGGATACAAATGATAACAGAAAGAGGAGCAAGGGGTAGAATCAGAGAGGAATTAGTCATAAACTGAACTAGACCTGAGCTTAGTGAAGGGATAATGAAGAGCAAGTTAAAAGGGAAAAAGAAGAGAAAGAGTAACAACTTGAAATAAACTGGCAGTGATTATGGAGAAGAAAAAATTTATGGGAAATACATAGTTAACCAACATAATTATAAATGTGAATGAGGAGAACCTACCCATAAAATGGAAAGGATTAGCAGACTGGATTAGAAATTAGGAAATCTAACAAGTTGATTATAAGAAACACACTTTAAACATAAATACTTATACAGAATTCAAATAAGAGGTTAAAGCCAAATCTATTATACCTCAGCTGAACACAAAAAAGCAGTAACAGAAAAGGTGGAATGGATGAAAAAAGCATTTATTAAGTGCCAGGTATTATGCCAGGCACTATGCTAAGCATTTTACAAATATTATCTCATTTGACCTGCAAAACAACCCAATGAGGTAAGTGCTGTTATTATCCCCATTTTTCAGCTGAGGTAACTGAGACAAATAGAGGTCAAGTGACTTGCTCAAGGCCATACAACAAGTAAGCGCCTGAGACTAGATTTGAATTAGGATATTCCTGACTCCAGACCAGTGCTCTATCCACTATATTATCTATTTGCCTCTGATTTCAGACAAGGCAACAGGAAAAACAAAAACAAGAGACAATTCAAAGATATAGAGGGAAACTTTTGCTGAAAGATAGCAGAGACATAAATTTATTTCAGTACTTAATATATGTGCAGTAAATTGCATAGCTTCAGTGTCATTAAAGGAAAAACTAAATTAATTAAAAGTAGAAATAGACAATAAACCTATAATGGAAGAGGATCTCAATTTATCCCCAATCAGTTCTAGATAAATCTAACCAGAAAACAAAGAAGAAAAAAGCACAGGACTTGAATATAATTAGAGAAAATTACATATGATAGCTCTCTAGTCATTATTTAATGAAAATAGAAAGGATTACACATATTACAAAATATTATGTATTTTAAAAATTATATATTTTTTCAATCATCAAAATCTCTACCACTTTCCCTCCCAACCAACATCCCTCTCTGTAAGTGAGAACAGTCACAACAAAAAACCCTATACAAACATGTAAGGCAAAACAAATTTCTGAATTGGCCATGTTCAAAAAAATTGTGTCCTATTACATATTCTGAGTCCTTCATCTATCAAGAGATGAGCAACATGTTTTATTATATATTCCTCTGGAATCATGGTTGGTCATTATACAGATGAGATTTCCTAATTTTTTCAAAGTTGTTTGCCTTTACCATTTTTTTTATCATTTTGAATAAACTGTCATCATGTTGTGTAAATTGTATTCCTGGTTCTATTCCCTCTAACGCTTCATTTAAGTCTCCCTAGTTTCTTTGAAACTATTTCCTTCATCACTTCTTACTGCGTAATAGTTTTCCATCATATTTGTATAGCATAACCTGTTCAGCCATCTCCCAATGTATGGGTACCTCCTTACATTTCCATTCTTTGCCACTTCAAAAGGGAGCTATAAATATTTTTTACATCCTTAGTTTTGTTTAGGACTAATCCTTTCCATATTCTATCTTCCCTGTAATTCCCTCCTTTCCCTTCTACCTTTTCCCTCCTATTTCCCTGTTGAATGAAATGTATTTCTGTATCTTTCTGTGTGTGTATTTTTCCCTCCTTTGATCAGTTCAGATGAGAAATGTTTCAAGTTTCATTAGCACTCCCCTCCTTCTTTGCATAGAAGTCTACTTGTACACCAAGATTGTATAAAATAATCTGCCTTAGCCTCTCTTTCCCTTTCCCATTCTGCTCTTCAGATCATGAAGATATGCCAGAACTATTCCCAGACCTTCTATCTGATTAAACTTCCTCTATGACTCCTGATAATAGAGTTTAGAAGGGATATAGGTATCATCTCCACATATTATAATTCAGGTAACTTACCTCTATTTAGTCCTCTATGATTGTTCATTCAATTTTACTTTTTTATGTTTCTCTTCACTCATTTTTGAACTTTAACATTTCTGCATAGGTCTGGTTTCTTCATCAGGAGTGCTTGGAGGTCATTTACTTCATTAAAGATCCATTTTTTTCTGTTGGATTATACTGTTTTTCTAGGAGAGGTACTCTTAACTGTAGGTCCATAACCTTTGTCTTCTGGAATATCATATTCCACATTGTCCCCTCTTTTGTAGGGGTGACTAGTAAGTCTTGTATGATCATGACTATGACTCTTTGGTACCTACATTCTTTGTTTCTGTCTGCAGTATTTTACCTTTGGTCTGGGAGCTCTGGACTTAGACATAATGGGAATTTTCACTTTGGGGTTTCTTTTACAAAATTACCAGTGGATACTTTCTATTTCCAGTTTCCCCCTGGTTTTTAAAATCTGGCCAGTTTTCTTTTAAGATTTCTTGAAATACGACGTCTACATACTATTTTTGATCATGGATATCAAGTAGTCAAGTGATTCTTAAATTTATCCTGGAACTGTTTTCCCCATCTGTTGTTTTTGCTGTGTGGCTTTGTATTTTCTTGTATCTTTTTAGTCTTTACTTTGTTTTAACATTTCCTGTTGCTTCATGCAGTCATTGGCTCATCTTTAGTTAATTATAATTTTCAAGGAGTTTGTTGCTTGGGCAACACTTTGTACCATTTGTGCCAACTTCTTAATTCCCTTTCTGATTCTTTCTTCTATGACTTTCATTTCTTTTCCAGTTTTCCCATTTCATTGATGAAAAATATGTTTAACTCTTAAAAAAATTCTTGTTTCATCTCTCCCAAGAATTTCATTTGAATTCCTACCCAAGCTGTATTTTTCTTTGAGGCTTTGCTTATAGGTATTCTGGAGCCATTCTCTTCTGGGTTTGTGTCTTGAGAATCCCTGTTACCATAAAGCCTTTTATGAAGGTTTTTGATTTTTTTTTTTTTGCTCATTCTTCCAGTATACGTCCTGGCTTCAGATTTGATATTAGGACTGGACTCTGCATACTTATGGAGGAAATGTCTGGGCTCGTCCTACTGCTGCTTTCTTGGGGTTATTAAGTGCTGTGTTGTTCCAAGATCTCAGAGACAGTTCAGACTGTGGACCTAAAAGACTTCAGTGCTCACAAAGTGGTCTGATCTAGGGTAAAGTCTGATTGCTGCCCTCTTCTGAGTTTTGCAACGTTTTGACTTAGGTTTCAGTCTAAGCAATAGACTGTTGCTAGATTCAACCCCTATCAGCCAACTGTGAAGCTCTAATGTTTCAGAATGGCAGAAGAGGAGGCTCCCTTTTGATCTAAATTTCCTCCCCTTGTTATACCTCTTCAGGATTTCAGATTAGTCTAGAAGCTAGAATGAGACCTTGTCCTGTTCTTGAAATCTGCCGCTACTTACTTCTGAACTTGCTACTTTCTGAGTACATCACCTAGGGCCTCTCATAGCTCTCAAATTCAAAACACCACCCCATGGAGACAGATCCCCTTCTCAAGCCACTCTGATGTTAACATGTAATCAAGAATTGGGTAGTGATCAGCAAAGCTGCTGTTTTCTACCTGTTTCCATTGAAGTATCCCAGTACCAGGTGGTCTGGGACCACCTTGCACTCTCATGTGCAGCTTTTCCATGGTAATGGAATGCTGTACACAGTTGTTTATAGCCAGAAACCATTCTTAGTTTCCACAAAAATTTCTGTCTGTCACTATAGGCTAACCTGACTAGAGAAAAGAAAAAACAACTCATTGTGACTTTTTCTTGGATTTCACCATCAGTTCAATCTGGTGTGTTTTCTACGTCTGTTTGGAGGAGGTTGGTTTTTTGTTGTTGGTTTTTTTTTTTTTGGTAGGAGGAGCTCACTTTGTTTCTTCCTGCTATTCTATCATCTTAGATCTGCTCTGAATAAAAATTTTTAGCAATGCATAGCATCTTTGAAAAAATTTATCCTTTCTTAGGACATGAAAACCTCACAAACAAAAACACAAAAGCAGAAATATTATATATTCTTTACTGACCACAGTACAATAAAGGACCACTGAAAAAAGTATTAGAAATCAATAGGAGACTACATAACTTAATATTTAAAAAACTGGGGGGGGGGCAAAGAGCGAATCACAGAAATGAAATAATTTCATTAAAATTAATGACAAGGGTGAGCCAACAAACCAAAAAAATTGGAAAGCAGCCAAAATAATCCCTAGAGGAAATTTTATATCTCTAAATATTTCTATTTTTTTTTTTAAAGAGAATGACTAGATTAATGAATTGGGGACACAACCAAAAATACCAATAAATTAACAAATTAAAAAACCCAATAAAACAACAGAATAGAAACACTGGAAATCAAAGAAGAAATTAACAAATTTAAAAATAAAAACCACTGAATTAAAAAATAAAAACGTGAGCTTTTAAAAAATGCAGTAAATTAACCATTAGCTATTCTGATTAGAAAGAAGAAAATTTCCCAATATAAAAAATAAAAAAGGAGATTTCACATTAAATGAATGAGATAAAATATATTTGAGAAACTATTGTGTCCAATTACATGCTAATAAAACCAAAACCTTAAATAAAATAAATGAATACTTACCAAAAATAATACACCCAAATTAAAAGAATGAGAAACTGAAATTTTAAACATCCTAATTTCAAAGGAAAAAAAAATCCAAGAAGTCAAAAATGAACTTCCTTTTCTTATCAATGCCTATTTTATTTGTAATGTTGGAACTACTTCAGAAATATTTTTCTCTTACCTCCAGCACCTTTGTCTGAAGCAATCTTTTCTTCAGAATACCATTCCGAAAATGGAATTCTCACTTCTTGAGAATACCATTCTCAAATGGTATTCTGTATTTGTCCTAGCCCAATTCCTTTATTACTTCATTATATTTCTACAGCTATATTCTTTATATTTATTTTTAAAAGCTTTTTCAAATTTCCCTTCACTGTCCCAATAAAAATGAGGTTCAGATTTTCTAAGTTAAGTTTCTTCTTATTTTCACAAAGATATGACTTCTCTTTCCTCCTTTCCTTTTTTCTACTCCCCTATACTTTAAGAAAGTAAATAAAACAAAACCCCTTTTATGAAAATGTGTATATAAGCAAACAAATTCTTGCATTAGTCATGTCCGGAAAAAAAGTCTCAGTCTGTATTCTTAATTCATCACTTCTCTATCAGGAGGTGGGTGACATGTTTTGTCATGCATCCTCTGGAATTGAAGTTAGTTGTTGTGTTAATCAAAGATCTTAAGTCCTTCAGAGTTGTTTGTCTTAACAGTATTTCTGTTACTGTATAAATTGTTCCTTTGTATGGGTCTTGTCCCTCTTTTTTTTTTTATGTCTTTGGAGGTTTGGACTTAGCGTAGTTTTGCTGGGTCAAGTTTAATAGCTTTGGTACATATTTCCAAATTGTTTTTCCAGAATGGCTGGACCATTTTATAATTTTACCAACAGTGCCTTGATGTGCCTGTCCTTTGAGCACTTGTAATTTTCCTTTTTTGATCAACTTTGCCAATCTGATCACTCCCTCCAATTTGCATAACCTTCTACTGCAGCACTATAATGACAAGAAATAGGAAATTATTCACTTCACCTTTCCCTTTTTTTCTTAGGCTATTTCTTCTACCATCTTCCCCCCTGCCCCTTTTTGGACATCCAGATCCAGAGCTTGTCCTACTTCATTCTCTCATTAACCCCTAGATATAATATTTTCTCTCCTTTTCAGGGTATACACACCCTATAGCTTTTTCAATTTTTTCAAATTTGTTTTCCTTTTAAAAGTTTACTTAGATCATTGCATTTGCTTTTTGAAATCTCTGTCTAGCTCTGGATCTCGATATGAACACTTAGAAATCATTGCCTATGTTTTTTTTTTTCCGGTAGAATTAATTGAAATCTAGTTTCACTTGCCTTTTAATATATCTTATTCTTTTCTCATAATTCATGTACTGTGTGATTCTGACTGATGACTCCATAGTATGTTATATGTCTCCCTGGTGGCTTACGGTTTTTTTCCTCGGTCAGAGTAGACTTCCAAGGTTGGGGGGGGGGGGAAGGGAGGGGAGAGAATACTAAGAAAAGATGAATTCACAAGTAAATTCCAACAAGCATTCAAAGAATGATTAATTTTAATATTATGTAAATTGTTGGCAAGAAGAAGAAAAGAAGGGATTTTATCAAATTCCTTCTATGACACATATATAGTTTTGATACATAATCCAGGGAGAGTCCAAGAAGAAAAAAACAAAACAAAACTGTAGATCAATAACCCTCATTAATTTAGATTAAAAAAATTTAAAGAAAATATTAGCAAAGAGGCAAAAACAAATGAGTTGGATTTGTACCAGGAATTCAGGTTGGCTTAATATTAAGAAAACAGTAAACTCAACCCATTAATAATAAAATCAACAAAAATAATTTCTTTATAACAGTTGCAGATAAACTTTTGACAAAATAAAATAATCATTTTTGTTCAAAACATTAGAAAGCACATGAATGAATGGATTGTTGTAGTATATGAAGAGGTAATTCTCAAGGATAGAAACCCAAGTTATCCATAGTCACATAAACAAATGCTACAAATCACTGCTAATAAAGCAATTTTGAAAGTCTACCTCACATCCATCACAGTGTGATGACATAGTAACAAAGATGACACAAAGGAAAAAGACAAATGTTGGAGGGGCTATGGAAAAGAGGCACATTGATTCATTGTTGGTTAGACCTGTGAATGGGTAAAACCATTCTCAAAAACAATTTAGAATTATACACAAAAAGTTACTAGACAGTCTATGCCCTTTGACGACTAAACTACTGCTACATGTATCAGTAAGGCAAGATTCATAATATCAGTGGCGACCATGAATATGCTTGTATAGTTTAGAATCGCAAAATATAAGAGACTCTGCATAGAAGGCAGAAGAAGTAAAACATTTGTTCAGATGCTAGAGGATCAAATCCCAGAACCAATAACCCCAATTCGACATAGCAGTAATTGTATTTCAAAACCAGTAAGTCTTCCTCAATGTAACAGCAAGGAGATTAAAACACAGTATCACGGTAAAGAGCCAAGCCATCCTATAACCTTCCCTTCTGCTAGGGCCATCCCGTAAACACTGACTCATGAATCCTGTCTGCTTGCCTGTATCCTCCAGTTCTGAAACCCCTTTTAGTTCTCAGAGCCCTTCCAATTCTCTCTCTGTCTCATCCAGTTTGCCATCTCTCACAACTCTCACTCTACTCTGGGCCTTCTTCTTGCAGCTCTGTCTTCTGAGCTTATTGGCTACCCACAGAGTATATATACCTTGTTTGCCCTGGGGCTTAGCATGTAGCAGCATATGGGTGTAGGCCTGGGGCTTAGCACCTGATAGCAAAAGGGTGTGGACCTGCCAACAAGCAAGCCTCTCCTAATCAAGCTTCCTTTAACCAGCTCCACCTGAGGCCTATTGAATGGGCAGGAGAAGATCTCTGATCACATTAGCACCACACCAAACTTAAAACCTAAAAGGGATTAAAGAAAAAGGAAAATGTCCTGGCAAATATTTATCTTTTTGTGGCGGCAAAAGAACCCCAGAAGCCTTGGAAATTAAAAGGATATCCATTGATTAAAGAACGGCTGGATAACTTGTGGTATATTAACATGATCAATACTTTTATGAGATAATAAATGGGGAAAAATGATTTCAAATTGACATGAAAAATGTTATATGAACTGATGCAGAGTAAAGTAAGCAGAACCAGAAAAACAATTTATGCTTCAATATTGATATTATAAAATGAATAATTTTGAAGACATAAAATCACAATGAAGGAAAAGAGCTGAACCAATAGAACAATTTATATAACAATGTAACACAAAACAACTTTGAAAGCTGTAAGAGCTATGATGGGTATAATGACCATCTACGATTCCAGTAGATTGATGATGAAAAATACTATCTACCTCCTGACAGAGTGGTGATAGATTTGGGGTACACAACGAGACATGCATTTTTTTAAACAGAGTAAAGCAATTTGTTTTGCTTGACTATACATATTTGTTATCCAGAATTTGTTTTTCTTTTCTCTTTTTTTCCAGTAGGGTAAGTTGTGAGGGGGTAAAAATAGACTTCTGTTAATTAAAAAAAAAAACAAATAGATTAGGTAGTGGTGCTTATAGATGTTGAATATTGCATGTACAATTATCCTTTCCATATCACAACTTTCCCCATTGTGATTTCAATATACCACAGGTGGGCATAAGAAACTAAATAGAAATTGTCCAGAATTTTGCAGAAGCCACAGAGGATACAGAAAAAGTCTAGAAATTCAGAAATTATACACACACAGAGGAGTATCATATAATATCAACATATTTTATCTTTTAGTACCATAATAATTCAGACTTCTTTTTTTGATGTGAAGGGAAGGCCAAAAAATTTTATGCAGATTTTTCAGATTGTGGGGGCACCACCTCCCTAACCCCTGTGATGCAAAAGGGATAACTATACTCTCAGATGAAGTCATTATATCATTAGTTTTACTGAATTGTTTTACTTCGTTACAAGAGCTCTTTCATAGGACGAGGGCAAACTTAATACAAAAACAAAACACATCAATAAAATTAGAAAAAAAAAACAGTTGCAGTTCTTACTACTGTACATTGTTTGGAGAATGACACATAAAACTTTATAAACACAAGTCAATTTCTGGGATTGATGATTAGTCATTTTACACCTTACCTCAGCTCTATATCATCCGAGTAACTCCCAGTATATATCTTCTGGTAAAACAGGTCACGTTTGGACCATTGCTCTTGAAGGTGGTCTTCTCCTGGCCTGATTGAGTAGTTCCAAAGGACTTTTCTTGATGCTATTCATCTCTGACCAAAAGGATTCAGGAACTCCAGATCTCTCTAACTCATGGGGTCACCTCCATCTTGGATACATATATCTTGGATACATATATCTTGGAATTGATTCTAGTTCACCTAAGACTGTAAAAAAAACAAACGTGAAAGTGAAAAGGGAGCCAGTGGCACAGGTGCTTTGTGGAATCAACCCTCCACTAGTTTCCAAGCAGTCAAAGTCACCACGATGCCAGTGAGGAGAAAGGTCACTCCTTTTCAACCCCTCATTGCAAGTCTCATCCTTACCTGGTGGTATCTGGAGTGTTAAGGAAGAAAATTAACCGGAAGGTGTCTCTTCTTTTAGCTGAGGCAGTCCCTGCCTGCCTGCTGCTGGGACAGATGGGTTTCGGGAGGGGTGGCTCTAAGGACCAATTGATTGCTTTTAGTTTTCAAAGCCATACTAAAATCCTAGTTTTTATTTTTTTTTAGTGCTGAGTTACCACTTGGCTGGAAGCAACTAGTGAGTGCCCAAATGCTAAGTCATAGATGTGGTCAGCCAAAAAAGAGCAGGGAATATCTGAACTTATTCCGTATAACCCACATTTCCTCAATATTAATGATTTAATAGTGATTGTAGGTAAAAATTTCTCAGAACTGTGATCATAAATCATATTTGATGGGATTTGAACAAGAGAAAAGCTAGGATAAGGATCTTGGTTTCCTGACTCCCTGACCATTATTCATTTCATTAGAAGTAAACATTTAATTTCCTTGTAGAGGAAGGTGAGCTGACTCTTCCTAGGAAAAAAAATCCATGTATTACAATAAAAAAAAATACTACCAGGGAAATTCAAGGTCAATTAGATGCTTACTAGAAATATAGTGCTAAGATGATTCACAAGGGGGAATTTTAAATTCTGATCTTTTAATCTTTACTTACATCCTTGACAATGCCATAAATGCAGGGATGTGGTGTATCAACTCTACAGCAAGGCGTTTCATTTTTATCACTGGTTTTCAGAGCAATTGGGAGCTCTATGAGACTGTAGCACAGTTATTTGTGCTTGTACTTGATACTTAATGTATTGTATGTACTTGATACTTAATAAATGGTTGCATACATGAATGAAAGAATGAGTAGATTTGGGGCTGGAGGAGGTATTAGAGGTAATGGAGTCCAATTCTTTTATTTTCTAGGTGTGGAATCTGAGGTGCAGGGTGGTTAGGTGACCTGCCTACAATCACACAGCCAGTAAGTATCTGAGGTGGAATTCAAACCTAGGTCTTCCAGACTCAATTAAAGTCTATTAAGAGTCAATTAAGTCAGTTAATTGTCTTGTTTCTGGGAGGGCAGGTTGAGATTAGATAACAAAATCTGTAATGGATCCAGTCAGCAGGGTTGTTGTTTCAACAATCTGGCTAGCAGCTTCTGTAAAGCTGCCAACAGCACAGGTTCTTTTGATCTGCTTAACTAAGGAAAGCAAGGTGAAGGGTTTTGACAAGCTTACTTTAATTCAGCATACAAATACCATTCACTTAGTTCAGGGAAAAAAGCCAGCACCCTGAACTTCAGAGCAAATTACAAACAAAGTACAAACATCAACAGACTCAATATAGATTCATAGTTACCAACATCTAGGTTCAGCCCGGGAGCTCAGAACGAGGGCTGGCCCAGAGTCACTCGAGCCACCATTGCTGCGGCTAAGAGCTCCAAGAAAGAGGAGGCCAACCCCTGGTTTAATATCTTTTTCAGCGTCAGGGGTGAGTCACACATTCGACTCACCCACGTGACCTAAAATTGTCACAAAGAGGTGACTTAAACCCACATGGTCTAAGAGCCTCTGCTGTTCTAGACATGTAAACTAGGCCCTCCCTGGAGTTAGCTCCACCTTGGGCCCCATCTTAATTGCCAATCCACACCCACATAGGTTTTACACCTAATAGGGGTTTGGGCCTCGGGCTTAGCACTTAGTAAGACTCAATGAAATACACTGAATTACTCAGAACAAACAAAAGCCAAACTCTTCAAGGGCACTTGTTAAACTAAGTGCTAAGGAGCCCATTTTGCTTACCAATACAGTTGTGTGCCTTCTCTCAACAAAGCTGACCAGCACACAATGAGTGAGACTGGGCAGGGGATAGCATGAATAATCTAGGGTGGGTGTTTGGTAAGGACTTGAGGGGCAACCGGCCCAAAGAAGAAGGCATTCTTTCCCAACTTCACCCATAATTTTAATCTCTTACTGTGGGCACAATAGTAAAATCAGTGATATCATTGCTTCCAGAAAGGGCATGTTAGTCGACTGTCCTGTATATCAGCACACCATCCCTGTAGCTCCCAGACTGATACTGCACCCCCCCTGCCCCCGTTCTCCTATATAGGTTATCCTGGAAAATAGAGGACCAAGAATTCTTTAATTATTCAGAAGATGCTATGGGGTCAGAAGATGCTTCTGTCTGTTTCAGTTTCCTTATTGGTAAGATGCAGATGATACCACCTACCTCCCAGGGTTGCTATGAGGATAGAATGAAATAATATTTGCAAAGTGCTTTGCAAACCTTAAAGTGCTATGGAAATGCTAGTATTAGCCATTTTCTTGTACTATTATTGGGACAACAATCATCAAATCATGAGAATTCACTTGTAAAACTCTCTGAGTGACAGAATACATAGTAAACTAATTTCTGCCCTAATTCATTCCTGACATATATGAGCAGCATGGTCACATATGGGGAAGGCAAACTGATTTTTATTGTCAAAGCGTTTTGATTCAAGGTCTGTATCTGACACCAGCTCTCACCCTAGACAAGTCACTCAGCCTCTCTGAGGCTCAGTTTCCTCACTGGTGAAATGAGGTCGATTGTTCCTCATATAGCCTGCTTGGTTTCTGTGAGGAAAATATTTTGCAAACTTTAAAAATAAACGTGAATTGTTATTATTTTGTCACATATTGGAGCCAGGAGGAGGGGTGAATGCATTAGAATGGTCATGGGACAATGAAGAAATGAACTTTTCAAGTAGCAGTTTGGTTGAAAGGAGAAGAAAGGAATGATTGAATGGCAGCCCCATTCTAAGCTCTGGTGCTAGTAAATAAAGTATATTTGAAATACCTGGGAAGTTTGCCAGATGAAAAATGTTTAATATATTTTCAAGGCTTTTCAAATTTTTGAAGCATGGAACAGAGCTGTGCCTTTGTGACATCAAAACATTCTGATGTAAATGGGAAAAAAGCAGTCAATCATTTGGATATGTTGTCAACAAGCTGGGTGACTTCTTTTGCCCCACTTTTTTTACCTAGAGTTTTGGAGTCATAGTCACAGAGAGGATAGCAGAGCTTCCTTTTTCTGGATGTGAAGTTTCTATTAATGTACTAGAATTCAAAGGCATCAAATAGGTTTGAAATGCGTGTATAGGTCTAATCGATCATTTTCTGATCACTTTCAGTCCAGGTTTACTCTTGACCTTGATGCTTTCCCTTGCACTTGTCATCAGTACTTATTTCCTGTAAGCAGGACCAGGAAATGTTCTGAAAGGTAAATCTGTCAGGTCTTTCCTCTTCAGACAATTAACAAGCAGTGACTGAATGCCTCCTTCGTCCCAGGCACCTGCACTCGAGATACGAAGACAAAAAGGAATCATTTTTCTGCCCTCAAAGACCTCATATTCTATCTAGAGAGAGAATGCTTCCAAGATTGTTGTCTTATCCTTGCCTGAAAGGTCCTCTTCTAAGAGGAATTTTGGCCACTGACCTTCTTATTCTTCATTCATTCTTTCATTCATTCAGCCATTCGCTAATTCAACAGTCATTTTAGTGGTCAATAGGTTCAATATAAATTGGTGATATGACATGGTGGTCAAAAAAGTATAGTGGGTTTTTTCTGGTCTGGACCTGTGATATCATCAGTGTAAGGGATTCTCAGTGTGGAAATTTCCTCCACTGATGTAGATTAACAACTGCGCAACTTAGTTGTCCAGGGTTCTGAGAGGTTGAGTGATTTGCCCATGGTCACACAGTTAATGTGCCACAGGCAGGACTTAAACTCAAGTCTTTCTGAGTCCTAGGTTATCCCTCTTTCCACATGCCACACTACCTTCCTTAACGTACACTAATAGAAGTTCAGCATTCAGAAAAAGAAAGGTGATAGCTCTGTTATACTGTCTGTACTGGTCAGACATAAACTAGAGTATTATTTTCAGTTCTGAGCATCACAGTTCAGAAAAGATATTGACAAATGTGTCTAGAGGGTGATCAAGATGGTGAAGTGACCAATTTCCATACTTCATACGAATTCATCGATAGAAGTGGGGATGATGGCCTAGAGAAAAGAATACTTAGTATGGACAGATAGTTGTCTTTCAGTATTTGAAAAAGACTCATATGAAAGAGACATCAGAATTTTTTTCTTTAATAGCAGAAAGACAGAAATAGGAGCATGGGTAGACACAGTGTTTTTTGACTAGTTGTTCCCCTCCTGACTAACTGCATTTATTTTTACTTGTGAAGTTTATCAAGTATATATATATATACATATATATATATGATGTACATACATATATATATATATATGTAATCATTATTGTCTCTTTTATCTTTTATGATCGACTCCAAATTTTGGGGATGTAAGAATTCTACCCCTAGCAATAGTTGTAAAATCTCTTTGCCTTCTCATTCTAAAGACTTGATTTTTTAGAAATATTTAGGTCATGGATGCATTTGAAGTTTATTGTGCTGTTTCAAACTGTGCTACAGAGCAGTAATCATTAAAAAGATTTGGTAATGATTAAAAAAAGAATGGTCAGTCTGTAGAATATATTAGGTATATGACACACAGAAGCAAATGTACTCAGTAGCATATTTGATAAACACAGAAGACCCCAGATAGTGGGGGACTTGCTATTCAACAAAAACTTCTAGGAAAAACTTGAAAGAAATTCAACAGAAATTAGGTTTAGACTAAATTTCACACCATATACCTCAATAAGCAGATTTTAAGTGTCATATCATACACAAATTAGAGAATGAAGAAAGAAATTACCTTTCTGATCTAAGGATAGGGGAAGAACTCATAATCAAGCAAGAGGGATAAAATGATTGACAGAGGTTAAAATTGTCAATTTTGATTAAATAAAATTTAAAAGTTTTTATAGAAAACAAATCCATTTTAGCTAAGATTAAGAGGGAAACAGTTAACTAGGGAAATTTTTTTGTAGAAAGGTTTTTTTTTAAAACAAAAATATCTCATTTCATATGTGTGTACATATATATATATACACATATATGTATATACAGTTAATCTTCAACATTTGCATGTTTATCTTTCTCAACTTCAAATATTCTCATGATTTTATTAGTAAACCCACTTTCACATTTGTGTTGGCAACCAGGCATATTAACCCTAAAATGTGTGTGCAGATATCCACAGTAGGGGAAAAAAAAGAGGCATGATGCATGCAAGTTTGTGGAGAGGCTGGCATCCTACTAGATGCCTCACTGGTCATGTTTACCCTACCATTGTAAAGAGTTTCCCATGCATTTGTTGCGTGTTTTCATTGTTTGTCTTTAAAACTCAAGTTTTATCTTGCAGTTAGTTCCCCAAAGTGTAGAGCAAGTCTTTTGGGCTCTAAGGTGATGTTGAGACTAAAGTCTCAGCAACTTCTCCCTTGGTTTTTGGGGGGCAGCCAAAGTAGTGAGGTTTACAGCAGTATAGTATAGTAAAACACCCTCGTACCACCAACTGACATAGTGTAAGATAAGATTCAGTTTAAAGAATGTTTTAGCTTGAGAATTTTGTTTGCTGTACAGTATTTTTGGTACTATGGATTATAAAAAGTGATCATTATCTGAAATCAATGGTTGTTTAATTGAGATGTTGGCACAAAAAATCACAGAATTCGAGGCAATTATTAGCGAGAAAAATGTTTTACGTGTTACCAATTTTATTTTGTGTATTGCATTTTATGGATTATTTCATGGTTACTGTATTAAGAAAGGTGCGGGCGCACACAGCTCTGGATAGCTGGCTCGGCGTCGTGGGTATTCGGGCTGGCAATCTCCACGTGCATCGTCCCCCACGCGGCCTATGCCTCCTTGCGGGAGGAAGCGCAGGGCGGACCGGCAGCAGACGGGGAAGCCCAGAAGCCGCAGAAGCTGCCGCGTGGTCACTGAGCGCTGCCGGAGCTGATGCTTGTACGTGCTCCATGCGGAGGCGGTAAGGCAGGCGCTGCGCCTCGCACCTCTGGAGATGCCGGTGCTGCCGAACCCAGCCAAGCCCCGCCGGTGCAGTTTCGAGGTGACGCTGCAGCGCCCCAACGGCAGCCGGACGGAGCTCTGCAGTGGCATTAGAAAGGGGACCCCACGAAAACTGAAGTTTCCTTGGGGCAGGTGGTGGAGGAGCTTAAGAACTGGTGGGCCTAAGTAAGGAGCCCACCGAAGCGAGCAGGACATCCAATGGCGAGCTGTGTGTCCCCAGTGAGTTTGGAGCATCCATGATGGAACGTGACCAAAATTATGTCACATCCCTGAAGCTATCGTTCCTTCCGCTGGGAAGGGCAATGGGTGCATGGTGAACCTGGTGATGTTAAATTGTTAATAAAAGCAAGAAAGCAAGCAAGAAAGAAGTTATCAGAATTAATGTTTTGTTATAAAGAACTGTATTCAGGAAAGTGTATTTTCAGCAAGCTCTAGTGAGAGACTACAGGTTTTGTAATCACAGGAATCTAATCCCTTATTTCTCTTGGGTACAATGTATCAACATTGGATTTTTTTATTTGCACTCCATTTTCTCGGAGTATTGCTCCTGCAAAAATTGAAGATCGACTATCTGTGAAACTGATTATAATTTATGAATTAAGCCATTACTCAGTTGAGAAGTGGTCAAAGGATATGAACAGGCAGTTCTCACGTGAAGAAATTCCAAGGTATTAATGGTCAAATGATAAATTCTCTAAATCACTGGTTATCAGAAAAATGCAAGTTATGGCATAAGATATAAATTTGAACTTAATTTCTTTCAAATTGTTTTCTAGCTTCTTCAGTTTTTGTTTAGATAGTTTTTACCTCAGCAGTTAGTGTTCTTGAGTTTATCAGATACTATACTATTATATTAAATTTATTCTTTCCAATTATTTGACTTTTATTTCTATAAAATGTATTTTGTGACTAAGAAATATCTAGGGCATCATCTAAGAAATTGAGATGAATCTTATCAATCCATGCTTCTATGTAATAATAACAATATTGAGGAGACAGTAATAGAGAGGGAAATGTCATTCAAAAATAACTAAAAATACATAAAATATGTGGAAGTCAGTCCACCAAAGCACACTCAATACCTGTATAGATGCAATTATAGAGTGTTCCTTATAGAAAAAAAATAATTTAAATAGCTCAAGTAATGATTAGTACTCATTGTTAGATTGTTTCAATATCATATATATATAATACTACAAATTATATTTAATTCTTTGTCAGTCAAAATATCAAGTGGATACTTTATAGAACTCAAAATAATGGTAAAATTTATTTAGAGGAAGAAAAAATCTAAAATATCCAGGAAATGATGGGAAAAGGTAGGAATAAAGGGGGAATAGCACTTACAGGACTCGGAGTACTTTATAAAGCAGTAATCATCAAAACTATTTTGTATTGGTTACAAAAGAGAGAAGTAGATCGGTAGAACAGACTAGACAAGGAAAAATACAAAAATAACCTCAAACAATAAACTCAATGAGCCAGCATTTGACATATCTGAAAATGTAAATGACTTAGGAAATAGTCCTCTTTTTGAAAAGAAATGTTGAAAAAATAGAGACCAAGTAGGATTTTATATGGATTTTCACAATAAACTAAAAATGGACATATGACCTTAATAGATAATATCCTACATTTCACAGATATGTGTAGGAGATATATTCTTTTCCAAAGAAATTATATAGAAAGTTACAAAAGATAAAATATGTCATTTTGATTATGTGGAATTGAAAACTTTTTGTACAAGCAAAATTAATGTATCTAGAATAAGAAGGAAAGTAGCCAAATATAGAAATTAATACCTAAGGGTTTGATATCAAATATATAGACAACCAGCAGAAATGACCAAAAGCCATCCCCCTACAAAATCTAGAAAAAATAAATGATCAAAGGATATGAACAAATAGTTATTAAAAGAATTGAAAATTATTAATACTCCAAATCACTAATTATAAGAGAAATGCAAATCAAAGAAATCCTGAGGTTTCACTTCATACCCAACAAATTGACAAAGGATGGGAAGGAAAGAAAGTTACACTAATGTGTTGTTGGTAGAGCTATTAACTAGTATACATTTTAGGAAGAAATTAGGAATTATGTAAATAAAGTGGCTAAAATATTGATCTCCTTTGATGAAGCTACTTCTTTTAGGCATATGCCCTAAGTCTCTATGAATACTAAAGTTTTTATAGCAGTATTTTCTGTGGTTGCAAATAATTGCAAACATATTAGATGTGCATTGATTGGAGAATGTTTAAATAAATTATGGTCTATAGAATATTACTGTGCTGTAATAAACAGCAGACAGAAGCATGGAAAGAAATAAACTCATGCAAAATGAAGTAAACAGAACCAAGAAAATGGTAGATGCAATACAGACAATGACTATAACAATGTAACTGGAAAGAATAACAACAGCAAAACAATCAAAAGTGAATGTTGAAAAATTACAGAAACAAGCTTACCTTGAAGGTTTATGATAAAACATACCCTCTTATTCCTTAGCAGAGATAGTGTATGTGAGGGGAATCTACAGATATAGAATATTGTATATATTGACAGATGTTGTCAAGGTATTTAGTGGTTTTGCTGATTTTTTTCTTCCTCTTTATTTAAAATAATTTTCAGAGATTGGGTTATTAAATTCTCTGTTGTTTTGTTAACCTGGGTATTTTATGTTTTTATATTTGTCTATTTCTTTTAAGTTATGTTTTGTTGGTATAATTAGGCAAAATAGTTTCTAAAAAGTCCCATTATTTCCTTTTCCTCAGATTTTTTTCTTTCTGATATTAGTACATTCCTTTTTTAAAAAAAACAAATTAGCTAATGACTTGTCTATTTTATTAATGTTTTAAAACTAGTTTTATTTATTAATTCTTTTCATTTTCAATTTATAATTTTATGTTTTCAATTCTTTTTTACTTTTTATGTTTTTTTAAAAAATTCTCATAACCACTTCAGTGATCTCTTATTTGTGTGTTTTGGTGATGAGGTATTTAAAGATATAAAAATAACTTTAACATCTGTTTTCATTGCATCTCACAAGTTTTATCATCTCATCATTATAATTTTGTTGCTTTGTTATAATTTTCTATCTATCATCTATATCTGTATATCATTTCCACTTATCTGTCTATGTATCCATCTAATAGCCCCTTCTTTAATAAATAAAAGTAAAGTGGAAAAATACAGGTGGAATCAAAACCAGTAACCTGTGATGGAACCTACTATTTTCTTTCCTCTCTTTACTCATCTCACAACTACAGTGCTGTGGATTATCCTTTCTTTCAATTGCTCCTTTTTAATTCATCTTCCATAGTGGATTTATTTCACTTTATTATTTACATATATTAAGTTCTTCTCAGTTCTGTCCTCTCTCTTTTAAACCTTTGTTTTCCTTCTTCTTACCTATTCACTTGTTGCATTTTTTAAAATATATTTTTACCCTAAAATATTTGTCTTTCTTTTTTTGGTTCAGAGAAAACTAAGGTTTGTGAGATACTCTCTAACCCTACTACTACCTTCAAGTGCATATATTCTTCTTTTGACATGCTCCAATTATAAGAAATATGAAGTTTTTTCCTCTTCTTCTTTGCTTCTTCAACAATGCATTCCTTTTTCCCTCTCTATGCTTTATTCTCTTCAATCAAGTAAAATAATAGAAAATCCCATCTGGGTCCTAAGTTTGTCTTTTTAGCTCCCTTTTTTTAGTGTTAATGATACAGCATTATGAAGGGACAGCTGTCTCACTACTCCCCCACCATAACCATATAAACATTTGATGATCAATTACTCCCTTCAGATTGTTTGAATATATTTACCTTTCTAGGTTTCTGTTTAAATTCCAAAGATTCTAACCAGTTCTTCTTTTCCCAACAATAATACTTGAAAGGCCTTAATTATATTAAAGTTCTGTTTTCCTCCTTGTGGAATTATGCTCTTTGTTGCAAAGTATATTCTTGTTTGTAACCCTTTTTCTCTTGCTTTTTGGTAAGTAATCTTTGAAACTACCTTTCTTTTAGGGCAGTTGTTGGTAAGTCTTGTTGACCCTTACTATAATGCTGTTATATGATCTCTTTATATCTGCCTCTTTGCAATATTTTTTTTCTTTGATCCAAAAATTCTGGATTTTTGGACATGACACTCCTTGGTTTATTTAATTTGTGATTTCTTTCAGGATGTGACCAGTAGATTCTATTTTTACTTTGTCCTATATGTTCTAATAAATTTGGGGAGTTTTATTTTAAGATTTCTTGATATATGGTGTTTAGTATTTTGTTTGGTAATGGTTTTCCAGGAGTCTGTTGACTCTTAAATTATCTCTATTTGTCTTGTTTTCCAGATTAATTGTTTTTTATTGCCCGTGGGTCAGCTCTCGCTTCAGGTCTTATCACATTGTGTCATAATTTATTGGGCAGTAGAGCTCAAGGGTATTTAATTTGATTTTGCCATTACATGTGGTGTTCATCATAATTTTAAATATTTGTTCCTTTCAAGAAATGTATTTGGCTAGAAATTTTTATGTTGTCATTTTAGTCAGAAGTCTCATTTCATTTTCACACTAACAGTATAGTTGTTTATATGTGTCAACAGTCTTTCTAGGATAGAAATTAAGTGAGGTCAGGGATTATGCCATGTTCATCTTGAGTCTTTTCCAGCAAATATCCAAGGACCATGCATATAGTAGGTGCTTAATAAATGTTGATGGAATATATGAATGGATTATTTGTTACTAAGACTTTGTCATTATAATAACAGAATCCTAGAGTCTCTGTTGGAAGGGACTAGAGGGATAATATAGTCCAAACTGAATAGGAATTCCCACTCCTGCTGAGTGGTCTTCCACACTCATGATGGGTTTTAGTTTCCAAAGCTAGTGAATATTTTGCGTTTGATTCTGATTATTCCAGTTTTCTTAGTTTTACAAACAAACTGTCAATAAATGTGTAGGCTGAGTTATAACTAGTACCATTGTCCATACCTGTTTATGTCCAGATTTGGGAGTTCATTTTACTTTTAGAGCTGGTTGCCCTCTAGACAGAACTGAATTTGGTGGTTATAACTAGAAATTCCTGCAAAATAATTTCCATTGGCTAGTATGGAGATAACACCTCAAAAAGATTTAGACCTGAAAGGCACCTGAGAGCTCATTTTGCTTACTCCCCTCCATTTAAAGAGGAGGAAAATGAGACACAGAGTTATTTGCCCTAGGTTTTATAAGTAGTAAGTAAGACAGCTGGGTTTTGAACCTATGTGAAATGACAGGAAATAAATAAAAGAAGGATCACTTGGTATACATCAATTCATGGAAGCAATAACAATTAAATGAATGCTTATTAAGCTCCTATGAGGCATTGGGCATCCAAAGATAAAAATAGTCCCTTTCTTTGTGATTGTAGTTTATATTCTGCGTATTATAACCCGTATATACACAGATAAGTAATTACCAGGCAAATTAAGAAGGAAGAATGCACCGTCAACTGAGATAAAGGCTCAAGGATCAGGAAAGTCTTTGCAAAGGAGGAAGGATTCTGAGATGCTGAGAAAAGAGGGGAATATATTTCAGGAAGGAGTCACGGCTTATGTTAGTGTACAGAGAGGGGAAGCAGAAATGCTTTAACAAGGTAACCAGTTAGTTTTACAGAGTAGTCTAGATGAGAAGGCCCAATCTAGGGCTGGAGCTATGTGACTGGAGAAAAGAGAAAGATGGAAGATGTGTTATAGTGCTAGACTTCATGAGATGAAGCAGTTGATGAAAAACAGAGGTAAAGGAGAAAAGAAAGTGATGTTTCCTTACCACTTACCACAAGTGAGAATGTGGCAGGCAGGACTGAGTCTCCAATAATTCCATGAAAACTTGGACTTCTTTACTTCTTGCCTAGTTTTACTACAGCTTATAACCCTTATAGGGGCAGCTTGGTGGCTCAGTGGATAGAGCACTGGGCTTGGAGTCAGGAAGACTCATTTTCCTGAGTTCAAATTTGGCCTCAAACACTTACTAGCTATGTGACCCTGGGCATATCGCTTGAACATGTTTGCCTCAGTTTCCTCATCTGTGAAATAAGCTGGAGAAAGAAATGAAAAAGTACTCTAGTATTTCTGTCAAGAAAACTCTAAACGGGATCACAAAGAGTTAGGTACAACTGAAAAACAACTGAACAATAGCATGGCCCTTATGGGTGAAGCTTGTACTTTCTCAGAAATATCCCAGGCTGCTCTGCTGAAATTAGCAACTCTCTTCAATCAATTGATCAATAAGTATTTATTAAGCCCTTACTCTGTTCTGGGCATTATACTAAACACTAGAAACACAAAGAAAAGTGAAAATAATCTCAACCCTAATGAATAATGCTTATATTCAATATGAATGACACTGGAATTGAGTGGGTATTTGCTTTTTTGCCTCAATGTTTAGGCAACATTTTGCTGTGTCACAGTGTAGCATAGGAAGTAGTATTGGGTCTCAAGTCAAATCTGGGTAGATTTGCAATAGATTAGCTCTGTGACTGCAAGAAAGCTAATTGACCTCTCTATACCCTAATTTCTTTATTTGCAAGTGAGGATGTATTAGATGATTTGGAAGATTCCCCTCCGTGCCTTCTGTGTTATGGTTTTGTGAAACCTGTTTAAAGAAACATACCTTAAAATAAGAAGTATTCAAAGTCTCTTGATGAAGCCAGTCTAAGATCATATTAATTCACGGTCAGATGAAAAAGTGATTTCATATTGAACTTTTAGTCTAATAATATTACCAAATCTTTTCAAATGAATTATTGTATAGCCATATTTCTAATTGTGAAATTATAAGTCTTTACATTTACATTTACATTATTATATTTCATCATATTAAATTTGCCTCAGTGTTCTAGGCTATCATGATATTTTTGGATTCCGATTCCCATTCAATGTGTTAACGATTCCTCCCAGCTTTGTGTCATTTGCATACATGTTGAGTTCCATCTATGCCTTAAAGCCATTGACAAAAATTTCAACTAGCGTAGGGCCAAGCAGCTGTTTAGCCTGAGGTACCCCAGTGAAATCTTTCCAAGTTGACATCAACCCATTAATAATGACTCTTCATCTAATTCCAAAGCCACCTAATTGTATAACTGAATAGCACTTACCTCTTATCTTTTCTACTGGAATAGCATGAGAGACTTTGTTTAACATTTTTCTAAACCATAGCTAAACTATACTTACAGCATTGCCCAGAGCTACTGACAATCTAGGACTCTTGTCAAAAATCCTGCTCTCTTATTCTCTGCTTATCTTCCTAATAGTCATTTTTGTTCTGTCCTTTTAAGTCCAAAGATAATTCTTTGTGACTGAGAAACAGAGGCAAAAGAAAAGCTCAACAGCCCTGCCTTCTCTGTTGTCATCATCTTCATTGCAAGTTATTTTTTCAGTGTAGCTTTTTGTATTTTCAGTTTTCAAGGTAGTTTAAAACATAAACAACCCCATTTTGTCCTCAGCTTTCGTCACCAACTTGAGCTCATCCTGAGCTTTAGTACTCTAGATGCTATTGTCACAAAATCACAATCTTATGTGCTCTTTGTCTATTACCTATTTCTAATCTCCTGTATATGACTTTAAAAGACTGATTTCGTTGGTGAGCTCCTTCTGTTTCCACAATATTTTCTTTAACAATTGTCCCCTTTTTCCTGATTTCAATAGTTTTCCTTTTTAGCTGAAGATTTTCACTTTTGAAAGGTCTTTATTACTTACTTATGTGCTGACTTCCCTTGAAAAATTTTCCATAACATCATTTCTTAGAATCCTCAAATCTAGGTTGCCCATTACTATGCCTTGCTTTTCACTTCTCTTTCACAAATTCTAATATAGAGTGGTCATTTCCATCCCAGCAACTGGTTCTTCTCTATTTGTGATGATCAGATAAAGAACAGCAATTTTCAGGGGTGGAGCCAAGATGGTGGCTAGAAAGCAGGGACTTGCTTAAACTCCCTGCCAGTTCCCTCCAAACACCTATAAAATGGCTCTGAACAAATTCTACAGCTGCAGAACCCACAAAACAGCAAAGGGAAGTGGGGCTCCAGCCCAGGACAGCCTAGATGGTCACTGGGAAGGGTCTATTGCACAGAGCTGGGAGCAGAATGGAGCAGAGCCCAGTGTGGGTTGCACCAGGACCAACCAGACCAGGAATCAGGCTGAACAGGCATCATGCCCTGGATCAGTGAGCTGTGGTAGTTACCAGACTTCTCAACCCACAAACGCCAAAGAAAACAGAGAAGGTTAGTGGGAAAAGCTGCTGGGACAGAGTGAAAAGAGTTTGCAGTCGGCTACCACCCCAGGGTGGTGGAGGTGGTGCAGCTCTGAGGCTGCTTCCAGAGCTACCGCTGCAGCTGATTCCAGCCCCAGGCTGACCTGGTGGGAGGAATTAAGCAGCAGATTAGAACAGGAGTGCAAAGCCTGCTTTGCCCTCCCTGGATCTGGGCCACAATCCTGGTTGGCACTTCTTGGGGGAGAAGGAGCGCTGGTGTGGCAGAGCTTGCTGTGTAGAAGTAGCTGTGAAAATATCAGCACAGCCCCTCAAGCTTGGGACAAAGTACTCTATATTCTACAAGCAGTCATACCTTTACCAAAAGCTCAAGGGTCAAGTGGTTGTCTGGGAACATGGCCAGGCAGTGAAAACACACTCAAATTTAGACTCAGACTTTGGAATATTTTTTGGTGACAAAGAAGACCAAAACATACAGCCAGAAGAAGTCAACAAAGTCAAAGAGCCTACATCAAAAGCCTCCAAGAAAAATATGAATTGGTCTCAGGCCATGGAAGAGCTCAAAAAAGATGCGGAAAAGCAAGTAAGAGAAGTAGAGGAAAAATTGGGAAGAGAAATGAGAGTGATGTGAGAAACCCATGAAAAACAAGTCCATGATGTGCTAAAGAAGACCCTAAAAATACTGAAGAAAATAACACCTTAAAAATAGACTAATTCAAATGGCAAAAGAGCTCCAAAAAGCCAATGAGGAGAAGGATTCCTTGTAAGGCAGAATTAGCCAAATGGAAAAAGAGGTCCAAAAGACCATTGAGGAAAATACTACCTTCAAAATTAGATTAGAGCAAGTGGAAGCTAGTGACTTTATGAGAAATCAAGATATTATAAAACAGAACCAAAGGAATGAAAAAATGGAAGACAATGTGAAATATCTGATTGGAAAAACCATTGACCTGAAGAAGAGATCCAGGAGACATAATTTTAAAATTATTGAACTACCTGAAAGCCATGATCAAAAAAAGAGCCTAGACATCATCTTTCAAGAAATTATCAAGGAAAACTGTCCTGATATTCTAGAGCCAGAGGGTAAAATAGAAATTGAAAGAATTCACAGATCTCCTCCTGAAAAAGATCCCAAAAAGAAAACTCCTAAATGTCACCAAATTCCAGAGCTCCCAGATCAAGGAGAAAATACTGCAAGCAGCCAGAAAGAAACAATTTGAGTTCTGTGAAAACATAATCAAGATAACACAAGATCTAGCAGCTTCTACATTAAGGGATCTAAGGGCTTGGAATTTGATATTCCAGAGGGCAATGGAGCTAGGATTAAAATCAAGAATGACCTACCCAGAGAAATTGAGTATAATGCTCCAAGGCAAAATATGGATTTTCAATAAAATAGAGGACTTTCAAGCTTTCTCAGTGAAAAGACCAGAGCTGAATAGAAAATTTGACTTTCAAACACAAGAATCAAGAGAAGCATAAAAAGGTGGAGAAGAAAGAGAAATCATAAGGGGCTTGCTAAAGTTGAACTGTTTTGTTTACATTCCTGTATGGAAAGATGATGTCTGTAATTTATGAAACCTCAGTATCAGGGTAGCTGAAGGGAATATACATACATACATACACATACATATACACACACATATATATATACATATATATATACACATATATATATGTATATATAGACAGAGGGCACAGGGTGAGTTGTATATGAAGGGATGATATCTAGAAAAATCAAATTAAAGAATGAGAGAGGAATATATTGATAGGGGAGAAAGGGAGAGATAGAATGGGGTAAATTATCTCACATAAAAGTGTCAAGAAAAAGCAATTCATTGGAAGGGAAGAGGGGGCTGGAGAGGGGGAATGAGTGAATCTTGTTCTCATCAGATTTGAATTGAAGAGGAAATAACATACACACTCAATTGGGTATCTTACCCCACAGGAAAGAAGGAAGAAAGGGATAAAAAAAGGGGGGATGATAGAAAGGAGGGCAGATGGGGGAGGAGGTAATCATAAGCAAGCACTTTTGAAAAGGAACAGGGTCAAGGGAAAAAATTGAATAAAAGGGGACTGGATAGGAGGGAGCAAAATATAGTTATTTTTTCACAATGTGAGTATTATGGAAGAGCTTTACATAATGATACACATGTGACTTATGTTGAATTGCTTGCCTTCTTAAGGAGGGTTGGTGAGGAAAAAGAGGGGAGAGAATTTGGAACTCAAAGTTTTAAAAGCAGATATTAAAAAAATATTGTTTTTGCATGCAACTGGGAAATAAAATACACGGGCAATGGGGCATAAAAATCAATCTTGCCCTCCAAGAAAGTAAGGGAAAAGGGGATGGGGGGGGAGTGGGGTGACAGATGGGAGGGCTGATTGGGGAATGTGGCAATCAGAATATATGTCATCTTGGAGTGGGGGGGAGGGTAGAAATGGGGAGAAAATTTGTAATTCAAAATCTTGTGGAAATCAATGATGAAAACTAAAAATATTAAATAAATAATAAAATTCTCCTTTGGAAAAAAAAAGAACAGCAATTTTCTTTGTTCCTTTACCTTTTGAAGAATAGAATTATCATTGGGGCAAACTGAGAAATTTTGATTCTATAGCAAATGTGAGAGGCAGGTGCTATTGTCATCCCCTTTTTACAACTGGAGAAACTGAGATAAATAGCAGTTAAGTGACTCACACAGGGTCAAGTTGCTAGTAAGTGTCTGAGAGTGGATTTAAACTGAGGCCTTCCTGAGTTCAAGCTCCTTGCTCAAATCCACCGCTCTAGTTGTTGCTGTTCATTCATTTTCAGTTATGTCCAACTTTTTGTGGCCCCATTTGGGATTTTCTTGGCAAAGATACTAGGTAGTTTGGCATTTCCTTCTTCAGCTTATTTTATAGATGAGGAAATGGAGGCGAACTGAGTTAAGTGACTAGTCCAGGGTCACACAGCTAATAAGTGTGTAAGGCCAGATTTGAACTCAGGAAGATGAGTCTTCCTGACTATAGGACTGGAATTCTATCTACTGTACCACCTAGCTCCTATAAAGTTAGAGAAAGTTAATCTTTGAGTGCAAGATACCTAAGGATGAGTTGCTTAACCCCTCTGAGT
This sequence comes from Phalanger gymnotis, assembly GCA_028646595.1. Lineage (NCBI taxonomy): Eukaryota > Metazoa > Chordata > Mammalia > Diprotodontia > Phalangeridae > Phalanger > Phalanger gymnotis. The sequence continues at coordinate 100,562,053 of CM053627.1, read as the reverse complement.
CTCAGTTTACTCAGCTGTAAGTTGAGTATAATATGACCTATGTTAACAATCTTGCAGGGCTGTTATAAAGATCAAATAAGATCATGTAAGTAAAGCATTTTGCAAATATCAAAATAATTTACAAACATTCATTAGAAATTAAATGGCAGGAGACAGAGTACTGGAACTGTAGTTTGGGTTCCAATAGAGGCCCTGTTACTACCTATATGACCTTAGACCACATTCAGAATAGAGAATCCTAGAGGAGAGGGAGGAGGGAGAAGACAGGGAGATGAGAACCTCTCATCTGTGTCTGCTGTGAGACTCTTTCCATGTCTATAAAATCAGGGCATTCAACTAGATAGTTGCTCAGGTCAGATCTAATGATCTCTGTAATTAATTTTGTATCATTATGTGTAGGGCTTTTTGGACCTGATATGTACATTTGAACTATGTACATGTACATATGACATGAACTATGTAAGTCTTAGTTTTTGAACCAAAACCAGAATGTCTTGGCACACTTAAAAAGGAACACAAACTCAAACCTTTTTGTTTCTAAGAAATGGAAAAACACAAGACAGTTAAGTGACTTTCCAAGGTCAGATACTACATTTGTTATGCAGCTGAGAATAGGACTGTATCCCTACTGCTTGGCCAGTGTTCCATACAGTAGATCTCTATATCAATATTTCTTATCTGTCTACTAACGGCAGTAGCCAAACCTCTTTAATTTGACAAATGATGAGTCTTGGCCTTTGTCTTTCATTTTTCTCATTCCCATTTTTTGTACCTTCTTTCCTACCTAGACTTAATGGACTAGTCAGAGTTGTGTGAGCCACTTATATATTAGAAATCATTTATGAAAAGTTTATTTTCAAACCCCCTTATGCAACCAAAGGTTAATTTTACTTTGAGTTATATCTATTTTGCAAATGCTATATATAAGGTAAACATGTGTATCCATATTTTTCTACTGATTCTCATTAGAGTTTGAAGATGTGTTCCAGCAGAAAGAAAAATGGATATCAACACATAATGAAAAATCTCACTTAAGAATGCTCATATCTACCTTTTAAGGAAGATCTTGTCTTTGTAAATGTGCAGCCTATTGAAATCCTCTAGTGAGAAGTTCATTAAAGGGACAATCAATTTATATGACCTTTGTACGGTCACTTAACCTAGCCACAAAAGTAATTCCTATTTCTGTTGAAGTTTTCTATAACTCTGCAAAACTTGAATTTTAAAACATTCACAATAATTATTCCATTGCTCCAGGAAGTTGGCAGAGTAACATAGATGTGTTTTTCAGATAGTTCAAGCTAATATATCCCAATGCAAAACTGCCAAACAGTTGTTAAATAATGTACTGCCCACATACTTACCTTGAAGTAACCTTTTTTTCCTTTATAAAATCATTTGTATCGATGCCTTTGTTTTTCTGTCATAGTCATTGCCAGATGTAACCACTACCTCCTCCCTATCAGCCCTCCTGTGAAACAAAGGGAAACAGTTAAGCAAAACCTTCCAACACAGTGACTGATTCTGGCAGTATATGCAAAATCTTGACTCGGAGGCTGGCTTAGCATGAGAAAGTTAGCCTTCAGGTGACAAATTTTTTCTGTGCACAATAACTCATAAAGGCTATCTTGAACGCTGGTTCTCTATATGCTGTGGCACACAGTTCTTGTTGCAGAATATGTTGTCTCTCAGTTTTCATTGGTATAAGTATGTTTACAAAGGGAGAGTTTGACCCTGGAGCTGGACCGTTTGGTTGAAAGTCTCTCCCAATGGAAAGGTTATCAGGTAGGGACTTGGCTTGAGGGAAGTGTGACATTTTATATTACCCAGGTTCTTTGTGCCACAGGAATCTCTGATGCTGATACTGAGTTAAAATAGAAAAGGGTAAGAAAAAAAATTTTTGAGGGTCATAAGTCAGCATTTATTATTTAAGTTTAAGAACAGCTTATGAAGGGGGTGGGTGCACATTCAGAACAGAGAACTCTAGAGGAGGGGGAGGAAGGAGAAGACAGGGAGATGAGAAGGTTGATCCTGATTTCTGATCCTTGGTCCAGGGCACACAATGAAGCACACAATAAGATGAAGTTCCAAGGGTTTTAGAAAGACATCAAGGGGTGGCCAAAGTTACAAATCCAACCAAAGGTGGGAGCTGGGATTCTCCTTGGCTCATCAGCACCACTTCCTTTTAGAAACTGAAGCATAGTGATAAGTTCCATCCCACTTATTTCAGCTCTTACGAAACGTTCTTATACTTAAAGTCTTTGTGCTAAGGAATTCTTTCGTTGCCTCTCTAACTTCTTGTTCTTTGCTTCTAGTTTCTTTGAATATGCATCTACCTTGTAAGCTGCCTGCTCCAGGGCTGCTGCTTGCTCTTCAATTAAAGTGATCTGATCCTGATAAGGCTGAAGTGCTAGGTATTTCAGGTTTAAATCCTTTAGGTTTCTACTTATGTTTACCGCAATATCTTTCATTTCTAGATGCTTCAAGCTAGACAGTTTGTTCATATTTTCCAGAAGTTTATTGTCTTCACTGGTGGCTGTCAACTCGCCTACCGGATACGTGACCATTTTAGAGAACGTGTCCTGGCACAGGCCCATGATGTCCACCTTGATGGGCTCCGGGCCTCCTCAGCTGTCTCTACTACAGCATTTTCTTTTTTTTTTTTAAATTTATTTTTGACATGTTTGGTTTTCAGCATTGATTTTCACAGGCGTTTGAATTACAAATTTTCTCCCCATTTCCCCCCCCCCCCTCCCAC
>CM053627.1:100537523-100558795 GCA_028646595.1 Phalanger gymnotis | reverse complement strand
CTGGGAGGTCCGTGTGGGACAGACCTTACCCAGAGACCATCCAGGCTGTCCTGGGCTGGGGCCCTACTTCCCTCTGCCACTTTGTGGGTTCTGCAGCTCTAGAATTGGTTCAGAGCCATTGTTTTATAGGTTTTTGGAGGGACTTGGTGGGGTGCTCACGCCAGTCACTGCTTCCCAGCCGCCATCTTGGCTCCGCCCCCCAAGAATGTCTATTCTTGATAGGCAACGTCTGGGTCAGTGGCTGTAAGCAGAATGCACTTTGTTAACTAATGGAACAGTAACTCACCAAACTGAAAAATCTTCTCTAATCTTGGATACAAGCTTTTGTTTACCTCTTTATCACTTTTGTTTGGAAGTCTCTGTTGGTATCAGGAATAAAGCATCCATTTATTTTTAGTGATCAGTTCTATACATGCCACTGGTTTAAAAGACATGCCTAGGTACACTGACATTTCTATGGACATGCATTTATCAAACTTATAGTACTTTGCTGGGGACTACATGTTTGGGTTAGAGATAAGAGAGACAGGGAAAAGGTAAAGAGTGTGGAATATATGATATAAAAGAAATATAAAATAATGTCCTTGGCCTCAGAGAGCTTAGAAGTAAATGGATTTTTAGTTCAATTAAATCCAATAAGAATTTATTAAACTCCTGTTATTTGCAGGGTACTATGCCAGGTCTTGTACAAAAATGAACCAGTCTCTGCCTTCGAAGAGCTTACCTTTTACTTGTGTTTGTCAAGTTGTTACGATGTCTTTCCAACAGGGAAAGAATGCTGGGGAGATCAGGAAAGTCTTAGTATAGAAGATGGCAACTATGATGTGTTTTTCAAAATCTTATTATTTTAATAATATTTTATTTTCCTCCATTATACGTTAAAACCAATTTTTAACATTTTTAAAAGTTTTGAGTTCCAAATATCTCTCTTTCTCTTTTCCTGAGATAGTAAGCAACCTGATATAGGTTATCTATGTGTTTCAACAATCTGGCTAGTAGATGTTGTGGGGGTGAAAGACCAACACAAGGCCAACAACAAGCAGGCTACCAGCATGCTGCAAAAGCCCAGGTTCTTTTGATCTGCTTTAGTAAGGAAAGCAACGTTAAGCGGTTGACAAGCTTACTTTAATTCAGCATACAAATATTCACTTAGTTCAGGGGAAAAAGCCAGCACCCTGAACTTCAGAACAAATACAAACAAATTACAAACATCAACAGACAGACCTTGTCTGATTCAAATCCCAATATATAGTTACCAGAGTTTAACTAAGTCCCAGCATCCAGGTTTATGAGCTGGAGGGCTCTTAGCTACAGGTGCCCAGAGTCTCCATGCCAGCGCGCACCACCAAGATTGAGAACCTCGAGCAAATAGCGCTGTGTTTTCTCCTTATACCATTTCAGACATCATCAAACATCATCTAAATGACCAGAACTTAGGCTCCTATGATTGGCTCTTGAGTTAGCACCTCCCCTTAGTACCCTGGGAGCTTCACACCCACATAGGCTTAGCACCTAATAGGGGTCTGGGCCTGAGGCTTAGCACCTAGTAAGACTCAATGAAATACACTGAATTAATCAAAGGAAACAAAAGCCAAACTCTTCAAGGGCACTTGGTTGAAATGAGTGCTAAGAGCCCATTTTGTTTACCAACACAATATGTGCAATCATATAAAACATTTCCATATTAGTCATTTGGTACAAGAAGATTCAAAAAGAAAGAAAGTGAAAAATAGTATTCTTTAGTCTGTTTTCAGACGACAACAGTTCTTTCTCTGGAGGCGGATAGCATGTTTCATCAGGAGTCCTTTGGGATCATCTTGGATCACTGTATTGCTGAGAATACCTAAGCAATTCATAGTTTTTCATTGTACGATATTACTGTTGCTCTGTACAATGTCCTGGTTCTGCTCACTTCACTTTGCATCAGTTTATGTAAGTCCAGATTTTTTCTGAAATTATCTTGCTTGTCAGTTTTTATAGCACAATAATATTCCAACCTATGATGTGTTTAAAAGAAGTTAGGTCTTTGATAAAGTGACTCTGAGGAGGGACCCAAGAAATCTCCTGTGCAAAGTCACAGTTGAGTTGAAAGAGAGAATGTAGTGGATGAACTAACCAGTAGTCCTATTTGAGGAGAGAGTTAAGGAAGGAAAGTAATGAGAAGTAAGACTGAAAAAAGTAGGTGGGAGCCAAACTGATGGGCTGATTTTGTACTTTATTCTAGACACAATAAGGAGATATTACTTTTTTTTAAATAGAGAATTAATACAGTCAGATCTGTGTTTTAGGAATAACAATTAGTCAAAAAGAGACTAGAGGCAAGGAGACCAATTAGGAGGGTCTTTGGATATATGATATGTGATTCAGTGTCCCCCATCAAGTCATGAACTATTCCAAAGTGGGCACTGCATAGATAGGGAATGACAGGGTGAGAGAGAGCACATTTATTAAGTGTTTAGTATCTGCTAGGCTCTGAGCTAAGCACTGGGTATATAAAAACAAGAAAGAAAGACAATCTCTACTCTTAAGGAGATTATATTTAATTTTGTTGTTGTTGTTGTTGAGTCATGTCTGACTTTTCATGACCCCTATGGACCATATTATCCATTGACAAAGATACTCAAGTGGTTTCCCGTTTCCTTCTCTAGGAGTTTAAAGCAAACAGAGGTTAAGTGACTTGCCCAGGGTCACACAGTATCTGACACCAGATTTAAACTCAGGTCTTTCTGACTCCAGACTCAGAGCTCTATCCACTGAGGCACATGGTTTCCGTATATTTTAATAGGGGAAGAAGACGTAAAGGGGAGCTTAGAAACAGGAAGCTGGAGCATTTGGGTATACTCTAGTGGTGTACACCAGAGGGTTAGCTGGAAGTAGAGAGGTAGGGACTGTCTCATTGTTGTATCTGTAGCACTACAGTGTCATGCACAAAAAATGAAATATTTAGTTAATAATAGTATTTTGTAAATCATTGGTGTAATGGTGTCTTCTATTCTGAGTATAGCATGGCAGAATAACCCTAACTGCCATGCTTCAGTAATAATGATAACACATTTATGAGCTAAGTTAGAAGCAGCCTCTGTCTAGAGGGTCAGTTTATACACAGGGAGCCATCTTTTAGGATTTCCAATATGTTTTGAATTTACATAAATTCTTAATTTCCAGGCAATATCTATGAGGAAGAGGCTTTTATATCCATGAAATGAAACCAGTGGCAGCTCAGGCAATCAGACATGCAGATATATCTGAAATTTGTCTCTATGATGTTAGCTAGTCTCTTGTCTATTCCTTGCTAATGAGTTTGGTGATCTACTCTTAGAAAACCTGGATTCCAGTTAAATCAATTTAGACTTATCCAATATAAGTAAATCAAGCCCAAAGATAGTCATAATACAAAACAGTTGCTCTGTGATTCTCATGAGCAAATTTTCTAAACCACATGCTTGCCTATAGGTAAGAGAAAAATGTGTAAGATGAACTTGGGATATTGATGTAACATTTTCTTCCTCATGGCCAAACTGAAGTAAGGTTCTGTTGGGTCCTTAGAGAATTCTGTCTTCTCTGGGATGTTTCTGGAAAGCATCACATCTGAAACAATGGGAAAAGAGTATGTGCATATTAGATGAGGAAGCAGCAAGACTTATCTATTTCTGCCATTCTAAGGAAGCTTGGCCCTGTTTAATCTTGTGAAACTCATAAAGCTAACTTCTACTTGTCCTTCATAGGAAAACAAAAATGTTCGAGGATGACGCCCATTCATTTTTAGGATTTAATTTTCTAAAGAAATGACATCCAAAGAATGCTTTTCTTGAGACATCTCCACTTATAGGCAGTAAGAGAAAATGTCACTGAATTAATTGAACTGAGTCCATTCAGCCATGTAGGGTCAGGAACACAAGTGGTATGTGATCTTTTATCCCAGGTTTCCAGTGAGTGGAGATTCAAAGGGCAATTTGAATTCCTCAGCTCCCACTATACATCCTTTCCTGTATGCCAGTTACTCTTGAATTACTGGGCAGCCAGTTCCTGATTGCTCCTGGAGCATCCCTACACCTGTGCTCTTTTGCCTGTGACTGAGCCAAAGAGTACTTAATAAAGCTCTCATAGTTTTATACCATTAGTTTTCCTTTTTGGTTTTGTGTGCCAGTAAGAAAAAGCAGAAAATCAGCAACTAGAAGGCCCTAGTGGAAATAAACCAATGTTTCTGGAGGTAAAGGCTAGTTATTATAGGGTCTGTTCTCTAGTGGTATATGTGAAGCCTGATATTTGAATGGTTCAGAGCTCTTCAGCCTTTTGTATTTTGGTGGAGATGATTATTATTTTTAAAGGTATAAGACAATTGGTTGCCCTGAATTAATAATATTCATCATGATGATCACTTTAGTGTAGAATTTTATAATCTACAAAGTGCTTTTTTTAATGATGGTCTCGTGAAGTAAGCAGTGCAACCTGAGTCGTATTTAAGGTAGGAAGGCCAAGGACTGAAAACTAACAGTGTACAGATAGCATTATTCTAGAAGATACTTCTTTCCTCCTTTCTCCCTCATTACGAGTGGTAGCTTCACTCTGGGAGCACTTCCTCTAGAGAAGTTTAAAAGGCTTTGGGGTGTTTCATATCACCGAATACTTCACAGGCCCATATATCTAAAATTAGAAGGGACCGCAAAGACCATCTACAACAACCTCTCATTTTACATGAGAGGAAATTGATTCCCTGATAGGTAAAGGACTCGTCTATGGATAGTAAGCATCAAAGTTCTATTTGAACCTAGGTCCTCTAATCCCAGGGCCAATGTGCTTTCCTCTGTACCTTGCTGCTTCCCTACTGTAGGGCAGGAAATTGCTAGCTATAGCTATGAGAGCAAATATTATTATCCCCAGTTTAGAAATGAGAGACACAAGGCAGGCATCCCCACCCCACCCCCCACTGCCAAGAGGTACACACTTGAGCCCTAGTGTAAAGCCTGAAAAGTTAGGGAGAAGGTTGGAAGAATAAGCAAATAGACCAACAAAAAGCAACAAAAAACAAACAACAAAATAATGAATCTCATCTTAAAAAGGCTTTATGGTGATAGGGATGATTAACTCACAAACCCAGAATAAGAGAATGACTCCAAAATATCTACAAGCAACACCTTAAATAAAAACACAAGCTATATACAAATTCCTAGAAAAAATAAAGCAAGAGTTCAAAAAGTTTAAAAATATTTTTAAATGAATTGAGAGCACCAGAGGAACAAAATTAGAATGGAAATGAGTGCTATAGAAAAAAAGATTCAGAGAATTGACAGTTTGGCACAAGAAGTGCAAAATCTTGCCTAAGCAACAAACTATATAAAAAGAGAGTAGACCAAATAAAATCTAATGGCTCTGTGAGACAAGAAATAATATAAAGTCAAAAAGCTGAGAAACAGAAGAAAATATAAGATAACTCATAGCAAAAACAACTGATCTGATTGAGGGGGAAAAATTAAGAGTCATTGGGACCCCCTGAACATCATAATCTCTTCTCGCCCTGCAAAAAACCTAGATATCATATTTCAAGAAAACTGTCCATATCTTTGAAAATCAGAAAGCGAAGTAGACATAGAAATAATCTACTGGTCATCTCCTGAAAGATACCTCAAAATGAAAATTCCCAAGAATATTATAGCCAAAATTCAGAGCTTCCAGATAAGGATAAAATATTACACAAAGAAGTAGCTTAACTACTGAAGAGTCACAGCCAAAATCTCGAATAAATAAGCAGCCACTACTATAAAGGAACAGAAGCCTGGAATATGATATTTCAGAAGGCAAAGGATGTAGGCATGCAACTAAAAATACCTCACCTATCAAAACTGAGTAACCTGTAGGAGAAAAAAATGGACTTTAATGAAATTGAGAACTTTCAAGCTTTCATGAGGAAACGACTAGGGCTATGTAGAAATGCTGAAGTTCGAAGGATTTAAAAGAAACATAAAAAGGTAAAATTGGACAAACATTGATAGAGGATTAAACAAGGATGGGCAGCTTGCATTCTGATATGGAGAGATGATACATCTTTCCTTTCTGATACTTTTCTTCATCAGGAGTCTTTATTCTAGAGACAATAAGGAGATATTACTTTTTTTTTAAAATAGAGAATTAATAAGGTCAGATCTGTGTTTTAGGAATAACAATTAGTCACAAAAAGAGACTAGAGGCAAGGAGACCAATTAGGAGGGTCTTTGGATATATGATATGTGATTCAGTGTCCCCCATTAAGTCATGAACTATCCCAAAGTGGGCACTGCATAGATAGGGAATGACAGGGAGAGAGAGAGCACATTTATTAAGTGTTTAGTATCTGCTTTATCTTTATTAGATAAAAGATCTAGGTAGAATTTTGTTATGCCTTGATAATCTTAGAAGAAGAATGGAAAAGAATGGGGTGAGGAATATGTTATAGAAAAGGGAAGTTAAGGAAAAGTATCACACATAATCAAGGGATGCAAGGAGAAAAACATACAAACACAGAGAAAAGGGTTGGAGAAGAGCCACTGATGAACCTCACTCTTATCTGAGCTGATCAAAAGAGGGAAAAATACAGGTACATACAAATTGGGCAGAATACTATGTAAGAATTTTTTGGAGTAGAGGGGAGATTTATTTGGGCACAAGAGAGAGACAATATATTTCATGGAAATAAACTTCTTTGCTTTTTAAGACTTTTAAAAAATAAATTGAGAATCAGCCAATCCTGCTTCAACATTCAAATAACATTAAAAACATTCATCCACCTTTTGAGCACATTAAATTTGTGGATTTGTATTAATGACACAAACACACATAGAATTGTGCATACAGAAAGCATTTCATTGAATAGGAATAGAAGAAGAAAAAGGGAAAAGGAAGAAAAAGGAATTAGGCTGAGGGTAGATTGAGGGAGAGATCAGTCCTAAGCACAACAAACTCTAAAGAGGCACATGTAAAGATATTCATTGCTCTTTTTGCAGTGACAAAGAATGTGAAACTATGAGGGTGCCCACAAATTGGGGGATGGATGAACATATTATAGTACAGTATATAGATGTGATGGAATACTATAGTGCTGTAACAATCGAGGAAATGGATGGTTTCAAAGAAACTGCAAAGACTTGTATGAATTGATACAGAGTGAAATGAGCAGAACTAGGAGAACAGATTATACAATGACAACAATATTGTAAAGATGAATAATTTTGAAAGACTTTTCGAATTTTGATCAGCATAATGATCAACCATGATTCTAGAGAACTAATGATGGAACATGCTACCCACTTCCCTAAAAGGAAAAGACTCAGACTGCAGAATGGGATGCATTTTTTAAAAAAACATTATCAATGGGGAAATTTGTTGTGTTTGACTCTGCATGTTTGTAAGAGAGGTTTTGTTCTTTTTTCATTTTCAGTTGGGGGATGGGAAATAGATGATAGATTTTGGCTGATCAAAAAATAAAATCTAACTTTAAAAAAGAGACAGTGAAATGGAGAGAATGCTAAATAAATGTTTGTCTCCAGTACCAGAGCGGAAGTGACTGAAGCATATAATTGACAATTTTTTCAATAGCTTGAACTCTCAAGGGTTAAATGTTGTTCCTCTTTTCTGTAAGATATTTAATCAAGTAGAGGATTTACATATTACATATTATTATATAATGCATAAATAATATATGTTACATACTGTAACTTTTGTTGTACATGATAAAATTAAATGAATGAACGAATGGATAATTGGATGGCAGGGGATCAATAGAAAATATGCTTTCAGGAATCACTGCATCTTTTAATTAGATAGCAAGTGCATAACAATGGTGGGAAGTGTTGGGCAATAGCCATGAAATTTCCAATTCCAGGTAAGATGAAGCCAGAGAAGCTGAGATAATATTGAATCCAGTTCTGTTACTTAGGGTGTACCCTTAATCTCTCTGAATTTCAGTTTCATCTATAAAATGAAGCATTTGGATCGTTCAGTAATTTTTCAGTCATGTCCAACTCTTCATGACCCCCTTTGGTCTTTTCTTGACAGTGATATTTGAATGGTTTGTCATTTCTTTCTCCAGCTCATTTTACAGATGAGGAAACTAAGGCAAACATGGTTAAGTGACTTGCCAAGGTCACACAGCTAGTAAATGTCCAAGGCCAAATTTGGACTCTGGAAGATGAGTCTTCTGGACTCCAGGCCTGGCAATCTATCCACTGCATACCATCTTCTATTGCTTTTTGGGGGGAATTGAGTGCTGCGTTGTCATAGGATCCTAGAGACAGCCTGGGGAGCAGCAGGTTTTCACAGTTGACAAAAAACAAAGTCTGATTACTGCCCTCTGGGTTTGAGTTCTACAAGTTCCTGATATGGGTCTCGGTCTGAGCAACAGGACTATTGATTGACCCCATTTGGAATTTCAGCAGACTTAACCACCCTCAGCCAGCTGGAAAGCTTCACAGGTTCAGAGCAAAAGAACTGCAGATTCCTCTTTGGTCTGAGATTCTTTCCCTGGTTATTCTACTGCAGGTGTCAGACTGGGCTGGGGGCTGGAAATGAGACCACTCTTTGCTCCCAGAGCCACACGACTGCAGCTTGCTTCTGAACCTGCTCCCTTCCTTTCTATCCAGTCTAGGGTCCACAATTGCTCCTCACCCTGGAATGCCATCCCCTCCTTAATCTGCCCTGAATCTGTGACTTGGAACTGAGTAGTGAGCAACTACTGTCCAGTTGGCCGTTTCTGTACCGTGTAACAAGTTTATTGTTGTTCGGTTGTTTCGGTCATGTCTGACTCCATTTTAGGGTTTTCTTGGCAAAGATATTGGAGTATTTTTCCATTTCCTTCTCTAGCTCATTTTACAGATGAGAGAAGTGAGGCAAACAAGGTTAAGTGACTTGCCCAGGGCCACATAGCTAGTAAGTGTTTGAGGCCAGACTTGAACTCAGGAAGATGAGTTTTCCTGATTCCAAGCCCAGAGCTCTATCCACTGTGACACATAGTGCCCACATATAAGTTTAAGCCTCTCTCTTCTGAATCTGGGTCCTCCTCTTGCCCTGGTGCATCCCCTCTCCCTGAGCTGGAAAGTTCCACACAGTATGGTCTTGACCAGAAACCATCTCCAGAGACTAAAGCCTTCTCTGTCTCCCTATGTTGACCTGGGCTAGAAAAATGATTGTATCTTTTCTTGGATTTCTTGATCAAAATTCAATCAAGTGCAATTTTAGATCTGTTTGGAACAGTTCTTTGGGGTAGGAGGAAGGAGCTCAATTGTACTTCTTCCTACTATGTTGCTATTTCTCTCTTCATCTTTTCCCCTTTAATCCCGTGTCAAGAAAGGGGGAGTAACCATAGCCACGTGATCACAGATTCATCAAAATATCAAATTAAGCTTGAAAAAAGATTGCAAAATTAACACTGAGTAGAGCCAACATATACAAATCAAAGAATCCTAATTAAGTATATTTTTTTTCATAAATTACTTATCAGAACCTCGTAAACTATCTTTTCCATTTCTTTTTTTTAATACCAGTTATTCTTTGGGCGAACAATTTAAAATTTATGGGTAAAATTATAACACCCCTCTGAACCTTTCTCCCATTAGAAAAAATGTATAGACTTTTTGAAAATAATATGGAAATAGAGCTCTATTTTGATTACTTAAGTCCTCTTTTCATTAGCTAATAGTCAAAAATGTAATGTGCTCAAGGGATGAATGAACACTTTTAATATTATTTGAATTTGGAAGTAGGGTAAGCCAACACTCAATTTGCTTTTTAAAATAGTCTTAAAAAACAAAAAAAATTATTTCCCTGAAGTGTATTATCTCTCCCTCTTGTGCCCCTGTAAACCTCTCCTCTGTTAAAAAAAATAGTCTCAAAACAAATCCAAAAAGCTCTTACATGGCATTCTGCTCAAGAATGCCTACTTCAAATTTGGAAGTATTTTCTTTCAATACCTGCCTCATATTGACAGTCCTTGAATTGTTAAGTTTTCTGGCTGTTTGGTCTAAACATTTCATTTCCTTGTTTAAAGTCATTGTTCTCCATCCTACTCTTGTGTCTGCCTCCTCAAGTGTCCCCTCCTCCATCAATACCCTTCCCAGACACGCTTAGGCTGCAGAAACATCATCTTGACTTTTCGTATACTCGCTGTTCTCAAAGCTTCTTTAGGCTTCATTCTCATCTCTTATTCTCTAAACTTGGAGGCAATGTTGAAGCACCTCTTTTCTATATCCTCTCCTAAAAAATACCAAAACAAAATCCAGGGAAGAAAGGCAGTATTTCTAAAGGCATGAGAGAAAGCATTTCTCCTTGTGACAAATGAAGGACCAGCATCCCTAAATCTTCCTTCCAACTTTGGCTGTGATTCAGTCCGTGTGTTCATTCCCTCTACTGTAAAATTGCATGGAAAACACATTGTGGTTCTGATCAACACCTTGCCCAAACTTAGCTTACCTGCCAAATCTTCATTCTTGAATGAAGAATAAACTTCTCTGTGGTGGCTGAGCTTACTGCAACAGGATGACTTTTATGCTGTTTCGGTTTGGAGGCTCTGAGAATTTCATTGTGAAGAATTTGTGCATCCTTTGGAATTAGCTAGGTGGATAGAGTGCAGGACCTGAGCAAGATCTGAGTTCAAATCCAACCCTAGACACTTACTGTCTGACCCTAGAAAAAGTCACTTAACCTCTGCCTCAGTTTTCTCATATGTAAAGTGGGAAAAATAACAGCACTTACCTCACAAAGCTTTTTTATGAGGATCAGATGCAAAGCGCTTAGCACAGAAACTGGCATACAGTAGGAGCTATATAAATGCTATGATTGCTGTTGCTGTTCTGTAAAAATTCTGGCTCAACTTTCATTCTGATGTCTGATTCTTTAGCAGATTTCAATACAGAGAGATATATACAGAGAGATTTCAAACACAGTTTCACCTCCCTCAATACTTTAATGGGGTTTTGTTGTTAGTTTCCTGGTGGTGAGGTGGAAAGTAGTATTGTGATTTTATTACTTTGAGGAATTCCTAGCATGGAAATTCTCTTATTTGTAACTTGGAGGATAAGGGACTCACCATCATCATTCAACCAATACAGGGAAAAGGCGACGCTTGAACCCAAATCTTCGTGACTCTACAGCTGGCCCTAATTCCACCATGCTATGCTGCCTTTAGATAGTTTAGCTATATTTCAGAAAATAAATTGGTAATGCCAATGTTAGAACAAATTAGGAATATATTCAAAGTATATTTCGGCGGGTCCTAGCACGGAGATATGCATTCTTTCGGCTTGCTCTGACCTTCTCCACTTCAACACTGCCTTAGCTGGAACCTCCCTGAGCATGTGAGGCCTCCTCATTGAACCTGGTCTCTTTTTATCCTGTCCTTCTTCTTCCGTTGGTGAATTCCTCCCCAGGGCCTCCATTTTGGGGAGGGGCCCATGCTGGCCAGCCTTCCAGCTGTGCTTCTGACTTTCTGGACTTCCAACACAACGCTCCTCCTCAGGTAACTTCATTCCTTCCTTTTGCAGCTTTTCGGCTCCATTTTGCAGTGTTAACTTACCAGGTGGGAGTGTAAGCACCCTGGGGACAGGGACTGTCTTTCTTTTTGCTTTTTTTTGTATCTCTAGTTCTTTATATAGTGCCCTAATAAGCACTTAACAAATGAATATGGCTTGCCTTCCTTACTCCAGAAGGAAATATTGACCACTATGAATAATATAAAGCTCACCTGAGAATCCTTTGATTTGATGTATCAGGATATAGCTGTTTTAAAGAGCATCTTGGCCTTTGTTGATAAAAGATCTGTGTTATTGGAGACTTCTCCCATAAAACCCTGGTAGTTAAATAGACAATTCACATAGAGCATTGCATTCTCATTTAAAAGCAGCATGTATCAAAATACACCATATACTCCATATAATTACTTCCCATTGCCTTGTGAGTCCCCACTGGTTTCTCACTGATAGGATAGTCCTACTGGCTGTTCCACAGCATTCTGTGTTTGCTAGTTATTAAAGCCTCTCAGGAATGCATGGCTTGTCAAACACACTAAGTAAAAATGTAGAGGTGTTAGAACCACTTTAAAAGACTACCACAATTAAGCTTAGGTTCCCCGTTGTTAACTCATTTGAATCAGCTTAATAACCATTTACATAGCTCTTGATTGAATTGGTCTTTTGAAGATTCTATAGATTTTGCTATTGGGGAAGAGGAGGGAGCAGAGAGAAGTTTGGAGAAAGAAAGGGGTTGGCTCTAAGAGCACGTTCATACTTTATATTTCCTAGGACTTAGAGCTGGAAGAAATCTTTAAGATCTAGTCCAAATTCCCTGATGTCTGTCACAAGTGAGGAGAGGCTGATTGATCTGCCTAACATCATACAGGTAGCAAAAATAGATCCAATTTTAACCTTTTATACCTAATCTAGTGCTTTTCTACACTATTCTTTTTAAGTTAATAGTGCCATCCTTTTTTTAAAAAGTCTTCATCTACAATTTCATCAGTGTGGGAAACTCCCAGGGTGAAAATTCCCTCCACCAATGCAGATCAGCAACTTATTTATAATTTCTAGTCTTAGAGAACAGCAGGGGGCCCTAACAACTGTCACACAGTCAGTACAATCTTCTGAGAAGCAGGATTTGAACCCAGCTCCTCCTTACTCTGAAGCCAGTCCTCCATTGACTATGGCACATTTTCAAAATTTGTTTAAATGTGTATAAACTTGGCATAGCAGGTTTGAGATAATAATGAAATACTTGTGAAATCATGAATCTGCCCAAGAATAAGCAAAAAGTAGAACAGATGCATATATGTAAAATGAGGCTGACTTGCACTTTGTTTCTGTCTCTTGTTCTCTGTGAGCTTATTTAGGAAAAAACTCTCTCTCTCCCTGTCTCTCTATATACATATAGATATATATTTATGGATTTCTATTTTGGCTGTATTTTTTCAATCTCCCTCTTCCTCTCTCATTGGTTTTATGACTGAACACTTTAATTTACTTAGCACATAATATATTTGAGCTGCTTCTGGCTGTAATTTATCCCTTGCCCTGTCCACAAGTCTTGAATTCTACAAAGCGTGGGGGCATCAGCTTTGCATAACTGAGCAGGGGTTTGCATTTTGAGGGCAAGCTGTGATGCAGTCACTGCCATCTGCTGGACGGTTCTAGAGGACTAGAGCCCAAACCTGGGTGAAAACATTAAAATCTCTATCAGTTCCAATGAGAATGGTTTTCCGGAGGGCGCATTGGTTAAAGTCAGCATACAGACGAACATGAATTCACATGGGCTAGCATTTAAATTAGACTGAGCTTAAGACATGGTATTCAATAATTTTGTTTCCTCTTCTAGTTCATCTTCTTAATGGTCAAATGGACATCATTAAACTTTGATGGTTTTGACAAAGACCAACAAAGAGCACTAAAAACTACACTTTTTTTTTGTAGTTATCTAGCACCAGGGTTCTCTCTGTGTCTTGATGGATTAGAGGTGAGCCCCCATCACAATTTCTCTTCTCCTTTTCTTCTTTCTTAGATAATTGAAGGGCATTTTCCCATTACCTGCTTTTCCTTTAAACAAATGTTTTATTGATGTTTTTTTTTCTTTCATTCAATACAGTAACTTCTCAATCATTTCCTTCCCTCATCATCCCTTGGCCCCCATTGAACTCTTCCTTTGTAACAAAGAAGCCAGTTTAACAAACAGACACACTATGTCTGATAATTGGTACCCAGACTCTGAATGTAGTCTGTTACCTCTCTGCCAAGAAAAGGAAGGCATGCTTCATCACCAGCTATTAGAAGTAAATATAGATCACAGTCTATCTGAGTTCTGTGAATAGTCATGTTTTCCTTATGTTTGTATAGATTGTTTGCATGGTTATTTTTTACTTTGCACTATATCAGTTGAAGTTTCTCTGATTTCTTCATATTTGTCTTCTCATGCAGTTTAATCACATTCAGCTATATTTATATAAAACAATTTGTTCCTCTATTTCCCAAATGATTGGTCCCTATTGTGCCTCTAGGTTTTTAATATAAAAAATAGTTCTACTGTAGATATTTTTTATTAATTGGACCTTTTCATCTACCTCTAACTTTCTTGTGGGTAGCATATGTTTAGTAGTAGTATTCTTTTGTAAGGAGATATGGATTTTAGTGATTTTTCTAGTATAATTACATATTGCTTTGCAACATATCTGGAACAATTCGTAGTTACATATATTG
Source organism: Phalanger gymnotis (assembly GCA_028646595.1). NCBI lineage: Eukaryota > Metazoa > Chordata > Mammalia > Diprotodontia > Phalangeridae > Phalanger > Phalanger gymnotis. The sequence continues at coordinate 100,544,591 of CM053627.1, read as the reverse complement.
TGCTTTAGTGTGCCCATCTTTCTATATCCTCAATAACATTTACCATTTTTGTTTTTTGTCATTTTTTGTAATCTGATAAAAGTGAGGTAAAAACTCAGAGCTTCATTTCTCTTGTTATGAGAGATTTGGAGTTTTTTTTTTCCAAATGGTTGTTAATTTACATATCTTCTTCTGAAAATGATGGCCTATTCACATATTTTGGTCACTTATCTATTGGGGGAGGACAGCTTTTGTTATATATTTGTATTACTTCCTCATGTATCTTGGCTATCTGATCTTTATCAGAGATATTTGGTGTGGAGATACTTTCATAATCCACAGGTTTTTCCTCTTTATTCTAGCTGAATTGACTTTGTATATGGTAGAGGTTTTTAATTTTATTCAATCATAATTATCTATTTTATCTTTAATAATCTATCTTTTATTTGGGTATGAATTTTCATTCTTGCCATTCCCATGCAAGGTAGCCTCTTTGCTTCTACTCTATTTTTTTTAATGATGTGACTTTTCATATTTGAACTTTGAATCCATTTAGATCTTGTTGTGTTATATGCTGTGAAGTGTCATTTTATTTTAACTTATTTTATTTTTAATTTATGGATAAAAACATTTCCATAACATAGCACAATAAAAAGGATGATTGCACATGAAACTGCAAATCTTCTATGCACGATTAGCTAATTCTTTCAAATATATGACAAAATTATGATGTAAATTTCTTTTTTTCTTTTTTTCTTTTTTTCTCCCCTCCAACCTAGAGATGGCTAACATTAGATACAAATATGTGCACATACACACACATCAATTTTTTCTCTGGATGCAGATAGCATCCTTCTTCATATGTCATTTGTAGTTTAATTTGAGTATTTATAATAGTCAAAATAACTTATTCACTCAGAGTGGTTCTTAAAACAATACTGTTGTTACTGGATGCAGTGTTCCTTGGTTTTGCTCACTTCATTTTCCATAAGTTCATATAAGTCTTTCCATATTTTTCTAAGATCACTGAGCTCATCATTTCTTATAACATAGTAGTATTCTGTCACAATCATGTACCACAGCTTGTTCAGCCATTCTTAATGTCAGACAAACTGCTTTCCAGTATCCCTAGTAGTTCTTTTGTTTGTATGCATAAGGTTACTGATTACTAGCCTCTGCTATGTTAAATTGTTCCTAGATCTTTTTGCCTGTAGTCTTTTGGTCAACTTTTCAATTTTTTGCAACTTTCTAATTGCAATTTTGCAACTTCTGCAATTTCTTGAGAGGCAACTATGAGAACTACAATCCACATGAATGGACTGTATTGGTTTATTTTATATATGACTATTTTTATTTATTGTTTTGAATTTTTTCATTGAATCTTCAGCATTTTGTCAGTAAACTACTCATGTATAAGTAGAGATAATTTTGTTTACTTTTTGCCCATGTTTATTCCTTTAATATCTTTTTCTTGTTGTTACTAGTATTCCCAAAACTATATAAAATAATTGGAGTGATAATAAACATCCTTATTTTCCTGTTTATCTCAGAAGTTACCAAACTCTCTCAGTTCATGGCACCATTAATGTCTCAGTAATTTTTTTTTCACAGTGTCCATAAGCCAAAAGAAATACTTAAGATTTTATATTTCTGTATATCCTTGAAAATTTAGAATGTCCTGTGGGACCCCTGTGAGTTTGTTGTGGGTGTTTGTTCTCTGGGGTGCTACACACAGTTAGGGAAACTTGGACACATGTTATTGGAAAGACCATTGATATTTCAAAGGACCAAAGATTCTGGGACTTGGTTTTAGATAGATTTTTTTTTATTATGTTATAGAAGAGTCTATTTCTATGATTTTTAATTTTTTTAATTAATAAGGATTTTATTTTATCAAAATTCTTCCTACATCTGCCATTATAATCATTGAGTTTTTTGTTTGTTAATAATGATCTATTATGTTTCCAGTTTTCCTAATGTTGAACCACAGTTTCCTTCTTGGTATAAATCCAACCTGATTTTGTTGTTGTTGTTCATTCAGTCATGCCTAACTCTTCATGACCCCATGGACCATAGCACTCCAGTCTCTTCTATCTTCCACTGTCTCCCAGAATCTGTCCAAGTTAATGTTCACTGATTCCATGACACTGTCTATCCATCTCATCCCCTTATCCTTTTGCCTTCAATCTTTCCAACATCAGGGTCTTTTCCAATGAGTCCTTCGTAAACTGATCAGAGTGGAAAGTTTTTGAATGTGTCGCTATAAATATTTTATTAAATATTCTCACCAATATTCATTAGTAATATTAGGTTGTAGCAGCTCTTAACCTTTTTTATGTCATAAACACTTTTGAAAGTCTGAAAAAACCTATGTACCCTTTGTAAGAATTATGTTTTTGAATGTATAAAATACATAGGATTACAAATTAAAAAGGTTATCTAAAAAAAAGTTACTGGACCCCAGGTTAAGAAACCCTGGTCTGTACTTTTATTTCTCATTTTTCTCTCTCCTTAGTGTGAGACCTAGGACTATATTGTCTCATAGAAATGCACTCTATTCTAGTTTTGTAAGTAATTAATTTAATATAGGAATTCATTAATCTTTAAATTGTCAAAATATTTGGAGACACTCTGTTTTCCACAGTGAAGACCCAGCAAGCAGACTGTGCCCTGTCCTTGGCATGACAACAATCCTTTGCACTCACCCTCTGGATAATCTCACCTTCTGTAAAATGTAGTGCTTTGCACCGTACCAGGTGTTCTTTAAGGGATTTATGATTTTCATATTAATCGATAATTTCCCAGGGACCTGAGAGCCAGAAGTAGCTGACATGCAGCAGAAAGTGATAAATCAAACCTTCACCCTCTCTGACAATTCCTGTACTTATGTAATTGCTAAGTGAACCGAACCAGATGCTGCATTGCTGTTCCTGCCATGCTAACTCTGGTTCTGTACCCCACCGAATGATCACAAGGTTCAATGACAATTTATGCAACAATTCTAATGATTTAAGGACTGTTCCCACAGGACTTAAGAACTCCTGTATTGTCCCCCAAATGCCTGCACTTGTGGGCCTTCCATGGGAATTGTTTACTCAAGACCTAAGGATGACTGTGCTGGTTTCCTCCTTTTTGTGGTTTTCAGGCTTATAAGCCCTACCCCTGCCCCAGCATGTCAAGCCCTCCTCAGGAGGACTTTGGTTTGCATGCCTGCTTTCTTCAGTTTGAAATTAATGAAATCACTGTATGATTCCTGACTTACCTGTTTCTGGCCTGCTTTGTTTGGCTCTGGCCACTCACAGGTTGGAGACTGGTCCAGTCCAGACTGCATTTAAAATTCTTTTATCAAAATGTTTGATAAAATTTGCCTGTGAGTCCATATAAGCCCTTTTAAAAATTCTTTGTGAGTTCATTTATGGCTTCCTTATTTTATGTTTGTGAGATTTTTTTTAAGTTTCCTATTTTTGACCACAGGTCCATTGACTCCAAAACCTTTGTAGCACACAAGAATATTTGCAATTAGGATGGTAAAGTGAAATCTATCACTAAGTGCTTACACAGAACCTCCACTCCCTTCTGTTGGGCTCATAGTCTTCCATGTATGATGTACAAAATTTCCATTTGTAAAATGTTCTCAGATACAAATAAATGAAAAGTATTATTTTACATGAACCCTTAAACACATTTTATCAGCCAGATTATTATTATTTCTGAAAGCTATGATTATAATAATAAGCCTTTTCTGGGAATCAATAATTGCTAGCTACTGTCCAGAATGTTGATTTAGAGACTGTTTCCAGCTGGAGGGATTTTTCATGAATACTAAAGATAATCCCAATGCCTTGGTCCTTCTTAAACCCAAATAGTTTTCTTGGACCCTGTGACAAGGTTGATCCAAAGGCATTTTTTGGTGCTTAAAAATACTTAAGATAAATAGACTCACAATCTTGCCTCTCTAGCCTTATTTCACGTTCCTTTCCCTCAAGAACTCTTATCTTCCATCTTAATTGAATTATTAGCTATTCTCTTAGATTGATGCTTGATTTCCCATCTCTGTGCCTTTGTACAAGGCACACCTCCGTGCCTTTGGAATGCTCCCCCTTCTCATTCATTTCAGCCTCTCAGAATCTGTCTTCCTTCTGCATTCTTCTCAGTTGTGATTTCCTCCATGAAGCTGTTTTTTGGCCCTCTCTCCTTATATCTCCTTATGGGTTTGTGAATTCGTATATATGTTTTATGACCCCAGTAAAATGTAAGATCCTTGTAGGCAGGGGCTATTTAATTGGTATCATATTTCACTTACTGATGAATTTATGATTTCATCAATGTGGGTACCCCCTACAAGATTGAACTAGCCACATTTACTTCCTTATGTGACTCTTGTCCACATTTTCCTGTAAATCATCCATGGGAGGGAGAGCATTTGACATCCTCAGGATCTTCTGGATATTGCTTTGATACTAATAGATCACATGGACTACCTCTTGGTTATACTCCAATCTCATGTGACCAACCCATCTCTTTTAATGGCCATATATTCCTTTGCTGACATTTTTATGCTACTGCTGCATAATTCTTTGTTAGCAATGTGTTAGAACCTATTCATACCCACTGTGAACCTCATGACTGTACTTTAGGTGATATTCAGCTTTATTCTAAGACTGTGGTATCCCATAACTCATTATCATACAGCATCTCTAGGAAAATATTAATGTTTAAAAAAAAGATAGGACTTTGTTTCAGGGGGAAAGTATGGGATCATTAAAGGCACTTGGATATTTCCCAAAAGCAAGCTAGCTATCTCTTTTCCTTCTTTTAAGTTCTGACTCCTGTTCATTCTGCTTTCAAAGTACAAGATATATGTACTAAAGGAAAGTTCTGTGGGTTGTCCATCCATTTAACTTTACATCACCATTTGGGCAACAGTGATTTTTCATCCGCTTGGTTTTTCCTATGGCATTTAACTTGTTTCTATGAATAAAAACAAATTTGAACCTGTGATTTCATTGGCATTGGTCAGTCCTGATGAGAAAACTGCCTCTATCAATGCAGATAACCAGCTATTCTGCAACTTATACTCTTAGAGAGTTGCCTGGGGCATTGGGAAGCTAAATGACTTGCCCAGGGTCGTATGGCTAGCATATGTCAAAAGAGAGACGGACCCAGGTGATCTTTACTCTAAAGTCAACAGCTAGGTGGCACAATGTGGATAGTGTGCTAGGCCTGAAGTTAGGAAGACTCATTCTCCCGTGTTTAAATCTGGCCTGTGACACTTACTAGCTGTGTGACCCTGTGCAAGTCACTTAACCTTATCTGCCTCAGTTTCCTCATCTGTAAAATGAGCTTGAGATGGAAATGGCAAACCACTCCAATATCTTTACCAAGAAAATCCCAGATAGAGTCACAAAGAGTCAGACACAACTGAAACAAGTGAACAACAACTTTCTTTACATTGTCTCCACGGTTTCTAATTTAGAAGGGTCGTAAATGCCTTGCAGCTTAATATAATCAGCATCATATCATCTTCAAACTGGAGCATGTATGGGATATCAGTATCTATAGTAAATTCCTCTTCTAATCTTGATTCTGGGAAGATATTTTCCATGGCCCAGGTGAACACCTTTGCAAAGTATACATCTCTCTTCTTAATATATTACTTGACAGTAATAAGAACAGTACTTTAAAAATAATCCTTTATTATTTTAAGATGCATGTATGATACCTGTCTTAAAGAAAAGCATGTTTGAGTTGACATTTTGCTCTACCAAATCAAATTATTTTTAATTTTTAAAAAACCAAACACATTATGACCTTGTATTTTCTTTCTTGTATCTTTTATCTGTGTGACCATAAAAGTGCACTCTGCTGTAGGCAATAGTTTGTGGAAACCTGTCCATTGCATTCTTGTGTTTTCATTAAGGATGCCCTTGAATCCTCTATAGATTAACCTCATAAAGATTTTTTGGTGAGGGGGAAGTAAAAATGTGGATTGGTGATTGATATTATCTTGACTACCTTTTTGTAAAAAACATAATATGAGGTTCATGATTTTTCTCGAGTGTTTAGAAGCCTTCATCCTTTCAGATACCTAGAGAATAGATGCCTCCATTCTCTCAAAATTGTGTCACCCTGGCCCCCTTGTGTGGAGAAGGAGAAAGAGAAGAGGGCCCAGTACACAGTCTTGGGATATACTTACACTTAATAGTGGGGTTGTGGAGGATGGTCCCCCAAAGGACTCATCAGACAGGTAGGGAGAAAACCAGGAAAGAGAAAACAAAAACCTAGAGACTAAGAGAAGAAGTTGACTGTGTCAGAGGTTGCAAAGAGGTCACTGAAGATGAGGATTGAGAGGTCATTAGATTTGGAAATTAAGAGTTCCTCGGTCAGTTTGGAAGGACCATTTTTTGGTTGATCCATGATGTCAGAAGCCAGACTGAGAAGGGATTAGATACCAACCAGGGAAGAAGTGGAGTTACCTAGTGCAGATAGCTTTCTCAAGGAGCTTAACCATGAAGGGGAGGAGAGATATAGGATGGTCACTAGTGAGGATTATTTGACTAAGTGAAGAAGAGATAGTGGAGGGATAGTTGAATGATGCAAGAAGAGGAAACTTTTGTAGTATAGCCTCAGTTTCTTTGTTGAAGTATTAAGTATAAAAAGATGGCCTTGCTGCAGTGAGGGCCCACTCGCAATCACGTAACAAAGACTTCTTGACAATGAGGCTGTCTCTCTGTCCACTATGCAACATTGCCTCTTTATTAATTAAAAATGATAGTCATTAATATTAATGAAAATAGCACATTTATCAAATGTTTTAATGTTTGCAAAACTTTATCTGAGGTGACAAGTGGCGCATTTACTTTTATTTTACATCTGAGGGATTTGAGGCTCAAAAAGTTTCAGCAACTAGTCACACAGGTAGTAAGTGTTGAAACTAGGACTCAACTCCTGGTCTTTTTGCTGCAAATCCAGTTTTTTTTTTAATTTTATAGATAGGATTTCTTTTTTTTTAAATTTTTTTTTAATTTATTTTTGACATGTTTGGTTTTCAGCATTGATTTTCACAGGTGTTTGAATTACAAATTTTCT
>CM053627.1:100501665-100537023 GCA_028646595.1 Phalanger gymnotis | reverse complement strand
CCCCTACCGCGGACGGCTTAAATCTTTAGCAGACTCTTCACTCCTGCTCTGATCAGCCACTTAATTCCTCCCACCAGGTGGGCCTGGGGCCAGAAGCAACTGCAGCCTAGTTCTAAAGCTGCCCCACCTCCGCTGCCCCAGGGGCAAGTGGCCGGAACGGCAAACTCAGTCCCGCAGCTTTTCCCACTAACCTTCTCTGATGTCTTTGCTCTTTGTGGGTTGAGAGGTCTGGTACATGCCACAGCTCAGTATTTCAGGATGCCAGGGCACTTTCCGCTCGTCTCCTGGTCTGGTAGGTCCATGTCTGGTCTGTTTGCACCGTGCGCGCTGGGCTTAGCTCTGCTCCCCTCGGCTGGGGCCTGGGAGGTCCGTGTGGGACAGACCTTACCCAGAGACCATCCAGGCTGTCCTGGGCTGGGGCCCTGCTTCCCTCTGCCACTTTGTGGGTTCTGCAGCTCTAGAATTGGTTCAGAGCCATTGTTTTATAGGTTTTTGGAGGAACTTGGTGGGGAGCTCACGCCAGTCACTGCTTCCCAGCCGCCATCTTGGCTCCACCCCTGCAAATCCAGTTTTAACAGGTATTTATAAGCTACTTTGGAAACCAAATGAGCATTTAGAATGGGGTTTTATAGGAAAGCATGTTCTCATTTCCAAAAAATATGATTCTCAAACTAAAAAACAACACAATTAAAACTATAGAGGATTCTGCTATTTTTTCAAAGTAAAGCAAAATAAAATCTTACCAAAGTTAACAATGGAAGTTGTAATGAACTTGACATTCACCACAAAGAAACTGAATCTCTGATGTTTCACCTGAATGGGCAATATAGCTGGGGATGGGCATGAGGAAAAGGAAAGAATTTTGAGAAAACAGGATAAATTTAGACTTACAATATGATACAGTCAAAAATGATTAAAATGAATAAACAAACCCTGTGTTTCCAAATCAAGACCGACAAGTAGAAAATAAAACAACAAATCCAGGTTTACCTTCTTTAAAAATAAAAATCCAATTATATAGTCAAAATTAAAAGAACACAATAAATTGTGATTATTCCAAATCTATTAGCTAACAAATAAAAATATTAGTCCTAGCCATTCTGTAATAGGAATTTTTACTCTGTATTATTATTAACACCATAGCATCTCTTTAGCTTCTCGTGATGGCAATGATTATGACAATAATATATATAAAGATGGTAGTCCTAATCTTACAGGTGGAAAATGTATTTTGAAGTGTTTTCCTAATAGATGTTCATAGATTCCTATGAAAAAGACCTTGGAGATTTAACTAAACGTGAATGAGCTGTGTGATGTGGCAGCCAGGAAAAAGAAACCCAACAACCTGCAAACCTAATCTCATTTCAGGGGACATAAATTGAAATATAGTGTTTGAAATGAGGGAAATTACAATTTCATTGTGTTCTGCATTGGTCAGACAATGTCTGAAGTTTTGTGTTTAGTTTAGAGCATCCTATTTCCAGGAGGATGCTGAGAAGTTTGAATAAATCCAGAGAAGTGTTCCTAGGATGGCAAATAGACTCAAATGCATGGCAGTGGAAGGAAATGGAAATCTTGAATCTCTAGAAGAGAACACTAGATTGGGGAGAGTGATGATAGTTGCCTTTATGTATTATAAAAGCACGAGAATTTAATACAAAAAGTAGAAGTTTCAGAAAGGCAGATTCCAACTTTATTTCATTAATTACTAGGACTGCCTAAAGATAATTCCTCTGAAACATAAGCATTGGTGGAAAAATAGAACAACTACTTCTTAAGAATACTGTAGAGGGTATTCATGGTCCTAGTTATTCATTCATTTTTAGTCCTGTTTGATAATTCGTGACCCCATCTGGGGTTTCGTTAGCAAATTTACTGGAGTGGTTTGCTATTTCCTTCTCCAACTCATTTTACAAATGAGGAGACTGAGGCAGACAGGGGTTAAGTGACTTGCCCAGGGTCACACAGCTGGTAAAGGTCTGAGGACAGATTTGAACTCATGAAGATGAGTCTTCCTGAATCAGGCTCCAGACTCTATCCACTTCACCAAAATACCTTAGAAGTCCCTTCTAATTTTAAGATTCTTTGGTTACTTTGAACTCAGAGCTGGTCAAAACTCTAGATAGCATGTAGCTGAACTTCCTAATTGGGTATTGTCTGTGTTGAGCCCCTACTTTTCCATCAATTTGTTTTGGTAATGAGTTGGGAGAGGGTTACGTAAATAATGAAACTGAAACCTGGCAACATTTTGTCGTTTCCTGAGATTACTCAGCTAATTAACTGCAGTGTTTGGTACAAGAGCTCAGATCACCTGACTCCTAGGTCAGTGTTCTTCCTACCTTCCACACTTATACCTTGTCTTATCTTCCTTTGATCAGATGACATGCATCTGTCAGCAGGCCAGTTGAGATTAGGGCTGTATGGTCTCAGCCACATTTAGCCAGAAGTGGGCTAAATAGCCATAAATAACCATAACCACCTCTGCTCTGCCATACTGTTATGTATAGAGAGAGCAAAGAGAACTTGTGTCTACTGATTTAATGGCAGAGGAAATTCTGGATCTGCTTTCAAGAGTCTGCTCTTTTAGCATCTCCTGAGCTTGCGATCATGTGTTGCTTCTTCAGGTTAGAAAGTTCTTTAGTTACAGGACACAAATAGATTTAGGCCATCCTTCTTAGCTTTAGATACCTTCTCTGAGCTGTGCCTACTCCAGACCACTGTCATGAAATGGATGGTTACTTTTGAGAAAACTGCATAAGGATAAATAGTTCGATACTAAATTTTCTTCATGCATTAGGCACTTAATAAATGGTATTTCGGATATTCTTAAGGAGGGCATTTTCTACTGTAATTATTACTCATTTTGTGTCAAAGGGGAATGAAATAAATTCATCAGTCAGCAGGATGGAGGCGTGTACACTTTCATTAAAGTGATTATTAAACGATCCAGTTATTTAGGGAAATTATCAGTTTTAGGAAGCGACTGTGATTATGGGTTTATTACTTTGGGAAAACGACTTTCGATGGAGAAATACATAGCAGTATGGAGGCAGTATTGCCTGATGAAATGAGAGCCAAGAGGCCTGAATTTTATACTCTAGTTCTCTAGTCATTTTACAAGGCATCTAGAGCAAGTCATTTTGGTTGTGTATATAGATGGCAAAACATGTAACCCCGACTCATAAACTGTTCTTGTATCCCTGTTAAACAAACATTTATTAAGCAGTTTCTATGGCTCCCCAGTATTAGGTGCTGGGGATACAAATGCAAAATAAAATAGTCATTTGAAGAGAGCATAGTCCTTGTATATTCGTTTTCCTCAAATGCAACATGGAGGAATATAATGCTGTTCCTAATCTACTTAGAGATTGTACAATGAGTATCTAAATATATTCTCTAAAATCACTGAATTATGAGAGTTCAAGCAAAGACCAAAAAATACTGGAAATATACCTGGGACCATAATTCTTTGCTCTAACCAATTCTTTTACCCTGCTGTTCTATATGACAGTTGCCATCTATTTGACACTACTATAATTTCTGGAAAGGTTGCTGCAACTAATTGCTTATGGTCTAGTCTAGTTAACCATTCCTGTGACTTCCCAACCTATGCCCTTCTCGGGCCACTGCTGCACTATACGTATAGGGGGCTGCCCTCTCATTAGAATGTAAATTCTTTGAGGTCAGGGACTGAAGCAGTAGAACATAGCAGTGTTTGGGACATAGTAAGTGCTTATTAAATGGTTTTTAACTCATTCTTTTTCTTCAGACCCTCTGACCAACTATCCAATTAGACAAGCTTATAAGAATACTTTTGAAAATTTTTAGCGTGGTGAAAAAGAAAGTGTACTATTTTAGGATATATGAACTCTAGTCCCAGACCTGTCTAAGTATATGATGTTGCAATGTGATGCATTTGTAAGACTTAACGCAGCTCTTTTTCTCACAATAGCTCTGTGAAGCAGGTAATGTAGGTATTGGCATTCCCCATCCCCCACATTTTATAGAAGGCCTGAAAGAGAGTAAGTGAAGTCTAAGGTAACTCAGCAAAGGCTGACAGCTTTGGTATGGTGGGGATTATACATAAGCATTTATTAAGCACCTACTATTTGCTAAGCCCTTTACAAATATTATTTGATTTTCACAACAAACTTGGGAGGTAGGTGCTATTATTATCCATACTTACACTTGGGAAAACTGAAGCTAACAGAGCTTAATTGACTTGCTCAGAGTCGCAGAGCCGTGAAGTGTCTGAGGCTGGACTCCTACTGAGGTCTTTCTTACTCCAGGCAGCTAGGCGGCACAGAGTGCTGGGCCTAGAGTCAGCAAAACCTGAGTTCAAATCTTGCCTCAGATACTCACTAGCTGTGTGACCCTAGGTAAGTTGCTTTACTCTGTTTACTTCAGTGTCTTCATCTGTAAATTGAGCTGGAGAAGGAAGTGGCAAACCATTCCAGTATTTTGCAACCACTCCAGTATTTTGCCAAGAAAACCCTGGGAGAGTCAGGCATGACTGAAACAGTTGACCAGCCACAAGTGTCTGATTACAGACCCAGTGCTCAATCCACTATGCTGCCTAGATGACTGCTGAAGCACTGATTTTATTTTCAGAGACTTTGGGTTTGAATCCTGACTCTGGGTATGTGACACATTATTGTGTGACTTTGGGCATGTCACAACATCTCTGGGCTTCATTTAGTTCATTTTAAAAATGGAGGATTGGACTATGGGATCTCAGCCTTCCAGGGCTGCAAGATGGACAGCATCTTCTCTTGAAATCCAGTGCTTTTTGCCTTCCTGTGTATGTTGTGATGGTGGCCCTAGTCCTGATCTAAGTACCTAACTCAGCTCTAAGTGTTCCCAGAATCTTGAAACTGCCCCTATCTGTAATGTATGAATTAAGAGACATCCATTCCTATGTACTAAGGCATAAAGTGTAAACTCCCAAAGAGAGGAATCGAGAATGCCAATGTCACAGAAGGTTGGAGCTGAGAGGGGTCATCTCCTAAGGCCTAATCCAAACCTCTCCACTTTACAGAGGAAGCAAGGCCTAAGTGGACTTCCTGCATTCCCACAGCTATTCAGTTCAGAAACAAAGCCTTCTTACTCCAGAGCCCTTTGCAATTTGTATTTTGTGAAGATCATTCTTAGATTTGTTTGTTTTTAAGGGTACGAAGTACGTATCTGCATATGTTGCTACGACTGAAATAATTTTTTTCCCCTGTTTGGAGAAAGTGAGTCTTTACCGTCCAAGTTGAAATATGGATTTGAAAGAAAGGGTGCTAGCGCAGATGAAGCCCAATGTTAAGAGCATTTCTGCTAACAGTCAGATGGCAGAGAATGACCTCCCTGGAAGAGAGCCAAAGCAACCGGGCTTGCTGAGAAGGACAAGAAGACATCCATCAGAGCAGGTTTCAGGCTGAGCTTTATTTGAAGGGAATCCGGTAATAGCACTTTGAAGAGGGGAGCTGGGCCAAAAGTCGCAATGTAGCTCATAAAATTCTCATTGTTGTCCTGAAGAGACCAAGAATCAGATGAAAGAACTGGGGAGAGGAGAATCAGAAAACTCTTCCTGGGCTAGTGTCTGCCAGTATAGCCAGCTAGGCAGAGGATATGTGGGAAGGACTGACTTAGGCTCCCAGGTGTGATCTGTTTAGAGCTAAAAGACAAAAGCTTTGAACTTTGAACTCCAGGAAAGCAGTAAGTCGTGCCAGCCAGGGAGGAGAGATACAACCCAATCTCAGGCATCAAATTTCAGCTGTTAACAGTAGGCGGCACTGAGCATTCTGTGCTCTGTGCTCTTAGGGATGTCTCTGGTGCTGAATGGAGGCCAAAGAATTCTTAGTGTGGTTGAGATGGTTAGAAAGAAGCCAGGATGACCTCTTAGGCCTCAACTACTCATGAGTTGTCTGTGTTAATGGGGCTTGGGGCTTTGAAACTAGCTGATGGCTGGATGGACATAAGTGACTTGCACGAGCTAGAATTACAGGTGCCTTCAACCCAAGGATGGGAGATAGAAGGCGGTGTGGTGGGCAGGGGTGGGGAACTTGTGGCCACAAGGCCACACGTGGCCTTCTAGGCCTTCAAGTGTGGTCCTTTGACTGAATCCAAACTTTACAGAACATTTTGTAGAGTGCCATGTGTGACCTCAAGGCCACAGGTTCCCCACTTCTGGACTATAGAAGAAAGAATAATAGATTGGAACTCTGAAGGTCAAGGCTCAGTTCAGTTCCTGCACCTGTCATTTACTATATGACCTTGGACAAATCTAATTTCTGTAGGCCTTAGTTTATTTATAAAATGTTCAGTCATGTCCAACTCTTTGTGACTCCATTTGGGGTTTTCTTGGCAAAGACATTAGAATGGTTTGTCATTCCCTTCTCCAGCTTCTTTTACAGATGAGAAAACTGAGACAAACAGGGTTAAATGACTTGCCCAGGGTCACACAGCTAGTAAGTGCCTGAGGCCAGATTTGAACTCCAGATGAGTTTTCCTAACTTCAGGCCCAGCTCTATCCACAGTGCCACCTAGCTGCCCTACTTATAAAACGAGGTTAGAGCAAATGACCTTCAAGATTCCTTTCAACTCTCAATGTTTTATCCTTCTATTCCCAGAAGTATTTTTATTTTTAGCTGCAACATCCTAGCAGGGAAGCACGATGAAGGGTCTCACAAAGCAGGACTGACCAGACATCCACTGAAGCCCCTTAGCAAGCCATAGGAATACTAAACCAGTAAAGACTGGTTCAAGATGAACTGAAGATGCACCCAAGTACTAAGATACAAGAACAGTAGAGACAGCTAGGTCACACACAGTAGATAGAATGCCAGACCAGGAGTCAGGCAGACTTGAATTCGAATCCGGACTCAGACACTGTAAGGCTCAAATGAGATCATATTTGTGAAACATTTAGTAAATACTAAAGTACTAAAAAAAATTCTAGCAATTATTATGTTATTGTCACATGGTTGTAATAAAGGGAGGGAGGCAGGGCACTAACATTTATCACACGTCTACTATGTGATAGGCATTGTGCTAAATTCTATACATGTATTATCTCATTCGATCCACGTAACAAACCCATAAGGTAGCTGCTATTATTATCGAACTAACTGAGAAAGATAGAGGTTAAGTGACTTGCCTGAGGTCATACAGTTAGTGTCTATGGCTGAATTTGAACTCAGGTCTTTCTGACTCTTATTCACTCTACAATTTAGCTGCCTCCTAATGGAGGAAACTACCTCCTACAATATACATACAAGAGCTTGTATTAAGCACATGTAGGGCTGTGCTAATACATGCCAGTGATATTATAAAAAGTGGTACAAGTGGGGCATTGAATGACTCATCTCTAAGTGATACATAGGGGAGGGCAAAGGGAAAAAAAAAAGCTTCCTTGGGTAGAGAGGCAAGTAGGCTGTGGCTTATTAAAAAAGCAGTTCTATTTCCAAAGGGAAAATTGTATTCAGGCAATGCATGTACAGAGAATATATTCCCCGTGGCCTTCAACAAGGTCAATATGGGTGAAGCACTTTGAAAAAAATTCAGGTTTTGTCTATATTAATTCTACTCCTAAAAGGCCATGGCTGGATGGAAGGGTCTGGGAACAGCAATCTGCAGCTCTGGGAGCTGCAAGTTTTCTGGGTCTTATCCACAGTTTTGCTGGGAGAGAAATCTGATGTTATCCCTGTACTCAGTAGTGATGAGGCTCTGGTGAATTGAGTTCCACTTGCCAAAATCAGAAGTGGCTGATTGATAAAGCAGAATTTCTTTTCAATAATTTACAATGAAGAATATAATTCTCGAGTGACAGAATTCTTGCACTGACTCTCTAAGGCATTGTCGTATGGGAAGTAAGTTATCAAGGAAACCTAATTAGTAACTAGAGATTGCGGATTGTAATCAGAGGAAAGGGAGGTAGATGATCTCTTGGGATGTTTCATATAGGTTGTGGGAGAGTCTGGGGATTTTCCCTTGTTACACTATAGATTCTTTTTAGTGAGCGGAACATTTCTCTGCCAGATTCAGTTTCTCTAGTGGTTCATACAGTCCAGACCTTTGTAGGCTAATGCTAAGGCTTGGGGTGAACTATAGCTGGACAGAGTCCATGGTGCCGATTGAACCCAATACTGTTTTAAGAGCTTTTGGGAGGGTGGAAGGTGGAAAGTAATGGGACAAGGCCATTGCAGATAGAGGTTGAGAACAGGGAGCAAGATGTAAATACTATGAATTGGGAAGAATAGGCTGAGTAGCTGGAAATAATAAGCAGAGGCAGAAAGTAGTGTCAAAGGCAGAAGCTAGATGCAAACCAGAAATCAACAACTATATCCAAGAGCAGGGGGAGGACAAGATGTGATGGCTTTGTGGCAAGTCTGGATTGCAAGAGTTTGATGTCAAGAGAAAGAAGGATTGAATTAGACAAGTGCCTTCATTTAGTTTGTTACCCTTGAAGGCTGAATGGGCAGATATAGGTTTAAGATTGGGGCATGTAAGCGTACAGCAATTTTACTAACTTACCCATTACCACATTGGTACTTCCTGTGCTGTAGACATCTTCATTAGTTACCTCTCAAAAGTATTCAGAGTAGTGGGCTTGCTCATCCCCTTGTTAACTAGGATATTCTTGTCCTAGACTGCTTTAAATAAACTCTATTGAATTTACTTTCAATATACTTTCTTGGACAATACTGGATGAATTTTGACAGATAATTCTTTTGCTATGTAATTATCCTCTTTCAACAAGTTTGATTGGATGCCCCAAACTTCTGCCCTTATAGTGTTACCTTACGACTACTACATTAAAATTAATCAAGTTACAGCTTTTTTAAAGAGTATTTGTTTTAGAATGTTTTCCTGACATAAAAATCCAGGTTTCCCCTATATTACTTCCAATCCTAGAAAGTTACAGCAAGGAGGAAGGGTCTAGAGCCATAATCTTCAATTCTGTGGGAGCAGATCTGTGGGAATGATCCTAGTCACAAGACAAGTCCACAGACATTTATTAAGCACCTACCATGTGCTAAGGCCTGGGTATAGAAGAAAGGCAAAAGACATTTCCTGTGATCGAGTTATTCACAGTCTAATGGGGAAGACAGCTGGCAGTTCAAGAAATCACAGAATCCCAACTGGAAGGGACCCTAGTGGCTCTCTAGTCTAGTCCTTACTGGAAAAGCAATCCCCTCTTGAACATGTCCAACATGCAGTCACACAGCCTTTGATGGAAGATCTCAAGTGCATGGGAATATGCAACACCCCCGGGCAGCCCATTCCAGCTGAATTGCAAAGATTCATTGCCTTGGAACTTTTCCCCTTACATTCAGCCTAAATCTGCACCTTTGCAACATCAAACCATTGCTCCTGATTTTGCCATCTAGGGGCAAATGAAACATCTCCCATTCCACATGACAACCTTCAATGAACCTGAAGACAATTATTATGGCTTCTCTTCTTCAGGCTAAATATCTCCAGTATGAATTCTGAACATTCCCCCAAATCACTAAGTGGCTGTCTTGTACAGAGCGCTGTCCTAGGTACTAGAGCCAGGGAATAGGTTTCTGATAGGTATACAGGTGATTATAATTCAAGGTAGATTGTGATGAGGTTTGGGGGCAATTGACCTTAGAGTTAGATCTGAGTCCAAATCCTCCCTCAGATGTTAACTAGCTATGTGAACTTAAGGAAATCACTCAGTCTCAGATTGCTTATCTGCAAAATAAGGATAATAATTGCACCTACTTCATAGGGTTATTGTGAGAACCAAATGAGATCATGGGTATAAAGTGTTTTTAAAACCTTATAGCATCATGAAAGTGCTAGTTTATCATTATCATCATCTCCATCTCCTAATGGATTTCACCTGTCCTTTCAAGACATGAATTTCAAGCTCTTCACCCTCCTAGTTGTCCTCCTCTAGACATTCTCAAAAATGTTATTATAGGTTAAAAGTAGAAAAAGGTACCCTGGGAAAATTCGAGGAGAGGGAGAACACTTTCAGCTGAGTGGATCAGAGAAGGTTTCATGCAGCAGGTGGAAATCTGTGCTGAGAGATGCAGGAAAAAAAGAATTATGAAAGACAGATGAGGAGAAAATGCTTAAGTGCTTGCTGAATTCAACACATGGAGGACAATCTGGACAAATGTGCAGAGATGTGAGACAAGATGCTGAGTCTGGGGGAAAGCTGGTAGTGCTGTATGACTAGAATGTAAAATGTGGGAGGAGGAGCAATATGAAATAATATTGGAATAGAAGGTTGGAGCCAGACTGCAGAAGGCCTTAAATGCTAACCTATGGAATTTCTGTTTTATCTTTATTCGGTCATGAGCGTTAAGAAGATTACTTGGGAAGCTATGTGATTGATGGATTGAAGTAATCCAATATAGGAAGAAGAAAAACAAGTGGAGAAGTTAAATCTACAGTCTAGCAAGAAGCCATGAGGACCTGGCTCATGGTAGTGGCTATGTGAGTGAAGAGTAGGGAACAGAAAGATGCCAGAGATATTGTGAAGGTCACATTGACAGATCTATGTGGATATGAAGGTTGAAAGACAGGAAAGAGTCCAAACTTGTTTGTTTTCTTAACTACAGTATATTTAAGGGAAAAAAAAAGGATAAAAGAAGAGAAAGGGCCATTAGCTGGAGTGAAAGGGACAATGATAATTGATGGCAGAGAAAAGACTCTCAAGTATCATTTTGCTTTTGCTTTCTCTGCCAAGGATAAAAATATGGAGATTGGAAATGATGGAATAAATATGGCAAATGGGAAATTGATACTGGAAATAAATAAGATAGTAAGAAGAAGTACCTGGCTGCTCATGATGAATCTAAATCACCTCCCCCAAATGAAATATTCCTAGGTACCCTTTCCCCAAAAAAGCTGGTTGATGTGATTGCTGAGAACTCAGTGATCTCTGAAAGAGAATGGGAGAGGTACCACAGGATAGGAAAAGGAAGAATATTATGATTTTCCAATGAGGGAAAAGAGTAGAATCTATAAACCATGGACCAGTGAATTTAACACTTTTTCCCAGCAAAATTCTAAAATATGTTGTTATAGGGATGGATAATGAATGTATAAGAAAGGAAGCAATCATCACAAAGTATCAGCATGGTTTCGCAAAGAACTGGTCATGAAGGAATCCTGTGTAGCCTAGGGCTCCCATCCCCTATGTCACATCTTATCCCCTACCTCACCACCTGAAATAAACAAGAAAGTAATGTAGTAATGCGACAAAATCAGCAATGTGAAGAAATGAAACTACTCACTCTTAGGTAATCCTTTTAGAAAAAGTAATAAATCACTTTGCCTTCCCAGTACTCCCCTTATAATATGAGAGAAATGATTATCAATAACTAATGATTTGGAGAGATTCAAAGTTCCCCCTGTTTCTGTTTTCAAGATCTCAGTTTCTGAAAGTTGAAGGTCTTCTCTACCTGGCCCCATCCAACCTTATAAGGAATCTCTAGTCCTTAAGGAATTCCATTCAATCAAGCCTAGGTGGAGACAGACCCTTTTGTCTAAATTGCCCAAGACTGGGGGTGGTCTGGGTAGAGATAGTCATGCTGTCCAAGAGTCATATGATGTCACTCTCAGCCCCTGTAACAACAATTTGGCTAGCAGCTGCTGTGGGGATGAAAGCCCAACACAAGCCCAACAACAAGAATGCCTCCAGCACAAGTTCTGATCTGCTTTACTAAGGAAAGTAACTGTAAGGGGTTAACAATCTTACTTTAATCCAAGATACAAATATGATTCACTTAGTTCAGGAGGAAAAGCCAGCCACTTGAGCTTCAGAGCAAATACAAACAAATTACAAACATACATTAGTCACAATTCATAGTTACCAGGAAAGCATCAAGATCTGGGTTCACGAGTCGGGAGGCTCTTAGAGTGGCTGCCCAGAGTCCCACACCACTCTTCCAGTAGCTGAGAGCCCCAAGGGAGAACACTACCCTCTGAGTTTATATATCTTGTTCAGGGTCAAAGGTGAGTCATACATGCTACTCACCCACGTGACCTAAAAGAGTCACAAATCTGGGAGTCAAACCATGCAAACGAGGCTTTCCCTTGAGGCAAGGAGGTCATCAAAGACTCTTAATTTAATCAAAGAAACAAAGGCCAAACTCTTCAAGGGCACTTGATTAAATAAGTGCTAAAAGCCCACCTTAATTACTGATACAGCCCCTCATTGTAATAGTCATTTTCTCATTAACTGTTAACCAATCAGGGTTGATTCCCATCCTAGCGAACACCTTCTCTTTGAAGAGTATATAAACTGTGAGCTTGCCACCATGATTATCTTTTGGTCTACGAGAGATGGACAAATGACCATCATTTTATTAAAATGCTAGCATTATTAATAAAATAATTAAATTACCAGAAATTATTTCTCTTGAAACTTTTTAATTGTCACAAATGGCTAGATCAGCCCTATGCCTCTCATAGTGCTACAGTTGTATGTATCAGCTTTTGGAGTTAGGCTCTTGGTAATAAACCTACCAAGGTTAACTTGGTAGGGTTAAGCCGTGAACAAGGGTAGAACATAGGCAGAAAAGAGGGCTACTTTCTTTGGCCGATGGAAAAGTTGGTAAATGTGTAAGAAGCAAAAAAGTAACTGTAACAGAAATATATGTAATGCAGTAGAGGAGAAATCCAGAAGTTGGAAGGATTGAGAAAAAGATGGAGATAAGACCTATTCTAAAGAACCCTTCTCTTACCCATCCTTAGGTTTGTGCCAATAAATCTGACCATCCCCTAACAACTGGTAGCTTAGGAATAGAATATTGGCTTTTAAGAAGAGGCTGTATCCAGGAAAAAGAAAAGAATAGCCACAGCTGTAATGGTCTTTGAGTTCCCCTACAACAGAACTCAAATTATCACATTTACCACTTGAGTGCCTTAAAGTTTATGTAACCTTGGAGATCTGACTAGAATAGACATCTGGTTGTTGGGGTACACAGAGAGTCAGTCAATAGCAACAGACTGGGAATTAGATTACTCTGAGTAAAACAAATAGAGACTAAGTGTTGATATAAAAGAAGAGAAAAATAAAGCAACAGAAGAATATAACAGAAGAAAACAAATCGAGCAATTATAGTCCTAAATGTGAATGGATTAGATTTCCCAATCAAAATGGAAGAATTGATGTTCCTTCACCTCAATAATTTGCTTCATAACAAAAAATCATTTAAAACATAAAAGCACATATAGATTGAAGATAGAGCAAAATCTGTTCTGCTTGAAATGATTCTTTTGAAAAGCATGAGTTTTGATCATAATTTATAAGGGAATATTTAAAATGGATAATGTTGAGAGTGAGAAAGAGAGAGACAAATACAGAAACTACAATTTTTTAAAATTCAATTTTATTTTATTTTCAGTTCTGAATTCTTGCCCACCCACCTTACCCTCCTGCACTCATTAAAAAAGCAAGGAAAGGAAAACCCTCTACATATGTGTATAGTCTAGCAAAACAAATTCCCATGTTAGTTATGTCAAAAACATATACTTCAGTTTGTACTCTGATTCCATCCCCTCTCTATGTGGAAGTAGATAGCATGTTTAATCATGAGTCCTCTGGAACTAATGTTGGTGCCATTGAGTCATCAGAGTTCCTAAGTCTTTCTAAGTTGTTTGTCTTTTCAGTATTATTTTTATTGTATAAATTGTTCTCCTGGTTCTGCTCACTTCACTTTGCATTAATTCATACAAGTCTTCTCAGATTTTTCTAAAGCCACTCCCTTCATCATTTCTTATAAGCATAGTAGAGTTCCATAACATACATATATCATTACTTGTTTAGTTATTCCCCAATTGATGGATATCCCTTCCATTTCCAATTCTATGCCTCCATCAAAAGAAGTACTATACACATTTTTGTACATATGGATCATTCTCTTCTTTCTTTGATTTCTTTGGAATATGTACACTTAACAATTGTATCACTGGATCAAGAGATATTCACAATTTAATATCTTTTTGGACATAGTTCCAGACAGGCTGGACCAATTTGAAGCTCCACTAACAGTGAATCAATCTGTCTGTTTTCCTACAGCCCCTCTAGTATTTGTCATTTTCCTTTCTTGTTAACTTCACCAATATTATGGGTGTTAGGTAGTACCTCAGAGTTGTTTTAATTTATATTTCCATAATTATTAGTGATTTAGAAAATTTTATCATATGGCTATTAATAGTTTGAATTTCTTCCTCTAAAAACTGCCTATATCATTTGACTATTTGTCAATTAGAGAATGACTCATTCTTATAAATTTGAATTAGTTCTCCGTATGTCTTAAAAATGAGACCTTTATCAGAAAAATTTGGAGCAAAGATTGCCTCCCAATTTTCTACTTCTCTTCTAATTTCAGAATTTTAGCTGCATTAGTTTTGTTCAAAACTTTAAAATGTTATTCAATCAAAATTATTCATTTTTCTTCCTCTGAACCTCCATCTCTAATTTCATCATGAAATATTCTCTTATCCAGACATCTAACAAGTAATTTCTTCCATGGGTTCTCAGTTGGTGGTGTTGTTATTGTTTGTCCCTTTGATCTTGAAGAGGACTGTGACATCAGGGAGGTGATGGCGTGAGATGCAAGTGAATTGGATTTAAGCGAGGGAAGGTTGTGCAAAGTCACTGGGTCCAGTAGCAAGGTACACATCAGGATGACTGGAGATGATCTCGGTTGGTGTTAGCCATATATTGAGAGGAGTCCCTGGTAACTATTGTGGCAGTCTTGAAGAAGTTGACCACCAGTTAGAGAGTAAACGTCAATCGCAGCAGAGTTTGCCAGAAAACATCCACTTTGAAGGGGAGAGTTGAGAGACAAGGAGATATGTAACCATGCCCATTCAGAAGTCTCATAAACTGCTTCACGATTTGATTTTTATATGTCAAGTACCTTAAAAAGTATAATAGTATTTGCTGTCAATACTTTATCCTGTTTTAAGACTGTATTAATGCGTGCTTGTGAGAATCTTACATGTTTTCTCTAGAGTAGGAAATAAATATCTGTCTCATACCTTATTTGCATTGTACCCTGAATGACTCCCTACTCACCCCTCCCCACCCCTTTCCCCTCTGAAGATACTATAGACAATTTCCACCCCAAGGTGCCAGGGTAAGGGTACAAAGGGCCAACGTGTGTAAGAAAAATATATAGGAATATGGCCATTCTAGGTGGTCAGGCTTAACCCAATCTGGACCATTATATGTATGTCCAGTGAAACTTATACCTGGGAAGACAGGAATGGGGCAGGGAGGGAGGGAAAGGAAGGAGAAGGAGAGGGACAAAGAAGATAGTACCTCAGTCCTGTTAAATATAGTATCACTTATTAGAATTAGATGATAATAAGAGTAAGGGTTTATTTACTTACAGTTTTTGCTATCGATGCTATCTTGCTCTTTCAAACAAAATCAGCCACATTTAAAAATGAAACTAAATGTTTCCAGAATATGCAACATGCCCAAACTACAATTTTTCTATAAAAAGTGCATTTTTCATTATAAAGGAGCCACTAAAGTACAAAAATGAGTAAACAACTTGCTGATGAGATATAATCACTATATTTATTCCGTCGAACACCCAAAGGCAAAATGTGAAATTGCTGAGAAAAGATCAACAAGCCCTGAAGAGATCTCTTAGCTAAGCATTATCTTTTTCAACATAGACGGCCTGGAACCACAGGATGTAAAACCAATATTAAATAAGTTCAATTTCTTCAGGCAAGTCATTTGAGAAGGATTTTTTAAATCGGTATGAACTTGATTATTGCACATTACATCTAGGTACTTCAGGCAGGTTCTGAGAAGAGGTGATAGGAAGAAGCCAGAGGAATTCTCAGAAATGAAAGATGCATAAAAACTATGGAGCGCACTTCCCTCTCTTTGAGACCTATAACTTAAAAAAATTAATATTCAGAATCATGCTTCAAACATATGAAAATCACTGTCTATGCTATAGCCATGGAGAAGGAAAAACAAACAGATTATTCCTTAACCCAGTTGAATTTTAAAGAAGTCATTTATTCCAGCAATCATCAACGCTTTTCCTTAGCTTTTCTAGCAGAATTGTACCTAAAAAAGTGTTATCAAATGGTAACCAAGCTAAATTACTGAATGTTTTTCATTGATGCCTTTCTAAAGTCCTAAATATAAAGAAAATGGAAGACAAAAATATAAATGGGGACTAACAATGGAACTCTCGTGCATCTCTGTGTCTTTGTTCTGGATGTTCTCAATTCCTGGTTGGTTTCCTCAAGACTCAATTCAGGCACTGATATACATATGCATGAACCCTCTCCTGGTCTATTCTGCTTGCCCCTCAACCCCCTAGCTGCTAGTACTTTTATTCGGTTAAGTTTTTAACATGGATGGTCTAATTGGAGCATGTGCTTTGGCTCAACAGGAGATGGGAGGAGGGCTTCAACTCTTTGTTAAAAGAATATGGAACCAGAAGCTTTTGATTGGCCCCCTGTGAACCTCGCCACCCCCTTGCTTTTTTCCCCCCAAAGTGGATTGGATAGTAAACAGAACTGTCTAGTCAGTAGACATTAAAGGGAACTTTCATTGTCATTCTCTTCTTCTTCTTTACCAATAAATATGGATTGGGATACAGCTTTCTCCTGTAAGAAATGATTTCACCTTCCCCTCCTCCTAACAGAGATGGTGGTTGCTTATGCATGTCAATGAGCTTATGTATTAGCCTGGATGATCCTGAGACTGATTCTCAAGACCTGAGCATCAGCTTCTGCTTTATATTTCTTTCCTTGAGCACAGGTGAGTCAACAGTGATCCTGAGAGATATACTTTTCAAATTTGGTGACTACCTTTGGAAGTTCCTGTGTTCCTCATTGGTGCTAGATGTTCTCCCTACAGCTACTAAAATATTTATAAGAGGGGAAGACTGCTGACAGGAGCTGGTTGGCCATGAGATATTAATCTGGGGGTTGTTTGGACAGTGCAGAACCAAGGTGAAAGTGAAATGTCTGGTCAACAATCCTACAAAGTCTTCCAAGTTTTAATGATTTAATATCAACCTCCTGGAAGAGTATAATAGAAGTTAAAGGTTATTATATTATATGAGGGTAGGGTTGATGGTCAAGATACTCCCACCTAATTTCTGCCCAGGCTAGTTGATACAATCACAGAAAATGAGGAGCACTGCAGGGAAGTGATGTCCTTTCTCTTCTTATAGCATCTTCTTTCTGATCTTCCCATGCAATATCTCTGCTGGACTCCCTGGGAATACTTTTCTCATGGTTTGACTTCCCAACTGCCAATACCAGTTGTCTCTTGAATCCATAGTGAGCTGTCTTCAGTACTATCCCATGACTCTACTCCTTGAAACTACTTTCTGCCTTGACTGTTCAGAAGCATCATGCTAACTTCTTCCTTGGGCTGTCTTTAAGCAACCAATGGCACCTGTTTCTCCAATTCCATCCGGGAAAATTTGTTCACACTTAATCAAGGACTAACATGGAGTAGACGTATCTTTGTTGTTCATTTAGCATATTAACACCATTTCTTGACTCTCCCATCCTGCTCTAGGGAGGTGAATCCAACCTGAAGGGCCCTAAGAACTGAAGAAAGATGATAACCTGAATTATCCTAGAATAGCTTCCTATCTATTCTGAAGGCACAGCATTGTCTCTCACTTTCTGGTTAGAAGATTCTGGAAGGTAGTCTTTAAGAACAACAAAGAATGCTCCTTCATGAAATAGGGTTACTAAGAAAAGCCTGAACTGCTTGTTAAAAGAAGATACTTTCATGAGGAGATGATTGGTAAAACTTCTCTACCCTCCCCTCGTTCCCACCAACACTTAATAGAGATTTCAGTTCTCATTCTGTCCTTGCCCAAGATCTTTGATTTCTCCAGTAGTGGCTTGGCTCATTGAATGCGCCTCTCTGTCTTCTGTCATCAAGCTTCAATTTTTGCCTTTGAGCTCCTGCTTTTTTTCTGTTTGTTTTTTTCTTGATTTGAAGAAGTTCTGGCCTCCATCTCATTCCTTTTTAATCTGTTCAGTCACTGATCTTTCTTTATTCTGTTCTAAGGTGAATCTTTCTCCTTTTGACCCCCCCCCCACCTGCCTCTCTCAACCATATTGACCTCTAGCTCATTTGCTCAAAGCCCACACTAACTGGTCACTTAATCAACAAGCATTTTAGAGGCATCTAGGTGTCAGTGAATAGAGTTCTGGGCCTGGAGTCAGGAAGATCTGAGTTCAAATCTAGCCTCAGACACTTAGTACTTGTGTAACCCTGGTAAAAATCACTTAGCTTCTATCTCCTGCAGGTTTTTCATCCTAAAAATGGTGATAATAAGAGCACCTAACCTCCCAGCATTCTTGCGAAGAACAAATGAGATAACAGCATTTAGCACAGTTCCTAATATATAGGCACGTCAATGCTTGTTCCCTTCTCCTATTGAGCACCTATTACATGCCAGGTAAGCACTGGGTATACAAGGACATGACATAGTCATAACGTCTATGATCTAGGCTCAACCCCTCACTAGTTTTATCCTTTTAACCATCAATTGCAGGCCTGATCAGACCCTCTGACTTCACTGGACCAGGGCTCACTCTGTACAAGTCTGGGGAAACCAGTCCTATTCTTAACTTTAAGATTTCATAATAGAAAGATTTCATGCTGTGTACATGAGGTCATAGGACTTAGAAGATCAAGCCCAAGTACTTCCACTCTCTATTTCCCTGCCTCATTTTACAGAGGAGAAAACTAAGAGAAACCCATATAGGTTGAATGAGTTGCCCAAGGTCAAATAGTTAATGGGAAATCTGGTGCTTGTATCCACATCCTCTAACTCCAATTCCAATGTTCTTCCTACCATGCAATACTTCTTTGTGTTTTTGTACACTGTGCCCCTACTGTTGCATAAGATAGAAGGCAGGGTAAATCTGATTAAAATGAGTACTTTTCAAGGATCTAGTAGTTCGGTGTTTTGGGGCCCATCACAAAAAAAAAATTAGGGATGCCAACACTCTTAATTTATCCTAATGAGTTCATTAGTAACCTTATCAGACCAGAATTGTCGGTAAGGCATAAGTCATAGATCATAGGATCATAGATTTAGAGCTGGAAGAGACCTTAAAGATCAAATTCAAGTCCTTCATTTTGCAGAAAATTAATGGAAGCCTAGAGAGGTTAAGCAACTTGCCCAAGCTAACACAGACACTAAACAGCAGAGCCTGGATTCAAATCTAGGTCAGCTGAACCATAGTCCTATATACTTTCCGCTCTACTACAAGGTCAGTCTTCTAACACATGGCTCATTCAAGATGATTACAGTATTAAGCATCAATTTATGAAATTGTCAGAGTATTTTGGAAATCACTGTTTTTATTTAAGTAAAATTTTTGGCCTTTTTACAAATAGGCCA
The DNA here is from genome assembly GCA_028646595.1 of Phalanger gymnotis. NCBI lineage: Eukaryota > Metazoa > Chordata > Mammalia > Diprotodontia > Phalangeridae > Phalanger > Phalanger gymnotis. The sequence goes on along the minus strand of CM053627.1, from coordinate 100,517,629 downwards.
GTTCATTAGCACCTTGGGTCCAGAACTTTTCTCAGTCTTAAAAATAGAAGGTGTAAAAGTTGGGGCATTACATCTTATTAGATTGGTTCACATTCTGCTGACGTAGAAATCCAGAGAGAGCAATAAAGGGCAGATTGTAAGAGGTAGGCGACACACCATTCCACTGGGAAATGCTTCTAACTTAAGGCTAGTTTTAAAATAGTTTTTTATGGCATATAAAAATAGGAAGTTCTGTGGGGCCTTCTTTTAATCACCAATTATTTTGACCTTTCTTCTCTATGATATTAGGGTTCTTTGGTTTCGTGTTTCTCTTATTTTAATGCTAAGATGGTTCTGTGGTCTCATCAACATAGGTTTGTCCTGCACTTGTGTAAATTACAACTTATTCCCATCCTCTCTCCCTGTATGTTTCTTGTTCCAGTCTCCTCCATAAAAGATCTACCTAATATTTTAGGGCCATTGGGCCAGAGATTTAGAGTTAGATTCCTAGCTCCTCATTTATACATGACAAAATGAGATCCAAAGAAATTAGTGACTTAGATCACACATGTAATAACTTTTGGTTCATATACATATGTGTGTATATACATACACACATATCAGGCAGCTTATCTGTTAACATTCAATCTTAATACATTATTCATACTATATAATATAAAATATAATGTAGCAATACATAATATAAACACATACTATGTTCTAGCCACTTTGCTAGATTTTGGAGATAGAAAGCTGTAACCTTACCATAACTTTGTGATGCATTTAACTTTGTTAACAAAACTTAACAGTCCCTTCCCTCAATAAGCTTACATCTTACTCAGAGGAAATAAATTCAGCCTTTGTGCAGGGCATCCTCCATACCACTCATGAACCTTGTTAGAAATGCTTGAATTGAAGAATTGAGCAAATGCCTTTGTTTGTGGAATGAGTATAAATAAATGGTCTACATGGTTCCCATACCATAATAGTGTAGATGACACAGGTTTTAGAGGAGAAAACAAAGAAGAAAGGCAGGCTGTCTAAAGGACAGGACAGAGAAGATGATAGCTGGAAATCCCTCTTAAAATAGCTCCTGCTCCCTTACCATCATCTTCCTGAAATATTGTGTAACTCTTGGCACTGAGCTTTCAACTATGTATTTTATTTAGCTTATTAATTCCTTTGTTTTGCATAGAGATGAGAAGATATTTTATCCTCCATATCACTGTCATCTGCGAAGGAACTGATTTATCAGATGTGACACCAGAAGAAGTAAAGCATTGATCAATATTCATGAAGCTCCCATTTATACCTTCTGTGCAGATGCTGCACAACTTTGCTATCCTCTGCAGGAAGCCTAGAACCCTGCCATTTTAGAACTTTGCCATTCAAGACAAACTGGGAGAAAACAGTATGCGAAGATTTTATCATTTTAAATGTTTTGAGGAGATATGAAAGTGCAAAATGGCCAAGCAGGGCTTTTGCTCCTAAAACTCATTTGATATTATGGCAGGAGCTGGAGCAAAAGGTTGAATTCTTGCCTGAGGTTTGAAGATTAACATCAAGTATCCTCCATGTGTGAATGAATAATCCATTTTGATAAAACTGCACTTGTCCATGTAAATTAGGACATATGCATAAGTGGACCTAAACATTGAATAATTATAACATAACATGTTCTTTGTTTTTTTTCTTATAATTTACATTTTTAAGCAAGTCACATGTTGAATACCAACAATGTTTGAAAAATAGAAGCCTTTCCAGTCAATAATAGTCAACAACATTTAATAAGCACTTGTTATGTGCCAGACACTGTGGTAAGTGTTGGGGTTACAAAAGAAGACAAAAGCTAGTCTCTACCCTTAGGGAGCTCACAATCTAATGGAGGATACAACAAACATACACACACACACACACAAATACACTTACATACACACACAAACATAAGCAATATATAGGATGAGCAGGAAATAATAAAGTGAGGGAAGGCACTAGAAATTAAGAGGAGTTGAGAGAGGCCAAGGAAGGCAATAGGTGAAGATGAGGAGGGAGAGCAATCCAGGTATGAAGGATAGCCAGAGAAAATGTTCAAATCCAAGATGGAGTGTCAACAAGAAGGCCAATGTCACCAGATCAAAGATTATGTGTCAAGGAGTAAAGTGCAAGTGGAGCATTTTGTATCTGATCCTAGAGTCAGCAGGGAGCCAATGGAGTTTATTGAGAAGGGCAGTGATATGGTTGGACCTGCACTTTAGGAAAGTCACTTTGGTGGCTGAATGGAAAATGGATGGGAGTGGGGAGAGACTTGAGGCAGGTAGATCCACCAGTAGCTATTACAATATTCAAGGCTCCAGGTGATGAGGGCTTGTACCAGAGTGGTGGAAGTGTCAGAGGAGAGAAAGAGCTGTATTTGAGAGATGTCGCAAAGGTTAAAATCAACAGGCCTTGGCAACAGATGGGCTATGGGGGGTGAGGGACATTAAGAAGTCCAGGATGGTACTCTCCAGGTTCTTTTTTGATACGGCGTATAGAGAATTGGTCTTGGAGATCAGGAAAAACATGAGTTTGAGTCTCATCTCTAACACATCCTGGCCATGTAATGTTGGCCAAATTATTTAACCTGTGGGTGGTCTAGGAAACTCTCTTAAAACTAAATTAAAAAGCAGGTGCTAAGCTAAGCCATGTTGGTAGAGCAGATGAAATCACAAGTCCAATAAAAAAATTAAAACTATACCCTTTTACCTTTCCAATGAGCAGGCAGAAGGTCCATCATTTAGAGCCTAGTCATTAGGAGTCTTTTTGTCCTCTCAAACTTTCCTTTATTTCACTGTTAGGAGGCATTTAGAATCAGTTCCTTTCTCCACTCGCTTAACCAGCGCAATAGTATTTTAAGTTTCTCTAAAGGCATGTACAAGCTCATCTAGCTGAGAAGGTTACCAAAAGAAAGTTTTGAAGCTAATGATTATATTCATACTACTCTATGAGGGTTTTTTCCCCCACGGTAAGAGCAGGAGAATTAGTTGTTCCCTGCATTTTGTGTCAATCAGTACTAGCCGCTTCAAAGTCAGGGAATTGGGCTTAGAATTAATTTGTGCTATAGGCCCAGAACATGAGAATACTGAATTCAGATGAAGAATAAGGGTTGTGCTATAGTCAGGCAATCAAAGCAATGGATTGTGTCTGACCTGTTGTAGTTCAAGTCTTTGCAAGTAGAGATCGTGTAGGTATAAAAATTTCATGGAATCACAGAATATGAGCTCTAAAAGGGACTTCAGAGACCCTGACATTTCAACCACTTTCTGAACAAGAACCCCTAGTACGATATAACCTGTAAATCGTCACACTGCTTTCCCTGTTGGAACACTTCCATTGGGAGCAGTCTACTTCTTCCTCTATTGGCTCAGTCCACTTTTGAATAGCTTTAATCATTAAGAAGTTATTCTTGATTTCAAAACCAAATTATCTGCTAGTTCTGCACTCTCTGACCAAATGGAATCATGTTAATTCCTCTTGCACAAATTCTTGAAGCCAGCTACCAAATTCTTTCATTAAGTCTTGTTTTCTCCAAGCTAAAAATTTCCAGCATATTCAACAAATCTTCATAGGGAACAATATGCATGACCTTGGTTGCCCTCCTCTGGATGGTCTGTAGCTTATCCACTCAATTCCTAACACGTGAGGTCTAGAATAACAGAGCTGAAATCCAAGAATTTGGCAAGTGACATCTTGGTCCAGAAGACAAACGACGGTCTCTTAAGACTATATTGATAGGAAGGAGAAAGAGTCTGATGTCCCCATGGAGTTGTGCAATAGAGGAGAAGTATGTGAGATGCAGTAATCTCCAAATCTTTCTATTGGTGATACTTAAGAAGAAGCAATAATTGTTTAGGAACCATCAGAAGAATAGGGAATATTTAACCTGGAAAGGAAAAGACATGGCAGATGTCTGTAAGTATTTGAATGGATATTGTCTGTGAAAGGAATATACATTTTCTTTTGTTGTTCTTGTTTTTCATATTTTATGAGGGTAGAACTAGGTTGGATGGGTGGAAATAACATGAAAACAGATTTTATCAAAGTATAAAAGCTTTTTCTTGACATAATGTGCCAAGAAAATTGCCACATAGTACAATTTATATATTAACTCTTCTTTGTTGAAAGTCATCAGAATCAAACTTGACTTGATTGAATTGAAAGATGACCTTTTGGGAGGGGGTAAATTTTAAACTGTGAAGGAAAGAGGCATTGCTTAATTATCTTTGTATCTCTCCCAGTGCCTAGCACAGTACAATGAACAAAAAAAGCACTTAATAAATGATTATTGAATTAATTAATGGATTTTTGAAATTGGAAACTTCTGAAAATGTTATTTATAGCATTTAAATAAACAGATAGGGATGGATATCCAACCTGTGGTTTCATTGGTCTAGCAGTCTCCCAAGTAAGGAAACTGCTTCCCCTAATACATATTGACAAATTCTCTGCAACTTATAATCTTAGAGTTGTCTTAAGCACTGAGAAGTCAAATGACTCTCCTAGGGTCACATAACCAATACGTGTGAGAGCACAGACTTGAACCCAGGTCCTCCTGACTCTGAGGCAGGCTCTCTATGTGGAAGAGGTTCCAGACCTAGAATTCTATGATATCCTACATAAATGAAGTAGGGCATGTCTTGTAACTTTGAATTAAATAGTGATTTAGTAGATAGTAGACAGAGATCCTTCCTAGTCTACTGAGTGGAAACAGTAGGGTGACCACTGCACCCAACCATCTTCTTGCTAATGACTAGGTCATTTTGCACTTTGACTTTGAGAGCTGAGGTGTCAAGTGCCCCAAGTACATATAGTGATGAGACCCTGACCCTGCTCAGATGTAGGATCAGAGAAAGGACACAGCTGTCATTATGGTGGGGGCTCTGTTTCCTACTAGAATTTTATTCAGCCAGAATTGTGAATACTTCAGATCTTGATTCTGGTGACTTACCAATAGCAACAATACATACGATAAGTACCATGACTGAAGTACTATACATGACAAAAAGAGAAAAGGAATTCCCTACGACGAGAAGGCAGAAGGTCCATCATTTGGAGCCTAGTCATTAGGAATCTTTTCGTCCTCTCGAACTCCTTTATTTCACCGTTAGGAGACATTTAAAATCAATTTCTTTCTCCAGGAATGTTTTGTACATACAGAAGAAGACTAGAAGACTTGGGTAAAAGTCAGAGGAAAGAAAAGTCTGTAAGCCCACTGAAGGCATGGATTGTTTTACTCCTTATTGCGTCTCCTCAGTGCTAAGTATGGTACATTGTCCCTAACTTGTGCTTAATAAATATTTATTGAATGAATGTATGAATGAATGTGAGATCAGTCAGATCTTTCCTTGCCTATTTCCCAAAATATACCTAGTTCTATAGGAAGTGTCAACATTTGTATGATTCATGTTTTTAACACTTTTCTTTGGAAACACAGACTAGTCCACCATTTAACAATTTTGAGTTACTTTTCCTATAAAGGAGTTTACAATTTTTTCTTTTTGCCGCTTGTGATTTTTATTCTTCTTAATTCCAAATTAAGCAACCATACAAAGCTAAGCAGCTAGACTAAGGTAAGCAATAGTAAAAATACTAAACTATCCTTTAAGTTCTATTCTATAATAGCATCTGGGGCTTTATCCCCATTGTAGTATTTCCTCAAATCATTTTGCATCCATTTGGCACCTTTGAACTAGAAATAAATTTATGGAAATATTTTACTGAATTAACAATCACTGAGTACTTCCCACGTGCCAAACAATGAAATAGGTACTGTGGGAGATAATATCTCCCATTTAAAGTTTACAAAATGTTTTCTTAACAAGCCGGTAAGGTAGAGAGCTAAAGTACTTTTGTCCCCATTTTACAGGTGAGGAGACTCTCAGGCTGAGTGATCTGTCCAACTAGTAAGTGTCAGTGCTAAAATTCAACCTTAGTTCTTTTAAGTCCAAGTCCAGTGTTCTTTCTATGGTACCATGATAAAATATAGCATCTTCCCTCAATGAAGCCGTCTGGTCAGAGAGGCAAAATTCACATATGCCTAGCTTTTAGTGACCTTGATAATGTTGTCCTACCCTACCTAATTTTATTTCTCATCACTCTTCAAAGACATTCTCTACTTAACTACGTAAGGAATATTCAAAAACTAAGTTGTGATTTTGTTAGGGTGTCACAGAGATTGTGTTGGGGCAACATTTGAACCCACTTCTTTTTGACTCTGTGGATAATACTCTATCTGCTATACAGCTCGGCCCTGTAAGCATTTATTAAGTACTTACTGCATGTCAGCTACTCTGCCAGGCACTGTCAAAGTAACAAAATAAAAATAGTCCCTTCCCTCCTGGAACTTCCATTTTAATAACTGAGGTATGGTGATATAAGAACATAACTGCCAGGGGGTTACAATTTGCAGATTGAGTAGCTATTTCCTTATCAAAGAGGTACCTGCAAGTTGTGCAGTCAGGTCAACCACAAAAATTCCTTCGTCAAGAATATAAAGAAATTGCGATGTAGCATCATCACTCAGGTCATGTCAACAAGCATTTATTAAATATTAATTATAGGCCTGGCTGATCATTTTCAATGTCCACCAGAAAGTCTAGCCTTTAAACTAGTGCTGCACTCTTTACCTAGGGGTGTTCGATAACTCTTTATTGCATCCTTTGACCTCCTCGAACATTGCCTTAGGCAATGGATTATTGGCTTTACAACACGTAGGTAGACCTTGGATCATGTGTTCCTCATCATAGGACTCATCCAAAATTAGTGAATGCCAACTTGTCCCAAATTGACATCTATGATCTAAATGTTTGAAAGAATTTCCAAGATGAATTGGCGGGGAGGGGGGCGGGCAGGGAAAGCACAGCAGGTTAACAGTCAGGAGGTAGTTAGCTCTACCATTTACCACCTGTGACTTTGGAGTAATTATTCAATGTTTTTGAGCCTCATCGTTTTTCAGTTGTTTGGACTTCTTTCCTCATATATAAAATGAGAAAATCCCAGACAGGATGATCTCCAACTTTCATCTGAGACTTAATTTATGGGTCTATACATAGACTGCATAAATAAGTCTTATTGACTCCAATTAAAAGTGATCTTACAACAAACACAGCCTTTGAATTTCTCCCTCTAGCCTATTCTAATGTCGTAATTTGTGTTACATTTTTTTTTAGTCTCTACATATCTTATTTCTCCTAACATTATTGTGAGGATCAAATGAGAAGATATGTTTAAAAAAAAAAACACTTAGCAGAGTGCCTGACACATAGTAGGCGCTACATAAATGCTTATTCCCTTCCCTTTCCTCTAAATAAACTACAAGCTGTTTGAGAGCAAAGACTAAACTTCAATACATTTTTGCTTAGCACCAACCCCTCTGGGATACTCCCACAACTTGTCCTAACACACGAGTTGGTTCCCCAGACAGTGGCGACTACTTTAGCCACTTAAAGTTCTTAGCCCTGTAGAGATGTACCTCTAAAATTATGGCTCCTGAGCCCCATCACAGGTGTATTCCCCCTTTACAAAGAGCTGGTAGACATGCCTGGATTAAAGCAAAGACACTTATTAAATGGCATAATAAAAACAGTAACCGCCAAACCCACGAACCCAAGGTATATGCTCCTACAAACACAGCATCTGAGGGAACAGCAGGCGCACACTTGTAGCAGTGGGAGGGCACACATGTAGCCAAAGCGACTCATTGCTGCGGTACTGTGGGGCTTTGAAGTCCTTTCTCTCCTGTGGAGTCCCCGTGATGTTGCCCCCCCGAGAGAAGCATCTTTGCGACGGTTTGCTCAGCTGGGCTCCTCGTGAGCAGCGTGGTCTGCTCAGCTTCACAGCTTGGTTCTCGCTTGTGGGTCTAATTCTGTCTTTTGTATGTAGCCAGTTATTTTTTATTGTCCAAGACCCGACTCCTTGAATATGTTTCCAGGCTCAAGTGACTGCTTTTCTATACCGTCGTCTGCCTGGAGTGTGCCTTGCTTCATTTGCTTTGCCTCCAGTTCTCTGGAACTGATAGTACAACTGTTGGACTGGCTGCCTCCTTCTGGGCTAGTACCTACCCTGATAAGTGCCACAGTCAGTGGGGGATGGGAGAAAAGGGAACAAGAGAAAAATCTCTCCCTCCTCCTAGATTCATCCCCAGCTGCTGACTCCTGCCTCGAATTATCTGTATTGTAGCTTCTAATGGCTAGCCAAAGTGAGCCACCTTGAGTGCATTTTTAAAATTTGTTTGACACATCCTTATAAACCCCCTTTCTGTGACTAGGTCCTGGGATTTCAAAGACCTGGTCCTTTGCGCTGGTACCAATCCCTAGAACAGAAGATTGTCCATTTAAGGTAGGAATCCTACCCTACCTGATCTGTTTTATTTCTCACCACTCTCCAAAGACACACTCTAATTATACAAGGATTGTTCAAAAGCTAGCTTTTGGAGGTTTATTTCTCATGCATTAGAGTGTAATACTTTTTCCAGTTGGGGTTATAAGTAGGATTGCTCCAACTTTTTTGCAAGTTGGTATATTATTCTTTTAAAATGACTGGTCTTTTAGGACTATGAATCAAGTACATTTTTCAGTTTGAGTTGCAAACATGAAGAATGTGGAAATCTTTTGCCAGCTGTCACTGTCTAGGGAAAGAGCATGATCATCTAGCAAATAATCTAGCAAAGTTTGCCAAGCATTCCCAAGCAAGAAAAGTTAAATAGAAAGAGAAATTCGTAAGATAATATGTAGTTCAGTTATTAATACCTCTGGAATCTCATATAATTTGTGGCCATTTATGTTGTGGAATTTGAGGGTCGATAGGAAGAATTCTCTTTCTCAGAATATCTCCTCTACTAACATCCATTATACCTGAAATCCTACTCTTAATGGATTAATTATTCCTTTAGGTTTGATAGCTTCTCAATAAAAAGGGACATAACATTTAAATATTCAGGGGAAGGGTAACATCATAGGATGGGTCAAGAATGGAATAGTAGTGTTTAGTTAAGGGGCTCACCATTTGATACTGGTATCAGCATTTCAAACTTTTAAAAACTAATTATTTTTTAGTTGTAACTATTTATTCTTGCCAACAAGGTTAAGTCTCTAAGATTATAAGTTGCAAAACCGGTTCAAGTAGAGGCAATTTCCACATTTTGGAAGTTTCCTATAATGAGGAAATACAGGATCTGGTTAAATTAAAATGCAAAACTGGTTGCTAAGTTCTACTGCTTTTGTACTGCTGGGGTGCCATCAGTACCCTCTGGAATTCTGTACCCTGGGACAAAAGACTTGATTCTCTACGGTAAGTAGAGGTTCCTAGCATAGGAGAGGTGTTTGAAGGGGAGAAGAGTGGAAGAGAATAGATGGAGGTTGGAACAGGTTGAAAAGAAAGGTAGGAGGGGTCAAAGACAAATATCACTTCTCATTTTGGCCTACAGCTGGCTGCTGAGCTCAGCATGAATGGACTCCTGCTCTTTTCACTTGGATTAAATAATACGGCTTGGTCTCTTCTCTAGAGGACATATCTGGTATAAAGCTCATCTGTTTGTTGTGAATTATTCAGAATGAAATTATGCTCTACCACAAAAGCCCAAAGCATTGTTAGGAACTCACTTCCTTTTGAACTCCTATTGATAGCAGTGCTAGAACAAGCCCAGTAGTGACTTGTATTGTTTTCCCACCCCAAGTAAGCCCAACCACCTCCAGTAACTTTCCAGCACAGTTCCAGAGCTGTTTCTCTAAAAGATCCCTTTACAGGAATAAGAAATACCCATTTGAAGAGTCTTTATAGTGCCCTCTACAGAATTCCATTGCATTATTTCTGCTTTGAAACCAGTCTCTACTACAATCTTAATTTCTCCCTGTCTCTGTGACTAGTGGGTAATGGAGAAGCTCTGAGGTTAGCAGCACAGCAGTATCTCAGGTCACTATGACTGCCGCATATTATACTTGAGGACAAATGATCGATCCTTTTTAATGCTAAAATGAGGGCTGTAATTGAACTTAGAGCATCTTCAAGGAATCAAGCTGGTTTTCTTTGGGGCTGGGGGAAGTGTGTGTGTGTGTGTGTGTGTGTGTGTGTGTGTGTGTGTGTGTGTGCAAAACACTTACAAACAGATAACTGATTCATTATTTTTTAAAGCCTTCCAGATGAGCCTTTTTGTGTGTGTGCTTCCCTAAGTCTGACTACATTAAGAGATTGACAAGAAAAGCTATAGAGGAAACAGATAGGAAGTTGGAATGATGAAAAAAGCGTGAGTAAGGTGAAACAAAGGCATTATGGAAAATAACATTTTTTGTGCCTGAGACAAGTGGCATGAAATGAACCTTCAAACCAGTTGAGGAGGGACAATACTGTTGCTGGGGAGGCTGCCAGGGGATAGAGATCAAGAATAGATTTGGGGGAAGCTCATATGGGATATGACTAACAAGGCAAGGAAGCAATGTGGTCGTTACTTAGTCATATAATCAAATAAATCTGATCTCATCCAATTTGGAGTTTGTACCAGTAGTATAGACCATACACTATCCATTTATGCACCACCTTGTGTGACTCTTGTTGATGTGTCCCAGAAATTAGCCACAAGGAATTCACTCAATATAATGGGTGCCTTCCTCAGTTTCTTCCACCATTGCAAGTGTGCCATTGGGACACTCTGGTTATCTGCTTGCCATACCTTACTCTCACCACATGACCAACATATCTCTTTATGTCATGTAATTCTTGGATAACATCCGTTATCTTTTTCATAGTCTCTCATTGATGATATGTTAGCCCATACCTAGTATGCATCTTTCCATTAACCTCTGTGTGTTGTTATCTTTAGTTCTCAGAGATGGTGGTATTCCAGGTACAAACTGCAACATTAGTAAAATGTTTGTATTGAAATGATAGGTCTTTGATTTTATGGGAAGCTCTGGGTGAGGTAGAATCCTTAGCAATATCCTGAAAGAAATCTTGTCCATTCCCTTCCTTTTTTAATTCTGGGCTCAGCACATTGTCTGTCTTTGTTATCTGTCTCTGATATACAACCATGCGATGTACTGTAGTGTGCAGGGTGTCTGAATGGACGTGTTGAATGCTTGTTAAAGTCCGGGCAATAACTATTCTTCATCAATTTGTTTTTTCCTGTGTGGATGGTCAGACTCCTTTGAGTGATTACAGATTTCTTCCAGGAGGTCCTTCAATATCTTGAGCCTTGGTGCAGTCAACAAAATGTCATTAGCAAACAAGAGCATCTGGTGGATCTCACCATCCACAGGAAATCCCCTCTAGACATGCACTCTGCGCTTGATCTCTTCCATTACAGTGGCAATGCTTTGCCTTATGTTTATTTTCAAATAGTCATTAAACAGGGATTTTTCTTGAATCTTGAATGACTTTGATATATGGTTGGAAGACATCTTGTTGCAGGTGGCATTTTGTTTTGCTGAATGAAATGCTGTTTTTGTTTTGGTAATCAACAAACAATAAGCATAATTGTATCTTATATTCTCTACCTCTTTCAGTAAACAGTGAGGTGATAAATTAATGGTGCGGCTCAATGTTGAATGTTGATTATGAAAATAACTTTTTTTAAACCAATTATTATAGATAACTAGGTGTTAGGCTCAGATGTTTCTACGTTTCTGAAAGACTACAAATGCAATAAACACACAACAAAACTCAGCACCCTAGTAGATGGGCACATCTTAATGATAGGCATATTCTTAATAGAAAAGAAGAGATTATTTGGATTAGTGAAGTAGAAATTCTGCTAACGTTTCATTTCTTCATCTTGCTAATTAATCATTAGACATTACCACAATTTAAAAATAATTAGTATGCAACTATCCTTAAATTCTGCATGTACTTTGCAATATTTCATGTCCTAGGTACCTACCACAATTTAATGAAGAGTTGATAATTATTTTGATGGAATTGATGACCATTGATGAAGTGCAGAATTTGCTACTACTGCAGAGAGACTGGCATGGTGCTGAGGATTTGAACAAGGATTGGGAAAATCAATCTGATCCGATGTACGGAAGGAAGTCAGGTACTTTCCTCATTTCATACAGAAGAACTATGATGAATTGGAATGAAGAAATTATTTTTCCCAAATGGATGTCTCCAGATAAAAATAGAAATTTGTTTCTGGCACTAGGTACAGGAAATATTTCCATAGAAATCCCAGTCAACAAGCACAGAGAAACAGACATGGATCCTCTGTAGGCTGTACAGAGAGTCTTAATCTCTTGTCCCTGAATTTGTTTTTTAAAAAATATTTTCTTAATCATATTTCAATCTAAATGGTTTCCTTCATAGCCTTCGTATTTCATTTTATGCATTTGAAAACATTCTGAGAAGGAGTCTTTAGGTTTCACCAGGCTGCTAATGGGGTCCATGTTACATGAAACAGTTTACCCTGCACTAAAGATATTTTAATTGATTGAATGAAGCGAGGGAGCCAATATATGAGTAAGCTTCTGTTAGGCTAGAAGGAAGAGTCTTTCATTTCTGGATCTGCTCAAGAAGTTGGCTAAAGGGAGGTATGTAAACATTGCTCTGCTGTGCTACAGTTTATTAACTTGGATTCCTTAGTGTCTGTAGTCCTACAAAATAACTCAATCAGTTTCCGGTAATACCTGGTGTTTTTGAAGAACCTTTCTCTTCAGTGATATCAGATTTATCTTTATAGAATTCTTCTGAAATAAGAAGAGTAAATAGGTAGATCGTAATAGATAAGTAAATTAGATTGTTCATGTGGAGAAGGTGGAAATTAGAACATTTCACGGGATCTTTAGCTACCTAATACCTTTTTCTTTTTAGTCTAACGGGGGGAAAGGGTTGGGAAAAGTTTTGATAGAGAAAGCTGAGAGATTTCTGTGAACTTTTCTGTCACTCTTAATGGCCTGCTTTAATAGAAGGAAACTTACCATAAGTGACTCATCTGTCTCACTAAGTAGGACCCAGGACCATTCTCACAACTCGAGCTGGGTCTAGAAGGAGGTGAGGTGGGCAGCTACCAAAGGTGTGATTTGCCAGGAATATCACCAGGGATACTTTCCATAAATGTACATATTTGGAATACCAGAGACTTTTGCTCTCCAAATCATGGAGGTATTTATTTTGTGATGTCATCTTGTGTGTATTAAGGTAGGGAGAAGCGGTTTGTGTGCAGTTTTTGAACCTTGCCTATGATATATAAATGTCTTGTCATCACCGTCCTAGTTAAGTGGTGCTGGGTTTAATATATAAAGTCTTTGATTTGGCTCTGAAAGTCCTTGACAACTTGTCCCCTTTAAACTTTCCCAGTCTTCTTACATACCACACCAACACTGACCTCCTTGCTGCTCCTAATCTGACACTCCCATCTCCTGATTCTGTGCCTTTTTCTGCCTGTTGTTCTGTCTGGAATGCTCTCCTTCCCCCCTCCAAGGTTCCTATATTCCCATAACTCCTTCAGGTTCAGTCAAATCTCATCTTCTATAAGAGGTATTATTAAAGGTATTACATCTATTTTCCAGATGAGAAAACTGATATTCAGAGTGGTGAGCTACCATATGGCTGCACAGCTGGTAAATATAAGAGACTGAATTCAAATCTGGTGTTTCCAGATTCTGTCATTAAAAAGCACTCTTTTCACTACACCATACCACACTGCCTAACAAAATACTTTTCTTCTTCAATTACCTCCCACTGACACGATATATATGTACATACACATATATATGTATGTACATATATATGCATATATACACATACCTATATACACATACAATATATACATATACACAAATATACACACATTTACATACATATATTGTATGTAAATAATTGCTATCTCTCATTAAAATGTGAACTCCTTGAGGTCAGGAATGGTTTTTCCCTTTTTTAATATGTCAACTTGTGGGAGACAGTACTTCATAAATTCTTTTTGGCTAAACTTCACTTCCTAAGGTTCCAGAATTACAAGCTTTGGTAACATGTATAGGCAATGAACCTGAGATCTGAAAACTGATTGATTCCGGATCAGATTACAAGTCCTAAATGAATAGAAAATTGGGCCACACATACCTATGTGAGACTTCCCGGGAGTCTGAGGAATGAGTGCTTGCCATCGAATCCCTAAAATTTAGTGCCACAGTAAATCCAGCAAGTACAGTTCATTAACTTGTAAGTTGATGAGCTCTTTAGGATCTGGACTATTCCAAGCTTTCCAGCTATTTTATTTCCTATTAATATAATTTCATGTCATCTTACAGTGATGGGGTTTATCTTTTTAATCAGCCTTCATCCTTTGCAATACTCTCAGGATAAACATCTGACACCCCTTCTGTATGCCTGTCAGAGCTGGGAGTGACATCTTAAAGGCCACCCAGTCTAACCTCCTCATTTACAAAAAAGACTATCGAAGCTCAGAGATGTTAAGTGATTTGCCCAGAGTCACATAGTTGGTAGTTATCCGAAGTGAGATTTGAACTCATTTCTTTCTGATTCCCAGTCTGCTGCCCCATCTACTACACCATGCGACTTCTTAAGGCAACCAATAGAGTAATGATTATCTTGAGAGGCAGTATGGTGTGGTGGAAATCCACTATTAGAATTGTAATTATCGGGGCAGCTAGGTGGCGTGGTGAGTAGAGCACCAGCCCTGAATTCTGGAGGACCTGAGTTCAAATGTGACCTCAGATACTTGACACACTAGCAGTGTGACCTTGGGCAACTCACTTAACCCCAATTGCCCTGCCTCCCCCCTCCAAAAAAAAGAAAAAGAAAAGAATCGTAATTATCTTGTGAAGCAGTGTGGTATGATGGAAAGAGTGCTTTCTAGTGCCAGAAGCAGGAAATATCAGATCTGAATTCAGCCTCTTATGTTTGCAGCTGTGCAACCACATGATAGCTAATCTCTCATCAGAAGAATAGATATAATACCTGTAGCACATACATCCCATGGCTGCTTAGAGAATCTCACGATGCAATGTGAGTAAAGTGTTTTGTAAACCGCAAAGTATCACATAAATGATAGCTATTATTTGGCTACAATGCCAGGGCAGCAGATCCTACTGCATTTGGGAGATTGAAAATTTTCAGTGTCTTCCTGTTAACCCTTAACAAATGTCACTTTCCCAAGAAACTACAGATAATTGATTTTGTTTCCACTTCTAAGGAGATCTCCAGGATGCTCCTTTTTAAAAAATTTTTATGAATGGGGAAAAAGAACAATTCATTTTTTTCATCTGTGTGTTCTAAGATCGAATACTTCATCGCTTGCATTTAATAAGGGCATGTATAAACATAGGAGCCACATTTCTACATTTGAGTTTTATTTTAGGCAAATGAAAAGTCCCCATCAATTCCAGTAGCTGTTTTATTAGACTTTTTTTTTTGTGAGGAAATCTTTATTTTGGATCATTCTTTGAGAAATTTTCTACATTCTTATTGTGTACAGAAAACATCCTCCAGAAAACGATAGCAGTATTTTAAACCATTTGGTGTTGCTTGAAGTGAACGAAAACAGAAGTTTAAGGAATTTTACATGATCAGATGGCCTTCATCTCAAAAGGTCAGCACCATCTGAGAGTGATAAGAGAAAAGAAAGACTGAGCTAGAGAAAAGGAAGAGTTGATAGAGGAAGAGGGACAAGATTTGGGAAGTATAATAAGGAATTAATAAAATAAGAGACATAAGAATTCCCATTAGTAGTGAGGACCTCTGTATAATTAGGTAGTAGGAAGGCCCCTTGAAATTCTTTTTTTTTTTGCAGTATAATTTTTTTTAAAATTTATTTTTGACATGTTTGGTTTTCAGCATTGATTTTCACAGGCGTTTGAATTACAAATTTTCTCCCCATTTCCTCCCCCCCCCACTCCAAGATGGCGTACATTCTGGTTGCCCTGTTCCCCAGTCTGCCCTTCCCTCCATCGCCCCATTCCCTTCCCATCCCCCTTTCCCTTCCTCTCTCCCCTGTTCCCTTCCC
>CM053627.1:100470751-100501165 GCA_028646595.1 Phalanger gymnotis | reverse complement strand
GTCTTGCGGTGGAGCCCTGCTTCCCTCTGCCACTTTGTGGGTTCTGCAGCTCTAAAATTGGTTCAGAGCCATTGTTTTATAGGTTTTTGGAGGAACTTGGTGGGGAGATCACGCCAGTCACTGCTTCCCAGCCGCCATCTTGGCTCCACCCCTGCCTGTTTTATTAGACTTTTGTTCCTTTTCTTCTAATGGGGTTAAAATAACTTTAGGAAGGTGTGATTAAAGAAAGGAAAGAAAGAAGAGAAAGGGAGACAGACAGAGAGAGACAGAGGGAAGATGAGGGAAAGGAAGAGAGAGAAAGGGAAAAGGAGAGAGAAAATGATAGAAGGAGAGAGAGCTCTAAGATAATAAAGGACAGGATATAGTGGCTTCCATTTTTTACCCATGTAGACAATATGATTTATTAAACTCCTACTATACTGACTGGGAAAAAAGAGGAGTGAATTCAGTCCATGTAAGCCTAGAGTTTGGGGCACTGGACCAGAAATTATAAGTACTTATTAAATAAAAGCTAACAAATTGATTTTTACAAAAATACTGTGATGTGTGTAGTTTTATAAATATGGGACAAGGGTATTTTTATTTTCTTTGAACACCACTTTTCCATCCATTAAAATCCTGTTCTTTGGAAGATAGAGCAATTGCTACTTGTAAGCTCAAAAAGACAGACTACAGGTCCCATGAGGGCAAAGTCAACATGCATGAGAGGACAAGCCTTATCAAGTTCTAAGAGTCTCATCACTAGGAGATAGGACACGAAGTAATTACTTTTTTCAGCAGTGACATTTTCAGAGGTGTGAAATCTGAGTCACCTTGTAAAGTAGAAAGAAAACTGGACTGGAAGTCCTAAGACCTTGTTTCAAATCCTGGCTATTCCACCTGTTATGAAGTGGCCTTTGGCAAATCCCTTCATATCTGTCTGCAAAATGAAGAATTGAATTGTGATCTCTAAATTCCCTTCCAGATCTAGAGATATGAATGTATGAATATCAACAACAATGAAAACATGGATCTTCAAAGTAACATTTTTATACAAAATTAACCTGAAAGCTTGAATGACTTGTTATAAGCCTATATAATATTTAATGCTTTTTTCCATAGAACCAAATGTGAACATCATCATGAGTTCTGTGAGTGATATTTTTGGTAGGGAATGTGGTTTCTAGGCTTGTGATTTCATTTGTATAGAAAACCTTTGGCGCAAAATTTCTTCTCACTAATTCAGACGGACATGTTCCCTATAATTGATAGTCTTGGAGAGCTGCTTGGAGGGTGCTGAGATGTTAAGTGACTTGGTCACAATCACACAGTAAGTATATGATAGAACCAGAGCTTTAACTTAGGTCTCCTTGACTCTGAAGCCAGCCATCAATTGCTCCATATTTCCTTTTGTAAACAAAATTATGAGTTCATATTTTGAAATTTATTTATAGAGGTTTGTTCATTTCTTTGACAGTGACTTCTTTCTTACTGTTATAAGTGAATTTTTTGTTGATTTTGACTAAGATAAGCATTTTTCTCAGGGTAATCCCTGGAATAGGAAAATTCCTTGAATATTTTGGCTTTCATATTTTAATTTTACTTCCTCTCTTGAATTTGTCAGGTTCCTATTTCTTCCTTCCTTTCTTGCAAGCATATTCTTTTGCTTTAGATATTCTGAAAGAATATCGTCCCTCCAAAAATAGAAGGTTAATCAGGACATTTCCCTAAGATCTGCTTTCATGCAGATACTTTATATATGTAAAAGAAACTGTCTTATTTTATATATAAATGTTCTATGTACCATTTTGGGGTCACATTTCTTATACTCACTGATGTTTTAACCTTATCTTTTGATGTTTTGTTGTTCAGTTGTGTCCAACCATTCGTGACCTCATTTGAGGTTTTCTTGGCAAAGATCCAGTGGATCGATTTTGTCAGACAAAAGTTAAGTGACCTAGCCAGAGTCATACAGCTAGGAAGTGTCTGAGGTTGTATTTGAACTCAGGTCTTCATGACTCCAGGTCCAGTGCTCTATCTACAGAGCCAACAACTACCTCCTTTTTAACCCTACAGTATATCTTATTCCTAGGCAGTCTCCCATCCAAGTACTGACCAGGCCCAACCCTGCTTAGCTTCCAAGATCAGATGAGATGAGATGGCTTCAGGGAGGTATGGCCATAGACAATCCTTATCTTTATCTGTTCCTAAATACCTCAGTCTTTCAAGGAGCCATGATTTCAATAGGGTAGATTCTCCCTCTGCCAGGGCAAATGGCAATCTTTCCCCCGCTTTAGTAGTTCTTCATTAGTTATTTGACTGCCTAACCTCTCCAAGCTGAACTCTGTATGTCTTTGAATGAAAGATTTACTGTCTCCAGGCACATGCTTGAAGCTCCTAGCTCAGTAGGAACTGTCGGCAAAGTCTTTGATGGACTACCTCCATGCCATGATGAGGCATTGGAGCAAGACTTTGATTTGAAGTTCTCCATTGATAAAGATCTAAAAAATACATTCCACTTCCTAAGCCACATGGGAGAAATACATGACAGATTCTGTAGAGGCAGTGTGGTAAATAGAAAGAGTGTTGGTTCTGAAGTCAGCAGAGAATCAGCTTTGTTACATAACAAAGTCAGCTTTGGGGTGTGTGTGTGTGTGTGTGTGTGACAGAGAGAGATAGGTAGGCAGTCCTCTTGGGCCAGTCATTTTACGTTTCAGGGCCTCAAATTGTGAAATGAAGGGGTAATAGGCAGCATGTTATAGTAGATAGAACATTGGACTTGGAAGCTTGAAGATCTGAGTTCAAATCCTACCTCAGATACTTACTAGTTGTATGATCCTGGGTAAGTAAAGTAACCTCTCTGTGCCTCAATTTCCTTTTCTCTAAAATGAATTGGACTCAGTAGCCTCTAAGGTCACTTTCAGCTCTAAATCGATGAAAGCACTATAACATAATGAAAATGGATAGTCATTTTCATGATGGCCCTTACCTGAGGAGCATATATCTTTAATTTCTACTTTTCATTAAATTGCTGTATTTTGGGGGAACGTGAAGTTTCTGCTTTACTTTAGCTTCTGTTTGGTTTGTGTTTATTTCGTGTTTCTTAGTGTCCGTGACATTATTTTTCAGATTTATTTTCCTTTGAGTTTTTTTTGGAGGAAGGGGATCTTTAATGGCCAGAATAACAGGGTTATAGCATTTTCTTTCCCACTGCTCCCAAGATCATATATCTTGAGCTCTTCTGAAAGGCTGTCATGTGGAAGACGGATTCAGCTTGTTCTTTCTAGGTCAAAAGGGTAGAACTAGGAGCAATCATTAGAAGTGGCGATGAAGCAAATTTAGGCTCAAAAAACTTTCTACCAATTAGAACTGTTCAAAGATGGAGTGATCTGTCCTGAGGAGATAGTAAAGTTCACCTCACCTATGGCCTTCCAACACAGGTTGAAGGACCACTTGTCAAATATGATGTAGCTAGGAATTAATTTTTGGACTGGATGGCCTTTGAGGTCAACTTCCAGCTCTGTGGTTCTATGATTCCGTGTCCACTAAAACCATTCCTCACCACCACCCCCTGCCTCAGAATTGGCCCCTGGTGAGATTCAACAAGGTTCTGGCTAGTCATGTAACAGCATCCAAGGAAGGAAATTATGGTATTCAGATCGTTATCTCGATATCAGGACTTTTATTGAATTCTCTATATCCAAGGACCCCTGCTAGATTTGGTTCTGAGAGGCAGTAGAGATAAGGTACATTTCAGAGGACCATTTGAGACAGAGACTGGACTAGAGCTGTCAAAGTTTCAGTTCATTGATTATTACCTTCTTCCTTTTTAATTTTTCTCGATATTTTCCCTTATTTTTCTGTTTCCTGACAAGGGGATTCTTGCTTCAGTGGCTACTCTGTATAGCTTAATGAAATAATAATTAAATAGCATAAATAGTTCTTTTCTGTGACCTCAGCTGGCATTCAATTTGCACACTCTTGTCATTTACCGCTTTCTCCCTAGCATCACTAAGTAGCTTCTTTGGTTGCTTCCCTGAATCCCACTAAGGGACGGACAGATGTGCTGTCACCATGGAAACAAGATAATTGCTCAGAGGATGTATTCTGCTCTCATAGTGTTGAACGAACTGCTGTACAGATTCTCATTTATTACTAAATATTTTCAAGGAAATGCAACATGTTTCACACTGCTAAAGTGTTTACCACTGTTGCAAAGGGCTAAATGAAATTTTCTGATTAGAATAAATTCTAAATGTGACGGAAACACTTGGATGCAAAGTAGGTTCAAAATAGCCTGACAGATGACACAGAAAAGTAATTGTGAGGCTCCGGGCCCTGGATTGGTACAAGATGTCAACAGTGTCAACAATGCCCCCACCCTTGAGCACTTCAGTGAGGGCTGCTGTTTTTTGTTTTTCTTCTTCCTAACTCTGAGTTAGCCGGCGCTGTCTCCTTACTTAGCAATATACTTAAAGAGCACTCCTTTTGTACCATAAAATCAGCTTGGCTGCCTTTCTGTTCATTCTCTCCGTCTCTGTCTCTCTTTGTCTCTCTGTCTGACTCTGTCTCTCCGTTTCTGTCTCTGTCTCTGTCTCTCTGTCTCTCTCTCTCTCCCCTTCCCTCCCTCCCTCCCTCTGTTTCCTTCCCTCTTTCGGTCTTCCTGTCTCCAAATTCTTGTCCTCCTCTTCTACTATGCTTCCTTCCCTGACTCCTGATATCTAATCGCCATCTTCTCTTTTTGTGCATTCTTCCTTCTCAATTTCCCAGATACTCTGCTGTTTTATGCAATGCTTCCTTCCTAGAATAGAAGCTTATGGAAGTTAAGGGATTGGTCCATTTTTGTCTTTCTATCTCTTTCACTCAGCATAATGCCTGATGTATAGTAGGTATTTAATAAATATTTGTTGGATTGTATGCTTAGTAGCTCTGACCAATCGATTTTAACTGACCTTCCAGTCCAGAAAGCCCAATCATATTGAGTAGGATAGATAACAAGGTATTAAATTGTAAATGCATTCGCTTTGAGCTAATATGTCTTTTGGCAGATTATTTAGGAGAATCTCATTGGTGGGGGCTCAAGCACTATAGAAGTAGGAGCCTAGACACATAGGTTGTACTAAAACCTGTGAGAGAAGTAGTCATTTCCATGAAGACACAAAGCTGGAATTTTCAAATTAGAAAGGTAGTTTAGAAGGGCGTTTATACTTATAAAGTGAATTTCCATAAAGAGATTCTAATGTTCTCATTGACTTTCATTATAGCATATATATATTCTTGGGGAGTAGGATGAAGTAGAGATTCTTCAATAAAGTGAACTGAAAACTTGAAAATACAGAGTAATTTCAGAAAGTTAACAATAACTATTATTTATATAGCACTTTAAAGTTTGCAAAGCACTTTACAACTATTATTTCGTTTTACCTTCACAACAACCTTCGGAGGTAGGTGCTATTAATATCTCCATTTTATATGAAAAAATAACTATGGTAGAGAGGATAAGAAGTAGTTTGCTCAGCATCACAGCTAGTGCCTAAAGCTGGATTTGACCTCAGGTCTTTCTGAGCACAGTGCTCTCTCCATTGTGTTACCTAGTACAGGAT
The DNA here is from genome assembly GCA_028646595.1 of Phalanger gymnotis. Taxonomy (NCBI): domain Eukaryota; kingdom Metazoa; phylum Chordata; class Mammalia; order Diprotodontia; family Phalangeridae; genus Phalanger; species Phalanger gymnotis. The sequence goes on along the minus strand of CM053627.1, from coordinate 100,495,583 downwards.
AACTTCTCTGCTTTTGGTTTTCCTGTGTACTGAGTACTTTATCAAGGGAATATTATCTGTATTGCCATTCTGCCATCTTTGTGTAATTCTGTAATACATTAATTTCCGTTTCTCCTCCTCCTCCAATAATCACATGTTTATTGATACATTTATATTTGTAAGCTCCTATAAAATATAAGCTCCTTGAGGGCAAGAACTGATTAATTTTTGTCTTTCCATTCCCATTACCTAGTATTTCACACACAGAGCTGAATAAATACTTGTTTTTTAATTGATAATAGAACAACACCAACCATATGGGCATCAGGGGCATAGTGCTGCTCAGAAGGGCTTGCAAACAGGTCTGTAGGTGTGGTTTCTACATGAGAGATTTTCCTACGACTAGCATTGGCTACAGAAGAATTATAGGAGGACAGGAAAAGGTTTGTGGGCATACTTAAGTAGCACTGACAATGAGTCAGAGGGGTGTGTGTTCTTATTAGCCTAGTATTTAAACCCTCTGACAGATTTGGTCATACCTGCTAGAAGATAGTCATGGACATATTTGTGTGCCACAAATCCTTTCCATTAATGGTGTCATTGACTGTATGGTTATTTACTAGCTTGTTTTAAAGACCACTGAATGGAATTGAATCACAGCATCTTCATTCCCTCCTTGGGCCTTATAGGATCAGATTTTGATATGCCTAATATAAATAATAATTTAAGATATACACTTGTACATAATGTCATCCAAAATCAATAGTAATCTATTTCTCTTGGATTAAGAGCTGGCCCTACACAATCACTTAGCACTGAGCTTTGAAAAAGTGTTACTTGTCAAACTGAGCAGGACATAGGTGGCTCAGTGCTTTATCATCATTTCATCTGCCTTGTGCATTTGAATAAATGAGCCGATGTGTTGCCTCAAGTCCCTGAATCTTGGGTTGATAATTTCTGACTCCCACTGAAATACTATGGGATAATTTTCTGTAGTAAATTTTCTCAGTGATTGTCACAGCCTCTAGTAATAGACTTCCCCCCACCCCATATGTCACTGAACTTGAATGCAAAGAGATGAAAGACAGGGTTGTGGCTATGTCTGGCTTCTCCCTAGAGATTTTATTGAAAATTCTATTCCTTTTCTCTCCCTCCACCCTCCCCTCTCTCTCTTCCCCCCTCCATCTCCCCCTTGTCCCTCCCTCCGTCTCTCACAAACACACAGACACACACACATATACCAACCATGCACCCCATGCCCCTGGAGTTACTCAATAAATCAATAAAATACTGGTCAAATTGAATTGAATTATGTGTTGGATTATAGTTTCTATTTTCATTCACCACTCTTATCTATGTGGAATTATTAGAAGGAAATCTCAATGTATGCCATTTATATGGCATGCCCCAAAAGTGCAGTTTCAAGCTTTAATAGCTTAAAACACTGTAGTTGTCACTTAACTTCCTGAATAAATGTTCATGAAATGTAGAGCTGGGACTTTAGAGCACATCTAGTCAAGTCCTCTCATTTTACAGATGAGAAATATAAAACCTCCAAGCTTAAATGACTTGCTCAGGGTCACAGAGGTCATGAGGAATGGAACCAGGAGTCAAATCCAGCTCTTCTCCAATCCAGTGCTCCTTCCATTCCAGTACTCTGTTTCAGAAAAACTGGGGAACGGCTGAACCAATTGTGATGTGTGAATCTAATGGAATACTATGCTACTGTAAGAAATGAGGAAATTGATGATTTCAGAGAAACACAGAAAAGCTTATATGAAGTGATACTGAGCAAAGTGAAGAGAATCAGAGAGATGATTTATGCGATAACATCAATATTATGAAAGGAACAGATTTGGAGAGTTGTCAGAACTCTGATCAATGTAGTGACCATCCATCGTTCCCAAGGACCATTGCAGACTCCTGCTATTCACCTCCGGATGGAGAAATAATGGACTTGGCGTACAGAATAAGATTTATTTGGGTCTAGATATGTATACACATGAACATATAGGTGAATATGTCCATATACATACACACATACACTTATATATACACATATGTGTGTATAAAAAACATTTTTGGACATAGCCAATGAGGGAATTCATTTTGCTTTACTAGTCATATTTTATGGCAAATATTTTGTTTTTCTTTTTTTTTCTCTAATGAGGCATGAGGTGGGTAGGAGAGAAAATAGATTTATAATAATAATAACAACATTAGCTAGCATTTATATAGCACCTGCTATGTACTAGGCCTTGTGCTAAGCACTTTACAGTTTACACTGGATCCCTCCAACAGCATTGGGAGGTAAGTACTATCATTATTCCCATTTTATACTTGAGGAAACTGAGGCAAATGATTTAAGCAAGGTGCTTAGGGTCCCACAACTAATAGGTGTCTGAGGCCAGGTTTGAACTCAGGTCTTCCTGACACCAAGTCTAAAGCCCTAGCCACTCTAACATCTAGCTGTTTGTTCTGCCTGTCTGTTTATTAAAAGTAAAATTTGATGTGAAAAAGCAAATTGTCTAATAAAGAGGTTCTGGTTGATATCCACTATAAGAATGGAAATGTATTCCAGTGGGTATAGGACTGGGTAGAAATCCTTTAATAGAGTGAGGTATAAAAACTTTTAATGAGGGAGAGTTACAGTTAGAACTCCACCAAATGGATTATGTAGTACGTAGTCATAGGTCATCCTTGGTTCATTTTTACCTTTTTTTTTTTAGTATTTTTTTCAGTCTTCCCTCTGCTATTAGGTAGATTATTGTCTCTCCATGACCTGAGAAATTCTTCCCATAATTGGGAAGACTACTAGCTCATAGCTTCCAGAAATTTGTTCTTTTCTTTCTCATTCTTACAATGAATTTGTAATTTCAGAAAGATATCTAAAAAAGCTAGTTTGCTAGTAGGCAAACACACAAGATCATAGAATCATAATAGCTGACATTTCTGAATCACTTTAAGGATTGTAAAATATTCCACATATACTTCTCACTTGATCCTAAGAGCTACAACCCTGCGAGGTGCATATTATGGAAGGGACCTTAAAGGCTATCTTAGCCAATCCTTTCATTTTACCGTTAAGAAAGTTAAACCTCAAAAAAGTTAGAGGAGCACATAGTTCTTTTAGTCTTGCTAAGATAGTAATGAAAATAGCTAACATTCGCTGTATATATTGAGTAAAGGTTTTCAAAGTACATTTTACATTTATTTATTTTATATTTTACATTTATTTTACATTTATTATTTCATTTGATCCTTACAATGGCTGTGAAAGTAGGTGCTATATTTATTTATTTATTTTATATTTTACATTTATTATTTCATTTGATCGTTACAATGACTGTGAAAGTAGATGCTATTTTTAATCACTATTTTACTGGGGAAACAGGTTGGGAGAGGTTAAGTAAATTAGCCAGATTCACAACTGGTAAGTATTTGAGGTAGGATTTGAACTCAGGTCTTGCTAAGTCAGAAATTCAGTGCTCTATGTACCATACCGCCTATCTATAACGGCAGAGGATTTACATTTGGTTCAACTTTTGCATAGAATTATCGTAATTTGTCTGGGTAATATTTTGATCAGCCATTAAAGTTCTTTTCCAATGCCTCATTGAGGTATGAAGGTTTTGCTAGCTGAGCCCAGGCTCTGGCAGTATTACTAAGCTAGAAAGGCTTCAAGCAAAGGTCAGTGACAGACAGAAAGTATTTCCTTCAAGGATCAGCCTAGATCATTGTGGAGCAGGTTGTTCACTGGCTGATGAATTTTTTAAATTTATTTTTATTTATTTTTTTTAGCCAAGCTACTAATGAAGACCTTCTAAGAGAGTATGTCAGTGTCGTTATATATCCCCACAGTCAAATAGGTAGTAAGTGGTAAATCCAGATATACTTACCTTAGGCTGATCATTCTTAAGTTCAGAGCTTGAGGTTATATAAACAGAATGAATTTCCTACACTAACATTATATAAATTCTAAATACCATCTAAAGCATTTATGTGAAATGAGGAGGATTTGCACTCTTTCAGTTATTTGGCAGGAAAGGCACCAAACAAATGTAAAATAAGATCATCTCTGGCTTCCTTTAAGTCTTGAATTAAATCCCACTATCTACAAGAAGCCCCCCACCCATCCAAGCCCTCTTAATTTCAGTGCCTTCCCTCTTTTAATTATTTCCTATTTGTCTTGTACATTATAGTCAGCTAGGTGACACGGCAACTAGAGGGCTGTGCCTGGAGTCAGACTCAAGTTCAAATCTGGCCTCAGAAACTCACTAGCTATGTGATCCTGGGCAAATCACTTACCATGGTTTGCCTCCATTTACTCATCTGTAAAACAAGCTGTAGAAAGAGATGGCAAACCACTCCAATATATCTGCCAAGAGAACCTCAAAAAGGGATTGTGATGAGTTGGGCATGACTGAAATGACTAAACAAAAACAATCTTGTACATAACTTGCTTTGTCTATTTTTGTTTGCATGTTGTTTTCCTCTTAGAGGATAAATTTCTTGATGGAAGACACTGTCTTTTGCTCCTTTTTGTATCCCTGGTGCTTAGCACAGTGCCTGGCACACAGTAAGCATTTAATAAATGTTTATTGATGGATTGCTAACCCTTACCTAGTAATAGTATTAATAAGAATAGCTCACATTCATGCATTTTGATCTTTTACACTGTATTTCCTTACAACAATTCTTTGGGCTGTGTAACACAAGTCTCATTATCCTATTTTACAGATGAGGAAATTTATTAAATGTCTTTATGATGGTAATCTTCAGAACGCATTCAAGATTTACTAGACATGAGCCCATATTTGTTACCATTGACAATAAAATTGTGGAAAGAAGGAAGGTCGTCGGTCTAAAGAAGAGTATGAATCATGCTGTCTCTCATTAGGGAAAATTTTGGCCCAATGGCAGATTGTCCTTCAATCTGCTGATTCATCCTTAGGTCCTTTAAACAGATGCTGATGCTGGTATATTCTCACTTCACCCAGTGTTTTCCTTATAGCTCAATATTTCAAATAATGGATCCCCTATTCCCAGGGTTGCACAACAGCTTTATGTAAGTAGATGACTGGAGGACATTTCTTAACATCTGTTTAAACAAGTTGCAGGAAAATTTGGAGGTTTTCTCACATACCACTAGATGTTAGGAAAAGACAAAGAAGAATTAAAAGTTTATTGGAAATGATCTTTAAACTCTCTCCTAAAAGACAAAGCTAAGTTAACATACAGTTATATATGTTAACATCAAGGTTAACATCTATGCTTAACGTATAAGTTTTATAATATACTTTGAGTCTGAATGAATATCATCAGTACACAAGCATCTAATGCAAAGCATAATTCATTGCACCTACTGACATAGATAAAATGGTTCTAGAGGAGTGGTATTTGGGGCCAAACCACTCAAAGTCTGAGGGCAGCTGCTAAAAACAGGTTCAGAGGCTGATTTCAGTCAAGATGGAGATAGTTTTGCAATAGGGAAACTGGCATTTGGCCTTCAACAATCCCTGGCTAAAGCATGAGGTTTCAATTTTGCTTGGCTATTTCAACCCCTTTTTGTACATCTCTGAATCGTATTGGGCTTCTAATTTTAGAACACTGGATTTGGAGTTAGGCAACCTGGTCTTGAATCCTGGCATAACCTTGGGCAAGTAACTTCATTTTTCTTGGCCTCAGAACCTTATCTATAAAAATGAGGGCCTTGGATTAGGTGACCTAAGATTTCTTCCAATCTAAATCTATGAGTCCATTAGACTATGAACCTGTAGGACCACTTATTTATTGTTACTGAAAAGAACTTCATTTCTTGTCATCCTGTTTTCCTTTTGCGTACAAGTATTCTCATCACTTGATTAATTGCCCTACTCAGAGCATTCAGTCCCTCTCAGGATGTGGGGTTGATTGGCCATTTTGACTAAATTGAACTTTTGGTCAGTCCGTTTGGTCTAAAATCCATTTGACTTAATCATTTCAGTGAATGATCTGCTTAACTATTTCACAGAATTTGACTGAATGAAGAGAATTGCTTTGTTTTCATCCTCAAGCCCTGAACTCACCAAACTACCACAAGAAAGCAGAAGGTTTTATCTATGGCTAGTGAGGTGTACAGACGGATTTCTGGGAGATGAGAAGAGATATTGGGGAGACAGTATTCTCAAAGAGAACCAGCAAGTCTATATGTTACTTAAACTCTCCACAAAAGCACCAGATGACCTTACCTTCAGCTAAGAGGTAGTGAATGTTAGGCCATTGAACTTCTGACTGAGACGCTCAGAGATCAGCCAGAGATAAGCTTGACATTGCACTAAACTCTCTTTACTTTGCTACCCAGTCATCATCACCAGGGATTAAATCACATAGAGTTTCCAGATAGGTCCCAGGTTTGGCTGACCTATGGAATAGTGGCTTCTTTCCAGTTCCCGAATTGGCACTTCTTAGGTGGCTGTGCAAAATCATGTCTCAGATACATTGGCCTTGTGAATATACTGTGTTTTCATAAACCTTTCTTGGCATGCAAATAACAACTCGATCCCTATCCCCTGAATTGACCTTTATCACTTGACATACCCTGAGTCAGCATGCTTTGAAATAGAGACCGTTTTAAGATGCCAAATTCTTTAGAAACTAATTTGATAATAGTTATGGCTTCAGTGCAGAAAATGAGTTACGTGAGCTCACTGTAAACCCACCCCATTTACTTCTGGTTTTTAGAAGAGAGAGTTAGAGAATGAAAAGCGGACTTTGGAAAGAGAGAGATAACATATTAAAGTAGCCCTTAAAGGATTCTTAAGGAATTTTATAGTTCTTTAGTAAAATGTTTGGATAGCACACTTACATAGTTTTAACCCAAATGTTCAAAACTATATGCTGACTTTACTATATCAAATTAGTCATATTTGTGAATTTTCTCAGCAGCCAACACCTGACTAGAAATAGGCCTTCTAAACTGGCTACCCAAAACATAAATCAAAATAAGCTGTTCCTATATTTAATTTATTTTTAAAGTATTTAAACTGTTCAATTCACAAGCATTTTTCTCTCTGTCTCACTATCCTTTATTAAAAAAAAAACAAGCCAAGCAAAACACATTCTCATATTGTCCATGTCCCAGTATTTATGTCTCATCCTGCATCTAGAATCCATCCCTTCTCTTATTCCTAGCTTCTAAAAACTGGCAGCATCCTTTCATTTGACTTGTGGCATCAAGAGAAATCAAAGCTCCTGTTTTCTTATTTTTAAAGGTGCATTCCTCTGAATTAAGAACCAGAAACTTCCCTGCCACTCTGATAACTCTTTATGATGAGATTCTTCACTTGTTGGCTCATTCTTCTAGCCTATTTCCTGGCTTCAGACTTCATTTACAGCTGGCTGCTTCCATACTTTTGGAAGGAAGGTCTAAGCTGGTCCAATTGATACCTTTTTAGAGTATTGAGTGTTGTGTCATTCAAGGATCTCAGTGACAGGCTGAGGACCTGTAAGCTTTCACTACCCTTAGGATGACCTAATTTAGGGCAAAATCTGATTATTGTCACCCCTTGTTTGAGCTTTGCAAGTTCCTGACTGGGTTTGGGTCTGAGCAAGATGTTGAATTCTACCCTTATCAGTGCCCCTTTGGAAAGCTGTCGTTTCAGAGTGGCAGAATTGTACTTTCCCCTTTGGTCTGGGATTACTCTCCTGGTTGCTCTTCTACAGGCTAGAAATCAGACCCTGCTCTGTACCTGAGGTCTGAGCCACACCATTGCCACTGCTGCCTTCTTCTGAACTACCATTTTTCTTGGCATACCATGCATGGCCTTCCTACTCATCACGGCCGTGCACGGATACTTCTTCTCAGTTCACTTTGAATCTGTGACCTGAAGCCAAGTAGGTGGCAAAAAACTGCCACTTGGTACCTTTTCCCATCACAGTACTCTAGTATAGATTTGGGGTGTTCCAGTATGGGTCTGGACCTCCTCTTGTCCTGGTGCCCAGTTTTTTTGGAGTACTGCATGGCAAGCTCCTGGCCTGACCCTATCCCTACTGTCTGTAGACCTCCATGTCTGTGTCTCTGTATTGAAGTGGGCTGGAAGAATGACTCACTGAGACTTTTTATGGATTTTCCCATCACTATTTGGCCTGGTACATTTTCTAAATATGTGTGAAGGAGTTTTGTGGAAGGGAATTCCTCTGTACTCTTTTAGCCATCTGCCATCTTGGCTCCAACTCTAGCTGATGTGATTCAAGTTGTATTCAGTATTCCCAATGGATTAGTTGTTTTTATAGTTCAAACATGACACTATTCTTAGCTGATAGGAGGTGAAATGTTAAGGAAGCAATATACACTGACTTCTTTTGAAGTTCTCCTCAGATATCTCATTGTGGCCTTCAGAGAATCCCAAATTCCTGAAACTTATACCAGTCTAGTGCAAGCTCTGGAGAGTCTACCAACCTGGAAAAGCTTGAAATTTGGTCTTGTCAACAGATTATGTACCTACTATGAAAGAACCATTCTAGTTATGTTCAGAAAGCTTGTGATAAGAAGGCTGGTTGGTAACCAGGGGTTGAATATTTTTGAGGGGGCCACAGCAAGTCATGAGTGTTATCTCCTAGAGAGTGAAATCAATAAAGTATTCAGATGAATGTAATCAGGGATGCCTAGAATATTCTCCCTCCTCATGTATACTTCCTGGTTTTCCTAGCTTCCTTCAAGTCACAGCTACAATCCTACCTTATACAGGAAGCCTTTAGTGATGCCCCTTAATTCTAGTGCCCCTCCATCTATTGATCATGTCTAATTTATCTTGTTTTTTCATAGTTGTTTACATGATGTCTCCTACCTTAGACTATGGGATCCTTGAAAGTAGGGACCTTCATCTTTCTTTGTATTCCCAGAACTTATCACAGTGCCTAGTATATAGTAGGCAGTTAATAAATGTTTATTAACTGATACACAAAATTTATTGCCTGAAAAGATGAATGTTTACCATACAGGTTATCATGATAGCATCACTTTGTTTGTAATAGGGGTTAAAACATGCTCCCATAGTGATTGTGTAGTAAATCTTTCTCACTCTAACATGGAAGATTGATGAAGTCAATGTTATCCTTGTCTCCTAGCATCTATAGGTCATATTGGTATCTACATGGAAATAAACACATTTATATACTAAATAATGCAAGTATTATGAGTAGTATCTACTTGCACATGGCAGAGTTCAAATCCTATCTCTACCACTTACTGCCTGTGGGATCTTGGGCTAATCATTTAACTTCTCTGGGACTCATTTTCCTCTTCTGTAAAACAACTGGGTTGGTTTAGATAACTTTTAAGATCCCTTCCAGCTGTAAATCTATGATAGGATAGGATAGGATAGGATAGGATGAGTCTAGGATTATTTGTAGGCATTTTGTGCTAATGGGGCCCATATATTTTAAAGTGGGAAACTCTCAGTGAGAAGTTATCTACAAATTCAGATGAGTTCTGTGATTAATAGTCTTAGGGAGTTGCCTAAGCACCAAGAAGTTATTGGAGTTTCTCAGAGGCACACAATCAGAATGTCAGAGGCTGAGCAGGAACTCAGGTCTTTCTGACCGTGAAGCCAGCTTTCTAGCCTTTATGCTATACCAACTCTTTATCATAGATAGGTTGGACTATTGTTGTTCAGTCTTTTCTGACTCTCTGTGACCCATTTTGGGGTTTTCTCAGTAAAGATATTGATTCGCCATTTCTTTCTCCTGCTCATTTTACATATGAGGAAACTGAGGCAAGCAGGGTTAAGCGATTTTCCCAACGTCTAGCTAGCAAGTGCCTGAGGCTGGATTTGAACTTGCAAAGATGAGTTTTTCTGACTTCAGACCCAGCACTCTATCTGCTGTGCCTCCTAGCTGCCTTTAGGTTGGACTAGATGGCCACTGAGGTCAATTTCATTTCTGAAATTTTGATTCTACATCCCTAAGGAAAGAGAATCTTCAAATGGGCCAAGGCATTCATTTGCCCCAGTGTGTTTACACATAGTGTATGTCCTTAACCTTGATATTTAGTTTCAACTTTTTTCTTTCTTTTTTTTTTAAATTTTCTATTCCTGGTTAGCTGTACGGAAGAAACTGGAGAAGGACCATGGTATGCTGAGTCCTAGTGGAGGTCTCATTTTATCAATGAATGATAAAAATAAGGTATCAGAAATTGGTCCTTTTCTTCTTGGGTCAGCAAAGGCTATATAATTTATGTCATTGTAGGTTAATAAATAAACCAATCTCCAACCACTTTGTTATAAAAGTACTGTGTTGAAGACTATGAAGCATTGCCTGAAAAATCTGTATCTGTAAAAAATCAAGGACAAAAGAATTGCTATTTATGAAAATCACATATTTCTCTTAGAATCTATATTACTCAATATATTTCACTTGATGGTTGAAAATGCATTATAAGTTGTGAGAAATTACTTTAAAGGAATATGTGGCATCAATCTAAATAGTGGATATTAAAAATGTGTTTAAAACTAAATGTGTATTTTAAATTGCATTGTCTCTAATGTTTCTCATTTTCTCATTTTAATATTTATAGGCCTCTAGGAAAGATAATGTGATTGTCATTAACATTAAGGATGTTATTATGATTTTTATATTCAGCAAATAATTTTTCTGGTACTATGCAGATTATCGCACTGGGAATGGTCATTGTATTCCAGGCTGTGCAGAAACACATGTTCCTCAGCATATGGACTTCTTAACTGTAACCAGATAAGTTGGTCTTATGACCAGTAGTGATATAATAACACATCTAATTATATGGAGTGTTTTACTTCATACCAAATTAATATTCTTCTGAAGTAGGAAAAACCTTTCATCCTGGGGAGAGAAGAGCTGTAGCAAATACAAAATGTTCTGATCCAGCTGAGGCCATATAGCCATCTTCGGGCACATGAAATGCAAATGAAGCTATGGAGATATTTTCACAGTTGACACAGTATCCCATTAGTTTATGTGCAAGGCTAGACTTCTTTCTTGACATATGAGGCAAGATGGGTCTGGTAAAGATGAAATGAGGAAGCTGGTCTCTCATAGATTGCTACAATGCCAGCAAAGGAAAGTACAAAACTACATTTATTCAGGAAACACGCATTGATAAAACACAAATAGAAAACACAAACGGTCATGGAACTCATGTAAAATAGAACATATGTCAAAAATCATGTGGCCATGACACATGAGCAGAAGGCATTCTCATAGGGACACATGGACAGCATGCATTACTAGCCAGGGCAACTTGTAACTTCATTGTTCCAGAGCCGCTGATGTCCTCTGGAAGTATAACCACAAAGTTATCTATGACTTCCTATAGAGTTTAACACCTTTGCTTTTCTGCTAGGTATCTCCACATGTCCTCTGGTAGTGAAGGTGCTCTCTGCTACCACATGCTGATATTTCAGACTCTTTTGGGGGCCTCCTACTATTCTTTGCTGCCATCTGCTGATGGTGTAGTGGCTAGTAAGCCTTTTCATGGCACATACTTAAATAAGGAATTTCTTATGATGATGTTATCATGCTGCTCTCAGTAGGACCCGCTGTCCTCCAAACATCGCCCTCCCTTCTTCATTATCAGGCATCATATCCTACATTTATCCAGGTATCTTTATGGTCACCTAATACTTTGTCCAAGATCCACTAGAGATGCTATGGTTAATAAAGCTCTCCACCTAAGAGGAGGGCTACAGCTCTGTTAACCAGCTCTTCCAGCTAGCTCTACCATCTACTATTGAGATCTGTGGTTACTAAGTCTCTCCTATAGAGAACAGGTATAGCTCATTCAGTTTCTTTGTTCAGCCTTCTACAATGCTTTAGCTATAGTCATGGGTTTACTGCATAAATGACTATTATTTAATTGGATAACCTAGTGTTGGTTGATATATCAGAGCTTCTGGTTTGTCCTTTGTGAGTTTGGTTGTCATAAAACAATTTGCCAATAAGTTTTGGTTAAATCTTGACTATGTGCTGGACATGGTGGTGGTGGTGGTGGTGGTGGTTGTGGTGGTGTGTGTGTATGTGTGTGTGTGTGTGTGTGTTTGTGTGTGTGTATACTTACACATATATACATACACATTTAAAAACGTTAAGGATTGTTTTTTGGCCTCAGAGAGCTTTTGATAAAATTGGAAAAATAAGACTAAAAGACAAACAAGTAGAAAACAATACAAGTCAGGGAATGGCAAAGTAATAAGCTTTGTGGTGTTGACAATGTCAGGAAGTTATGGGAGGGAGATATTTATGTCTCCCGAAATGCTACAGGAAGCCTTGACATATAGATTTTAACTAAATATAGATCTTGATCTGGGCCTTAAAAGAGAGGTAAAATTTGGATAGATGTTCAGGAGGGGAGATGGTATTCCATTTTAACAAAATAAAGGGGAACAAGACAAAGGAGAGGCAAAAAGCATTATATTATATAGGGAGCTTGAAGAGATTGGCCTGGAAAACATCAGATTCACTTTAGAAAGTAGTATAAAATTAGTGTAACTATAAAATTTGGAGTTTAACTATGGAAGGTCTCGAATGCCAGACAAATGAGATTAGCCTGACTTGACACAGTAGGCAATAAGGAGCCATTATAGGGTTTTGAATAAATGAAGGATATGAGAAAGTGTTGTTTGAGGAAGCTTGACCTGTTGCTTGTGTGAAGAGTAGGTTGTTTGGAAGAAGGAACCAGATGGTTGGAACCTGATCCACTAGGGATGTGTTGGAGTAATCCAGATGGGCACTTAAGAACAGGGTGAGGCAGTGGCAAGAGAGAAGAATTTGACAGATATTTTGGAAATAGAATCATTAGGACCGGGCAACAAATGAAAGAGAAGGATCTTACTAAGTTGAAAAGGCCATCCAATTGCTAGGGCTTTATCACCCTGGGTAGAGCTCTATGTTCCTTGAGAACAAAGACTATATTTTGTACAATTTTCAAGCCAAGTAGGTGATAGAGTGACTAGGATATAGAGTTTGGAGCCAGGAAAACCTATGTTAAAATTTTGTATCAAATAATTACTGTATGACTCTGGCCAAGTCACTTAACTTCTCTGTTCCTCAATTTCCTTATCTGCAAAATGGGGATTATAATACCACCTACCTCACAGATGAGACCTGAGGATGCTGGAACCAGCTCATACCAGTTCCAGAAAGCTGATTGTTAAATTTTATATGTAAGCATTTATACCTCAAAAATTGTTCATCACTACAAATCAGAGCTTGATTTATTGTTTTGTTCATTCTCTAGACTTAAGAAATTGGTGGAGATTTTAATAATGTAAATTAAACTTTAAAGTGTGTTGTGTGTACTTTTTTTTTCTTCCAGAGAGCTGGTTGCTAAACATTCATCAGCACAACACTGTATTAGATTAACTCAACACAACTGTGTTTCGTTTGCCCTGCCTGTGTCCTCACATTGGAAAGTCCAAATTAATACTGAAGAATATCACTGAAAGCAGGCTAGCGTGGAGTAAAGAGGGGCGCGTTTAGCTTCAGAGGATCTGGTATCGAATCCTGCCTCTGCTGCTTACTACGTGTAGGACTTTCAATTTCCTTACCTATAAACTGAGGGGATTGTATCCTGGGTATGCTTTTACCCTGACACTGTGATCATATAAGCGGTCATATAAATTTCATGTGTACCTAAATGATCTCAAGTCCCTCCCGGCTCTGTAGCATGGATTTTAATTACCATCATTAGATCCTTCTGTTTGGAATCAGGAATATATGTATGTGTTCATAACCAATCATAACCAATCTGGGGCAAACATGCCCCAGAAAGTTCTAGAAATGAGATAGAATGATACAAAAATATTATAATGACATTAAAAGGTCAGGACATCACCATGTCTGAATGGAAGATGTAAAACACAGTGAATACAAATTGCTAACAGTGAGGGAGAGATCATTTATTGCATTTCCATTTCTCTTTTAGGGAACAAGCAATAAAATGGAAATAAATGAGCCAATTTGAGACCTAATTTTCATATGGGGACATTACTCCTGGAGGTTCATCAAAGAAAAAGGCTTATGGGAAAAAGAAATTCATCTTCTCTTCTTCACTTCTCATTTAGAGATGACTGTCTATCCTCTCTCAGAAACTTTTTCCGCTTAAAATATAACTGCATTTTTCTTTTTAAGAAAATTGAGAATTCAGAACTATAAACATGTATGCCTGTGATCATAAGGAGAGGACTGGAGTTGGAGCCAGGAGGATCTAAGTTCAAATCCATTGCCTGAGACAAATCATTTAATCTCAGTTTCCTCATCCATAAAAAGGAGACAATAATATGTTGTGATGGAAAAAAATGAAATGATGTATCTAATATGCTTTTCATGATTTACTATTATGTGTATATACATATACTTGTGTCTTGACATGTAGTGATGTATATATTCATATGTCCCTTGGACATTCAATTTTTGCATCATTTACCAATTGTTTAAAATATTTTTCCAATTATATGCTTGATAAGGTCTAGTTTTTTTTTTATTTTTAAGATCCTATAACTGTACTTTTCTTGTCAATATATATCTGTTGTATTCATTTGTCTCCTTGGAGAAATACCTGTTGATATAGGGATTATAAGAATTAGAAATCTGATTTTTTTACTTGGATGCCATGGAAGCGTACACATACTTATTTGCAAATATCAATGTTGTGCCTGATAGACAAAGCTTAGTTCATCTTTCAGGGCTGCAGAGGGTTCTCGTGCCAAGCTCAGGAGCTTTTTTTTTGCCTTATTTTGATTATTCTTGATACTTGAGGTACCCAGGACCATATTAGCCAATCAGTATAATGGGCACTGTGTATAGGCCTTCGAAAAATAAAGGGCCTATACAGTTGTGTTGGTTTTTTTTTTGACAATGAAAAAATTGTCCAAAAAATACTAACCAGGATGTCTTCTTGAGTATATGTATATATAGATGCATATATAGATATGAGGATCATAAAATCATGTGTGTTTGTGTGTGTGTGTGTGTGTGTGTGTGTGTGTGTGTATATATATATATACATATATATATATATATATATTTACATATATGTATGGGAGGTGAGAAGGGTATTCCTAGCCATATAAATATCAAGGCTTGGAAGAGTATACACATAAAGAAGCAGAGACATATCATTGTCATCTTTTTTTGTTTCATAAAACGGTTAAGGGAAGCATAGAGACCAATGATCTCATTGATATAAAGAACTCCAAGGTGAGGAAATTCCCTTTCCCAATTCAAGTCAGCAATTTGACTTTTAGATTCTTTTTTTTGTCCAAATAAGCTAGTTTCTTTTCTTTTCTTTTTTAAATTAAATTTATTTTTAGTTTTCAGCAGTCACTCTTATATGATTTTGAGTTCTAAATTTTTCCCCCTCCCAGCCTGCAATCTGATTTGGTTACACATGTACAATCATACTAAACATATTTCTACATTTGACTCTTAGATTCTTAGAGAACCCCCCCCACCCAAGCACCAAGAGGTTAGATAGCTTTCTATGGGACATCTAGCAAGTACATGTCAGAGGCCATCTCTATTGGTTATTCCATACTGCCTCTCATAGAGTGATATTTAGTAATACTGGAGATGAACTTCAGGAGATTTTTCTTATTACAAAAATCAGATACACTTAGAAACTTATATTCACCAATATGGTTAGGACATGGGAGTGCCTCGGGCCTACAAGCACCTTAGTGCAGCCCTGGAGGTCCCACGTCTATATGTTGTCCTTCACTCGCTCAGCTCACTTTTATCATGCCCGTGCTATATTTAGCTAATCTTTCTGAGGGATTTTATTTCTATATTTTGAAAATCTAGTCCCATGGCATTATACCGAACATCCTATTTCACATCTTCGTCCGTGGGCAATATTTTCCAACAAGTTATGAGTCATGTTTTCATTAATGTCCCTGGCTAGTCAGGATTCTTGGCAGTATCTAATTAGTTTCATACTTAAATGTTCACTTATTGTGAAATGCTTTTCCCTAAATCTTTGGAAATTCTAATAGGTCTATACTCTTCATCTAATTTTAGTTTCAGACCAAGACAAGACAAAATCCAAGAGGAAGTGTTGCTTCCAATTCTATTTTGAAATATGCAAGTCCATGGCTATCTTTGGCTTCCTAAATCAAGCCAAGAAGTTCTAAACTAGTATAATGTACATTGGAGGGGTGATTAAGGTAACAATATTGATTTTTTAAATTACACACCAGATGCTTACATGGCCAAATGAGTAGTGTTCCCTTGGAGGCTTTTACTTATTTAGAACAACAACAAAAATAACTTACATGGCTAAACAATTTTCAAAGTATTTTCCTACTGTGACTCTGTGTGGTATATAATCCAAGTAATTATTATCCCCATTTTATGGATGAGTAAATTGAAACTGAGGGAGGTTTAGTGACTTGCCCTTAGTTATATAATTAAGTCAGAGTCAAGAATCAAACTTCTTGCAGTCCAATTATCTTCCCAGCATATTATTTTGCTTCTCAACATGTTTTTGTAACTTCTTTATTAGAATAGCCTTCAACATTTGTGTCCATGATATCAAAAGACTTTTCCTTTGGAGGTAGATTTTAAAAAATCATTTTCCCGTGTGGTTTTTCAACTGGCTAAGTCTATAGCACCACTAGGAGTGGGGGTGGGACCTGTATATCTTCCCAGGATAACTGCTTTGAGGGGTAGTGTGTGAAGACTTCCTGCAGTGGGATGGGCAGATGAGAACAATGAGGGTGGGTGAAGCAGGTGCTATGGAGTGCTTACAGCTTGGTCAGACTCCAAGGTCATCCATTGCATCCCAGGCCACCCCAAGCTGTCTTGACTTTTGTCTTGCCACTGGACTTCGATGACTCTGGAAGAGTCTGCCTCACTTAAGTCCAATTCACAAGCAAGTCACCCTTGTGATGTCATTGGTTCTCTTGGAAAATGAAACTTTGAGGCATAACTTCAAGTAGGCTGGTTTTGAAAACAACTCTTGTTACTTTATCCTTACATCCTTTATGTTGGTATGCATATATATGCTAAATATGTCATTTGAATTTGATTCATTTAACTCCCTACGATTCTTTCCTTGCTGATTAAATGGTTGCAATGAACTCATAACATAGACAGGCTATGTACGCTACATCGCAATAGGTAAAATAAATGGAGGTACTAAGAAGTTTAACTTAAAATCAATAGACATATGCCTGCGTGAGTCTAAACCCTGCTCCTGGTACAAAGATTTTTTTTGAGGCCTAATGGAAATAGTATTGAATTTGTAATCATATAACCTGGATTTATGTCTCCACTCTGTCGTTTACTTTGACTTTAAGTCACTTAAACTTCCTGAGCCTTAATTTTCTCATCTGTAAAATGGAGACCAAAAGAAAGTACTGCTATGTTCCTCATGGAGCTTTATAAGAATCAGATTATATAGGGGCAGCTTTCTGGAGTGGAAAGAGCAGTGGATTTGGAGGAAGAGGACCCGAGTCATCATCCTTCGCTTCATATTTACTACCTTATTATTGCCTCAAGCAATTCATATAACTTCTCTGGGCCTCAGTTTCCCTTTATTTAAAATGAGCACATTGTATTAGGTCATGGGATTATAGGTTCATGGCCAGGAAAGATCTCAGGGAGTAACTAGTTCAACTGTCTCACTTTACAGATTGAGAAAAGGAAGCGTAGAGAGATTAAATAGCTTGCCCACGCTCACTTGGCTAATAAGCAGAGTGGCTGGGATTTAGGCAGCATAGTGGATAGGGCACCAGACCTGGAGTCAGGAAGACTGCTCTTCCTGAACTCACACTGGCCTCAGGCATCTACTAGTTGTGTGACTTTAGGCAAGTCACATGACTCTGCCTCAGTTTCCTCATCTGTAAAATAAGCTGGGGAAGAAAATGGCAAAACCACTTTCTTTGCCAAGAAAACTCCAACTGGGGTCACCAAGAGTTGGACGTGATTCAACAACAACAACAACGACAACCTCTAACTCTGTGTTTTCATTGCAGCATCCCACCTTAGATGAGCTCTAAGGATTCTCCCAGAGCTAAATACTATGACCTGTCACATACATAGTTTTGGGAAAAATTATTAAGAGTCATAGATCACTGAAGTCAAAAAACCCTGAATTCAAATCTGGCCTCAACGTTTATTTACTGTGTGACCCTAAGCAAGTCACTTAACCTTTTTGCCTTAGTTTCTTTAACTGTCAAATGGGCATAAAATAATATAATAACAATAATAATAACCTACCTCAAAGACTTGTGAAGATAAAATGTGATCGATCATATTTGTGAAACTTTTAGCACAGTGCCTAGCGTATGGGAGGTGCTATATAAATGCTTATTCCTGTCCCTTCCTTAGCCACTAAGTAATGTATGACCTAGGATGAGTAAGAATTTTTTTCAGAAGAGAAAATAAGAAGGGAGCAAATCTGGGCCATTTGAAATGCAAGTTCCTGTCCAATTCTCATATTCTGTGATGCTTTGCAAAATAGTCAAGTAATATGAAAGTTAGGATTTAATACTTGATGTTCTGCCTTTTATATATTGATGTGTCTTTTTTTCCTTCTTGGAAGCAAACGAAAACTGAAAAATCTGAGTGTTCCTTTCAGAAAAGGTTGTGTCTTACAGAGAAGGAAAAATCAAAAAGGAAAAACAGAAACTTTTTGGTGGCATTGTGAAAGTTAGGCCAAATGATTGACAGGGGTCAATTGAGAGTGCTTAGCTAGAAACCGGGATCAGGAGAGACAATGCAGAGGTTGAGAATGACGCCTGAGAAAGCCCTCTGGAACCACAGCATTACAGAACTGTAGGATTTATACAACTCTCAGCCAGGAAGGATATAAAATATGGTGGTTAAAAAAAGAGCTGAAAGTCAAAACTTACCAAGGAGTCAGAAACTTAGGGAACCATGCACAAGTTGGAGGTCATGAGAGGTCAGTGAGAAAAAGTCAAAGAAAGAGTTAAAAGAATAAAATACATCAAAACTCAGTAGGGGCAAGAGGACCTTGATACTTACTCATAGCTTGCTTTGAAGAGGAATTCTGTTCCTGTTGTATCAGGAGCCAATGTCTGGTTTTTCAGAGAATGGGGTTTGGAAGCTCAAATCTGCTACAATATAATCCCCAAAGACAGATATCTGGGAGATCCTAAGAGAGATTGAAAACAAACAAACTAAAAAAGCAAAGTCACTTTGTAAATCCCTGTGGTGGGAAATGTATGATTATACAGAAAGGATTTCCATTAATTTTCTTTTTTTTTGTTGAATTATTTGTTGTTTATTCAGTATTTAGGGTTAGTATGACACTTGAGGAATTGATTGCATCATTGTACATATACAGATCTTTTTATATAATATGGAAATTTACAACTATTGAGATATATATATATATAGACAAAATCAGGTCCTCTGGAAAGGTGATACATAGTGCCATGCCGTAGAGCCCTAATGAAGGGGAGCACAAAAGTAATCAATGCATCAATAAAGAATTACTACTGTGTGGTGTTTTGTATCCAGGAGTGTTGTCTTCTGGATCTATGGGAATCTATAGCACCTACATACATGGCAGGTAGTTCATATACCTGTGGGGCGCCCGCCAGCTCTGCTTGACACCAACTACTGAGACTATACAAGTCACATCCAATGTCAGATGCAAACAACGACAGGGTTTAACAAATAGTAGTTACCAGGTTTTACATTTCTGGTGTTCAATCAACTAATCAGAGCAAAGATTTGACCTATTTGAAAAGTGCGTCATACATAACCCCTCAACGACTGTCATGTTCTCTCTTGATGGCAGCATATTAAAAAGGTTTTAAAATTGCAGCTCCTTCTGGATTCCCCAAAGAGTAGCTGCGCTCTTCTTTAAACAGCTTTCCTCCTCCGGATTCAGGTTTACCTTCACCACATCTGAAATGCCATTCTGCCCCAAGATACATGGGACACTAAGAAAGACATCCTCATTAATGCCATATAGGCCCTTAATCATGGTGGAAATAGGATGCACTCTCCTAAGATTCTTCATAATGCTTTCTGCAAGATCTGCCACAGACAAGCCAATGGCCCAGGAAGTGTAGCCCTTCAGCTTGATTACCTCATAAGCACTTTCAACATCCTGTTTATGAACATCTTTCCAATTCTCTGAATAAGCATCACTTCTCAAAGAAGGATGAAGATTCTTCAGAGACACACCAGCAACATCGACACCACTCCATACAGGAACACTGGAGTCTCCATGTTCCCCAAGGACCCATCCATTAAACTTGAAGAATGGACACCAAGTCTCTCCCCCATTAGGTAACAGAAATGGGCAGAATCCAGATTGCAACCACTTCCAATAACACGATTTTTAGGAAAGCCACTTAGCTTCCAGGCCACATATGTCAAAATATCCACTGGATTGGAAACAATAAGCAGCTTGCAATTAGGGCTGTATTTAACAATATTGGGAATGATGAATTTAAAGATATTCACATTACACTGGACCAAATTAAGACGACTTTCTCCCTCCTGTTGACGTGCCCCAGCCGTAACAATGGCCAGTTTTGAGTGTGCAGTCACACTGTAGTCTTTGCCAGAAACAATCTTTGGCGTTTTGAGGAAAAGGCTCCCATGTTCATCAGCCAAATCCTTTGTTAAAATACTGATGGCACATGCCATGCCAACTGCACCAACCCCAACAACAGTGATCTTGTTCTGGGGAACCTGTTCTTCCTTTAGGACATTCAAAATCAGCTGATCCTTGACAGTAGATGCCATTTTGGGGGATTTCTGGGGAGATATCGAGGTTGCTGGTCAGGCTGCGAAAGTTCTGAGTTAGATGTAAGACTGCCGCTCCCAGACTCGCGCTGATTTCCATTAATTTTCATTGCACAATATCTATTTTTTAGATATGTAACCCTAGTTACATGTAATAACATTTTTAATATTCATTTTTAAAACTTTGAGTTCCAAATTCTCTCCTTTCCTCTTCCCCTCTCCCCCATCGATAAGGCAAGCAAGTCAATATAGGTTATACAGGTGTAGTGATGCAAGGTATATTCATAATAATCATGTTGTGAAAGAAAACATAGACAAGAAAAAAACTCAAGAAAAATTAAAAAAAAGTAAAAAAAACTATGCTTCAATCTGCATTCAGACTCCATCAGTTATTTCTCTGGAGATGGATAGCATTTTTCATCATAAGTCCTTCAGAGCTGACTTGGATGGTTGTATTTCTGAGAATAGCTGTCATTCATGGCTAATCATCTTACAATATTGCTGTTACTTTGTACACAGTACATTTCACTTTGCATCGGCCCATGCAAGTATTTCCAGTTTTTTCTGAGCGCATCCTGCTCATCATCTCTTTTAGTACAATAGTATTGCATCATCATCGCATACCACAACTTGTTCAGTCATTCTGCAATTGATAGTCATCCCCTCCATTTTTAATTCTTTACCCCCAGAAAAGAGCTGCTATGCATATTTTTGTACATATAGTTCCTTTCCCTTTTGTTTTTTATCTCTTTTGGGATACAGACCTAGTAGTGGTATTGCTAGGTCAAGGGGTTTGCATGGTTTTATAGCCCTTGGGGCATAGTTCCAAATTGCTCTACCAAATGGTTGAATCAGTTCACAATTCCACCAGTGTTTTTTTTTCCCACACAATATCTTTTTTTAACAACAGTAAAACTTCAGATCTCCTCTAGTCAATTATTTGAACCTTTCTAAATGATGCTAAATTCTCCTCCGTTTTTCTTTCCCTCTACATCCATTTATTTCCTCCTCTCAACCCTAAAAGATATGATATGCAATCTTGAATGAGTTAAATCCTGTACCTATTCATAGTAAATAAAATATAACTTTTTTTTGATAGAATCATAGCTTGGGACAAGAGAAAGGAATCAGCGAATCTGTCCCTGCTGTGTATTCCCCCATGACATAGTAGGGAACAATGGAGGTAGGTAAGTGATCATTTCTGTGACTCAGCAGAGAATGTGTCCTTACTGTAATTCCCTGAGAAATAGTAGGAAACAACCCAGAAAAATGATGGCAAAGAATCATAATTCTAATATTCATTCAGTCAGTGTGCCAAGTTCTGTGATAGGTCCTTGGGGACTTTTTATTGGGGGAGGGAAGGGGACACTATGTAAAATATAAGTTATAATTGAATATATACTTATATATGTATGTGTGTATAGTATTATATGAAAAAGAAGTCACTTTCAGCTATAGAAGGTTTCATCTGAACAGAGCTTTAAAAGAAGATAGGGGTTCTCATTGGGAGAAGTAAGGAAATAAGTGCATTCCAGGTATAGTGACAGTCTGCACAAAGATGGAATGATGGAATGTTTTGTATGGGGAATAGCAAATAGGTCAGTTGGGCTGGAAGATGGAGTGTGTGAAAGACAGAACTGTACAGTAAGCTTGTGTTTCAAATGCCAAACAGTTGTTCAGTTGTCTCAGTTGAGTCTGATTCTTCATGACCCCATTGGGGATTTTTTGACAAAGATACTGGAGTCATTTGGCATTTTCTTCTCCAGCACATTTTTACAGGTGAGGAAACTGAGGCAAACAGGGTCAAGTGACTTGCCCAGGGTCACACAGCTAGTAGGTGGTTGAGGTCAGATTGGAACTCTGGTCTTCCTGACTCTGGGCCCTGCCCTGTATCCACTGGGCTACTTAGCAGCCCCTCATGAAGCTTATAGACACAGTTAAATGCAAGTTATGGGGCATTTCAGGAACTTGAGTTAAAGGCAAGGGTGGGCATTAGGCAAAATTGAGAAACAGATAAAATTTACCTCCCTCTGATGCCTTTCTACCCTTTCAGGTCCTTAATACTGATGCCTTCCTGCTTTGCTTCCCCTCAGCCCTGTCGAGAGTATCTGTGTGCTCTGTCAAAATGTGTTAACAGATCAATCACTCTTACTATGACAGAAGCATCCCCTTCCCACTCAACACACACATACATATACATACACATACACAATCTGCTGCTAGACCCCAAAGTTTTCCTTTATAGCTCTTTCCTGTTGTCTTTTCATGTTTAAATGTCTCCCTTGGTTTCTGTTTGGCTACCATACCCAACTCTTCACTGTATCTCCTTCTTCACAGTTTATTAGGATTCCCATCTGGGGGTGGGAGATCAAAACTGACAGTGACATCATTCTCCATTCCACAGAGGAAGTTCACTGTCAGCATTCTCCGAGTCCCATACTCAGGTGAATGCTGAAACAGGCTCAGAGCAGAGCCAGTCACTAAATTTTCAGTGTGAGCATTCATACCCCAGAAACTGGCAAACACTCAAATCAGGCTTCATTTATTGTTTCGTTGCTTTATATAGACTTAAGAAAATGATGGAGAAAATTATAATAATGCAGATAAAGCTTAAAAGTGTATCCTGAAGACACCTCCCCAACCACTCACTGGCATAAAAGGAAGCCAAAAGAATGGCAGAGTAAAGAAGGCATGTAAGTGGAATGGAGGATCTGACCTATCATGGGAAGGGTACTTGGCACAAAAGGCCTCTTCAGGGTGAAAAGGGTCACTCTGTATGGTGGAGAAAGGAGTCTGGAGAGTCAGAAGTAGAGCACCGGGGGAGCTGAGGAGAAAGGAGATAGAGTATATCACCGCTCTTCTTGGTCTTCTAGAGAGGAATAGTTGAATTTTTATAGGCAGACATGTCAGTACACACAGCAATTTGAATTCCAGATGCCCAATGATCCAGAGTTATTGGGATCTCTGGACCCTGAATTTTCCTTTATTCCATCACCTTTCTCTCTGCCACTTGGCTCTGATAGACTTGCCTTCCAAAGCAACTCTGTGCCCTTCCAAGATCTCCTTTCAGAGCTGGTGATTGTCTTGGTGATCTCAGTCCTTCCTAGAATGGAAAGAAATAATAATGGACTCCATTTTCCAGAGGCCCATAAAGGTAGTTCCTAAAGCCTGTGCATCCTGAAGAGATCCTTCTCCAAAAGCTTGTGACACATCTTAGGGGTTTTTTTTGGTCAGTAGCTGTTAACTATGGACAGTAACAAGGTACATCATACTGACTGGCATGAGAAGGAGATGGCAAAAGAAAGTAAAGGCATTTTTGTGAGGCAAAGCAAACTGCTCTTCTGAATCTCATCCCATTGCAAGGTTTTCTGCTCTTCCTTCAAACACCAAAACCAATACCACTAAACTGATATTGATTAGAATGCTGTTTGATGACCAAAGCAGAGTTACCACAACATGCTCTCACTGTATGTCACTAGATAAATACTGTCAGAAGTCATTTTCTCTTTTTACTGTACTACTTTATTTCACAGGTGTCAGACCTGACCAACAACACTCCCAAATGTAGCCTGAGCCAGATTCAGATATAATTGGGGAATATTTAACAAAACAAACTAAAATAAAATAAATCATGAATAGCTTTACATTCTAACACTATTTCAACATATACCTTATAGCAGGAGTGGGGAACCTGGGGCCTCAAGAACACATGTGGCCTTCTAGGTCCTCAGGTATGGCCTTTTGACTGAGTCCAGGTTTTACAGAACAAATCCTTTTATTATCAAAGGGCTGCACTTGAGGACCTAGAGGGCCACATGTGGCCTTGAGACTACAGGTTCCCCACCCTTGCCCTATAGGGATCCTTGTATACTGATTAGTGGCCCTCATTTAAATTTGAGTTTGACACCACTACTTTACATCACCCACTTACCTTGTTGGTTACTAATGCTGGCACAGGCTTTGTATCTTCCACACTTGTAGTAGGAAGGCCGAATTTATGATCTCAAATATAATCATGTATATGTTTGAATGGTCCGAAATCACAAGGTATGAGAGATTCTCTAAGGAGAAAACAACAAGAAATTTATTTAGGCCCCACCGCAGCAAAAAC
>CM053627.1:100454796-100470251 GCA_028646595.1 Phalanger gymnotis | reverse complement strand
TGGAATGGGGAGGCTGGTTCACGGATCTGCTGCGGTGGGGCCTAAATAAATGTTCTGTTATTTTCTACTTAGAGAATCTCTCATACCTTGCGATTTCGAACCATTCAAACATATACGTGATTATATTTGAGATTATAAATTTGGCCTTCCTACTACAACTGGTATCCTGATTCTTTGGTCAGTGGCCCTGTCTCTGGTTCTTGATGGCATGGTGGACCTGTTTGTTCAAGTGCAAGTCTTAAAGTGCTATGTCAATATTAGCTACCATTGTTCCCTTTTGAGTTATTTTACTAGTCCTTGTGAGTCTGCTCAAACCCTGAAGAGGTCTTTCCTCTTTATTCACATTTCTCTATCCCCAAACTTCCTTTAGATAAACTGGAACTCAACCTGCACATTTTCTCTGGCTTGAAATGAATCACCTTGGCAACCTCAGCTCCTCAAATTGGCCTGAGCATGTCATTAGATACTCTACCCATGGTTCTCAGCTGCCCTCCGGTGGCCACTTAACCATTCATACCACACACATCTTGGACACAACTGCTTGGAAGAAGAGGAAATAAGGGAGAAAGAAGTTCCAATTTCTTTTGGGGTCAACCAGTGCTCTTCAAGTATTAGGTGTCCCCAAAATCTGCACCAAGACTTTGGAGAAACCCTATACATGAAGGGCAACCAATTTTTGGAGTCTAATCATGGCCTATAGAGTTCTCTTCATTCATGTCACAGGTAACAGTAAAAATAAGGTTGGGATCTTTCCTAGTAAGGATTAGATATCAGAAAGAACACTGAACTGAATCAAGATATTTGAGTTATTTGTTTGAGCTCCACCTTTAACCAAATCTAGAGTCAAGACTGGGTATGAATCCCACCTCTGATACTGTGTGGCCATGGCCAAGTCATTTAATCTCTCTAAGCCTCAGTTTCTTCATCTGTAAAATGGCTAGGATGATAATAATACAATGGGGTTGTTTTCAGACTCAAATGAGATCCTATATATAAAGCTCTAGATAAAAAATAGCTATCAGTATTAATAAAGGATATTATTAAAATGGTAATCAATGACACTAGGGCTTCAACAAATGGTAAACAATGAGGAATGACTTGCCAAGAGAAAAGACCAAAGCAGTTCTAAGAAATATAATTATAATGACTACTATTGTCAGTCTTAAATAGCAGTAGTACCACTTGTTCTCCATTAGCCTGCCTGGTGTGATCCCACCTACCTTCACAAAAGCACTGTGTTAGAAAAGAGAAAATGAGTACAACATTCCACTTTGTTTGCAGTAATTCCCTTTCTAAAGGAAAAAAAAGAGAAAAAATAGAGTCAACCCCCACAGACCACGACAAGGCATATCAAACCCATTTGAAAGGAAAACTTGGATTTCCTTTTTGACGTCTTCCAAGTGTGGACACAACAGAGACAGATGATAGGAGAAAATGTGGTTTCACAATTGAGTAGATGCTATTGTACATAAGATGGCTCTCCCATCTTATATTTCCCACTAGAGGACAAAGGAATGATTTGATGAATGCTCCAGTATCATTGAGGGTTCCAAGGCATGCTGAAATTTTAGCCCACTAAGCAGGTTCTTGCCTTTGAATTGCAGAAGCGCCAAGACTTTTTCTAACATCGCATTTTTCTAACAGTACTCCCAAGGATCCAATGACCCAGCATGTGTATTGAACCTGTAGCTGTGGTTATGACCAGCTGTGTCAAAGGG
The DNA here is from genome assembly GCA_028646595.1 of Phalanger gymnotis. NCBI lineage: Eukaryota > Metazoa > Chordata > Mammalia > Diprotodontia > Phalangeridae > Phalanger > Phalanger gymnotis. Next base: position 100,468,533 of record CM053627.1, on the reverse strand, counting down.
ATTCAGGCTAGAAGCATCGACATAAACCAACCAACAATCCTTTGGGGCTTATCTTCCTTCAAGAGTTCAGTCAGTTGTAACTAAATGTGTCATGAAAGAAGAAAAAAGACAATGCTATCATCTTTTTGAGCATTTAAGAAGCAAGTTAGCGGTGGGAAGGACTTTCCAAATAGGGCCGATTTGGGGTTTAGTTACACAGAGCAGAAATAAGCAGCAAATCACTGGAGCAGGGACCTTTTCTCATATTCCTGGTGGATTTACTTCAACAAGTCATTCTGTAAACTGTGAACTGGTAACCAGAGTAATTTGCAAAAGTAGAGCCCTGGGAGCTCCAGGCACAAATGCTGTTGTTGGGTAACAGGATTTTAAAGTAAATTGTCCTATATGCTACATTATGGGCAAGGGCTAAAAGAGTAAGATACATCAGAAATTACTCTTGTCTCACTAGACTTTTATTTCTCCTCTTCCTCCCTTCCTTCTTTCTTGTGATTGTACCACATACCAAGACTGCCCCCAGAATCTAACAACGAATTAAACCATACTTTTCCCTAGACTATCAAAACCAAACCTTGCCTAAGCATAGACACTGTGATGTACACCCTGCTCTCCAATTACAGATAGCCATAGTTGTACTTCCCTGTTGTATTTATTCACAAGAGCTATCTTATGTCTATTTTATACATTTATGGTTTTTGCAAATACTAATTTTGTGATGGTTCAGAATATAATGAACCAGATATATTTCACTAGGGCAGAGTCAGACCTCTATTCCTGGACTCTATGTCTCTTTTAATGAAGTCTAGGATTATATTTACATTCTTGGCTGCCATATGTCACTCTGTTGGCTAATGTTGAGCTTGCAGTCTACTAAGACTCCCAGATCTTTTTCCAGACAAATAGCTATATAACTATGGCTTCCTCATTTCATACTTGTGAAGCTGGTATTCTTTAAAATCACAAATGGAAGGTTTCACGCTTATCCCTACTAAGTTTCATCTTATTCAATGAAATGAAATTTTCTTGCTTGTCAAGATCTTTTTCTGAATCCTGACTCTGTCATCCAATGTGTTAGCTCTTCTCTATTCCAGCTTTGTATCATTTGCATATTTGAAAGAGATTGGCCTAACAATCCATATCAGAAAAATTAGGTGAATGAAAAATGCCTACTGTCCAAACTAAAACATTCCTATATCATATCTGTTATTCTCTGTAGTAGCTTGTTTAGTTAGCATAGAGTGTTAGAAAGCTGGTCTTGGAACCAGAATGACCTAAGGTCAACTCTTGTCTTGTACAGACTGGCCCTTGACCCAGGACAAGTCATTTAAGCTTTAATAGCCCAAACAACTCTCTTATAACTTGGTTTCAAGAATGGGCCCAATCTGCATTGGGGTATCCTCACTAAAGGGATTTTCCTCATCCAGGATTTTTATATACAGATAAATCACAGGCATTGCCCATATCTCTAGTCCCTATCTGGCCAAGTAGACATATGTGGGTAGTTTTCTCCCTTCTGCATTTTAAATTTAAAGTTAAATTGAACAGATCTGCAGGCATGTACGAAACTCTGTTCTTCCCTAGGGACAGAATAGTAGAGTGAAAAATGTCTCTGAAAATAAGGGAAAGGGCTGGATGGTCTCTGTGGTCCCTTCCAATTCTAGAGCTATAATTCTTTGATCCTTGCGGGATATATTCCATGCCTGGCCATGAGCAAGTAGTTTCAAAATCCAAATCCTTTTCTCCAATAGCATCTTCTTAGTTCTTAGTTCATTTGATATGACATGGTCCTATATAAAAGTCAGACATAAGTACTCATTCAGTACCTTCCTAATGATGTCCAGAATTTAATGGTCTTTCATATTGAGCTGATAATTTCTTAAAACTCTAACTGATCTATGATATGATTAATGTGGATATCCCTAATTAGTCATTCAACAAGCATTTATTAGGCCCCTATACAGTGTGCTGAGTGCAGGGGATAAAAAAGAAAAGCAAAAAACAAACAAACATGTTCCTTGCTCTCAAGAAACTCAGAGTCTAAGGGGCAGGGAGGGAATTTTTGACTTTCTGTGCATAACCATGAAATGGACCATGAAGATATTTCATCATCCTTCACTCTATGAATGGATGAATTAAAAAGCACATATCTTACTATATGCCAAGCATTGAACCAAGTATATATATATACATATATATATATATATGCATTTATATATGTACATATATATGTGTGTGTGTGTGTGTGTGTGTGTGTGTGTGTGTCTGTCTGTCTGTTTGTGTACATGTTTTTCGCCCTATTTGAATGTAAGCTCCTTGAGGGCAAGAACTGTTTCATTTTTGTCTTTACATCTCTAGTACCTAACATAGTACCATAGTAATTGCTCATTAATACTTTTTTATATGTATGTAATATGTGTAAATTACTATGGTTTTCTCTTGTCTCTTTTTTTTTACCTCCTCAAAGTTTAGTGGGACATTATTTCTTCCACAGAAACAACATTATCTTTCCTCTAACAGATATGTGGTGTGTGGGTGTGGGTGTGAGTGTGTGTGTGTGTGTGTGTGTGTGTGTCTGTTGGTGTGATGTGTGTACTACCAGCTTTGAGTAATAAGATAATAGATTTAGGCCTACAAGTTTAGAAATCATCTAGTCCAGATGCCTCATTTGATAGATAAGGAAATTAATGCCTGGAAAAATTAATTTACCTTCACATAGTTAAAAACTAGGATTCAAAACCCTATACTCTACCTTTAAATCCAGTCCTCCTTCCATTATACCAAGATTACAAATTCATAACTCTCATGCTTCAGAATGGGAATCAGATAGGCAATCCATCAGTCCTCTGGCAGAAAGAACATTTTTTGAACAGGTTACATATTTAGCCCGCCTCCCCCCTCCTTAAATTCAATCTTCAGTGTCTTTAGAAGTCTTAGGTGGATGTCATCTAGTCTCAATGATTTATTTACCTCTAGTTTGTCACGTAGGTTTAGAAAATGTTTTATATTTACTGGTATTTGTTTTAATAAGTCTGACTTGTCTGCTTTAAAAGGTAATTTGGCAATGTGTGTGCATGGAGCTGAAAAAAAATCAATAAAGCACACCATCAGTTTTTCCCTAATTACTAGACAGCACAATTAACTACAGAAACTTTATTTTTAGACGATGTCTACAAATTGTGGGCAATCTTATAGCCTAGGACAATTTTTCTCAGCTTTCTTTAGTCTGTGACCCTCTTTGTCAGGACACAAGGAGGAGTGGGGATTCCTTTTGTCTTGTCATACACTTTTTGGGCTGTGATCACTATGCTAATGACATTATGGAGACATGTACACATATATACACATGAACATACATGTGTATATATACACACATATGTGTATTTGGGTGTATGTGTGTATATGTGCATTCATACCTATGTGTAACCTTTTGTTCCCACCTAGATATAGGTTGAGAAGTAGGAGGCGAAGCCTCTGCAATGTGGGCCCTGCTATCCAATCCTAGCTACCTTTTACCCTTTCACCAGGCAGTTTCTATCCAACAGTTTTCTCTGCACATGCATGGGGGGAGATGGGAGGAGTGAAGGGGACAACATTCTCTGACAGTCAGCCTTGTCCTCAACAACAAAAACAGTCATCTGCATTGTTTTAGCCCAAGAGATGGTAAAACAAATGTAGTTTAGTTTTGCCTTTTTGGAAAGAAAAAAAATTATTAATAATTAAACCCATAAGATTCTCATTTTTAGCTTGGAGACTCCATCCAGAATAAAAAAGCTCTGTCATTTTAGACGGAGGGGCCAAATCTATGTCATTCTTCCCATATATCTGTACCAGCACTGTTCTTTCTCTCATAGCCTTCCTATTTTCGATCAAAAGCATACACATATCCAAAAGCAGTAAGGAAAGATATTATCTGCAGAAAGCTGGTTTTGATATTAATATGGAAGGTGTGAACATAGCTCTAACGGAAAAGAAAAAAAATTGGAGTAAATGTTTACCACGTCAAGCAGAAAGAAGGAGAGATCAGAGATAGCCTCTTGCTTGTCTTGTACTTATTCTCCCAAATGGAAAACCAGCACCATGTCCAGCCAACTGATGGGCATCTTTGCAATTTCCAATTCCTTGCCATCACAAAGAGAGCTGCTACAAACATTTTAGAACATATAGGTTCTTTTCCTTTTTCCCTAATAATCTTTGGAAAAAGAACTAGTAGTGGTATTGCTGGATCAAAGGGCGTCATCAGCTTAATAACTCTTTCGGGCATAATTCTAGATTGTTCTTCAAAACTCAAAATTGCTCATTTACTAGCTGTGTGCCCCTGCTCAAGTCACTTAACTGTGTTTGCTTTAGTTGCCTCATCTCTAAAATGAGCTAGAGAAGGAAATGGTGAATCACTCTAGTAAATTTGCCAAGAAAATACCAAATGGGGTCACAAAGAACACATTTCTAGATATATGTATATATACACATACTCACACAGAACAGTTCATTGATATCTTTTTTTTCTCAATCATAGTTATTTCTACCTTGCACATCCCTAGTTGAAAATTTGGCCAAGAAGATTGAAAATTTCCAGAATGCCATGACAATTTTCTCATCCAGACACACTACAATAACACAATCACAGCTACTACACTGTTGATCCTCCTCATCTGGTGTATTTATTTTTCTCAGACTTAGTGTTTATTTTTTTTAAATGAGGCCATGATTTTCCCCCCAAAATCTTACAAGTAGGTTAAAAAAACAACAACTGTATAAATACAAAATTCAAATGTGGCTTGAGTTTACAAAAAAGAGTTGATAGGAAAAAGATTTAGGGTTTCTGGTGGACTATACGCTCAATTTGAGGCAAAAGCGTTCCTTAAAAAATGGGTGACAGACTGAAAAGCTAAAGGACCCTAGGCTGCATTGAGCAGCACAGGCAGGGCACAGTCCTGCTGTTCTCCGAACTGGTTAGATGGCAGCTGCATTATTGGGTTCAGTTCTGGATGTCACATTTTTCGAAGAACATTAATGAGTTGGAGCACACCCAGTGAAAATGGATCCACATGGATAAGGGACTTGGAATCAGGGCATATGAAGATTACTTGAAGAAAGTGATTAGACTGAGGTAGAGAAGACTTAAAAGAGATATGATGGCTGTCTTCAGGAGAGACTAATGATCATATCACAGGCTACGTGACTTCCATTAGAGTCATTTCTCTGACGTGAGCAGTGGAAAGACATGTCACCACAACCTCCTCTCTTGCCTTCCCTTCAATGCTGGTCCCAGCTAGAGACACCCAGAACCCTTTCAGGCTGCTTGACTGTTCATACAGGTTCAGAGATGGGAGTCACCAATGCTATTTCTTGTGAGATAGAGGACAATTAGACCTTACTGTCTGCTCTGCCACTGCTGCTGGGAGTCCTGAGACTTCACCATGTACCTTACCACTATGCACTTCAAATCCTCCTACATTGTCATCTGAACTACTGCTGTATCCTAAGAACCCCTGAGGCTTGCCATCTAGCTTGGTATTCCACCCTTAGAACTTGTGGACCTTTCCCTACAGCCAATAGTTGAATTTACTTTGTATGTTGTATTCTTTAATTAAAGTGCCAGCTCCTTGAGAGCAGTGATTGGCTCACTTTTTTAAAATCTCCACATTTAGCCTTGCATGGTATATAGTAAGTAATTAAATGATTTTTAATTAATTTATTCATTAAAAATTTGAAGAAATGTCATGGGGAAGATATGATTTCTTTTGTGTGGCCCAGAAAGGTAGAACCAGGAGCAGTGAGGAGGATATCCAGAAAGGCAGATGTAGGCTTAGTAGAAAGAAAACATTTCCTAAAAATTAATGTCATGCAGAAGTAGAACAGGCTGCCTCGGGACATAGTGAGGTTCTGGTCACTGGAGGCCTTCACATCGAAGCTGGATGACTACTTGTCTTTGAGCCTCCCACTCTTAGAGCTGTCCTAGGATTCAGTAGAAATCCTAGTATTTCTTTCAATATTAGTGGAATAGGCCACCAGAGGATTATTGTGTCAGTAAAAATCCCATTCAAATGATACTTCAGGATAATTAATTGCAAATCTCCTCTTTCTCTACTGATAACCACAGCCACCACTCTCATAGTGTTCATTGCCTTTAATAAGAAGACTGACGTATACCATAAACGCTCTCCCAAAAGGGAACTTTGAATTTGTCCATGGTCAGTGAATTTGAAACCAAATTAATAATGTAATATTAGTTCAATGAAGTGTTACACAACACCGCTATAACTCTAGGGCTTTAATCACCGGACTAAATTAGGAAGTTTAAATTCTAACCCCAACTCTACAGCTAAACTATTTTCAAGGTTTGGCTTTAGGAAATTATAGCTGATCTGAAACTCCTTGCTTTGCTTGGCCCTGCCCTCCCTAAGGGCTATTGACACATGACTCAGTGCTTCAGTACAGTTTAATAAGGCCAGTAGAACATATTGATGTTGCATTTTCCTGAAGGCTAAACCTCAAAGTTGCCCATTTATACATGTACCACAGAGTAGGTATAGTCCCTTTGCGATGAAATTGCCTCTTGCCAAACTCAGCAACTTGTTGGACTCACTGTCACATCAACATTATCTTCCATACAGAAAGCCGAATATTACTGTAACCATTGGGGATGGAGGGTGGGAACCACAACATAGTAGTCTCATTGTCATCTGATGAAGCAGATTTAAATGCCCAGGTTCATAGCAATTCTGCCTTTGAAAGTATAGTTATGAAACCTATGGAAGGCTTGTGATTATCCACAGCTAGAAACAGAAAATTCATTAAACAAGGGCCTGAGCAGGAGAAAGGAGCATCTCAGCTTGTGCTAGGAAGGTTCACTCACTCATGCCACAAACAAAGGGGCATGAAGAAATAAAAGGATATATTCAACTATAAATATTTATGAAGAATAAGATTAGATTGTCAGATGCAGTCAGATGTAGGATTAAAGAATATACCTAGGAAATGGGTAACAGTAGCACCCATCTAAAGTAAGGCCAGAGGATTACCAGTTCCTATGCATCTGTTATTGCTTTTCTCAGTACTCTAGCCCCCTTATCAGGAACTCTCAACTTAAAACAAAACAAAACAAAAACACAGTCTTATAATTTGCTGCTATAATTTTTGCCTTTCCAATCTCCCAAGAAGAAGAGTGAGTGGTATCACCAGGGCTCCTTCCACTATGGCATTGATGCTCCATGTATAGGGGAAGTCCTCCTTTCTGTTCTCTCCCCTCTTTCATGGCCTTCCCCTTAATCCCACTCCAGCCAAAATCTCTATCCTTTAGTCATGTTCTCCCATTAGCTTTCTCTCTTCTCTAGCTAGGAAGAAATACAACGTCCAGAGTCATTATTAACTTGGAACATAGCCAGACCAAGCCTTTCCAGGACTGTTATAATTGGATAGGGATAAGCCTGTGATTTCATTAGTAAAAGAAACTCTGAAACCAAGACTTTCCTACCACTGCAAGTCAATTTGGCAATTTATACCTTTAGGCATTGAGGGACTATGACTTGCCCAGGGCCACACAGACATTATGGGTCAGAGTTGGATCTTAACCTCAGGGCTTTCCTGGCTTTGAGACTGGCTCTCCAGCCATCCTGGCATTAAATGTCACAAACATAGTTAAATTACTGAAGACTACTTCAGGTTGGGAACATGACTGTCTTACATTTGGGAAACTTCCTTCAGCATGCTCCAAAGTGGATAAATACAAGATCAGCAAGATGGCCAAAGAGTTGTTCTATACCATCATCTCCAATCCTCAAAAATCAAAAGAAAAAAAATATGCACTTAACAGGCATTTCCACGAGATGATTCTCCTCTCCCCAAAGCACTATGTAAATACTCCAGGAACTGACATAAAAGAACTGTAATATCCTAAGCTCTTATATAGGGTCCCTATACCTAACCCACTCTACATATGTACCCCAGTGAGAATAAGCAAGGTCATAGTCTGTCACTCAGGGATTGCCCACAGCAATGGTTTTGACCAACTCTACCCTTCATCTCCTCTCTACCTGAAGAAGTGGCTGATGTAGATTCTTCCCAGGCATAAGGCAAGGAGGAGGAGGAGGAGACATGGACAGACAGAAGTCTCTAAGAAAAGCAGAAGATATACTTGTATGGTTCTTGGAAGCGTAGGTTGAAGGGTACAGAGTATTGGGTCTAACATGAGGGAGACTAGAAAGTGAACAGGACCAGTCCTGCTTACCTGGAGGTTACTCAGGGTAGGGAGTCAGAAAGTAATTCTAACTATGGTGTCACTAGGGCATAGCTCTTGGGGCTTAACCCAAGGGAGGAAAATTTAGAGGTTGCTGACAGCACCATGATAGGGCATGTTTGTTCTCCTGACCAACCCTGCCCCAACCTCATCCCAAGAGTGTTTATACCCACCATGTTCAGCAGTTTAAAAATGTTGTGTTGTCCTGAGGCATGCTTTCACTTCATCTCCTTGCAAGCCATACCCCAGATAAGCTTCCCCAACACCAGCCCCTTACTGCCTCTTTCTCCAGATACCAGATTTCTAGTTATGGTTCTAAAGAGCTCTAGTATAAAGTCAAGGCCTTCTGACCTGGAGTTCAAAATTCAGTTCTCTAAATAATATTTTCTTATAGTTTGAGAACCAAATCATTGCAAAATAATCTGGCAAAATTAAGGCACAGCATTTTGTTAAAATCACAAAAGAGTACATGTTCTGCTGCTTAATATTCTAGTAAAGCAAAAGAATTGTTAAGTCAACAAAGTAATTGAGCTAAAGTGTAAATATTTGTCCTTTAACATAATGACTTCTTTTAATTACTCAGTGTTTCATAGTGGAAAGATAAACTAACAGCTCTTTCCAGATAACAGGAAACGCATTGCACTTGTCACATTCTTAAATTTTGTAATTTTGAGCATGTGGTATCTGGTGTTTGGAATGTCACTAAATATCAAGCTAGGTTTCTCCAGTGAGGAGGACATGGTGTTCTCATTATATTGGCACAACACTACTTTTCCCATCTCCTCATTCCCCCAGGAATAGTACTAATTGGTACTCTGATGGCCAGAGATGTCAGTCATTTTCTCTCTAGTTATGCGGCAGCTAGAGGCTCAGTAGATAGAGTGTCAGGCTTGAAGTCAGGAAGACTCATTTTCCTGAGTTCAAATCTGGCCTCAGACACTTACTGGCTGTGTAACCCTAGGCAAGTCACTTAACCTTGTTTCCCTTAGTTTCCTCATCTACAAAATGAGCTGGAGAAGGCAATGGCAAACCATTACAGGTTATTTGTCAAGAAAACCCTAAATGGGGTCATAAAGAGGTGGATATGACTGAAACAACTGAACAACAACCTTAGTTATTGTGAGAAAATCACAGTATAACTGTATTGAAAAAGTGTCCTGTTAGAATAATTTTTAAATATTCAGAAAGAAAAAGGTAGGCATGTTTTGAGAAACAGTTTCTGTCCAGTAGAAAATGTGAAGACCTCCCCAGAATCTGGTAAGGAAAACAGGCGTGACAAAGCAGCACAAGTCCTAGAGAGGCGCTGATTAGAAATTGACCATCATGAAATAATCAAGTGCCAAGTTCCTCTATTTTCCAGCTTTTTTCTATCTAGACAAGAAAAAAAAGGATACAGGGAAATTGGGCAAATAGAAGCTAGATCAAGGAAGATTTTCCAGCACATAAATTCCTAAAACTGGCAGGATACAAAAATATCAGGTCCTAGTCCAGACTCTAAGACTAAGCAAGTAATTAGAGTTGGGTTTTTTTTAAACCACCTAATTCAGTGGGCTTTCACACCAAGTACAATTGTACTTTGAAGCCTGAAAATAGCCAAAGAAGCCAGAATGAGGCCAGAGAAAAGCTGCTTGAGTTAGAAAGAGAAAGAAATGGCAAGTTAGGGAGATATTGAATGTGCAATACCCTGGGCTGGAACTCAAGGTTTTCTTGATTGTGTAAGCAAAGGGCAGGGTGACTCTGGCAGGGATTAATATCACTAAGCTTAAAATGAAAGGTGTCAACATGTCTTAGATAGCTATGCCTTTCAAATTTTTCTCCTAATTTCAATAACTTTGTCATGGAATTCTAAGGTAAATATTGTATACAGAACTGAATTTTGAACTGAAGGTCTGGTTATCTGCAGTCACATAACCACTACCCTAGTGTAGACTCTTGTTACATTTCACCTGAACTCTTTTAATACCCTCCTAATTGGTCTCTCTGGTTCCATTCTCTCCCCTTCTCTAATCTAAATCTAACTTGAGCTCCTAGAGGCATTGGTTTGGCCATGTCACTCTCCCTCTCTAAAGCCTTCGAAAGTTCCCCAACGCCTGTACCTATAGCCCAATTTTCTAGTACTTGCAAATGATATAGGTATTCATTTATATTTTATTGTATTTCTACATATAATATCTTATAATTTCCAGTGTTCAAATCATAGGATCTTTGAGAAGGGATCTTAGCAGTCTTCTGGTCCAACTGCCCATCCAGCATAGACATTCTTGACAAAGAGTCATCTAACCCCTCCTGAGGACCAGTGACAGGCAGCTTACTCTTTCTAAGCAGTATTATTCCATTTTAGGAGAGTTTCCATCATCAGAAAATTCTTCTTTATGCTAAGCTGAACAGTCTCCCCGTTATTTCCATTCATAGGTCCCCTTGTTTCCAGTTATACCTTCTAGAGCTACCAAAGTTTGACTATCACATTTGCTTTAGGAAAGACCTGCTAGAAGACAGGTATTGTGTCTCAGAGACAACATGTTTCAGTGGAATGAAAACTTTCTTAGAATCAGAAAGACCTGAGTTGAAAACTGGCTTCTAAAACATATTGAATGTATGACCCAGGGCAAGCTGCTTAACTTCTCAGTGCTCCCAAGCAACTCTGTAATTATGTATTGCAGAATAGGTGTTCACTTAAATTGATAGAATAAATTCTTTACTCCAAAGTCCCTACATTGATGAAATCACAGGTTTAATAGGCAAAAAATATATCACGTTCTATTTAAGGTTTCATTTAGCAGACACGAAGACCTCCATTTCCTTCAAGTGTTTCTTATAAGACAAGGTTTTTATGCTGGTATGGTAGCACAGAGCTGTAATTTCTGCTACTGGGAAGTCTGAAGCTGGTGAAAGCTTGAATCTAGGAGTTCTGAGCTGCAGGAAAGCTAAAACCAATCAGGTGTCTGCTCTAGGTTCAGCACCAATATGGTGAGTCCTTGCCTACCAGGTTGCCTAAGGAAGGGCAAACCAATTCAGGTTGAAAATGGAGGAGGTTATAGTTTCCTTGTCATCAGTAGTGGGATCAGTCTTGTGAGTGGCCAATTCACTTCTGGTTTGAGCAAGTCTCAAACAAAAGAAAAAAGCAAAAAACCAAAAGCATGTTTTCCACATGCCTCACCAGATTACTTTTTTCTACACAAAATCTTGCTTGCCAATATCCTTAAAATATGGCTTCCAACTTTGTTTTGGGTCATAGATGCTCATCTTAAAAAGAAGCATAATAAAAAGAAATGCACATCAAATGGGAAGTCAGATAACTGTATTTGGGGACCAGCTCTCTCATTTACTAGCTGTGTAGTGCTGGGCAAGCAATTTCCTCTCTCTTGACATCACCTTCTCCCTTTGTAAAATGAAGAGGTTGGACTAGATGTAAGTACCTTTCATTTCTAATATTCAGGGATCTTATGTCTGACCTCAAAAATGTAGATGGAACATCAGACTTAGTCAACCAAGATTACTTTAGCCTGCAGTGTGAGTGCTTTCATCAGGTCATCACCTTCAAGGGAGCAAAAAGAATAGAGTTGATGTGGCCGTCTGGTTCCATAAGCCTTCTTACTCTGAGTATGCGTGTGTGTGTGTGTGTGTGTGTGTGTGTGTGTGTGTGTGTGTGTGTGAGAGAGAGAAAGAGAGAGAGAGAGAGAGAGAGAGAGAGAGAGAGACAGAGAGAGACAGAGAGAGACAGAGAGAGAGAGACAGAGGACATAATGCATACAGAAGTAACTACTGAACAGGGAAGACTGAAGAAAGTGACAGCATTAACAACTTTGAGGATGAGGGAAGGCTTCATTAAGGTGCCTATACTTGAGATGTGCCTTGGAGGAAGACAAAGATCAGGACAGGCAGTAGGATCAGCTTATGTGAATATAGAAAGGAGGGGAATAGAATTTTGTGCTGGGCTCATGGCTAGTAATCCAGTTTGGTTGAAACATAGAAACTCTAAGGAGAGCTGTAGGAAATCAGATTAGAAAGGAAGATGGGAGCTGATCATTGGAGGGCCTTAAATGTGAAGCTAAGATTTTTGTATTTATACTATAGACACAGGCACTATTGAGCTTCTGAAGGCTTTTGAGAAAGTGACACTGTCAGATCCATGACTCTAGAAGCTGATTCTGGCAGCTATGGGAAGGAGAGATCGGAGAAGAGGAGGGACTAGAAGGAGAGAAATTGATTAGGAGAGTATTGAAATAGTCCATGTGAGATACTATGAACACCTACACTAGGGCAGTGGTTATGTGACTGAAGGTGAGGACAATGTGAGAGACGATGCAGATATAGACCTGATGCCTCTTGCCAACCAAGTGAAGATGCCCCAGTCTTCATTTCATCATACTATGAGGTCAATTTGAGGAAGAAAGCTAATATTTATGGATCTGGGAAAAGGGGCATATTACTTTTCTGCAACACACAAGGTTTGTAGTTTTATGCATGGATGAAAGGATTCTGATTCTGAGATGACATCTATTACCAGTAGAGGCTGTAAGGGATAGAGGGCTGGCCTTGGAGCCAGGAAGACCTGGGTTCAAGTCCTGCTTGTGATATATAATGGCTCTGTGTCACCGAGCAAGTTACTTAACTTCTCAGTGGCCCAGGCAACTTTCTGATTCTAGAAATTGTAGCAGGGGTCGGAGCCAAGATGGAGGCTGGAAACCAGGGACTAGTGTGAGCTCCCCGCCAAGTCCCTCCAAAAACCTATAAAAAATGGCTTTGAACCAATTCTAGAACTACAGAACCCACAGGGTAGCAGAGGGAAGCAGGGCTCTAGCCCAGGACAGCCTGGATAGTCTCTGGGTAAGGTCTATCCTGCATGGAGCAGGGAGCAGAGGGGAGAGGAGCTGAGTGGAGCAGAGCCCAGTGTGGGTGGCATGGACCAACCAGACCAGGAGCCGGGCAGAGTGTGCCCTAGCGCCCTAAATCAGTGAGCTGCAGCAGTTACCGGACTTCTCAACCCACAAAGACCAAAGACAACAGAATAGGTTAGTGGGAAAAGCTGCTGCGGACAGGGAGTTTGTGGTTTAGCCACTGTCCTGGGGGCAGTGGAGGTGGGGCAGCTACAGAACTACAGCTGCAGTTGCTTCTGGCCCCAGGCCCACCTGGTGGGAGGAATTAAGTGGTGGATCAGAGCAAGAGTGAAGAGCCTGCTGAAGATCTAAGTCCAGTCCAGGTTGGGGGTTCTTGGGGAAGGAGGAGTGCTGGTGAGGCAGAGCTGGTGCATCCCCCCAAGCTTGGAACATTGAACTCTTTAGTCTACAAGCAGTCATACCCCACTGACAAACTCAAGGGTCAAGTAAGTTGGCTGAGAACATGGCCAGGCAGTCAAAACGCACCCAGATTCAGTCTCAGACTCTGGAATCCTTCTTTGGTGACAAAGAAGACCAAAACATACAGTCAGAAGAAGTTAACAAAGTCAAAGAGCCTACAACAAAAGCCTCCAAGAAAAGCATCAACTGGTCTCAGGCCATGGAAGA
>CM053627.1:100417936-100454296 GCA_028646595.1 Phalanger gymnotis | reverse complement strand
CAGACTGGGGAACAGGGCAACCAGAATGTACGCCATCTTGGAGTGGGGAGGGGGGAGGACATGGGGAGAAAATTTGTAATTCAAACGCCCGTGAAAATCAATGCTGAAAACCAAACATGTCAAAAATAAATTTAAAAAAAAATAAAAAAAAAAGAATAGAATATGCTTCTTAGCTTCCTTTTGGCATCTACCTTCTGGGACTTTCAATACAAAACTGACTGAAGTTTCCTCTCTTTACTTCTTGTCTTGCTTTTCACCACTGACCACTTTACCCCCTGCCCTTTACCCTTGACTCTGCATCCTACTCTGAGACCATGGTTTCACCTCCTAAATGTCACTGGGATGTATTTCGAGTATAGAAATCCGGTAGTATCAATGGGTCTACCCAGTGATGAATCAAGGCTCAGTCAAGAAGCTTTCAATCAGAAATGCCCTCTCCATCCTATAAATCACCTATGTGGTTTGTAAAAATGTGATCAAATTTGATTGACTGTGTCATATTATGTTCAAATAGAGTTATAGGATAGGAAATAATTATGGTCAAATTAGAAACTTTAGAACTTATAGGACAGCCCTTTTTACTTACTAATGCTCCTATGCAATTTGTTAGTTTCAAATTCTGTATTATACACATTGAGTATAAGCAGTTATGTTCTATCTATAGTGCAGAAGGAAGATGCAGTTAGAGAGGAACCCTCCTGAGGGCAAGGACTATGTCTTATTGTTGCAACATCGACTAGCAGCTGCTGTGGGGGTGAAAAATCAACACAAGTCCAACAACAAGAACACTGCCAGCTCAGGTTCTTTTGATTTACTTTACTAAGGAAAGTAGCGTTAAGGGGTTAACAATCTTATTTCAATCCAACATACAAATATCATTCACTCAGCTCAGGGGGAAAAGCCAGCACCCTGAGCTTCAGAGCAAATATAAACAGAGCAAATAAAAACAAATCAACAGACAGATTCCCGTCTGACAAAAATCACAATATACAGTTACCAGAGAAGCATCAACACCTGGGTTTTCTTTAAAGCCAGGGAGCTCATAACAACAGCTGGCCTAGAGTTCCGAGCCACTCCTGCTGTGGCTCAGAGCTCCCAGGGAGAAAGCCAACCTCTGGGTTTATATATCTTGTTCATGATCAAAGGTGTGTCACACATGGGACTAAAAGCATCAAAAAAATGCAACTTAAACCCACGTGGTCTGAACGCCTATGATGTCACAAACATGTCACTCAAACCCATGTAAACTAGGCTTTCCCTTGAGGCAAGGAGGTCATCAAGGACTCCTAATTTAATCAAGGAAACAAAGGCCAAACTCTTCAAGGGCACTTGATTGAATAAGTGCTAAAAGCCCATCTTGATTGCCAATACACTTATCTAAATTTTGCATCTATCTCTGGCATAGTGCTCAGAATACTGTAAAAGCTGAATAATTTTTTCTTCAATCAAACACAGTGAAAAGAGCATAGTGCTTGAGGACAGAAGGGCTGAATCTGAATCTGCCACTTAATTGTTATAGCTTAGAAAAATCATTTCTCTAAGCCTCAGTTTCCTCATCTGTATAATTAGGAGGCCAGAGTACATAATCTTTAAGATTCCTTCCAATACTAATGTTTGATGAGCCTACAATGAATTTGCAATGTAGTAACAGCCCTCCATCTCAATGATATTTGAATTCAAAATGATAATCTTGATATTTCATTAACATATTAAAATAGTCCTTTACTAGAGTAGTGATGAGTAAATGCTTACTTGGAACCTGGATGGCAATCTGACTTTGGACCATTGGAAAGACATATACATCAGTGTTAGTGAATGAATAAATAAATAACTGTGAATTGCATTATTCTGTAAATCATGGGAACAAAAACCCCAAGCAACTTTAGTGGCTCAGGCTTCAACAGTAAATTGCAAAATCTCTCATAAATGTAAATGCAGTGCCTGAAGACATCAGTATATCTTCTCTCATTTATTTTTGCTTTTTGGTGCAACAATTCATTGAAAGTTTCAAACTATGCCATTGATTTCATTCCTACTAATAGTTAACTTGTTTTTAGGCAGTAAGTTTTATAAGGGAATGGCAGAGGCGCTGCTAGCTATACCTTAGAAGGACCCATTGACCTTACATACTTGTCAGAATGAAAAGGAAGAGTGAAAGGGTGGGAGGGGTGGCAGAGGTTAGTCTTATAAACAGTAACAAAATATTATATTGAATGTAGCAGAAATGCTTCATATTTTACTAACCAGTCAAATCATTGTATATATTTAGTGACCCAATTACAAACATGAGGGCATGGGTCACATATAACTATGGATTCACTGAGCTCTCAACTGCAATTATCCCTTCCACATCTCAGCACTGCCCCCCCCATCTGAAAAATCCTCATAACATCTTCTGGCCCTCCCTTTGTACCAGAGAAGTCTAGATTATTATGGGAGTAAAAGATAAAATATGTTAATATTATATAATACTTCACATAGATTTTATGCATTTCTGAGTTTCTAAACTTTTTTCTGTGTCCTTTGCTGGCCTTCATGTGTCATGTGAGGCTTCTGCAAAACTCCTCCAAAATTCCCATGTAATTTCTTATGCCAAACTGCCATGGGGAAAGTCATGATGTAGAAGGGTCAACTGTTCCTAAACCTAAGTATAAGTTTTTCCAATGATTATTATAAAAAACAGAGCACTTTTTTTGTCAAATAAATATAATAAAATATCTATCTATTATTTAAGTCCTACTTGCTTCAAAAGAAGGAATTCAGAGGGAACATAAGCCCAATAAATTGGGCAGCCTGGTATTATAAAAGATTTAAAAGAAAAAGAGTGGGTTTGATTCCTGGCTCAACCACTTACTAGCTGTGGGACCTCACATAAAATCATTTCCCTCCTCTGGAACTTTAGTTTCCACATCTTTAAAATGAGTTGGGTTGACAAGATCTCTAACATCCCTTTCATTTCTAAATCCTAGGATGTATTTTCTGTGAATGCATTCATCTGATGGAAAAAAAATTAATGGAAAAACAACAACAAAACAAATGAAACAGAAAGAGAAAGCACTGGCCACCTGGGATGCACAGGCTACTGAATTTAAGCTCTAAAGTTAGCTCTGGGCTTCTCAGCATCTACTGTCTGATAAAAGAAAATATATAAGTATATCAGGAGAAACACTTTTTCTGCCCATGGGAAATTAAATTCTCAGAGGAATTTATCATGCGGATCTTTATAGAAGGAAGAGTGGATTCCATAATGGATAATGTCTCCAACTATAGCCTTGTACCAGATACAGAAATATTGTTAAAATGGATGCTTCTTATGTCAACTCTCTATGGAAGATAAAGGTCTGACATAAAATCTTTACTCAGTGAAGGCATTTCAGAGGGGAGCTAAAATCAGGTGGTGCAAGGTTGCCATTTTTTGGTGATCTAATTTAGCTTGGAGCAGCTAGAGTGGATATTTAATGCATCCATTAGCCTTCCTCTCTAAAACATCAAACATTTCAAGTTTTAGCAAGGGCTGAGGCACAGACATTTCCCTGTTCTGCTCCATGCCATGCCTTCCCTTCTCTATTACCTTTACCTCCTTCCACTGCTAACTTGGACTCACTCCCTGGGTCTTTGTCCTTGATAGGTGAGCTTTTTCCTTATCTTGTTGGGGCCTCTTGGCCACTAGACAACATATTCCTAACTTTCCTCCAGTCATTTCAGGCTTTTCTTTATATGTTCTCATCTCACATTAGAATGGAAGGTCCTCAAGACCTGGGACTATCTTGCTTGCTTAAATTTGTATCCCTAGTGCTTAGCTGTGCTTGGCACTTAGAAAATGCTTAATATGTCTGCCTGTCTGTCTGCCTGTCTATCTGGCTATAGCGGATGAGATGTGTAGGCATTATGCTGTTGCTTATAACAGTATCAATGTGGTCATCATACCAGAAGTATGGAAGACCGAGTGGATGTTCTATTATGAAAATGTAGGGGGAAGCTAGGTTGCAGAGTGGAGAAGGCACTGGGCTTGGAATGAGGAAGATTCATTTTCATGAGTTCAATTCAGCCTCAGACACCTCTTAGCTGTGTGACCCTGGGCCAGTTGCTTAACCCTATTTGCCTCAGTGTCCTCATTTGTAAAATGAGCTGGAGAAGGAAATGGTAAATCACTCCAGTATCTTTGCCAAGAAAACCCCAAATGGGGTCACAAAGAATTGGACACAATTGAAACAATTGAACAACAACAAGAGCCCAGATTGTATTCTCATCCAATTGGAGGGCCATCCCACTTCCATAAAGACCAAGGCTGGGTAGGAATAGAAGGATAGGGGATATTATAGTAAATGGAATAACAACAACACTTTTCTTGAAAAGGCTCTTGGAATCTCTTCCACCCTTGAGACAAGTACCTGGATGCGATCCCAGAGTTCAGTGCCATGAAACATGGAAGAAAAAGTTTTGACCTAAACTCCCTTAAGAGCATTCATTAACAATGAGCCCATGAAAATTTTAAAACACTTTGTTGCTTGAGTTCTCAAGAGAATTTACCCAGGAAAAGCAACTCTCTCCTAAAGAGAGAATGAAATTGAGAGAAAGCATATGGTAGTCAGAGAGATTATTCAATTTATGTTCAAAATGAGAAATTAAGAGCAATTTTCTATGTAGCTTTCAGGTGCTGTCTTTCTCCAACCTGCTTCTGACTTCTGGAAATGGCAATTTCCCTTAGGAAACGACTCCTGTAAAAACTAGTGAGTCAGCCTTCATGGTGATCTAATGCACAGCCCTTGAATTTGGGCTTGTTTTCCTTGAGCCGTAAGTCCTAGCTTCTCAATGTATCAGTGCCACGCTGGTGTAGCCCAACACTAAGGTGTCTCTACACATCAAAACATGTACACACCAAAGGACAAACCTCTGATGCAAATGATCAATGCTGACACACAGGGAAATACTTATACAACACTAATAATAGTAAGCCGACCCTTTACATAGCATGTAAAGATTTCCAAAGTGTCTCATGACCAAAAAACAAACAAAATGCTACATTTTCAAAGTGCTTTATAAATATTTCTTTTTATCCTTAATGGCAACTCTGAGAAGTAGGTGCTATTATTATCGCCATTTTATAAGCAAGGAAACTAGGTAGAGTTAAGTGACTTGCCCCAGGGTCACACAGCATCTGAAGCTGGACTTGAACTTGGCTGTTGCAGCTGTCAGGGCCAGTACTCCAACCACTGAGTCTCCTAAAGTCCATCTCCTTTGATCCTTCCAGACCCTGGTGCTATTATTTCCCACTGAGGCTCAGAGAGACCAGATGATTTGCTGTGGGATCACGAAACCAGTAATATCTGGAGTGATACATGAAATTTTTATTCCAAATCTAGTTCTGTATATAATCTTCCACACTGTAGAAAAAATTGTACCAGCAATCTCAAAGTAGTTTCCTTTTCATGAATCCTTTTAAGTGTTCAACAACTACCATCCTACTGAGTTTCTTTTTCTGTATTACCTGGAGCAGATTGATCAATCTCAGAGGCAGGAGCTTGAAGGGAAGAGATTACTTAATCTCCAGGTCCCAGTATTACCTCTGGAGTTAGCTCTAGGTTTAGTTTAGTTCAGCTCAATCCAGGACATCCTAATCAGTGCCCTTGAGCAAACAACTGAATTAATTGCTTAATTCTGTTAGATTTTGTTATCGTTTTTGTTTTTTCTATTGAGGTCTTTCCCTGAACTCTCCTATTTTCTTTTCAAATTAAATTATAATTTTTTTCAATTAAAATCTATTTTCTCTCTCTCCTATCCAACCCTCAATGAATAACAGAAAAGGGGAAAAAAAACAGATTTGCATAGTCAAGGTAAATAAATTCCCTTATTGGCCATGTCCAAAAAGGATGTACCTCAATCTACACCCTAACTCCATTACTTCTCATTCGGTCAGTACCTACTTGCATAATACCTCTTTCTCTCCATTCCAGCTATGACCATGTTGGTTTAGACTATCTTTACCCCTTACCTGGACTTGCATAAGTTAGAGGTTACTTCTACTTGGTCTTTCTTGTTTCATTCAAAATCAATTTTTTTCTTTTTTTTTTCCCTCCATCTCATCTAGGCTGGAAATTCTACCCTAATCCCACTTTTATTGGCAAGAAGCTTTGACTTGTTCCATTTCTGACCCAGGCCACTTCATCCCTCCTTACTCTCTTACTGTATTATTCATGAATTTAGAGTGAACACATAATCGACTTAACCCACTGTATCTCAGAACCCTTGAGCTCAAGAATTCTGCTAGCCTCAGCCTCCCCAGTAGCAGAGATTCCCACCACCTCCAGGACCAGTCTGTCCTTTATACAATTGTTGCTTAGTTGGCATAATCTCCCTAGTATATTGTCTTTGTGTCTCCAACCCTTAGCACAGTGCCTGGCTTATGTTAGGTGCTCAATAAATTCTTATTGACTAATTGCTTAGTGAACAAACCTATCAATCATTTCTCTGAAAAAAAAATATCAATAGCCCTTGCTGCCTACAGAAAAAATTCTGGTCTTATTCTTCCTTTTAAGAACTCCTCCATCAGGCTCTAGTTTACCTTTCCACCTTTATCTCATGCTATTTCCCTTCAAGAACCTTATATTATACCTAGTCTAGCCTACTCACTGCCCTGTGTTCACATCCTTTCCTCACCTACTCTCATGTGTTTCCTCTAGCCACTCCCCCATACATGAAAAAGATGCCCCCCATCTTAAGTTGCTAGAATTCCATTTTCCCTTCGATGCCCAAATCAAATGACCTCTCCTTCCTCTCTCCTCCCAGCTTAAAAGGATATCTCCTAGTCCTCCAATTTATCATGAGATATTTCAGGGCCTTTCATTTTCCCTTCTCATATTCAGCTTATTCAGTAATATAGTTAGATGATACTTTATTCCCACCCTTCCCATTGCCATTAGACTATAATTTTCTTGAGGGTAAGAGCTATATTTTCTTTCCACTTACTTTTTATCTCCAGCACCTACCATAGTGTTTTGCATATACTCGATACAAATGATGTTTGATGAATTGAGTTGGACTGATACGGTGATATAGATTAGTAGTTTGACCTCAGGGTGTAAGACAATAATAACAATAGCTATAAATTACTCTTTAAAGTTTACAGAGAACTTTGCATATATTAATTCGTTTGATATTCACAACAATTCTGGGAAGGAGGCGTTCTTATTTTCCCCATTTTATTGGTGAATAAAGTGAAGCTGAGAGATTAGGAGCACACACCTAGGAAGGATTAGAAGTAACATTTGGACTCTGGTCTTTCTGACTCCAGATCCAGTACTCGTCCATTATACCACTTAGGTGCCTTAAGGTATGTATTCTATACCTGCTTCATCATAAGCTTTTTGTCATCTTGAGCAAACTTCTTTGAACTTTTGTACCTCAGTTTTCTTATCTATGAAAAAAGGAAAGTAATAACCGCTCCTCACAAACGCTGCCTCAATACATGTACTCATGCTTGTAAAATGGTTTTAGACCGTTGTGAAAAATGATTTGCGTATTCCAGGCATCTTTCAATGTAACTTCGCATACCTTAGTGTTTTAGCATTGAAAGGGGGAAAAAAAATCCCCTCCGCTTCTGGCCAGTTGAGACTTGCTACATGACTAAGCCATGTGGCCATTAACCTGAGAATCATTATGAAAAATGATACCATGAGATACTCACAGGTCTTTGTTTACTCCTTGCATATGTCTCTTATGTGGCAAAGTATTCCATTTCAAAATCAGAGGCTGGGTCACGCTTGAGGTCTAAAACTCAGTCTGTGGCAATTGCTTCAGCAATCAAGCCGCTGCCCCTACAACCTAGTCGATTTTGTTGACTGTGTGAAATAGATAGAATTGGTTGGGGTTAAGAAGTCATTCTGTGAACTTTACAGGACTAGAAGGTACTGCCGATTTGTACCTAAAGCCAAAGCACAATTTCAGAAATCTGATAATGTGTGTGTGCAGTAAAGCAAAAAGAGCCTGGCTAAGACAATTCAGGAACCATGGATTCCAATCCTGTCTTTGACACTGTCTTGCTATGTCTCATTGGGCAAGTCACTTTATCCATCACTTCCCTTGTTCCTTTTTCTACAAAATTAGCTTAATAGTACATGTTACTCCCTTGTGTTGAGATCTAATATCTAGAATATCTTATTCTAGATAAGATATTCTATATCTATAGATAGATCTAGAAAGATAGTATTAAAGTATACATATGGGAGAAGAGTGACCATGAGCTCCCATTAGCTGGAAAAATGTAGTGGGTTAATAACTGATAAGGTCTTTGGAAAGGGGGAAAAAGAAGATTCAGAAGTAATAATATATATAGGGGGTACATTTTTTATGAGAGTTGATGCAGGAAGAAGTCTAGAACACCTTCCTGGGGAAGGCTCAAGTAGAGTATAAGGTCTAGAAAGTCAAAGAAGAAAACAAAGAAATGAGGGTAGAGTATGATGGGAAGAAGGGAAATAATTCAAATTTGAGTGAAGTATAGTAGAGGAGCAGTAAGAATCATCTTTGGTTGTTTTGCACCATTGCCTAGTGATGATCCTAGGGCCCTATTGCTTTCCATCTACAAAGAGCAAATGGTGGTTTCTGTTGTCATCATTGCCAGTTTCAGGCTTTGTCTACATTACAGAGCTCAAATCACTCAGGGAGTAAAAAATCCAAGTGAAACATTTGAAAAATATTAGATGGCCCTCACTCTTGTGTTTCTCCAGTTGGCAGAATGGTAGAAAAATAAGGCAGAGGCCACTAAGGCACAAAAAGTTTTTAGACTTACCATAAATATTAATTTAATGTTGGTACTCTTCACATGCATTCTTGGTCCAGTGACCTTTTGAGTTTACACACTACAGAAGGAAAAATAAAGGACTGATATCTTTGTTATACATGAAACCAGAAAACATAAAGAAGAAGTCATCGAAAGGTCCTTCTTAGAGGGATGAAAAAGTGAGTTGGTGAAGGTAGTTTCATGAAGTGGCTGAAGGAAACAAGAAGATTCTCTTTATAGGTTATTTGTTTATCTCTCTTTGCCATACTCACAGTGAGCACGCGCCAATAGACCATGAGGAAGATGTGGTATGTGCACCAACATTTATTATAGAATTTGAAGGAATCCTATCAAGAACTTAATAATATTCTTCAAATTAAAATAATTTTACTTTGATCTTCAGTCTTTTACTACGATGATGGGAAGGATAACAGAAGCAATATTGGGAAATATGGTTCAGAATCAAGAAATGAAAGAGGCTAGAGACTTTTACACTTCTCAGAAACTGCATGCTTATAAATCATGGATACTTCCTTCAAGAAAGAAGCCAAAAGAGACTGGAAAGCTGAATGCTGAATGACATCATAAAATATAAAATTGATTATTTCTTAATGGACAGAAAATGGCTCATTATAAACATACAGTAGCTGTCATTTCAAAATCACCTGTCTGTGTGGAGTTGGGTCATCGATTGGTTAGAATAAAATAAACACCACTTAGAAGCAAAGACAAAGATGAGAAGAATATTATAAATTGAACCAGAATAATAGTTGTTTTCCCCAGCAGCAGAGGTCATAGGACTAGTAGGACACAAATAGATAAGGTCCAAGCTAGTGTTGGCTATGAAAGAAAGAGTGAAAAATGGCAGGCATATATATCTGGAGTATTATATTATTAGCCCTGAGAGAGTAAAGGAACCCGTTTGGGGTAGTTTATAGAAAGACATGTATAGGTACTACATAGGATAAGAAAATGAAGTCAGGTTATTTTTTTGCATCAGTAAAGAAAATATGAAAATTAATAAAAATGTGTGCTATGAGAAAAATACAAGATCATGGACTTGAGCTAAAAGGGATTTTAGAGATTTTTTGTTGAAACCTCTCCCTTCTCCACAAACACTCATTTATGGATAAAGTAAATGAGGTCTAGACAAGTGGTAAAACCTGTCCCAAGCCACATAGCAAGTAAAAGGCGGAGCTAAGGTTTATATCCAGGTCTTCTAATTTCTGTGCTTTCTCTGCTGTACCACACCGATTGATAGAAACTCTTTCTTCAAAGGACTTGCATTAATACTAGTGGGATGAGATTTACATATCTCAAACCATCAATGTGACTTCCACACATTTAGGTTTTAGGAAAGGGGGCAGTGCTTCTTTCGGAAAAGAAAGTTTTCCCTACTTTTTTTTGTAATGAATCTGAAACAGATTAAATTTGAAACTTGTCCTTCTACCACAACTACTATTTCAGAAGTATGGTAAAAATTCTGTTTTCAGTGGGGTATATGTGTGTGTGTGTGTGTGTGTGTGTGTGTGTGTGTGTGTGTGTGTGCACTGTATTATGATATAACATCAGGCTTGAAAATAGAAAGTCACTTTGGTTTTCTCAGTGTGAAGACAACCAGAAAAAATTGAATTGAAACCTATTCGTTATATAAAGGAAAAGAAGATGCTGGATTGAGTGGAAGGGGCAGAAATCACTGAAGAATTCAGTCAAATGACAGCCTGATTCACAGATAATATATGACCATAAATTGTGGGTAGTTGGGGAATCTTTGGCCAGACAGATTGTTTTTTAAAAAGGACTAGGGAGTGAGAAGTACAGGCTCAAAGATTAAATAGATGTTTGACAGTTCTCAGAACTTTTCAGAAGTTTGCTTTAAACTCCTCTGCAAAATATTCGAAGCCTTCTATAATTTGGGAACTTCCTTATCTTTATAGTTTTGTGTCATATTGTTGCCCTCCATATTCTCTAAGCTACAGCCAAATCTGTATATGCCTCCAACCTCATTTTCATGGTTTTGCTCACGCCTAGAATGTCTCCCTTCTTTACATGCTCATGCGTTATAACCTTTTTCCTTTTATAATTACCCATCCACCCATGCCCCAGTTGGAAATAATCTTTCTCCCTTAGACCACGCGTGAAACTTTGCTTTCAGTTTCCTTATGAATTTATCTTTATAAATCAAATTTTATTTTGCTTAAGTAATCAGACAACTATTTTCTCTCCTTCACTCCTGTTCCTATGGGGAAAATGGTAAACAAAATCATTGTAATAAATATACAGTCAGTCAAATAACATTTATTAAGTAACTACTATGTGCAGGGCACTGTGCTAAGGGCTAGAGATACAAAGAAAGGTCAAAAAACAGTCCCTTCTTTCAAGGATCTCACAATCTAAGTAGGGAGAGTATACAAACAACTATATGCAAGCAAAGTTACATACAGGATAAATTAAAGATAATCACAGAGGGAAAGCACTAAGGTTTAGAAGAACTGCAAAAGCCTTCTTGAAAAGGATGGGATTTTAGTTGAGACTTGAAGGAAGCCAGAGAAGGTCAGAAATAGAGATGAGGAATGAGAGAATTCCAAGCATGGTGGACAACCATCAAAAAAGCATGAAGTCAGGAGGCAGAGTGTCATGTGTAAGAAATGGCAAGGATGCCAGTGTCACTGCATTACAGAGTACATGGATAGGGAGTAAAGCATAGGAAGACTGGAAAGGTAGGAAGAGGCCATGTAATAAAGTGCTTTAAAAGTTAGAGGATTTTGTATTTGATCCTAGAGATAATAGGGAGCCACTGGGGTTTATTGAAGAGGAGAGTGACATGGTCACCCTGTACTTTAGGAAGATCTATTCAAGTACTAGGTGGAGAATGGACTAGAATAGAGAGAGATTTGAGATAGGGAGAGCAAACATAAGGCTACTTGAATAGTCCAGGTATGAGGGGAGGATTGTGGTTATAGTATCAGAGCAGAAAGGGGGAGTATATAATAGATGTTGCGAAGGAAGAATCGATAAGATTTGGCAATATTTAGGATATGGGGGTAAGTCAGAGCAAGGAGTCAAGAATTATACTTAGGTGGTTACTAGGTAAATAGGAGGATGGTAGTTACCTTCGTGGCAATAAGGAAGTTAGGAAGAGGAAAAGAGTTGGGGAGAAAGATAATGAGTTTATTTTTGAACAGATGTCCACCTGACATCCATTTCAAGCTGTCTAATAAACAGTTGAAGATGCAAGATTGGATGTTAAGAGAGAATTACAGGCTGGATAAGTGGGTCAGATAATCATCTGCATAGATGTAATAATTGAAACCAAGGGAAATCTCCAAGAGAAATAATGTACAAGGGAGAGAAGAAGAGGACCAAGGTTGTAAGACACTCACTGTTAGTGAGTATAACCTGGACAAAAATGCAGCAAAGGAGATCAAGAATGAATCATCCTATAAGCAGGAGAATAAAGAGGTAACAATGTCACAAAAACCTAGAAAGAAGAGAGAATCAAGAAGAGGATGATTGACAGTGTCAGAGGCTTCAGAGAGGTCAAGAAGAATGAGGATTGAGAACAGGCCATTGGATTTGGCAATGAAAAGAACATTGGGAATTTTGTGCTAAAACTTTTTAATATAATGTAATCAAATTATCTATTTTACATCCCATAATGCTCTCTATCTTTTGTTTGGTCATAAATTCTTCTCTTATTCATAGATCTGACAGATAAACTATTCCATGCTCCCCTAATTTGCTTATGATATCACCCATTATGTCTAAATTATGTACCACTTTTATCTTATCTTGGTATACAGTGGGAGATGTTGGTCTATGCCTAGTTTCTGCCAAACTACTTTCCAGTTTTCTCAGTAATTTTCTTTCCCCATAAGCTTGATCTTTGCATTTATCAAACATTAAATTAGTGTGGTCATTTATTCCTGTGTATTGTGTATGTAATCTGTTTTACCACTCCATAACCCTATTTCTCAGCCAGTGCTAAATTATTTTGATGATTACAGCTTTGTAATATAGTTTGAGATCTGGTATGGCTAAACTACCTTCCTTCACATTTTTTTCATCGATTCCTTTGATATTCTTGAGCTTTTATTCTTCTAGATGAATTTTGTTATCTTTTCTAGCTCTACAAAAACAATTGGTAACTTTGAAAAAAGCAGTTTCAGTTGAATGATGATGTCACAGTCCAGACTATAGACAGCTGAGAAAAAAATGAGAGGAAAGTACGTGGAATCATCGATTCTCAAGGAGATTAACCACAAGAGAGAAGGGATATGGGATGATAGCTAATGAGGATGAATGGATGAAGTGAGGGGTTCAGCTTTTGTTTTTGAGAATTTGAGAAACTTGGGAATGTTTGTTGTCAATAGAGAAGCAGCCAGTAGACAGGAAAGTATTTAGATTCCAGACTTTAACATTCAGTTGCATGTCCCATTCATTGAGTGATTGAATACATGAATATATATGCATATGTGTGTATATACATATATACACAAGTATATATGTGTGTATATGTATAAATACTTATGTGGTTCATAGTTTTATATGATTATGTGTCATATACATATATATATATATATATGTACATTTGAGACAGGTGCTGCAAATGGATAATACATTAAGACTAAAATTAAATAAAATGGTGAAAATAGGCTAGATTGCATTTGGAAAGTAATATGGTAGTTTTGATGACCACAAGTTGCTCTCTGAAATAAAGAGGTATCTTGAACTTAAAGTTTTTCTCCCCAATATGGAATGGATATAAATCTTGGCTATCAAGTAAAGAAAGTTGTAAATCACCTAAAAAGCAGTAAGGGAGATATTTGGTGTCAGCCAGTCAACAAGCATTGATTAAGTGCTTCCTATGTATTAGGCACCATGATAAATGTTAAAGATACAAAGAGATGCAAGAATACTGTCTCTGCCCTTAAGGAGCTCACATTCTAACAAAGAAGAAAATTCAAATAACACATACAATTGTACATGGAAAATCTATGCTGTAGGAAAATCTCTTTGACAACTGAGTGGGGGGGTGGATTAAAAAGGGAAAAGATGAGCATGGAAGACCAATTAGAAGGCTATTGTAATAGTCCAGGTAAGATCTTATGAAATTCTGATATAGGGGGTGACTATATGAGTGGAGAGAAGGGGAAGTATACAAGTGATGTTACGAAGGTCAAAAAAATGTGATTCTCCAATTGGTAAATGGTCAAAGGATATGAACAGGCAGTTTTTCAATAAAGAAATCAAAACAATTGATAGTCAGATGAAAAACTGTTCTGTATCACTATTGATTAGAGAAATGCAAATTAAAGCAACCTTGAGATATTATTTTACACCTACCAGAGTGGCTAAAATGATTCAAGGAGAAAGCAACAAATGTTGGAGGGGATGTGGAAAAATTGGGACACATTCATTGTTGGTGCAATTGTGAACTGATCCAACCATTTTGGAGAGCAATCTGGAGTTATACCCAAAGAGTTAATAAACTGCCTCTACCCTTTGACCCAGCAATACCACTACTAGGTCTATTTCCAAAGACAATTAGGGGAAAAGGAAAAGAAAGCATATGCACTAGAATATTTATAGCAGCTCTCTTTGTGGTGGCAAATAACTGGAAATTGCAGGGATGCTTGTCAATTGGGGAATGACTGAACAAGTTGTATATGATTGTGATGGAATACTACTCTGCTATAAGACATGATGAACTCTATGATCTTAGAAAAACATAGAAAGACTTAACACGAAATAACGAAGAGCAAAATGAGCAGAACCAAGAGAATATTCTATATAGTAACAGCAATATTGCTTTAAGAGTGACTTTGAGTGAATAAGTTAATTTGACTATTACAAATACCCAAATTAACTATAAAGGACCTATGAAGAAAGATGCTATGTGCATCCAGAGAAAGAACTGATAAATAGAAGTATGTATAAAATAATTTTACATATATATCCCAATTTATGGCTAAATGGTAGCCATCTCTCAGGTGGGGTAGGGGGAAAGAAAAAAAGAAGAAAAAAAAGAAATTTGCACGATAGTTTTATTATATATTTAAAAGGAATAAGCAAGTTGTACATAATAGATTTGCAGTTTCATGTAAAGTCATCTTATTGTATTATGTTATACAAATGCTTGTTTTATTCCATAAATTAAAAATAAAATATTTTTTTAAATAAATGTGATTAGACAACAGAATATATGAGATGAATATCTGCAAGGAATTGAGGATGGTATCAAGGTTGCGAGCTTGGGTGAATGAGAGGATGGTGGTGTCCTTGACAGTAGAAAAGAAGTTTAGAAGAAAAGATGGTTTGAAGGAAAACATAATGAGTTGTCTTTTGTAGATGTTGAATTTACGATACTTTTGGGACATCCAATTTGAAATGTCTAAGAAGTATTTGGAAACTAGAGGTCAGGAAAGAGATTTGGGCTAGATGTATGTCTAATATCTGCATAGAGATGATGATTGAACCTGTGAGCTAATGAGATCATCCTGAGAAGGTTTAGAGGCAAAAGGGAACAGGGCTTAGGAAAGGGCCTCGGGGCATACTCAAGTTATTGAGTATGAATTCATTGGATGAAGATCAAACAAAAGAGACTGAGAAAGAGGCCAGATGAGGAGGAGAGAGTAGGGTCATGAAAACATTAAGGGAATGTAGTACGGAAGAAAGGGGTGATCAGTTGTATCAAAATTGGCAGAGATCGATAAACATAAGGACTGAGAAGAGGCCACAGGATTTGGAAATTTAGAGATCCTATGACAAAGTAAGCAGAGCTAGGACAATTTATACAATGACAACAATATTACAGAGAAAAAACAATTTTGAAAACATTTAGAACTCTGATGAATGCAATGGTAAACTCTAGTAAATTCCCAAAGATTGTAGATTAAACAAAACACTCACTCCTTGCCCAAGTGTAATGAACTTAAAATGCAGAAATGGACATATGTTTTAGGGAATGGCCATGTTGAAGTTGTTTTGCTGTACCCAAGGCTTATTTATCTGAATAGTTTTTAAGTTGTCCAGTGGAGTAGGACAGCGAGAGGGACACATTATAAATGTATGTAAAATAAATGATTAAATTTATTTTTTAAAAAGGGATTATTGATAACTTTATGGCAAACACTATAAATTGAATAATGAAGTCAGATGCCAGATTGCAACAAATTCAGAAGAAAATGAGCAGAGAGGAAGTGGAGACACCTAGTGTAGAGAGAATTCTGATAGAGTTTAGCTGAAAACTATTAGAATGAGGAAAATAGGATCCAGTGAGAGTTTTTTAAGAAGAAGGAGACATGGGTGTGTTTGTAAGTGGCTGGGAAGGAGACAGAAAATTGAATGAGACAATGTATATAAAGGACTTTAGTAAACCCAGAGCTATTTAATATAAAGGTCAGCAATTATCATCATTGCTATTATGTGGCAAAATCTAAGGATGTCATGAGCAACCAGAGAACCTCATTCATACCCATTTAATATAAAAAGACCTAGAGAAAGGCTCCCAAACTGTTAGGTGATTTTTTAAAATTAGATTTATTTTTTTAATTGAAAAGCTGCCTTTTATCCCCCTTCCTCCCACATCCCCCCATTGGGAAAGAAAAACAAAATCCTCTGTTACAAATGTATATAGTCAAGCAAAATAAATTCCTAGATTGGGTATGTCAAAAAAAAGATGTCTTTATATATTCTGAGTCCACTACCTCTCTTCCACATAATGTATAACGTATTTATTTCATCATGGATGCTCTGAGATTGTGATTAGTCATTGTGTTCATTTGCTAAGTCTTTCAAAATTTTGTCTTTACGATATTATTGTTATTAAAAATTCTCCTAGTTCTGTTTACTTCATTTTGTATCAGTTAAAAAAGTCTTCCTAGGTTTCTCTGAAACAATCCCCTTCATCATCTCTTACAGTGCAATGGTATTCCACCAAAGTCATACACTGTAACTTGTTTAGCCATTTTCCGATTAATAAATAGCCTCCTCAGTTTCCTATTCTTCACCACCACAAAAGAGCTGCAGCAAATATTTCTGTGGCTATAGGTCCTTTTTGTCTTTCTTTGATCTCTTTGGGGCATAAACCTTGTAATGTTATCACTGGGTCAAAGGATATATACGGTGACTATATATATACTTAAAATGGGCTTTTTTTCTTGTGGACTTTGTTTCCTTGCCTTCTACATAGGGGGGAGAGAGAGGGAGGTGAAAGAAAAGAATTCAGAACTGAAAATAAAGTAAAATTGAAAATAAAAAAATAAAAATTAGAGAACAGAAAAAAGTAAACAATACTAAGCCAAGAAGTATGTCTGAATGGTTTAATAGTTTTTGAGGCACAGTTACAAGTTGTTTTCTAGTTCAGAAATCCAACAGTCATTTTAAGACACCTGTTTTCCCATATCCCCTCTAACATTTGTCATTTTCCCTCTTTGTCAACTTTGCTAATCTGATGCTTATGAAGTAAAACTTGAGAGTTGTTTTAATTTGCATTTCTGTAATATTAAGAGCACTTTTTATATGTCTATTTATAGCTTGCAAAACTACCTGTTCATATCCTTTGACCATTTACTGGTTTGCGAATGGCTCTTATTCTTGTAAATTTGGATCAGTTCCTTGTATATTTTAGAAATGAGACCTTTGTCAGAGAAACTAGATACAAATATTTTCCCCATTTACCTCCTTTTCTTCTAAGTTTCTTGCATTTGGCTTAGTGCAAAATTTTTTAGATCTTATGAAATTAAATTTGTACATTTTGCCTTTTGTGCCCTCTCAATCTTTTATTGGTCATAAATTCTTCTCATAGATATCTCCATAGCTCTGACAGGTAATTTTTTTCCTTTTTCTAGTTTATCATCTCACCTTTAATATTAAAGTAATATATACATTTAGAACTTACCTTGGTATACAGTATGAGATATTGGTCTGTACCTAGTTTCTGCCAACATACTTTCCAGTTTTCCCAACGGTCTTTGTTAAATAGTGAGTTATTGCCCCAATAGCTGGGGCATTTCATTTTATCAAACACTTTACTACTACGCTCATTTGCTTTTATATATTGTATTGGGTCAGAGGAGTGGGGAGGAGTAGGGATTTTGTTTTGTGATATCACAGGTCTGGAGGGTTCACTTCCCACATCCTTAAAAAAATACCCCATTTTTAGAGTTTGTTTTTTTTCCTTCTAAGCCAGCATACTAAGTGTACAAAGTGTACTAAGAAATGTTTCACAGTTTTGACATTTTCATGTACGTTCAACTGAGGCAGAGGCAAGGAGTAGGGGGGGGGAGTATGGCTCCCAAATTAAAGAAAAAGATACGCCTCCTCCCTTCAAAACTATGCCCCCAAATCCCCTCAATCCCTTCAGCTCCAATATGAAAAAATAATACAAACTGTTTAAAAAATATATTACACAAAAGAACCTGAATAAACAGTAGCATAAAGACCACTTTTGCTCCCCAGCCTCCTGCTGGTCTATCCTTGGGGGAGGGGAATTCAGAATAGGGGCAGGAGAGTTCAGATGAAGGTCTAGGGATAGTGCTGACAAATACTCACCTCTCTCTTTTCCAGCCCATCCCTATCTTGTCACTCTCAGCCTCCCCTTGGGCCTCTCTCAGCCTTTTTCTGGGTCAAAATCAAGAGACTGTGTCACTACTGGTTTCCCAGAGCCCCTCAGGCACTCCCATTTTAAGCAGCTGCCAGAGCTGTGCTGAGACACAGAGGGATTTAGTGACTTATGATGTGGTTTCAAAGAAAAGAAAATAAGGGGGCAGGGGGAAATACTATAGCTAAAGGGTTTTTTTTTTCCCCTAATGTGTTCCACTGAGCTAACTTCTCTTTCTTATCTTGTGCTGGTTTTTTCTGATGATTATTGTTTTGTAGTATAGTTTACAGACATAGAATATTATAGAGATATGTCATTGCTAGGCCCCTTACTTCCTACTTTTTTTTCATTAATTCCCTTGAAATTATTGACCCTTTGTTTCTACAAATGAACCGTGCTATTATTTTTCTAACTCTATGTAGTAATCTTTCAGTAGCTGGATTGGCACTTAATAAGTAAATTAATTTATATTTGTTCAGCCTATCAATAAGCAATTAATGTTTCTCAGATTGTTTAGATATTTATTTTCATAAGGGAGTGGATTCCCTAAATGGATTCAGTGGAAAGATATAAACAAGAATAATATAAGAGCAAAAAGAATGGCGAGATTGGCATTTGCACTAATGACCACTGTAATACTGGTGATTCTCTGGAGAGCTGGATGGATTTCTCCTGAAGGCCAAGTCAGTTCTGGAATTTTATGATTCTCAGAGCGCTCACCATGATGAGATCACCGATCAGTTTGAAGTTTAAGTAGTGCGCTATCTTTTCCAGTATTAAGCAATGGTATTTTGTACACAACATTTAATGAACATGAATTGAATTGTATTTTAGTGGTGTTAAAATGAGAAATGAAGTCAATTAAGGGAACATCTTAAGTGAGGCTATAGATGGGATTAGCCTGCTACAGGAAACCTTTCCTTATGACATTAGGAAACAGTCTGTGCAAATGTACTTAAGGTATCAACCTGGAGAGAAGTCATTGAGGATGAGTGAGATTGTGAGCAAAAGCTATGACGTACTGTGACACAATGCATGCATAGTCATTTAAAACCTGATGATGCCTCATCGGATCAAGCTAACCTATGAGGACCTAAGGGAGCTAATGCATTTTGTGGCATTCCTCTTTGAACAACAGAAACAAACACCAGTGAAGATATTTGAAGTAAGTGCTTAATGGCTGGGGAAATGCTGCTTTTAAGCTCCCTAACACCCCAGTCACACAGCTGTGATTCAAGCTAGTTACTCTTATTGCCAATAGGGAAGTAAGGCACTTGTGAGTGTAACTGCCTTATCCAAACCCCAGGATAATTTAACAAAGTCCAAACCATAGCGTTCCATCAAGACTAGTCTCCAGGGAGTCCAGATATTGGATGACTTCCGGTATTATTGGTATTTTTGACTAGAACAAAAGCCACCTAAAGCAGTTCTTTGCATTTAATGTTCATCTTTCAAGCCACAGCCCTATGCACAAAGCAATATTTCTTCCTCATATAATTTTCTTCTTTTGGCCCTTTGAAAAATGCTACAGAGAACCTGCACAGCATTGTAATGGTCATTGAGCCTTGGAACTAATCAAATTTTTCTCAATGCTGCCTTAGTTAATGTATACACATTGATCCTCACCATCCCCCTGCCTACACACACACAAATGCAGGCAATTCTAGTTTTCAATACTTCTTAAAAACACCTTTGCCAATGTAAAGACAGCAACTATTTGACTGATAAGTAAATGACTTGCAAATTTAGACTGATAAAATAATAGGAAAGTGTAAAATGACTTAGAATTTTGTGCATGTTGGATTGTAGGTCCTCAGAGGACGTAATAACTTCATGACATTTGAAAACATGAAGGGGAAGAGGAAAATGGCATGGATTTGTTCAATGTTAAAATGGGAAAATATTCAGATCCCCTGGCAGCTAGGCAGCACTGAGAATATTGGGTACTAGAACTGGAATTAAGAAGACTAAGGTTCAATACCCTGAGATACTTAATAGCCGTGTTACCCAACTGTTTTTCTGGGTTTTTATCATTCTGAAAGATGAAATCAACTCTGAAATTTATACCTTCCAAATCACCTTTTGTCCCTGGGGCTCCTGAAAATGGACATCTGGGAACCAATTCCAGATCTTCAATGTAAGAACACCCTGGGAATTCATCTCATTGTTTCCCACCTGGCTATTTTCCTGGACTTCAAGAACATCAGAAACTCACCTTTCTGCAAGATGAAACCAACCAATTGCCTACTGGGCATTTCAAATTGCATGCGGGTCCTAGAGACATGTCAAATTCAATATATCCAAAGAAGAAGGAGGAGAAGAAAAAATATTAGTATTCTCCAACTTCTGCTTGAATTGGCAGATTGGGTGCCCAGTGGGCAGTAACTGTTATTCTCTTGGACTAAACAGACAGTATGTGTCAGTCAGGACTTGAACTCAGATCTTCTTGGCTCTAAGGCCACCTCTCCACTTTAGCATGCTGCCTCACTATGTATTCCTGACAAGCATGACTCTTTGTGAACATTTCCTACGCCATGAGAAAACTGGGATATCTTGTCTTCCCATGTAGACAATAAATCCCTTGAGGACAAGGGCCTCTCTGTTTCCTTCACAAAATGCTTTATATAAGTAGGTAGCTAAATGTTCGTTGATAATAAGTTTTATTAATTCAAGTAATATCCGATCCCACCAGGCAGCTTTTTGTAGATGATTAATTACACTTAAAATGTAATTTTGTAAACATAATACTTGTCTTAATATTTGAGCTGATAAACACCAGTGTTGATCCCCCCAAACATCCCCAGTCTACTTTGAACCCAAGCTGGTAGATCCACTGAATCAAGTTTTTGTGGTTAGAAAGATCTACTCATGAATATTCAATGGCAACTGTTGATTACTGTTTGTCTTGTTGCTATGTAGATGGAGTCCAAAAGGTGATTACTAATGTCCCCACAAAAGCGAATGTGATCTTGTGCTGCACTAAGAGAAAGAACCACACTTCCAAAAACAAGGAGGTGATGGATTCATGGTATTCTTCCCTGGTCAGACCACGTCCAGGGTATTGTGTTCAGTTCTGGATGCCATAGTTTAAGGAAGAACATAGTAAGTTCAGAGCATACGGAGGAGGACAAGCAAGAATTTGAAAGGACTTGAGCTTATACAACCTGAGGATCTCTTGAATGACCTTTTTGAATGACTTCAAACATTTGAAGGATTTCCATATGTAAAGGGATTTTGTTGTTGTTGTTCAGTCATTTCAGTCCTGTCCAACTCTTTGTGAGCTCATTTGGGGTTTTCTTTTTTTCCCTAGTATTCTTTTTTTCTGTTTAATATGGCTGACATACAGTGTAGTTTCCCCATTTTCTCTTATGATTGAATCTATTTTAGCTTTAACTTTGTCCGAGATCGTGATTACTACTCTGCTTTCTTTTTCCTAAAAAATTTTACTCCTGATCTTTATTTTCTGTTTGTGCATCTCTCTTATTTGCTTACTCCTCTTACTCCTCTATAGGGATTTTCTGGGAAAAGATACTAAGGTAGTTTGCTCTTTCATTCTTCAGCTCATTTTACCAATGAGGAAACTGAGGCAAACAGGATTAAATGACTTGCCCAGGATCACAGAGCTAGTATGTGTCTGAGGCAGGATTTGAACTCAGGAAGATGAGTCTTCCTGACTCCAGGAGTGGCACTCTATCCACTGAGCCATCTAGCTGCTCAAAAGGATTATTCTATTTGGTCCCAGAGGGTAAAGCTAAGAGCAATAAGGCGTGAGTAATAAGGAGGCCGATGTAAGCTTCGTATCAAGAAAAAAAATCAATTCTTTCATTATGTGAACTGTTCAAAAATGGACATGTATTGGGAGGTGGTGAGCACCCCTTTATTTGAGGACTTCAGGGAAAGGCTGGATGATCATTTGTTAGATATGTTGTGGTAGAGATTCTGTCAGTGTGAGCTAGACTGGGTGGAAGCTAAGGTCCTTCCTAACTATGATTCTGTGGTTTTGTTTAGGAAGTCCAATTTAGACCTAGCCCTTAAGGTTTAACTGAACAACACTGATTGCTCTGTGAGGTTAGTGGCAAAAAAAAATCACAGTGGATTTGAGGATAATGCTTTTAATTCCATGTGGCTTCTTCTCAAAGTGTGAAATAATGAATTGCTCATAGAATATTTCTGCTGCACTATAATATTTTCAACATCCTATATATTTGGAGGAATCCACTTACAAAAAAGATAACTTTTGAGAAACTACCTGGCCATAGCAGAGCAGGTTTCTGGCGAGGCTTGACAATTGGCTGCCATTCTCAGGGGCATTTTTCTTGGGAAAGGCTTCCACAAAACAGACTAGATATTCTCTTTACTCATGCATTTTTCAATGTTTATATCTTGACAACAGTAGCTCAAGCTTAGTCTGTCTTCTTTCATGTCTCTCATTCTGCAGAACTTTTCAGGTCAAGATAATTGAAACAAAAAGAGAAATGAATTTGTTATCAAATAAATACAAATAAAGAAGTGAAGATAAAATCACTGAAATCCTAATTATATTCAAAATGAAATGCAGTCAGAAGAAAGATATCAAAATATCAGCTTTGTATTTCATCTGCTAAGCTATTATATAAAAAAATGATTTATATTTCTAGTCATTCCCTTTCTTTTAGGAATTGAGTAATAGTAAGTGATGGATAATCTATTTCTTTTAATGGATCTTTTCTGAGATCATTTTCATTTTCATTATTTGCCAGAATTGGTGGTTCCCTAATCCCAAGAGCTCTATTTCTAGCATTATTTGATTCAAATCTATCAAGCCAAGGCCACCTCCTTCAGGCAGTTAAGAGTCAAGCACTGTTGTGCTTGCACAGCTATTGCCCCTGAGAGTGAAGTTCATGAGGCATCCAAATTAAGTAACAGAAAAAGACAGGGCAGTCATTGCAATGTATGACAACCACAAATTGGATGATAAAGAATGGAAGGGAGGTAGAATTGAAGGGCACAGGACTTTGAGCATCAAGAGAATACACTAATTATGATCAAGTAAACTGGCCCCCGAGGCTTTATCACAGTGGCTCATCCTGAGCATAGGTCAGAAGAGCTCCCCGAAAGAAGAGCAAGAGAGGACTGAGAGAAGACTAAGGACCAATCCTCCATCCAATATGGAGGTTAAGGGCAATTTTGAAGGGATCTGTATGAAATGTGCCGTGTTTATAAGCAAACTGTGCTAGCTTTCTCAGAAATGTGCCCATGATGTACAGGACTCATCAATCCTGATAACTACTATTTGTTTCTGAGGATTCTTGTGGGCATAAATGATACCAGAAAGACTCCGTAAAACAATATTAAGGATTATGAAGAGCTAAGCAATAAACTAAAGAGGTTAAGGACAGAAGTGGTGTTTTCCTCACTGTTAATGTTGTAAGGCAGAAGTTTCAGAAGACGGAGATTTGGGAAGTAAACAGCTGTTTAAGACAATAGTGTTTGAAATTGGGTTTGGGATTTCTGGACCACAGCTTAAACCATAGGAATGATGGACTCTTAGAGATGAAGTATAGCGGTAAGGGCTGGTTAAAAAACATATATATTCATTCATATATATATATATATACATATATATATATATGTATTTATGTATATGGTTTTTTATATATCTCATGTATATGCCTGCAGTCTTTAAAACATAATTGAGAGAATTAGCCTGAAAAGAAAGAGAGAGAAAACCATTTACAGATACCTACTAAGCCAGATGTCACAGGAAAAAAGCATCTATAACATGTAAAGATATCAGTAGAGTTATATAGTAATTTTCAGGAGTTAAAGTACAAGGACATGTCCTTTAAAAGTAAAAAACATTAATTGGGATTAAAACAATTAGCAATGGAAACAATCTTGCAAACCTTCATTGGAGATTTCAATCTAATTGGCATGTCATATTAGATTCAACTCAATTTAATTTGCTATACATTAATTAAGCATCTAATATGTGTTAGGTATTATACTAAGTACTGGAGATACAAATAAGAAAAAGAAAGACAGTTCTTGCCTTCAAGGAGCTTATAATCTATTAGGTGGTGGGGGGAAACATCACAGAAAAAGGAACAAAAGCAGGGGGGGGGGGAAATACACATGGGATACCCTGTGTAGGCGCATCTTGTTCTGTGGAGTTTAGAACAAGGAGGACTGCTGATGGAAAGTGGGGATGGTACAGTGTGCTAGATATGGTTTAGAATTCTGCCTCACACTCTCTGTGTGACCCTGGTCAAGTCACTTAGCCTCTTTTAGTGTCAATTTTCTCACCTGTAAAATTGAGACAATAAATAGTACCTCAAACTCAATGTGTCTAGTCCTAAATTGCTCCCAAACTTGTTCTTCCCTGTCGTGGGAGAGGTAGTTCAGAGAAATTGTTGCTATACTAAAAATTTCTCCCATTGGTGAGTTCTCAGAAGCGTGATTTTGATCAGTTCATCAACCTTTATTCTTTGGAGCTTGCTATCATACCTCAGTTGTCTTCTACTTCCACCCCCATTCCTCACTTCTCCTTTTGGAGAGTTCTTCCTGGAACCATTTTGAGAAATGTACCAGGCCAAGCATCCACTCTCCTAAGAGAGCATGACTATCTATCTTCCTAGTTTCCTGGGTTTATTATCTCATGGTCACCCTTGTGAAGATTGAGAAAAAGTTGTTAGTTGTGGCAATTAAGAGTTCTTTGTTGACTTTGAAGAGAGTAGTTTCAACTGAGTAATGAGTTCAGAAGCCCCCTCCTACTCCAGAGGGTTGATAGTAAGAAGAGAGGAAGGCTAATGTGTTATAGTCAAGGAATTTGTCTGGGACCTTCAGGAGAAATATAATGGGGGTCCTTTCAACTCTGACTTTAACAATTATGGTTCAGGATCTCCTTTCTTTTTACCTGGCATAGGTTAATAACATCCTAATTGCTCTTCCTCTCTCCCCTCCGTTCTTCATGTTGTGACCTAATCTATCCCTCTGATTTTATTATTCCTCTCCTCACAAACTTTCAGTGACTCCATGTTGCCTACAAAATAAAATATTACAAACTCAGTCACAATCTGGGTCCTGCCGTCCTTCCCGGCCTGATCGCATAATACTCGCCTTCACGTGTTCCATGTTCCAATGACATTATTCTCCATCTGTGGCATCATCTAATGCTCTGTCATCTTCATGCCTTTACTTATGGCATTCCCCATGAACAGTTTGGTTTCCCTTTTACCTGCACTTGGTTGAAATCCCTTTCTTCACTTAACTCAGGAGGCACCCTCCATGAAGTCTTCCCTGGCCCCTCCTCCATTAACTGAAAATGGTCTTTTCCTCAAATTTCTCTCTCCACTCTTATGTACTTATTACATTTTTCATTGTGTCATAGTTATTTATGTCTCTCCCTACCCCCATTAGGGGCAACTAGGTGGTACAGTGGATAGAGTGCAGAGCCTGGAGTGAGGAAGACTATCTTCCTGAGTTCACATCTGGCCTCAGATATTTAATAGATGTATGATCCTGAGCAACCCACTTAATCCTGTTTGTCTTAGTTTCTTCATCTATAAAATGAGCTGGAGAAGGAAATGGCAAACCACTCCAGTACCTTTGCAAAGAAAACCCCAAATGGGGTCATGAGGAGTCAGACACAACTAAAAATCGACTCAACAATACCCCCATTACAGCATACCTTTCTTAAGAGTAGGGTCTGTTTTGTATCTATTTTTTTGTACCCACAGACTAGCACAGACGCTTGTAGGAAATACTTAATAAATATTTGTTCAATTGGCCTAATATGTGTTTTGTTGAAGGGTAAAGGGCTTCAATTCTCTGAATTATGTAAAAAAATTTATGCCGTCACAATGAACCAAAGATATTTAATAAATAACTGTTACCTGCAAATCATCGTTAGATGGTATACATACAAATGGAACATTTCCTCCCCTCAAGAAGTTTACATTACATTCTAGGAGCAAAGCATGTCTGTAAGTATGAATGATATGAAGTACATATAATACAAGTAAAATATAAAAGAAGTATAGTACAAAGAAAATTGAGTAAGTAGTGAGAGAGGAGAAACAAATGAGGGAAGTGATCACAAAAAGCTTCATAAAGGTTTGGGCACCTGAATTAAGCCTTAAAGAAAGATAAGAAGTCAGAGATAAATATGAAGGGAGAAACCAATTGAATTCAATTCAATTCAACCAATCTTTCCCCAACACTTGGTAAGTGTAAGGCACTGTAAATGTATGGGTAGTGGGTGGAGGGGGGGGATGGTGATGAAGAGAGAAAGGCTAAGGATGACCCTGAAAATACAAACCTGGGTCTTACTTGGATGACATACTGTATCTCAAGTGTTGACACTAGGTGTGTTGCTCCAGAAAACGAGTCTCAGTCTTAAAATAGTCTTTGTACGTCTCTGAATGCATGAATGAAAGCTCATCCAAAAGAGGTGCCATGACATAGAGGTCAACTGTTAAATTTCTGAAGCTTTATGGTAATAATTCAAAACCATCTCCCTGAAAGAGATCCTCTTTATTGTGCTGTGATCAACATGATCTCCAAACATCTTGTAAATTCAGTTTAAAAAATTAATGAAAAAAATCAATCATGTTTTTAATTCCTCTACATGAAACAACTAATTGCCCCAATTTTTCCTTGTCTCCCCAGTTGTATTAGTGTCATGTAGATGAAACCTCAATTTTAGCTCAGTAGCTTGGTGGAATATGAAGCACGTTTCTTCATTAGACCTACACAGCATTAGCTTTTGGCTTTTATGTCATTGCTATGCATATGTATACCAGCACTCGTAAGGATTTTTTTGTGGGGGAGAAGAGATTGGTGAGTCTGAATTTGTGATTTTACCACTGAGCAGAATAGCAACTTCTTTTAAGGAATAGGCATTGAGTGAGTCTTTACACATCTAGTATGTGTCAGAGGCTCGAACCCAGATCTCTCTGGATCTCTTCTGAGAAATAGTCTCCAAGACCAGTTCTCCATCTACCATATCATGCTTCTTCTATGTTCTGAGAATATAGTTAAAGAAAAAAAAAAGATCATAGAACTGGTCTTCCCACATCCCCCAATAAGAAGTGCCTTCTTGTAAAAGAATTTTAGTTTATTTGTTGATATCAAGGACCAGTATCTATTTTTATATAATTAGGGGCTTACTTATTGATAACAGTTGCAGGCATTCTTTCTGGTGTGGAGTATGAGTAAAAAAAAACAAGAAATGAGTAGCCAGGCCTTCACATGACAGGCCTTTTATTGCTGCAAAATTAGCTTTGTAACAACTTCATTCAAACACCACCTAAGAATACTTAGATATTTTGATATCATCAGTGTGGGTAACCCCTCCACCGGTTTAGAGCCCCATTCTCTGATCCCATATAACTCTTGTCTATATCTTTTTATAAATGCTTCATAGATATTCTATCCAATGTGTTGAAGGATTTTCTCTGGTTCTTTTAACTGAGACTAAATGGAAAAAGTATTGAGCCTAGAGTCAGGAAGGCTCAATTTCAAATCTGGTCTCAAAATGTGGTTAACTATGCGATCCTGGGCAAGACACTTCACCTCTGTCTGCCTCCATTTCCTTGCCTGTAAATTAAGGATAATAATAGCACGTACCTCACAAGGTT
The DNA here is from genome assembly GCA_028646595.1 of Phalanger gymnotis. NCBI lineage: Eukaryota > Metazoa > Chordata > Mammalia > Diprotodontia > Phalangeridae > Phalanger > Phalanger gymnotis. The sequence continues at coordinate 100,426,296 of CM053627.1, read as the reverse complement.
TTTGTGAGGATCAAATGAGATATTATTTGTAAAGCACTTAGCATGATACCTGAAACCTAGCAGTCACTTAAAAAAAATGCTTGTTCCCTACCTCTATCTCTTATCTGTTATTCTCAGTAGGGGATTTAAAAGATTCAAAACACTTAAAAAAACCTAAAAACTAAATATTCAAATGTCTTTGTGATCTCATCTATTTGGATGTTCCCTCTCATGATGGAGATAGCATCCTATCTAAGCCTGCCCATCCTGTATGTTTCTTGTCTATAGACTCTCATAATTTCAACACGGGGGTCCATCAATGTGCCAGACTTTTGGTTTCTTTTGTTCTCTTGCTTTTCCCCTGAGATCTCAAAGATGCCATTGAGCACTTGGGCTGTGTACCTCTCGTCCCTCACCTTTACCATTTGACCTGTCCATCTTCTTTTCCACCTTTCTTTTATGGTCTTTTTAAAAACTCCTTGGTTATATATTTCAGCCTGCTTACACCCACCATGTTCTTTTCCATTGCTCTCAGTGCAATATTCATTTTCAATTCTTCAGAGAATGTTGTATTCCAATTATCACTTTTGTATAGCAACAACTGAGAGAATTCTGGTATCAAGAAGAGATGGATCTTTATTTCCAGCCAACAGCCATGAAATCTTTAAACTGTGGTCACAGGATGCTGGGCCAAATGAACCCCACAGAATAAAGAGAGAAAATTGTGTTTGAAAGAGATATTTAACGAGGACTAGCAAACATATGGGCTTTTAGGGAAATTTCCAACAAGCAAATCCACTAGAAATGACTTATTTAAATTGACGATACAAGTCTTAACCATAATAACGAGGCTAGAGATATACCAGCATTCCCATAGTAACACGTACTCTGGACTTAATCTCTTAACTTACTTTCATTACTAAGTTGGGTCACCAGTACAAAATTCCCTAAGAGTCTAGGGGTAGCCCTGAAAAATTGAGAATGTCTTTTCCAATGCTATATCTCATGAATTCTCCCTGGTGTGCTCCCCTTCCTATAAGTAGGAATCGGTACCAGTTAATCAGCTAGACTTAATTTGCTTTTATAAGGAGCTATTTACTAAAGTGGTATAGAACAGTTGGCATAAAACACCCCATCCTCCAGTACCTGTGACACATTCTTCTACAAGTATATATACAGAGGGCAGAAGAAAGTAAGCTTTTGCTTAGAGCATATGTGGCTAAGGGGGTAACTCACAACTTTGGAAGTCTTTTTTTTTTAAATCTTTTTTGTGGGGGGAGGCAGGGCAATTGGGGTTAAGTGACTTGCCCAAGGCCACACATACAGTAAATGTGTCAAGTGTCTGAGGTCAGATTTGAACTCAGGTCCTCCTGACTCCAGGGGCCAGTCCACTATTCACTGCACTACCTAGCTGCCCCAGAAGCCTTCTTGTTGGACATTTTATTTATTTATTGGATAGCACTGTTAGTTGTGGTATAGTTTTTCTGTTGCAATTGAATCAGCTTTCTTCATCTTGTCCAGTCTTTCCTTGGCTCTCGATTTGGACGCTGCCACCATCTGCTGCTCTTCAGGGACAGTGTTGGGGCACCAACTGGAAGGTAGAAAATTCAAAATCCCGCTGACTCTTGAAAACTTGCAAGCCAAGCCAACCTTCTCCACCCCCTCACACACCATCACCTCCAGGGAGGAGACCTAGTGAAGGCTGAGGTGGTTTTTTTCTGCTCTTCACCCAAGCACTTCTTTCTCAAGGGTGGCTCTCTCTCCTCTTTACCCCCAGGCATGCAAATCTCTTGGACTCAGAACAGCTTGATAATTTCTAGATAATCCAAAGGGCATGACCAAGTTTCCTCAATTATTCCAAATGGATTTCCTGTCCCACCTAAGGAGTTATCCGATCTTTTTCATAGCTAGTGAACAATCAAATTCTCACTTGTTAAATGTATCAAAGCATAGCATTTTATTACTTACTTTAGGTTGAGTGATTTAATTATTTGACTTGCGACCGCTACCCTTACACCATAAACTGTAATGAAGAGTTGGATTTAGAGTACCTGTCCTAAGCTCTGTTTAGTGTACCTTAACATGTGGTGGCTAGGTGGAGCAATAGATAGAAAGCCAGGCCTGGAGTCAGGAGGACCTGCGTTCGAATCCAGCCTCAGATGCTTACTAGTTGTGTGACCCTGGGCAAGTCACTTACCCCTGCTTGCCCCAGTTGCTTGTTGGTAAAATGAACTAGAAAAGAAAGTGGCAAGCCACTTCCGTTCTTTGCTAAGAAAATTCCAAATGCTGTCACAGAGACTCAGACATGACTGAAATGACTCAGCAACAACAGAATAAGATAAGAAACTATCATTTGAAAATTATGACAATGGAAAAAGTTATCTAATCAGACAGTCTTCTACTAAAGACTTCTCAAGGATGTATTCAGTTACTAACCTTGAGAGGATTTACATTTCCTGTAGTTGTCCAGCTTTAAAAATATCTCCCTTTTGTTACTGTAAAAAAGTGGTTTGTCAAGGCTACAATAAACAGACAAGGGACAGCAGCAGACCTTCCCCTGGTACTAATTACATTGCTGGGAAATTACTCTGGGCAAAACTCCATCCCAGAAATCACTGCAGGGCAGAGCTATCCAACAAAAAAGGAACCAAACTCTAACGGGAACTTCAGCATAATAGCACAGCGACTCCTAGCATATGTAACATTTCTCTTGGAATGTTTGGGGAGATTGAAGAAAAACATGACAGCCTCCTAGGCCGGGCAACTTGTAGTGGCTTTTTTATGTTCTGAAGCGTAACAGAAAAAGGAAGAATATGTGTTGAAGGATACAAGACTAAGGAGAAAGGGGAAGTGGAATAAATATAAAGCTTGAATTAAGTAAACAGTTATTTATCAAGTGCCTAATGTGTTCTAGCTACTGTGCTAAGGGCTTTACAAATATAATCTCATTTGATCCTCAAAATAAGGCAGTAGGTGCTATTATTATCCCCCATTTTGTAGCTGAAGAAACTGAGGCAGGTGGAAATTAAGTGCCTTTACTGAGTCACAGATTTAGTGTCTGGACTGTATTTGAACCCAGGTCTTCCTAATTTCAGGACCAGCTTTAGGCCACCTAGATGCTGAAGGCAAGTATGCTATGTGGTACTGATGTATTATTATGGCAGCATATCACAACACACATAAATAAGCTGGAATTTGTGATTTACACACACACACACACACACACACACACACACACACACCCTCCCAAAAAAAGCAAGGAGGCCTTTGATGATAGTTCTCTCAGAGACTCCTATCTCAGCAATGTGTAACCCTTTCTTCTGCTCATTTCCAAGTTGGCATTCAGTCTTGATTTACAACACAGTATTGTCCTGCTGTGGTAGGATGCATTTATACAAGATTGAGGCAGCTAGGTAGCAGAGTGGATAGAGCACCGGCCTTGCAGTTGAGAGGATCTGAGTTCAAATCCAACCTCACTTACTAGCCTAGTGACCCTGGGCAAGTCTCTTAATCCTATTTGCCTTTGTTTCCCATTTATAAAATGAGCTGGAGAAAGAAATGGCAGACCACTCCAGAATCCTTGCCAAGAAAACCCCAAATGGGGTCATGGAGAATCAGACATAACTGAAACAACTCAACAGTAACAGAGTACAAAATCAAACTTACTGGTAGTCATGGAACCATGGAATCTAAGAGGAGCTGGGGGGACTTCAGGAGGCTATCCATACCTACCTCATGAATCTCGTCTATATCATAACTAACAAGTGATTGTTAAGCCTCTTCTTGAAGATCACCGATGAGGAGGAACCCACCACCTCCCTGGGCAGCACGTTCCACTTTGGATAGGTCTAAGTGTTTGGAAATTTTTTCCTGTACCTCACACCTATATCTGCCTCTACGACTTTTACCCACTTCTCCTAGTTTTACCTTATCGGGTAAAGCATAGGTGTAATCTCTCTTTTACATGACAGTCTTTCAAATACTTGAGGACTCTTGTTATGTCCTTTATTTCTCCCATTTCCCACCCCCTCCTCCCCCCAAAAAAATACCTACTCAATATCCTGGTCACTGTTTCCTGTACTTTTCCAGGTTATTATACTCTTTTTACAATGTACTAGTAGAACTAAACACAGGACTACATATGTGATTTTATCAGGACAAAGGACTACAAAGCAATCATCTCCCTATGTAAAGAGGCTGTATTTCTGCTGCCTAGGATGCAATTACCTTTTTTGCTTGCTGTATCTTATGGCTGACCCATATCAAGATTGGAGTCCACTGAAGCATTGGGATCTTTTTTCCCTAGGAGTGTTTATAAAGCCATACTTCCTCCTTCTATACTTATGAAATTGATCTTTTGAAACCCAAGTTGGAAATTTATATTTGTTTTATGTTAAATTTCATTTTAACATTCTATCCTGCCAAGAACTTTTTGGATCGAGACTTGAGCATCCAATATACTAGCAATCCCTCCCATCTTCATCTCATCTGAAAATCTGATTAGTCTATCATCTATGCCTTCATGTAAAATTATAATCAGTTCAGAGCCAAGGATGGAAAATTTTAGTTGTAGTTAATGTTTTGTTATTCAGAGGTTGTATAACCAATTATCCTGACCTCTTCACCTTCCCACTTATTTTTCTTCCTAATTTATAGCCTGCTTAGTTTTTCTTAAGCATCATACTTACATTAAGTGGAAAAGGAAGAAAATAATAGAATTTCAATCCATTAATTTTCATCATTTTGGTGTTCTTTTCTCGGGAATGCAAATATACTTTCTGTAAGATCACCCTAATCAAGCCACTTGGGAATAATGTCATTAACACTTTTTGCCACATGTCATGGTAGCATCACAAACACTCACTGTAATGCTATCTAGTGGGTAAGTCATCTTTTCAAAGGATTATACCTATGAACCATTTCCTTATATATTATTGTTCTACCCAATGTCGCATTCTCTTTCCATCTCTTATTAACATTAGGCAAGGCAAGGCTCTGTAGGGAAAAGCAAGAAAATTCCTTTCATTTCATACATGCTTTGATTTTTATAGCATTTAGCACTCTTTTTTGAGCTCACAGTTTACAAACTTTACATGCATTGATATCTTAATTTGCAAGTGACTTACTTCTCTAAATGCAAATTATAATAAATATCATGGAATAATGCCTGATGGGCATGTTCTATTTATTAGAATAATAATAATCTTTCCCCATTACATCAACTAATAATTGTGTTTGCTTCTATCCTTACTCTTTTTCATTTCAACATTTGGACAATACTCATTTTTGTCTTCTCTGGGTCTTTTTCTAAGCAACTTTGAGATACATCCATATGTCATACTCATTCAAATAGAAATACGATCACATTTGTTAAATTCTAAAATCCTTCCTGTCTGATGAACTGTATGTATTTATTTTTGTGATCTAAAGAGCACTCAAGATGCAGTTTATCATCAACCCTAGGCATGCCTACATCTTCTTTTTGGAATTTCAAATGACTTTGAAAGCATATCATCATTTAAAAAAGCACCTATGGAAAAGTACTAAAAAAAGTTCCATAATCATCTACTTAGACAATTTTTTAAAATGAGATGTCACCACAAAATTATGTAACCTGTGGCTCAGAACTGTAGCTTTGTGGTCATATGGGCAGGGTTCAGTTGTGAATACTTCTCAATAATTGTTTCTCAGATCTCCACATTCACTTAGGAAAGTCCTAGGAATTTCTGAATTTTATCTCTCTTCTAGCTCTCCATTAGGGGTCTTCATTTAAGCATCCAGCTAACAAGAAGCATTGGGAAATAAGAGAACTTTAATAAGATACATTTAAGGAAGAGAAAAGGGACACACCGCCAAGCCCAGAAAACAAGGATATAGTTACAGTGCTGCAAAACTCATGATACTGACTAATCATGTTCCTGCCTCATGACCTCCTATCGTGGGTCAAGGAGTTAGTAAAAGCATCAGCTGCCCTTCTCAGTGTCTCTGGGGTCTGTAATCCTCTCCCTTTGCTCCTCTTTCTTGGTCTGCATCCTCATTTCAACTCTCGATTCCACAATTCTATGACCCTTCTGCCCAACCCAATTGTTATGGTTCTTAGAGCTTCCGGTTTGAGTCTTATAGCCTCTAGCCACCATCAAAGTGGCTGCTTCTGCCAGCTTGAGTCCCTTAGATTCACCATATATCTTTGTCAGGTCTGCTTTTTCCCCAGAAATCTCTGCTCCATGCTTTTTTTTTTTTTTCTATGTCTTCTGTAGAAGACCTTAGGTCTCCTAGCCAGGGCTAGAGGTAGAAGGAAGGCAGCTATCCTGATTCCATTCAGCTTTTTAGGGCTCCTCTCAGCATGAATTCTCTCGGGGCATGACCACTATAATCATGTCTCTGTGTTGTTGAGTCATTTCAGTTGTGTCCAACTCTTTGGGATCCTATTTGGGGTTTTCTTGGCAAAGATACTGGAATGGTTGCCATTTCCTTCTCCAGCTCATTTTAATAGTTGAAGAAACTGAGACAAACAGGGTGAAGTGACTTGCCCAGGGTCACATAGCTAGAACATGTCTAAGTCCAGATTTGAACTTGGGAAGAGGAGTCTTTCCTGACTCCAGGCCAGGCCCTCTATCCATTGTGCTACCTAGCTTCGCACCATAATAATGACTATAAAAATGTTTTATTTTAAACAAAAGCACAACAACTAAACAACTAGATGAATTTAGCTGAATGGAGTTAAACAACTAAATGAATGTTATCCTAGCATTATATCTGCCAAATAATTGGTGCTTAATGAATATTTGTTTGATCTCTTTAAGGATCTTATTGTTATTCCAGTTGAGGCTGTCATCATTCAAAACACTTTTGAAGCTCCTCTTTTAGAGCTGTCCTCAGAGCCTGTAACATATTCATTTAATTCAGTAATTTTAAGCTGGGCAGTATTGTTTTGAGTCAAAAATGAGGTATGTCTGTAAATTTTGTAAGTCTGCCAAATTGATGCTGGAGTTCTAAAAAGTGTGGAGGAAATGGTATCAGGGCCATATATGTATGTATAAATCTATATACATAAATGTGTGTGTAGATTATATGTAGGGCTTGTTGTTATTCATTTTTCATTCTTGAAGAGGACTAATGACATCAGGAGGGTGATGTATTAACTTGCAAGTGAATTGGATTTAAGTGAGGCAGGCCTGTGCAAAGTCATAAGCCTCAATCTCTCCTCTAGAGTCAATGGAGTCCCATACATACACATACGTATATAGATAGATAGATAGATAGATAGATAGATAGATAGATAGATACATATGTATATATAGAGATATCTATAGATATAGATATAGATATCTCTCTCTATACATATATATATCTATATATATCTGTGTGTATGTATAGTAGCAATTTAGATTTGAAGATCTTTCCCACCCATTAATATGCCATGTGACCTGCTTACATCACAGGAAGCCTAAGTCACATGTGGTGGGAGGAGCTTCTTAACAGGAAGTTATGTCACAGGAAATGCTGAGAGAGAGAGAGAAAGATGTTATGTCTGTTCATGGCTGCTAATGGCCACCCTCATGATTGTTAGAACTGAACAAGCTGGCTTAGCTGTACTGTGAGTTTTTTGGGGGGAAGACTTCAGCAGGGGGTCAGAGAGGTTTTGGGATGGTGAGGCTCCAGTTGTTATATTGTGTATTGAGTGTTTTGGGTTCCTTGCCATTATGATGAAATGGACTGACTGGATAAATGGCTTGTGGGATATGATTCTCTGGTGTCTGAATAAATGGTTTACTTCTTCTACCTTCTATGTGAAGAGTCTCATATACTTTGCAATACAGAACTACATAGGCATTTTGACAATTATCATCTATGTTGTTATTATTGCCTTACTGATCCAGTATGTAGGATTCTAAAGTATTTTGAAGGGCACAACATTCATTTTAATATGGTGTCAGAATTAAGTGGAAGTTGTTTTTTTTTTTTAATAAAAAAACTTTTTTACTTTTGAACATCTGTTTTTCTAAAACCTTGAGTTCCAAATTCTCTCCCCTCTTCCCTTCCCCTCCACCCTCCCTAGGAAGTCAAGCAATTCAACATAAGCCACATGTGTATCCTTATGTATAACCCTTCCACAATACTCATGTCGTGAAAGACTAATTATATTTTGCTTCTTCCTTACCTATCCCCCTTTATTGAATTTTCTCCCTTGGCCTTGTCCCTTTTCGAAAGTGTTTGTTTTTGATTATCTTCATCCCCATCTGCCCTCCCTTCCATCGTCCCCCCCTTTTTTTTATCTTCTTCCTCCTTCTTTCCTGTGGGGTAAGATACACAACTGAGTATGTATGGTATTCCCTCTTCAGGTCAAATCTGATGAGGGCAAGATTCACTCATTCCTCCTC